>CM031236.1:651283306-652483306 GCA_018340775.1 Taxus wallichiana var. yunnanensis
AAGAGGGTTGACATCCATCCTAGGAAGTTCACGCTTCTTGGAGCTGACTTAGTCGGAAACCCTCCATATATCTACTAATCCATTTTTATTCTTATTCTTCTCTATTGTGCAGATTATCGAGCTTACAACTAGGAGGAGCTATCTTTACGCTGTATCCACCACATCGTATTTGTGGGGTACCTTAAACCCTCGCATTTTGAATTTGTGTTTTTTTTTTTTCTTTCATATTGGGTCACTAATTTGAACAAGAGGAGGACATCTTGTCAACATGAGGCATAAATTGGGTGAATAAATCACCCCTACAAAAGCTCGAGAACTACATCACGGTATAGTAAAACACAGAATCAACACAAGCTACAGGTTACACAAATGACTTAGAATTAGACTTGGGTCATAATCACAGGATAGACACCAACGCCCATCATCATACAACAACAAAACTGGGCACCTCTGTCCTCCCATGAGCACACTATGTCCTGGGGCACACACGGTCGGTTTATTGGATTAAGACACGAGTTCAAAATATCTTCTTGAGCAATTTTATAGTATCAAACATAGTCATATAGAAATAGAATGCATTCTATCTCTATTTAAATCAGAACAAACATAACATTCATAACTAATTTGGGATGAAGGAGCAAAATAGGGACACACCATCTACATTGGTGTTTATCGGGAAGATTCATGGAAGGAGAGTAACAATAGACCTCTAGCCTCGAAAATTTCACTTTGGCGTGAGATCATCCAAAACACTCACTCTTCGTAGAATTTTTAGGATGTATTTCTATCCTTTACACTCATTTTCATCAAGTGTGCACTTTCCTTTTACTACTTTTTACACACTTCTACATACTTTGCTCACATTTTCATATACATTGCTTTGACTACTCTTTCACTCTTCTTTTGCAAGTTTGTCCTTAATACGCAACAAGAAGCAACCGTACATCAACAATACAGGCACAAAAATAGGTACAAACAATGCATACGTTTCACCCCTAGGGTCACTTTCCTTTCTAGTCTCGCATGTTTCATTTTACATCATTCCACGCTTTATGTCCATTAAGCACGCATTTCTTGCATTATCTACATGGTTATCGGGTACACATCTTCTATATACTTTATGTTATCGAGTATTCACTCAATAACATAAAGTGGGGAAAATGTAGACACAAAATTACACACTTGAGTGCATTTCTAGGTTTTCAACACATACTAGGGTTCATATGATTCCTAAGCAAGAAAACTAGTAATTGATGATTGTCTTTGGCCTCTTTTTTCATTTCTTATTTTCTATTTGTCCTTACACACCCAATAGCCTAGTAATTTTTTTAATTATATATCTTTTATGGCTTCGGACACTAGCGCCCAGACCAGCGCCTAGCCAGGAAAGTAGCGGTAAGGGGTTCCTGTACCCTCTTGGCGCCCCTAGCTCTTTTCAATCTTACTCGCTTCTTTTGGGCCTCTTTTATCTTTTGGGCATCTTTTGTACTTATGGATCAGCCTTCCAGTTGTCAATTACAAAATTCAAATAAGGGAATCATATAGCTATGTGTTCAAAATAAATGACCAAGCTCTAAGCATCACTATTATCACCTAAGCTTGCATTTAAAAGGCACCTAAAGTACTTCAAAGCATCCATTTGACATTCATTAAAGGGATTTCGCATTTTTGCATACATTACATAAGAAAGGGGAAGTTTATTCTATTTCATCCATACATTTTATACATTGTTACATTCTAAATATAATATGCTATCAAGTGCAACTTGCACTAGGGAATCATAGGGCACAATCCTTACACACACTCACAAGAACTACATGGAGTCTAAGATATAGTGTAACAATCGGTCATAAGTTCACTTTGTTAGGTGATTGTTGGGGTCATTCGACTCCCATATTGCATCTTTCTTTTTGGATTTAATGTGGTTTTGTGGGTTTTGCAAGTGAACATCTATTTTGCAGGTTACAGGTACCTTCGGTGATCAATAAGCGACCTATAGGTGATCAATAGGGAATATTTGCGACACTTGTGTGACATAGTAAAAATCTGATTCTGACCATTTGCATAGTCATGGGCACCCAGTAACAATCTCAGCGCCCTTGTCATAGTCCAGCGCCCATGTCCAACATCATCCGTAAGCTCCAAAATTTATCTTGAGCATTTGTAACACTTGTTCACTTCCTATTCAACAATTTTCCCATTTGAGCACTTTAGGATCAAGCATAAATTAGCTAAGTCATTCCTTCTATATCTCTTGCTTAGGGTTTTTATACTTGCTTATTTGTTTACATCATAATGTACTTAGTAGTTGTATATCATAGTTTACATCGGCTAATCTACAATATGGTTTAATAAAACTTAATTTTTATTAAATCACTTGTGTTCTTCAATCCTATCCTTTGTTATGGGTTTAGACATATGTGGCATTGGATTGGATTCAAATTTTGAACCCCAATTATTCATGTTTTGCATGAGTTATTATTTGCTAGGTTCTTAAGTGGGTTGCCCTCCATGACTGATTTTCTTATTATATTCCTCCCAAAATGGATTTGGGAATGTAAGAGGAGGGCGAGATTGGTTTCAACATGATTTTACAATGGTTTCATTGAGGGAGAGGTGTGAAATATTTTTGTGGGGGAGATGAGGATTTAGAAGGAATGAGTGTGGAAAAGTGAAGATGAGATGGAAGGTAAGGAGATGAAGAAGTGGAATCCTAAAGGGGAGTAGGTAAAAATCTAGGAACCTGAAAAGTATCTTGAGATGGTGTAGATTTAGGGGGATAAATGGGAGATGCTAGTGTAGGGTTACCCCATTGACATGGTTGTCATCACTAGATTTGTGGTCATCCATTGCTTGAACTCATTCTACTATTTGAGGCATCAACTCAACCATGAAATCTAGATTTTGTTAAGGGCTAAACTTGTTTGGCATAGGGCCAACCTATGGATATGACACCATAAAGTGAATTTTGAATGCCTTGATTTGCACTTGATGTGGCCCTAACTGCACCATGTTTTCCTCCATATTTTCAATCTTCCTTTGAAGACCAATATCTACCATGAAGTGGCCACCATCACCTACATAACCTTATTCTTGACAAACATTTTGGTTAAAAAAATAACCATATGGATCACTTTGGGGGTTGGGTTATATACATTTTCATGATGATAAGGCTCATAAAACTGATTTGGAGGGGGATTTTGAAAACATAGAGATTGAAGGGAATGATAATACTCTTAAAAATGAGGATTCCAATGAGGGAATGAAGTCATGATTGCACAACTTCATGGATGGGGAAACAGAAGAAATAAGGATGGAAATGGTCTCGAGATTTAGAAAATGGGTTGTTTAAATAAGTGGAGTCACTAGATGTGCTTATAAATATACTTCTAAAGGCTGAAAATTACAGAACACATCAAACCCGATAAAATAAAGATATAAAGCTCTTCAAACTAGTCCCATCGAGTGTGCCATAACTCTTTGTGGCACAAAATTACACCTTAGGATTTGATCATGGTCGACCAAGAAATTCTAAACAACATTGGATTGTTTCCAAGTTGTGGAACTTGCAAACTAAAACAATCCTCCAAAGAAGGATGGTTCATCTACCTACCCTAATGCTAAAACCACTCCTAAAGCTGAAATCAAAGTTATCTAATCCTACTCTAATAGATCCAAATAACTAGGGGGAGAGGGAGAAGAAAACATAATGAAATCCTAACCTAAAAGTGGTGATAGTGTATACACCTAAATTTTTACTCTTTCTATTTTCATACATGTTACTAACAATTCTCTTTTCAGGTTAGAGGTCACTTTGAAGCATTTATCTCTAGAATGGATGCCTTAAGGGGCTCGTTGCCCAAGATAGGTACAATTATTCACGTAACCATTGGGTTAGGAATCATACATGGAGAAAGAGTATCTTTTAATGCCATTTATGTATTTCTTTTGCCCATATTCTTCTTATTTTGCCTCTTATGTTCATGTTTTCCTCATCATTCTTCGACATCTTGTTTACTCATGATTCCATTTCTTTTGTTTTGCATCATCCTTGTTTTTCATGTCTCCTTGTACATCTCCCTATCGTTTTTCATCCATTGTTGATGTCATCGGCCCTGGCGATTACGTCGGTGTAAATTTAAAATCATTACCTATGCCTTTGCCCACGGGTGATGGCATCAATATCAATACCCCAACTCTCATTTTCACATTAGGGCATCACATATTTTCATTCAAGAACTCTCCATTAGCTTTGTTCTCTTGTGCCACCTTACACCTATTAGAACATAATGATTAAGTGGTCTAACCAACCCTTAATGTATATGGGTCCATCACTAATATATAGGTTAATATTTAATAATATGAAATATTTATATTTTTATTATTAAATATGCTAACCTCAGTATATACTTTAGGTTAAATATTTAATATCATGAAATGATTATATTTCTAATATTAAATATTATAAACCTAGGTGTATGTGTCAACCATTTTAGGTTGAAAAGGTGGGTCGGGAGACATACCCGATCACCTTATATAAAAAGGATTTTAGGTCCTCATTTGATATATTCGGGAAATATATCAAAGGTGATTTGGTTTTACCCTTGGTAAATAGGGTTTTAAAGGAGGCGATCTTACTTGGATGTAAAATAAGTTCTCTCAAGTAAAAATTATTTTCAAAGTGATTTTTACCCTATTGGGGTTTTCCACTATAAATATTATGTCACCTGTGTTATTTCATGTAAGTATTTCTTTATTTACTTATGTTATCATATAATGTTTATTTAAATATTTATTGTAACATTATATAATAAGTAAGTTGATTAAATATGTGTTTATTAAAATACAAGAAAAAGAGACAAGCTCCATAGAAATAAAATTTTCAATTTATTTCATTGGTAGGGTGAAAGTAATTTTCCCCTCTAGTAATTTATGTATATAGTTTATAAAAACTATATAAATAAATTTATTTAAATGTTTTCTTTTATATAAGAGTGGGAGTGGAGAATAAAATGAGATAATATCTCAAGTATAAATGTGGAATTCTCAGGTATAAATGGAGAATTTTTTAAAAAAAGAAAAAGCTAGTTTATTGGTGGCCCACCGCCTACGTCAAGTGTGGTAAATATTTATTAAAATATTGGTAGTTATAGCCACATAAAAGTTTTAAAGTTTTTAGCTTGCAAGAATTATATAAAATATTTTGCAATCTTTTCATAGTTTTAAATGTGTGCAGGGTAAAATTAAGAGTAAATGAAAGGAGAAGACAAGATTTATGAAAATAGGGATTTCAATTTATTTCATTGGTGGGTGAAATTACTTGTCCCGTAAAATATGTAGGTTAATCTATACTCTCATAAATCTACTTACACTTGGTAAAATTCTTTTAACCTGGTCTATGTTCTTTAAACCCCTTTAATAAGGGTTGTGTTTTTAATAAAAAAATATATTATAGTTTATAATTTTTATGAACTATATGTTGTTTTTTATTTACATTCTATAAATTATATACCTTTTTTTTTTAAATGTATATATTTTTACATAATAAATTGTAATAGGTTATTATACGAAGAAGAAATTCTAGAATTTCACATTCTAAAAATACACAAGTTTTGGTTTCATTAAATTTGATGGTCAAATGACCGTCACAAGAGAGACAAACATAAGACAATATAACGGTCATTTAGGACGTCAAATTTAAGATCATAGGTTCCGAAAAAAATCATTGTGTTAAAATTAACGGTCAAATAACCATCATGATAGACCAAAAATAAGTCATTATGACGGTCATTTAGACATCAAATTTAAGTTGGTCGGATTTTTGTCTACATTAATTTTTTTAGAAATTTGAAATTGTTATGCATTCTTAGGGGTCTCTTATTCACTTCTATATGGTTGGAAATATTTTTTTATATAAATCGGGGTATAATGCAAAGCCTTTTATATTACGGGTTATTATTTTGATCATGAGAGGTTAATTAATATGCATTGTAATGACATAATTAGTTATGATCAAATAGTTTTTTTAGATCTATAAAATTTAGATATGATTCTATTAAAAATGTTGTTTTTATTATCG
Organism: Taxus wallichiana var. yunnanensis; assembly: GCA_018340775.1. Taxonomy (NCBI): domain Eukaryota; kingdom Viridiplantae; phylum Streptophyta; class Pinopsida; order Cupressales; family Taxaceae; genus Taxus; species Taxus wallichiana. The sequence goes on from CM031236.1 coordinate 651,289,386, forward strand.
ATAAATATATATCTAACTTTGTGGTACATTGTATATTATAATGGGATGTGTCTTACAAGTTTAGAAAAACAATGGCAAGGCCCAACTATTAAGTAGTTTGGCCAACACTTAATGTATATGGGTCCATCACTAATATATAGGTTAATATTTAATAATATGAAATATTTATATTTCTATTATTAAATATGCTTACCTAGGTATATATTTTAGGTTAAATATTTAATATCATGAAATGATTATATTTCTAATATTAAATATTATAAACCTAGGTGTATGTGTCAACCATTTTAGGTTGAAAAGGTGGGTCGGGAGACATACCCGATCACCTTATATAAAAAGGATTTTAGGTCCTTATTTGATATATTCGGAAATATATCAAAGGTGATTTAGTTTTACCCTTGGTAAATAGGGTTTTAAAGGAGGAGGTGATCTTACTTGGATGTAAAATAAGTTCTCTCGAAGTAAAAATTTATTTTCAAAGTGATTTTTACCCTATTGGGGTTTTCCACTATAAATATTGTGTCACTGTGTTATTTATTTCTGTAAGTATTTCTTTATTTACTCATGTTATCATGTAATATTTATTATAACATTATATAATATGTAAGTGATTAAATTCGTATTTATTAAAATCCTCAAATTCTAACAAGACCTACTCGCTTAGCTTCCGGATCTGTTACATCTTAACTCTTAGCTTGGAGATTCTTATTACTTGGATTGGTTTTCTTGCACTTTTGGGTCAACTATAGTGAGCTAAGACTGGATTGTTTCCCCTTCTCCACCTGAAAGTTTTTCTCTCTTAATGTATAGTCCTTTGGGAGATAGATGCATCAACGACCGCCCCCAACTAGGGAAGTGCTCTAACTCACGTTGTCATTTTATATAGAGTAGTTTCCTACATTTGATACATGTTTTATGTTAGTTTAGTATTTTATGGTCATATTAGGTTAATGTATTGCATTTCAATTCTCTATTTCATGTTTTATGCTTTCCTTAGGTTAGCATAATCTTTGGATGCTTCTTTTATATTTCATTTCCCCCATAGTGTTGATACCTCCATAGGGTTTCTTCCTCTTCTTCAACCTAAGGCCTTGAAAACCTTAGTTTTTCCTAGTGTAAGGGTTACTTCCCTTAGGGTATGCGATCATAACGGTCCCTGTACCCCCTTTAATTCTATTTGTTTATGTGTCGGTCTTGGTGTGTCCTTTACTCGTTGCCTTAAATACCTTGGTTGAATGGATGATAAGAGTGTGTCCTGTGTCTAGATGCATTTTTTCCCATCATACATCCTTGGTGAACCCGACATTAATCCTTATTTCCTTCCTTTTAATCGAGCACAAGTCGTTAAAAGCACCGATTTCATTTTTTCTTGTTTGATCTTTAAAATTACTAAAAACCTAATACTGACAATTTACCCGGATGTCATCGGCCCCTGTATCAATTCATGCAAGGTTGATCTTATCTATCTTGGTTTAGTTTCATTCCTTACACCATCGACCCCCTATACGCAAGTCCAATGCAAGGTTGATTGTGTCTGTCCATTTTAATCCATCTCCTTTTCCAAAGCCATCGACCCCTTGCAAAATTTGTGCACGGTCGATTGCATCCAAATTACAGTTTCTCGAGCTTTGTTTTCAACTTTTAGATTATACCAATGTCTCCTCTCGGGCTCTTCTCGGCTCACCAAATCCCTTGAACTTCTTCATGAGTTGTGTTAGCATATGGATTTGTACGCATGCAAATGACATGCAACAATGTGGGAACAAAGTCCCTCCTCAATGAAGGTGAGCCTACCTTTATTGAAAACCAAAACTATATTTACACATGTACATTCAAAATTGTATGTGGGGGTGTTTTAGAACATCAATGGAAAGAAAAGTGAATGAGGGAGATGGAATGGAATGAAGGAAAGGAATGGAAAAGAATGAATAGAAGGAACATGTAAGAGTTAGGTAAAAGTAGAGCCTAATATTGCATGAAGAAGAATGATGAATAACTAGCACAAATAAAACTGAGTTTGAGTTAGCTAAACAAGAATGAGTAAAAGGGAACACTCATAAGTAAGTAAATATCAGATCTTGATCACTATGAACAAGAGCAACTGATTAATAGCATTGACAATAAGATCAAAGATGATATTTGAATGCAAGATTTAAACATCTAACATCTAATGAACATAAGAACATCAAATGCTATAAGAGATAATGAATGGGACACAAAGTTCATATTTCATTAACTCCAAAATGTCTTCACAAAAAGAACACAGTTTCTTTCTGAAACAAAGCTTGCACAAAAAGTATTTTCTTCTACTCACTCAAAGACACCCTTACAAATGAACCTCTAACTTCCTTTTATGACCCAAAATTGGTTATAAAGTAGTGAGGGTTTATAAGAACATTAAATAGGGCATCTTAAGTGACTTTGACTTTTTCAACTAACTTGAATAAGTCAACATCATTTTATGACATTTTGAAAGTAACTTTAGGAAAGTTCATAAATAAAAGAAATGTGAACATGTGGAGCCCACTTAGATGACTTGGACACACACATCGACATCTTAGTCAACAATGTGCCACCTAGATCAAGACACCTAGGATTAGTTGTTTATCCACTAGGCCAAGAGTCTACCTATCTCGATCATTCGTGAATGAACTCATTGATCGTGCTCCACAATCCTCTAGATGACAAGAGATTTAAGCTTAAAACTTGAGCAATTCATCCACCTCTATATATGAGCAACATCCTGGTGTGAGCAATTTTATCTTTATTGACATTCACATTTACAATTACACACAATTCTCTACATGCTCTAAATACCTTTCCATGGTGAATTCTTCATTTGTCGCGAGACCATAGTCATTACGCCACCTTGACTTGTCAGAATCCAGCTCCTAATTTTTTTCCATTGAGAAGATCTTCCAAGATTCGAGATTTCAATTCACTTCCTGGAGTTATGGCTTTCATTTACGTCACCATCCAATCTGTTTCCATTTTGATTCGCTCATGATCATTCAATTCTAAAACGCTCTAACTTTAAGACTTGTGAATGAAGTATCGCACATATTGCTAAATAAGAGTTGATAGGAACACACTTGAATGATGTGGCCTTTCTTGATGATCAACAAAATTACACTGTCATTGGTCTAGGTTTGTCGATGAATAGATTCGTACAACGATCAAGTGAAGACAATTGATGTTGACAAGTTTCTCCCATTATCGATCTCTACCGATAACAATGGATTTTGACTCTGAAGATACCTTTTCCAATAGCTACGACCTATACTTTGCATAATGAGGAAGTTAGAGGTGACCCATTAGTACTATCGAGAAGCGTTGGCGCCGCGAAAATGAGACTGAGAGTTCACAAGTTGAGGTCACTTACACTTCAGAGTTGTTGGTAGTTGAATCGCCACATTATGCAAGTGTCATAGTGCTCAGTGCAAGTGATGACCAATTTGTGACACTGTAGGGACACTCGGAAGGCTTCCGTGTGTGAGAGACCGCTTCAGAACAAGCAGCGGGAAAATTCTGACTCGCCTTTGGTTGATACGCGATCGTAGAATTGGCTTATGTCGACATGTCCAAAGTTGGTATCAATGATGTTCTCATACTTTGAATGGAGCGTCAATGTGAGTAGAGTACTTTGGAACTCATACCAAAACATCACTTTGTTCGAAGATGACATGATTGTGACAGAACATTTTGGGCTATTACTTCCTTACTTTAAAAGCACAAATTACCTCTGCTTATTGTCATGGGAAAAATAACAAATCTTGTTCTAAGAAACTCTCACTCGATGAGGGAGTCTATTAAGATACCACAAGTTTACATGTCAGAGGGTTTTTCCCAATCAAATTCTTCAGTCAAATATTAAAGGTCAAAGTTGACTCTTATGAAAAATGCTAGGAAAATGCAGGTGTAAAACTATGAAAATCCTGTTTGATTTTAGCCTCGGAAAAATATCAAACATCACCCTGGGAATATACAACTTTACAAGGGAGCATATGAATATGGGGAGAATTCAAATAACTAATTATTTTATCTTGATGATTATCCGAGTTCTAAATATTGACCCTTAAAGTCAGTCTCCTTGACAAGCTTAAAATTGTGTGCGCAGCAAAATCAAGCAAATTGCATTTTATTTGGCTTTGTGAAAAATATCAAACGAGGTCAATGTGAATTTGAAAATTTTAAAAGGAGTACATGAAGTTGGGTAGAATGCAACACACCAAAAAAAAATTGACGGTCATCCGAGCTTGAAATATAGATTCTCAAAGTAGGCCTTCTTCCAATTTGAAATTGTACGCTAGTAAAATCGAGCAAAGCGCATTTTATTTGCCTCCGAAAATATCAAATGAACTGATGTACATTTGAAACTTGGTAAATAATTACATCAATGTGGGGAGAATTCAAAAAACCAAACCATTTTTCTTGACAATCAATCAAGCCTGAAATATGGATTCCCAAAGTAGGCCTTTCAACAAGTTGAAACTATGCGCAAGGTGAAATCAAACAAATTGAGTTTTATTTGGCTTCATGAAAAATATCAAATGAGGTGCTGTGTATTTGAAATTTGGAAAACTAGTACGGGAATATGGAGAGAATTCAAAGGACCAAACCGTTCTTCTCGACAATCACTCAGCTTCGAGATATCAAGCTCTAAAGTTAATTACTTTGACAGATATAACCCGTGGCAGCCTTCATTCCAAATCTATCATTTTCTTCATTAATTTCATTTTCTTGTGCTGATATATATCTTGTTTGACATTTTCAAATGGTTCATGTGATTTTTCTTCATGCACAATCTTCCTCTTCTCGCAATTGTGTGGCTCGTATTCTCCTTTCACCTGCTTGGTGAATGCATAGAAGATTTTTTTATTTTATTTCTCTTTGATAACTGTGGACCATTTTTGGCTACGTGAGTGCTTGCTTTTTTTGGATTGCAAATCAATGTGTGGCCTATGCTAAGGTATTATGTTGCACTTATTTATTAAAGTGGACTGGTTTCTTTGGAATGGAGAACTCTGTTTTCTTGGTTTTAGCGTGGAAATTATTATTTTTCTTCGTTGCTTCCTCCTTCACGTGAAGCTTTCTCTCAAAACCTGCATTGAAAAATTTATTTAATTCACGTGGGATTTTTTTGATTCCTCGCACGTGGAGCTATTCTCTTTCTGTTTTTGGTTGTGTTTATTTGCTTCCAAAACCAATGCATTAAAAACTTCAGTTCCTCCAAAACAATGCGTTTGAAAATTCCCTCTATGGTTGCGTGGTGAAGGCTCTTCTTTTGCAAGTGCCGAGAAAATCCTATGGTCTTCAACTTGTGTGGACAATGTTATTTTATTCTCCTTGGCATGGGCGGTCTTCCTTTGTTTGTGTGTTTGAATTCTCTTCTCCCACGTGGGCACTATTGTAAGAAAACAAACAAAAACAAATATGCATGAATTGTTTTGCCAAATGACTAGGCGTTGAAAAATTATATTTCCTCCTGGTATGTGTGGCTTGTTTTGGAAAAATACATTTTGTTTTCTTAACCTACGTGGAAACTTATTTTCTTCTCTTCTTCCCTCTGCAATGCGTGGACTTGGTGCGAGACAAGCTGGCATGGTCTCGATTTACCTTGGATTTGCATGAGCTTGTTTTATTTTAAAAATGTGTGGTATTTCCCTTTGGCTCCTAAAACCCATGTGACAACTGCCCAATGATCTTGGATGAGTGCGTGAAGAATCTTTTTGCTTTGCCTTAGCGTGAGAATTCTCCTTTCAACGTGAATGGAACGATTTAGCAATAGTGTGGGCAAATTGATTGACTGAGTTGAATCTGGAAAACTCTTGCATTGAAACCTCCTTTACTTCTGGTGTATTTCCTGAGGGATGTGATAAAATATTTCTCCGAAACATTCCTTCAGAAGAAATAAGAAGAAATTGGAAAGCTTTATCTTCGAAGCTTCTTCGCATGACTTTTCCAACAGTCTTTCACGGAGGAAAAATTATGGGAATTAAAGAAACTTCCTCGTAACCGCTTCTTTCTTCCCATTGAAATAACCAATTTCCCTTTCTTCGGGTAGTGGGCATTAATTGCCAGGAATTATGGGAAATATCTTAATCATTCGCCAGTGGCAACAACAAAGCAGGATAGAAATTCCCATCTTATTTTGCCATGTGCGAGATTAGGAGATTTTTGTCGGTTTGCTACGGTTGGGTTGGCAATCAACAGAAGAAATCCCATGGCAAAGTGAAAAAAAGAAGAAATTGTCGGGACAGGGAAATTTGGGTGCAGTGAGCCAATTTACATCCCCGACGAATGGAAGTGAAATTTTATTTTCCCCCGGCAATAAAGAAAAACTTTTCAATTGATTTTTAATAAATATTATATTAATATTTATTTAATTAAGAACCCCAAAAATAGTTTTATTAAATACACAGAGTAAGAAATTAATTAATTATTAACGTAGTTTTAACTGACAGGAGGAGTTCTCACCCGAAATGAGTGAAACGAAGACCAAAACGATTGGAGAAAAAGATGATCACGACGAGAGTAATAAATCACGTGAAATAACACTTCGAATTTTTTTATTTTTTATTTTTTCACATTTATTAATTTTGCGAAGTCAAAATTAGGCGATAACGAGTTGTTCATTCATGTCAGCACTTCCTCTTCACACACCTAAGTGTTATAGTTCTCATACACTACTTAATCTTCCTAAGCTTTGTCCTAATCTTTCCCATAAAGCTCGTTGTCCTCACCTTATCCTTCCGATCACTCATAACAAGGTTACTCAAATTTGAGTGTAATGTGTTGGAGGTTGCGCAAGAGATAGGTCTAGAGCCATCACTAAAAGTTTTCAATGACAATGAATATCTTGCTTTGATCAAGATGTAAGTTTCTAAAGGATACTGTCAGTACCACTTTGAAATAACTAGGCCCTATTCTAATCAAAAAGCACCCGGACATGATCGGGCTTCTCCTACATAACTAATCGAGTGATTCCACGAAAACTCCCACTAATGAGCACAATAATCACAAACTTGCACCCACCTCTAAAGGCCAATCTTCTCCTACTGAGACTTTAATGTAGTGGTAAGAGAATGCCTAGAGAAAATGGTCTTATCCCAAGCTACCACCACAACTAGCATGATTTAGATGCAGAATAAGATTTTATAGTTAACATCTTAAAATTTGGTGCCTAACATGCCTTCACATACACCTCCCCTGTTGGTGCATGTGCACAGAATCATATCCCTACTCGGTCCAATTTGGATTGAGATATCGCAACAAGTCCAAAATGAATGTCACCGGTCCTTAGAAATATCTCATTTCAATTGTCAAAATTAGCATCATACAAGGCCCATGAAATATATCGTAGAGCCTTCACACTATCAACGTGCCTTGGCTCAAATCAAGTACTCTATATTTGAAACCAATACCATTGACATGTCTTAAACCTGAGTCATAAAAACCCCTTAGTACCCTTTTGTATCACAGATTCAAGCTTCTCAAGACATAAATATCTCTCTCCCAGACACCATTGGCCCATGTGGAAATCCTCCTATAGGGTCGATGGTGTCTGGGGCAGCTTCCCTGAATACAGACACCATCGACCCCTGTCAAAATGAAACTTGTAGGGTCATTGCCAATAGTGTAGAGAATGAACAAAAGGTAGTTTATGAAGTCTAACAAACTCATCTTGCTTCTTCAAGATATCTTGAAAGGGAGGGGTGATCCTTCTATTTATAGATTTTATTTGGACAATATTGAAATCCTAGTACATTTGGGACAAATATAAAATTCCAAAAAACACTTTTAGCAAGTCAAAACAAGATTTGATTGTGTTTAGATGGTAATTAATCTTAAGGAGCTTTTAAGAGTTTCGGAGGCGGTTTGAATAGATTTTGGAAGTGTTGGAAGTGGGAGATAGCCAATGATAAGGTTCATTGATTAAATATGAGATATAAGACTCAATCAACGTGAAACTAGCTGATTAAGAGGATTATCACCAATCAACTTGTCATAAAATGGCATCTTGAGTGAGTTAGATAACGAAGTGTCGTTATTTGAAACAGAGTGAAAGGAGATGAAGATAGTCAGTGTAATGTTAGTAATAAGATTGCTTTGATCGAAATCTAGTTGTCTACATTTTCCCCTCTTTGGGGTGGCGTAAGCAACGTCACTCCGAAGATAGTAGACAATTACAAACAAAAATTTGTGGGAGGGAGAAGAAAAACTAGTAGAATGAAGGATGCCCCCTCGAGTGTCGATGGGGCGATGAAAGAAGTCGATCGACGATAAAAAGAGGAGGAAATGAATAGAAGAAGCAAAGGGATGGGGGATAGAAGGTAATCCCCATTGCCCCAAGTGTTTTGGAAGAATAATGTTAGATAAAATAAAATGATAGGAGAGAAAGATGAATATAAGAGAATGGAAATAGCTTGCATCCAACCAATATAAACAACTTAATTTTCATCATATTGCTTAGAATTTACATCATTGGTCCTTATTAAAAATATAAGCATACGACAAAAGTGTAAAATGACATGAAAAGCCATAAGTACGAACAAATGTTTGTGCTAAAACACCAACTCTATGCGACATAGAGAATGTAATGCAACATGAGAAAGTAAAACGATGCCTAACTCCATTGAACATACAGAATGCAATGCAATATGAGAAAGTAAAACGATGCCTAATTCCATGCAACATACATAATCTCATGCAATATGAGAAATTAAACAAGCTAACATAACAAAGAAAAAATTATAAACACACATACTTAAACCAACATCATCTAAGATAGTGGTACCAATGTTTTTGTTATCGAGCTTCAGTCTCGACATGTGTGAATTAATAACAAGGGTTAAAAATGATTCCCCAAGCAAGGATACATGCAAGTGGAATAATGGAGGACACTTGGGTCCAATGAGAAAACATTGTGCGCTACAAAATAGTTCTAGGAAACTTGTTGTGCCCTAGAGTACAGTTGAAGCATGCAGACTAGATTTGTTAAGGGAGGTAGATCCGAGATGATCGTAAGTCGCACACATGAACAAGTGAGAAGTCTACAAGGAAAACTTCAGGCAATCCACCGATTTATATCACAACTTGTAGATAAGTGTCATCCTTTTACACATCTGTTAAAGAAAGATGTCACCTTTACATGGGGATCATATTGTTAAAAGGCCTTTGCATTACTCAAGCAATATCTAACAAGTCCACCTATTCTAATGCCACCTACCCAGGCGAACCCTTGCTGCTATATATTTCAGCTACTCAATTTTCTATTGGTGCACTACTTTCCCAATATGACCTAAGCCATAAAGAATGAGTGGTTTATTACTTAAGTTAAACCCTCATTGCTATGAGTTAAATTACCCTCAGATTGAGAAAGCTTACCTATCCGTAGTGTTCACCTTTCAGAAACTCCACCACTACTTACTAAACAATAAAACCAAGCTAATATCCAATGTGAGGCCTTATATTACAAGGCCACATATCACCAGATAGTTTTAGATAGACAAAGAGTGACACCATTTGATCAGTTAGATGTGAGCAGTCTCAGATCCAGTCCAGAGGACACGTTGATTAGCTAGATCGGTCAACAACCCATAGTACAACAGAGTGTTATAGCCTCGGTCGAGCCATCTCATCAGCAGCAACCTCCTCCTCAAGGCCCTAGGCCAGGAAATCTAGGAGAGGGCGAGAGTCATGGATGACTCTCTTTATTTATTGTATATCAACAGATGTATGTATTCTTGATGTATGCCTCTTATGAAGGCATATTTTTGATCGACTGTATGATGTATCATTTTGATCATGCCTCGTGATAAAGGCTTGTTTTGACTCATGCCCTTGGTGGCAGATTTTGTATCGATGATGTATATCTTTTGAGACAGACATTATATAAATGTGATGGAAATTTGATGTTGTTTGCCATGTATTTATATGACTTATGATGATGATTATGATTATGGATGATGATTATATCATGATGTTGTATGATTTATTTCTTATGTATGTATCTGATGGATTTTGATGATGTATCCTATGTTTTATGATGTATGAGATAACATTGTTTAGATGATATCATATGCTTTGATAAGATGTTTCACTGCTTTACTTTATCATATTATCATGTATGAGGTAACATGTATGATAACACTCTTTTTTATGAGATACTATGTGATTATAAACTATGTTTTTATTTATGGATATTGGTGTGGGGGGATAGATTTGTGATCATGCGCAACCCTTCTTGCCCCATTAATGATAAAATATGTGATGATTTAATTCAGTATACATGTTTGATGTAAAACTTAGCATTTTTATATATGATGTATAGATGATGTTAGATGTGATGATATGGATGATAGATGATAACAAATAATGTGCATGAAACAAGCAAACACAAGCAAAAGTTAACAAAACTAAACAAATTTACATATACAAAACAACACACCTATATGCAAATAAGAATGAACTCGGGCATACTTAACAAAAGATTAAATTAGTATTCAATCTTAGCAAGTGAATGAATCCTAATAAATGTATATAATCAATGACGAAAGCACACCATTATTTACAAGTATGAAAGTTTTAAAACGAACTCGGTCTGCAACATATAATGATCAAATGGTATCACTCTCTATCCATATGGAACTACCTAGTGATATGTGGCCTTATAATAGGAGACCTCACCATTTAGCTCTCATAACATCAAATAAAATATCACCCATCCCAACTTGAGGAGGCCCGAAATAGAGCATCTCGCTCTCCTATAACCTGGCTATATCGTCATGAGCACGTGTACACCTTTGCAATCATCGATCTCTCTCACAATGATAGCCTGCACTGCGCTTTGGGCTCGGTCCTCTGCGTGGCCAATGATGAATCTAGGTCATCGATTGTTGTCATAAGCTCATAACATGTGTCATCTGGGTAGCCATTTATTGGATCTACTGAAACCAGGTAGCACAATCTCCTCCCTGAATTGCCAGGCTGGCTGCGGCCTGGTCTCACTCGGGATGTGACAACTTGTAGTTGTGGCCTAGCCCGATCCTCTCGACCATCACTTGAAGTTTAATGACTACTGACTGTTGTAATTATTGTTGTAACGTAACTATCTATCCTCCATCATCTCCACTTCCTCCACCTCTTAGCGGACTATGTGGTGGGCTAGGAATCGACCCTGTTGTGGTACTCCTCCTAGAGGTGGACCTTGTGGTGTGTTCTGTTCTCTATGCTACCACATGTTGTAAAGGAACATGTACACTAACTGGTATTCCCACTTAGGGCATCTATATCGGCGGCGGTAGAAATTTACCTATCTCTCGGCCCCCTGTGCCAGCCCATCGTAAGGGTGGAGGACCCTATCCACCACCACCATCATGGCCCTATCCATCAAAACCATCATCGTCATCGTCATCATCACCCTCATCATCACTATACTCCTCAAGAGGTGGCCTAACTCTAGCATCCCAAGTAGGTTACAAAATGGTGAGACGCGTCGGGAAAAATAGTCAAATACCAAGGTGCATACTCAGCTATAACTCTAAGATCCCTAATCTATCCTAATGACACCCATACATGTGGCACCATCTCACCAAAACTAGCTCGAGCTCCATTTGGTGAATAGGTGGCCCCATTTAAATCTCTCGGTAGCTCTGCGTGCATACCACAAGTCGACCGGCACGCCCGAAGGCTGCTCCAAACTACCTCTAATATCGATCTACTCTGTAAAAATTGGTAATATACCCTCGACTACTAATAAAAAATGCTCAACCATGACTATGTTGAGCTCGTATCCATCCTTGTCCCAGTGATAATGTCGATAGGGCCTCCACACTGTCATATGTTGCATAAGGTCGTCAAAGTGCCGCAATAATTATAAGTATTTCCCATGTGCCCACAAATATAATCTCTAATGGAGACCCATCCCATGACTGAAATCTCCTTCGGATCTTGAACTCGAAGAACACTTGTAGGGAGACCAATAGCTATGTGGTCCCACGCCCATATCTACAACAAGTGTGGCAAGACCCACTGTCTTTTGACCGTGGTATGTAATAAGATGTAGGTCCTAGTATAAATGTGCTAGTATGCACTGGCCCCAAATATATCTCTTGCCTCGGAATAAACCCCATATCACACCAATCAGGCCAAGTGGAAATGAGGAACTTGTCTTGTCAGTGAGCAAAAAGCCACTAACAAGAGCCATCAAATATATCAACATGCGATGAAATCTCGGATTTGTAATGCATCGGTGTAAATAAATTGTCATACCTCGGCGAGGTATATCATCACATCCAAATACCTCTATAAGGCAATCTAAAATATCCCCATCAACACTAATATACTCAATAAGCTACCCTCGGATAGGTACACACAAAATGCATCAGACATCCTCCTAGGTAACTTTCATCTCTCCAGTAGGAAGCCAAAGCACTGGCTCTCACTGTGCCACCTCTCTACTAAAGTTGTATGTAGCCCATGACCCAGAGCGATCAGTGGCATCATTGTTACATGGGATAACCCGATCACATTTAATAGTATGTCCATCATTTGTCTATGATGTCGATGGAATCTCGCCTCTATGGCCACTAGATAGCCATGTCACTCCCTCACCTGTATTGATGACAATCATCTTTGCAAAATAACACGGCACATGTTAGAACTAATTTTTCTTCTATCTTCTACTTGTCTTCTAAAAACTAAGTCAAAATTCATCTACATTATCCTAGTCATCAAACTAACATTCTTCTAAGTATCAAAATTCCTCTCTTCAACGCATGCACATCCTTTTTGGCATGTGCACGGTTTTCTAACGTGTGCATGCCTCGACGCATGCGCGTCATTTTGGACACTTGTGCGCCCATGTTTTTGTGTGTGTGCACCACCCTAGCTAACCTACCTGACTCACACATGTGCACCCTTCATGCATCATGCACATGGAGTTTTGTGTGTGCACTCACGTGCACCCATTTCTTAAACAAGGGTGCATACGCATTAGTTTTTATGCCTGTGTGTGCGTATACATGTTTTGACATATGCGTGTGCAAGCACACATAAGTTTGATGTGTGTGCACCCTCGTGAACGCTAGGGGCACACACACAATATTTTAACTCCTAAATACCTAATAAATGATATTAAATGCAAAAATTGACAAGGAGTGGGTACTCACAAATGGCCCATTGCCATCCCACCATGCATACCAAATGTATTAGTGAAAAACTTGGGAAACTATCTAAATTAGACTAACGCCTAGCATCTAATAACCCTCAATAACCATCAAGATAAGAGATAAACAAATTAACTTCAATGCATGCATTATGAAAGAAACAAGCAACATGTTAAGTTTATTCTACTCTTTAGAAAGCTTAATGAAAGTGAACCTAGTTGGATTCTAAGCAATCAAATTGTTTGTTGTTTGCTCCCAAAAATAGTGAAGAGATCTCTCCTAGTTGGCTACAAGGCCAAGCTTGGATCTTCCCTTACTAACTAGATTTGGAGTGGATGGATGCAAGATGGAGGAGATCTTATCAATGGAGTATGGCCAAGATCCAAATGTTCAATAGCTTAAAGCTAACACAAATGATGTCTAATGCCTTTCCAAGGTGCTCGAGATATTTTGTTATATAAACAAGGTGTAAGGTTGAAAGGGAGGGGCGACCCTTCTATTTATAGATTTTGATTTGGACAAGATTGAAATTCTAGTGCATGTGGGACAAATATAAAAGTCCAAAAAGCACTTTTAACAAGTCAAAGCAAGATTTGACTATGTTTAGATGCTAATTAATTGGGGGTCCTAAGAAGGCTTAGGGAGCTTTTTGAGAGTTTCAAGAGGCAATATGAATATATTTTGGAAGTGTTGGAAGCAAGAGATAGCCAATGATAAGGTTCATTGATTAAATACGAGATAGAAGACTCAATCAACATGAAACTAGTTGATTAAGAGAATTATCACCAATCAACTTGTCATAAAATGGCATCTTGAGTGAGTTAGAAGAAAAGTTAGATAACGAAGTGTCATTATTTGAAAAAGAGTGAAATCAGATGAAGATACTTAGTGTAATGTTAGGAATAAGATTTCTTTGATCGAAATCTAGGTGTTTACAAAGTGCCTCGGTGAGGTTTTAACTATAAAATATTGTATTTTTCTTTTTCTTGTTTTTACTTTTTTGCTTTGGTGGACTAGAGTACTTGAGTTCCTCACCAAAGTAAGTTATAGTGTCAAGGTTTATATACAAACCATTATTATGATCTCGATAGGGGAATAGGGTTCGAGTCCCAAAAACTCTTCGACGACCTCATTGTTATAAAAAAGTCCATATATACATGATTTTGTTGGTCTAGATGGATAAGGATAAGATATACAATATCAAGGGTGTGATTGGATATATTTTAAATGAAGCAGATTGGTTTTGGCTAGGTCTTAGAAGAGGCTATATGTGGAACTTGTCTCAACATCGGATTTGTAATTCTCCTCATTAGTCGTTATATAAAATATTAGTGGCTTCTTTTCAAAAAAATTAAAAATGTGACCGTGATGATATAGATTTTCTTCATATAGCACGGGTTCAATACGAACTTGTTGTTGCGCACCAAGTCCTCTTTCTTTCCATTGCATATATTTTCATTATTTTATGAGCCTTGTTATAATCAAAAGATTCATAGCAATCAGCCATTTGATCCTTGTATAACCAAGATCCATAAGAACCTTGAATGTGTTCATCCTCTAAGTATCCATATAGTATTGCAAGGTAGTATGTAGGAGCTTCTTTTAGATGGGGAGTATTAGGTTGTTTGTAACTATGTGGAGACAATGAAAGCTTCTAACATGAAAATCATTTTCAAAACCATATTCACCCATACCTCTATGAGATATTTTTAGCTCAGGTGGAAAATTGGACATAGAGGGTTGATATTGGAAGAGTGTATCGGGATCTATGTGGTTATTAACACTAACGCGAATAACACGAGTTACGACTTATCTTTTAGCGGAAGGACATTAGTTTGCATGATTATACTTTATATCTAAGATCTTATAGTATTCAAATGGTTTGACATCTATCAGCAAGGTAAACTCTTTTTCATTATGTGGAAATTTGATACATTAGTGGAAAGTGGAAGGCACTCCTGGATGAGGTGTATCATGGCTGGCCTAGAAGAATATTATACGAGGTCTCCACATCAACAACATGAAAAAGGGTGTCAGCATTCGTGGACCAAATTGTATAGGTAAGGTAATTGTTTGAGAAGACTACTAGTCAATGTAATCATAACCGTGAATAGTTATAACATTAGCTCCCAAAATCTCTTTGGTATGAACAAGAAAACTCAACATATTCATAGAGAAGATGTTTAAGGAAACTCCATTATAACTTGGGACTCCTTTAATCTTATGATTAGTAATGTAAGATTCAATATACAAAGAGTTATTGTTTTTAAGGTTTGGGTTTAAGAGGTCTTGGGGACTAAATTATAATATAGGACTGCTTGGAGAAAGATTGGAAATGAGGGTTGGAAATTATTACATATTGATGTCCTTAAGGATACATGCTTTGTGAAGAGCATGAATAAGGATGTCTGAAGTGTGGGAAATGTCTTAAGTAAATCCATGAGGGATATATGTGTGGGTGTCATCTCTACTTGTACTCAAAAAAGTCATAATCGCCAAATGAGGAAGATTTAGCACTAGATGTTAGTTTTGGATTGTTGGTAATTGTAGGATTTGATACTTGAGGCATGTTGGATGTAGATGATTGTTTAGTTGCAAGTACCCAAACCTTCTTCCGCCACCTAGCCACTTCATAACTAGGATCTTGAAATTTGATTAAGCGATGGAGTTAGGTATTTCTTCGAAAAATGAAATGATTTAATTGAATTCATTGTTTGTTTGAAGATTGGCCTTTTCAAGAGTTGTGCCATTTATACTATTATTTGGAAAGGATTTTAAAACACCTTTAAGTTTTTGTTTGGCATTTTATTAGGCAATGGATCTTCAATTACAATGTCGCTCGCTTATCAATGGGATCTTGGATATAATGACGAAGTCTCATGCAATGATCTATAGTATGACCATTAAAGTGATGGTAATCACAATATTCATTTGCTTTGTGCAAGACCCCTATACCATTAGATCTATGGGCATATATTAATGAGAAATTGGTTGTGTTTGGGGAATGTCAAAATGGATTTCACCTAAAAGAGATCATGATCATGTTATTGATCTAGTACCAGGGAACCAACCACCCAACATTCGACCTTATAGGCACCCTTATCTCTAAAAGAGTGAGATTGAGAAGATAGTACAAGAGATGCTAGAAGCAAGTATTATTCTCCATAGTCAAAGTGCTTACTCTTATTTGTTGGTGATGGTCACAAATAAGGATAAATGTTGGCGTATGTGTCCAGGACTACGAAGAACTCAACAAATACACAGTGAAAGATAAGTATCCTACATATATCATTGAATATTTATTAGATGAATTATACAGTGTTGTTTATTTCACAAAATTATATATTCTTTCATGATACCATCAAATAAGAATTCATGATGAAGATGTTCATAAATAACATTTAGGGCACATGAGGCCCACTATGAATTTATTGTAATGTCATTTGGCCTTACAAATGCACCATCTACTTGCTACAGTTTTATGGATTCAATCTTTTGGATTTTTTTTGGAAGTTTGCCTTGGTATTCTATGATGATATATTAAACTACAATAAGACTTGGGAGGAATATTTACAACATGTCAATAAAGTATTGAACACTCTTGAATAACACCACCTTTATGCCAAGCCCTCCAAAATGTGCATTTGGGGTGAGAGAGGTGGAATACTTGGGTCATATTATGTCTTATGAAAGTGTAAAAGTGGATCCTCATAAGATCCAAGCTATGGTAGATTGGGCAGTTCCTAAAACCTCAAAAACATTTAGGGATTCTTAAGGATTACGAGTTATTATCGTAGGTTTATGAAGAATTATAGTAGAATTGTAGCACTTCTCACATCCTTATTGAAGAAAACTCTTTTCATTAGAATGAGGTAGTAACCCAAGCATTTGAATCACCGAAGATATCCATGTGTACCACTCCAATCCTAATTACCACAAACTTTTCCAAAACCTTCATTGTTGAATGTGATACTTAAGGGTATGGTATAGGAGTAGTACTTATACAAGAGGGCCACCCCATTTCATTTGAGAGTCATCAACTTGAAGGTAAGAACCTCTCAAAACCAATTTATGAGAAGGAAACGATGGATATTCTTCATGTATTCAATAGTGGAGATTATATCTCATGGGTCGTCACTTCAAGGTAAAGACAAATCATGACAACTTGAATATACGTAGACACCAAATTTGGGTCACACTCCCCTTGGTCCCTTTCAAATAATTAAGCACACCTTGGCCCCATTATTAATTGTTATTAATATATTTACCTTCACATTATTAATTAATCTAATTATTTTAATTAAATTAATTCCACCCTCACACCTCCACCTCACCCTGGACCCATTCTAGGGGCATTTAAGCGACAATGTCCGAGTCATCACCCTTAGGATTGAGTCATCTATTAGTATAGGTTATTATTTATCATTTTATTTATTTATTACGATAATTATTACACTTGTGTTAGCCCTACACTTATTGGGTTAGCTTGCTTAGGTGTACTAGTTTTGTGGAGTTAGCTTACTAGTTGTGTTGAGTTAGCTTCTCAGTTATGTGGAGTTAACTTACTAGTCTTCTCGGAGTTAACTTAACTTCCAAAGATCGGTTAGTGGGAGTTCTTCACTTTGCTAATTTAGGTAGTAGTTGCACTTCCCTCCTCCTATATGTACATCTTTCTTATTGAATAATTCGTGTGATTGTATTGTAATGTATTGAGCATTATGGATTATGATGGATTTCCATATATGGTATTTTAGCTCTTATGTATTGCAAGTATAATATGGTGTGCTATTATCATTTGAGATCATGGCTTGGAACAATCTTCTTATTATTCCTTTCGTCATCACCCTTAACATTGAGTTATAACTCCTAGTGTTGAGTCACTAACTTGACCTAACTAACTAAGACTTCTTCCTAAACCTAACTGGACCTCTCCTAAGTTCTTCCTACCTTCTCTCATGTGAACTCCACTTTCCTAAGTGGACTCAATGAGAAAAGCACACCAAATCTGGGAAGATCTACCTATTTTTGGTAAACCTAGACTTATCCACCTTAACTGACGTTGGTTATCCCTCAACCGATGCCGGTCATTTAACCGTCATCGGTTCCTTTATATACAACTTTGCAACCTTTTACCTAGGTTGGTAATTTTAGTTTTGGGAGTTCTATTGCATTCAAACACAAATCCAAAGCCTCTCAAAGCATCTAGACAACACGAAATATTCAACCACGGTGCTCAAGAAAGGGTCCGGTTCTCATTCCAGGGCATTGGAATACTCGCAGAACACTCCGGAGTACTACCATGGCATTGAGTCCAAAATCTCTTCACGGATCAATTACCATCCACCTTCACCTACCAGATTTGTAAATACAAGTAAGTATATGTGATTTCAATCATATTGTGCTTTCTTAAAGTATAGATTCTTTACCTCCTTCATTATACTTTATTTCTTCATGTATTCCTTTATCTCCAACTTCTCACCAATCCACCAATCCAACCACCTATAACCTTTTTGCCTTCCGTGACTTCCCCTATGTATTCCTGAGTCTTCTCGGTAATATTACGAACCTAACCACTTCCTTTTCACTCTCTGTGCAATCACAGAGAAGCCCAAAAACCATTTTTATTAAGTTATTGCCAATTTCCCCTACCGACATCGGTCACCTAACTGTCGTCAATTTCACCTCTTTACCGACATCGGTCACCGAATGATGTCGGTCTGCGTGTCATTTTATCCCTTTTGGCTGAAAGCCTATCCATCGACCAAAATCAACCTAAACTGCAGTACCCGATCAATCCCATACCTCTTATCGGACCTCTCACAAACTTGCAAACCCATAACAACCTACCAAACCTCCGGATCTGATCATAAATTTTCTGTTATATTAGATTTGCTTATTGTATTTGCACGAGATACCTAAATCGTATAACTACAATAGGATTTCTTTTATTTCATGATATTTATTGCATTAATTTGTATTTAAAAAGTGGATTGTGAATTTCTAGGAAGCACCACGCCTCCGGATCTAACATCTGCTAGCGGCACCCACGACCTATATTATTAATGCCATTTGGTGGTCTTGTTGTGTTTTTACATGTCGTCCCCGGCAAAAAGGAAGCTCTTCACGATCGATTGGATCAAAAAGTCAATAACGCTTGCATTCAACCTTCAACTTATATCTTACATGTATTCCTCCTAACATATCTCCTATCCAATTTTAACCCGAAACAAATTAGGTGAAACAACTTCTTAGAAAATAATCTCATCTAAATAACAAAAAAAATGGGTCACTAAGATGTTGGGATATGAATTTGAGATCATTTACAAAAAGGAAAAGAAAATGTGGTAGATCCAAGAGAGATGAATCCATGCGGGCATTATTAAATGACATGTCCTTACTATAGGAAGATTGGGTAGATCAAGTAAGATATGAATGGTAGAATGACACTAAAACCTAAACTCTCATTAAAAATCTCCAACACGATTCAAGAACTTTAGGAAAAATTGTGTGGAAGGGGGATGTATTGTGGTATAAGGACCGGTTGTACTTATGTAAAAATATACCCTTAAAAATAGGTTCTCTCAAAGCTTCATGCTTCTCTAGTGGGTGGCCATTTTGGATTCCTAAAAATTATCATAGAGTTAAGCAAGATTTATTTTAGGAAGGGTTGAAAGCAAATGTCTAAAAATTTATGGCCAAATGCTTGGTGTGTCAGTGTAACAAAGGTGAAACTATTAAGTCTCTAGGAATTTTGCAAAGCACGTTTCTATTCCTAGTGAGTGGTGTGAAGATTTTTCCATGGATTTCATCACAGAATTACCAATTTTAAAGGGAAAAGTGTAATTATGGTGGCAATGGAAAGACTCACTAGGTATGCTCATTTTTGTGCTTTGCCACATCTATTTACAGTGAGTATAGTTTCCATATCTTTTATGGATACAATTCAAAATCTGCATGGAACACTTAAGATTATAGTTAATGATCATGATCTTATATTTACTAGTAATTTTTGGACTAATTTATTCTCATGTTTGGGTACTCAATTAGATCATAGTTCATCATATCATCCCCAAACTGATGGACAAACTAAGGTAGTAAACAAATTTTTGGAGGGTATCTACGATGCTTTACTTTAGATAAGCAAGAGAGATGGGTTAAGTGGCTACCACTTGTAGAATGGTGGTATAACACTTCATTTCACACTTCATCCAAAATTTCCCCATTCCTAGCATTATACGATTACCATCCACCATCCCTCACTTCCAATTTAAGGGTCCAACCTAAAGTAAGAGTAGTTGAAGATCACATTCAACACCAACAAGAGGTTCTCTCTAGCCTAAAAGAGAACTTGGTCATGGAAAAAAATTAATGAAGCAACAAGTTGATCAACATCATAGTGAATAAATATTTGAAGTGGAGACTTGATTTTTGTGCGATTGTATCCATATAAGTAACTATCTTTGAAATAATAGAAAAAAGATAACAAGATTTCACCCAAATACTATGGGCCTTATCAAGTGTTGCAAAAAAAAATTGGTAGTGTGGCATATAAACTAGAGCTTCCTTAGTCAAGTAAAATACATCCAATTTTCCATGTTTCTTTCCTAAAGAAGGTCATTGATGAAGGTGTCTTCTCAATCAATATTACTAGAGCTTGATGAAGAGGGATATATCATATTGGAACATGAAGGAATCCTATAGACACACACTAAGAAGTTGAGGACAGGATCATCACCGAGTATCTGATCAAACAGAAGAATTTGGACATTGAAGATGCAACATGAGAGGATGAAGCATTCCAGGAGAAGCATCCAAAGCTTACAAACATTGGGGATAATGTTGTTTTAAAGGGTAGTGTCATGCTACACCTTTAACCCTAATTCGTATACTGGGATATGAATAGTTGACATATGGCTAACATAATCTCTTATCATGTCATATCATAATTATTTATGCTTTCATATGCTTAGTGGGTCAACCTTAGGGATTTGGATAGTATAATATGGTATACATGAGTTGTAAAAACAGGTTATTATCATCATATTGAGCATGTGAGTCTTATTGTATGGTTTGGAGGTTTCCCCATCGAAGTGGCTAAGTTATTTTAAATGCATATTAAGATCATTTATCTATATTTTGGTGTTCTTTGGAGTTCTATTGATGTTGATATTCAGATCTAAGTAATTTCATTACACTAATCCTCGATATCATCGTATTACTCTACCCATCACTATTAGTTTTATCACCACTATGACTTCATTTTCATTGTTGTTTTTCTTAGTTCGGTATCCTATGTTTAGGAATCCTTGGCTATGTGCTCTTATGGATATTCCTTCAGTCATTCACCAATGCATTAAGTTTATCCATAACTAACAAGTTGTCATTAATTGAGGTATCCCCTTTGAGGCTTCTACTCCTAGTCTATCTAGGCCTTATTTTACAGATTCTATCCCTATCACTAGTATATTTATGGGAAGGTCTTTGGCCTCAAAAAAATTCCCTCATAACTTTATCCCTCCTATAATTCTTCCTAGGTTTGTAGCCCTACCCACTATTGTTCATTGTTCTAGCTCTCCTAGGTCCTCTAATAGGAATTTGGTTGCACATGTTTCATCTCATGGCTCTAGCTCTCTTAGGTATCTAGCGAGGCCTTTGGTTGCACACATTGCCTCTCACAACTATTTCTCTCATAGGTCTTTATTAGGCCTTTAATTTCACACACCACCAGTCTCACGAGTCCTCCCTTCACAGTGCTTTATCTAGGTATTTTAGTGTACACTCTTTGTCTCTTGCACTTCCCAAACTAAATTTTGTCTTGGAGTACTTGCTCTCTTAGGCCACCATGCGGGTATTCTACTTCGTATACTACTTATGCATATGCTTCATCCAATTTGTCTCCCAGGACCTTCTTTAGAAAACATTACCACTACCATGTAACTCTTGCATTTGATTCAAATCCTCCCACACATTGAGGCCTAAGACTCTAACTCCTTTTCCAATTGCCTACCTCCTCTAAAGGCTCTCATTGGATAGGTAAATGCTACCTTCCTTCACATATATAGTTGTGCTCTTCCAAAATGCAAATTCATCAAGATAATCTCAAAATACAAAAACATTCACATATTTACAAAAATACAAAACCAGGACTTGTACATTTCACTTGAGTTGTTAGTGATTTACATTATACATGTGGTTTGTCACTTGGGTTTGATATATAGCATGCTTCTTTACTCTTTACACTAATGTGTTAGTGAGGTATTTTGATCATGATGTAGGACACACACGTAGTATTACATGTTCATAGATGTTGTCCAAACCCTTTACCCATACTTCCTATACATCTAGGGGCATCTATTTTTACTACATCCATGCACTATTGTTTTGTTATAGTTATTTTGTACTTCCTCATTATGCTTGATTTCATATAATGTGTATGTGTTATATTTGTAGCTAACAAGGATTATTGTCATTTGAAGTTGCACTTTGCTCAGTGCCAAGATGGATTAGTACCTTAATGAAACAATGGGAATGTTCCCAAGGTGTGGGACCTTACTCCTTGGGATAGACCTCTAGAGAATTCCAACTCCATCTACCTATCTACTAAAATACCAACACTACTCCTAAGCTAATTTATTGATCTATAGGGAGAAGGGGGGAGGAGGAATGAATGAAAAAAACTAACCTAAAAAGTGTTGATTGCACTAAAATAGAAGGGGGATATCTCTATATGAGGGGAATAATGAGAAGGAAAACACAATGGTGGGAGGGCACATACTTACCATATATCAAATTTGTACTTCATTCCATTCCACACATTTTAAGACACATAGAAATGAAAACATGCAAATATGGCTCACAAACAACATATCATAGATGAACAAAGAGGTAAGAGGCACACTAAACACAAGTAAAGGGAAAAGATGAGCCACAATAACAAGATTTGATTGATCCAAAATATACACAGTTCATTACATCAATGGGGAAAGCAATGAGTGCATTACATATGCCCAAATACGAGGTTTGTAAATCATTAAAGCTCAACCACCAATTTGACATAATAACTTTACATTTAGGAGATCTATTTTCCAATGAATAATGAATTACATGTATAAAAGGAGAAGATATATATATATATATATATATATATATATATATATATATATTGGATCATAAAATCAATTAGAATCACCCACTTTCTCCACCTACCAAGGACCAATCTATTAAACCTTGTCCCTGGTGTTGTTGTCATTGATGACATGGTGCATTGATGGAAAAGAGTGAGTGATGAGGTGTCATCTCTTCAAGGGCATGAAGGTTGATTGGTAGTACCTTCACAAAGTGGTTTAGTGCCTTCTCAAGGTGGTTTCAGTGTGTCTTCTTGAGTAGTCATGGTGGTTTTAGGGTGTTTAGTACTTAGTTGAGGTGGTTGGTGCCCATTAGAGATATGGAGGTACTTGGTGTGCACTTCTAAGGTGTCCTACAAGTCTGAAATGATGTTTCGGGTGTCCTACAATGCTTCTAATATGGTCATCAAGTCAAATCTTGCAAGTCATGGTTGAAACTAGCCCATTTAGGCCTAGTTCAAGGACCTAATGAGATGGATGAATTAAAAGCAGGCCATGTCAAACCAATGTAAGTATGAGAAGTGTCTACGAACATGGTCTAGAGTCCTAATGTGAAGTTGCACGTCATAATTCATCACTTGGAGGCAACTTTAAGGTCCGTCCTATGACTTCCCTTGAGAATAAACAATATAGACATGAAAAAATGAGATTGGTCGTGATTGTACATGTTCATTTATGAGAACCGAGGGTGTAAGGCATGTGGAGGAAGGTGTTATAGAGTTGTGGTCCAAGCTTTATGCAAATATGAAGAAAAATTTTGTAAGTTATGAAGGTTTTAGCTCTGTTGAGCTTTTAGAAAGCACTATCTCACTGAGGGTCACTTCTCAAGAGCTCAAAGGCACATAAAAGATTTTCATGGTGCTCTAAGCCTTTCACCATTTGGGGCATGGAGTTAACATATTTTCAGAGTTGAAATGATAATAAATGGTGCCCTATACTTTCTGAACAATCCTTAAGAGTGTAAACCACTCCAAACCCTCCCCAAACCCTAAGTCGATTGCAATGGTTAGTCGGACCTTTGTAATGTTCTTACAACGTATGAACTTTGTCTCGTAGCAAAATGGAATCCATGATAAGTGTAATCGACATGTAAGACATTATTAGTCTCCTCCTTTAGCTTTATCACTCATGACAAGCATCCTTTCTCGCCATTCTATCTTTAAGGCATCACTTTAAGCTACATGCGCAACTAAGTGCTAGTGCGCATAACCTATTGGACTTGAAATTGTGAATATTTGAAGTTTTATAACTTGATGAATTACATTGCATTTTTTATGAAAATACAACTATAATAAGTTTGAACTACGGGACGGGAAGAGAATGGCGAAAGGGAAGCGGAAGCCTCGCGGTTCAGAACGGTCACATTTTTTGAATTCCAGCCCTTGCAACGGTCACTTGGCTTCGCCTCCCCGTGATGCGGCGATGGTGCCCCACGTGGCCGGGCCTGTCGGAAGCCTTGCAGAAGCGACTAGGTCCCCGTCGCCTAGTGTCGGGCAGTGTGCAGGAAGGCCATGAAAAAAATGGTCCTGGTCTGCTTCATCCCCCGAGGACCATCCCACCTCCATTTCCGTGTCCCTGGAGGATGATGTCGTCTTAGCAGCCCAAATAAAGCTTCTCTCTTCTAGAGCAATCTTTGCAAAATTTGTCGGTCGAAGATTGGCGTAAGTAGGATTCAAAATTGGTGTGAAGCGCAGTGGGGTAGCGGCTTGTGTATTTGATTCCTTGAAAAGGGCTTCTTCCTGGTTTTATTTTGTAGCGCCGCTCAGAAGGACGATACCATGGCGAGGAAAGAATATCTTCTTACTAATTCTGGCTTGGCGATTCGTGATTGGGAACCACATTTTGACTGTGCCAGAGCTGAAACTGAAGGGTTTCATGTTTGGGTCAGACTCTATTCACTGCCAAGTGAGTTTTGGTCCACTCCAATTCTCACTAAAATCTGCTCCAGTCTGGGACGCGTTATTCGCATCGACCCTGTCACCTGGAAGGTACCCTTTCCTCTTTTGCTAGAATTTGCATTTCTATCGATCACAATCAAAAGCTCCAAGATTTCATTCTCATCTCTACCCTATCCAGGCTTTGGGAGCAAAAGGTGGAGTACGAAGGTGTCTCTAACAACTGCTTTAAGTGCAAAAACCTGGCCACATCCATAAATTCTAAAAATTCCACCTCTTCTAGCAAACAGGAATGGAGGAAAAAATCCCCCCCCCATGCCTCTTCACCCTCCGCCCCCTCTCTTGCAATTACACCTCATTCCACTCGCTTGGTATCTTCTGACCCCTCCCCTGTTCGTGAATCCCTTACTTTGGATCCTGACACCATCTCTTTAGTAAAAGAAATGACCGTAGTGGTTAAGGACTCTACTAGGATTTTGTCCCTTTTCCATGAAGGTATCTCCATCGGCATGGGAGGGAATGCTACCTCTTTGGAAAAATGGGTTAATGATAAGGATGAACTACTCCAATCTAATGATAGTGAACCCCATTGATCCATAGGAGGCTATTCATGAGATTCATTCTTCCGATAATTTATTGCTTTGCCCGATTCTCCCAATTCCCCCTTCTCAACATGGATCTTGGTCCGAAAAGTATTTTAGGTCCCCTAATAAGAGTAAACTCTCCCAAAATGAGGTTGCTGCTAGAAGCAACTTCAACTTCGTTCCTTCTTTCCCTCAACAAGTAGGAGAGGCGAGTCCTCTCTGAAGATCAAATGATCCTCTTTTCATGGAACGTTAGGGGCCTCAATGCCCCTAACAAATAGCATTTGTTAAGATTTATGCTACAGATGTTGCGGTTGATATTTCCTGCTTCATGAAACTAAGATGTCTGAGGATGGCTGTAAAAATGGTTGGTTTCAAAGATGGAAAGGTTGGGAAGGTTGTTTCTCTAATTCTACTGGTGCCTCGGGTGGTCTTGGAATAATTTGGAAATCTTGTTGTTGCGCTATTGAGCCCATTCTCGTTGACTCAAACTTTATCTGGTGTAAAGTTCAGATTAAACATTCGATGAGTCCTTTTTCATATGCAATGTCTATGGTCCCTCAAATCCGATCAGAAAAAGAGATCTTTGGACTAAACTTCGTTTGGTCCTTGATTCGGCTGCCAACTCCAAGATCGTCGTTGCTGGCGATTTTAATGCTACTCTCTCTGATTGTGATAAGCACGGAGGTATTCAATGGCAACCTTGTTCACAAGTTGACTTTACCTCCTTTGTTTCTTCCTCTTGATTGGTTAATGTGGAACCTAACAAGGGTTGGTTCATGTGGAATAACATGAGCTCTAGTTTCGGATTCCTTGGCGCATTTGTCTTGATAGATTCCTTGTTTCAGAATTTTGGCTGCAAAATAACTTCCTCATTAAATGCTCTGTTCTTCCTCTCTCTGGCTCTGATCACTTCCCTATTTCTCTTGATCTGTCTTTTGACCTGCCACCTCGACGTTCACCCTTCAAATTCGAAAATATGTGGTTACAGGATCCTTCACTTAAGCCTTTGATTAATCTCTGGTGGGATTCCTTCACAGTTAAAGGGACATGGATGTTCCAACTATCCAAAAAGCTATCTCTGTTGAAAGACAAACTTCAAAGCTGGAATTTTTTGAGTTTTAAATATTTTTTAGGAAAAACTGAGAGTTGAGCAGGAGCTCCGTATTTTGAATGATTCTATTCTCACTCAAGGGATGTTTCAGTGGTGATTTCCTCAAAGAAAAATCTCTTCTTAAGGAATTGGGTGATCTTCTTCTAAAAGAGGAAACTTACTGGCGTAAAAATCCAGGGAAGTATGGCTGACTGACAGCGACAAAAATACTAAGTTCTTCTTTGCTTCTGTCAAAGTCAGAAGAAATTTCAACTACATTTCTTCTCTCAAGCTGGATGATTTATCTGTAGTGTCCTCTATATCTCATATCAAAACGAAGTAGTGTCTTTTTTCAATAAGCTCTTGAATGGTGATCCAAAGACCCCCTTGGAGCGTAGTCCTCCTTCTTTCATCGATTCCTATTTGATCCATCGCCATCTGAAAACGATTTGCTTCTCTCCCCTTTCTCCATGGATGAGGTTTGAAAAATTGTTTTTTCTATGAAGAGAGATAAAGCACCTGATCCTGACGGTTTCCCCACCTCTTTCTTTCAGGATTTTTGGGATGTTGTTGGATTTTCAGTTTGGAAAGTAGTAGAGGAATCAAGGCTTTCAAGAAAGATTTTAGGAACTCTCAACCATACTCTCATTTGCATGTTTCTTAAAAATTTCCAACCGAGTCAATGGATGATTTCAGACCTATTTCCCTCTGCAACACGACTTACAAAATCATCTCCAAAGCTATTGCAAATTAATTGAGTCCATTCTTTGTCAAAATTGGTTGCTCAAGAACAAAGTGGTTTCATCCCCGGTAGGTCTATTACTGATGGGATCATTATTTCCCATGAATTGATTCATACTCTTCATGCCTCCTCCAGGCCGGCATGATGCTGAAACTAGACTTCAACAAAGCCTATGATCATGTCAATTGGAGGTTCCTCATCAAATCTCTTCAAGCCATGGGCTTCAGTAGGCATTTTTGTAATTAGATTTTTAGCTGCATTTCCACTCCCCGTTTCTCTGTCTGGTTAATGGATCGGTGGAAGGCTTCTTCCAGAGCAGTCGAGGATTAAGACAAGGTGATCCACTCTCCTCTTTTCTCTTCATTTTGGTCGCTGAGGCTCTCAGTCGTAGCATCAAATCCATTGTTCTGGATGGTTCCCTTAAAGGCATTCACATCACTTCCAACCTTCCAGCCCTTTCTCATCAACAATTCGTGGATGACACCTTTCTATTTGGTCAAGGATCTATCCCAGAAGCTAAGCGGCTTTCTTCTATTCTTGATTCTTATTCTTCTGCCGCTGGTCAGGTGATAAAATTTCATAAATATGTAATTTTCTTCTTTAATGTTGCCCCTAGATTACAATGCAGGATCAAAGCAATTTTAGGCTTCTCTGTGGGAGTTCTCCCGCACAAATATTTGGGCATTCCACTCTTTCATGGCAATGGCAGAGCACATCTCTGGAACGGGCTCTTAAACTCCATATCTTCCAGACTTCTCTCTTGGAAAGGCAAATGGCTTTCATTGGCGGTCGGGCTCTTTTAATTAATTTTGTGCTCCTTGCCATTCCTATCTACATGTTATCTGTTCTACAGATCCCTAAATCTGTTCTGCTCAAAATCAAAAAAATGGTGAGAACCTTCTTATGGCAAGGTAACAATGAAGAGCGCAAATTTCACCTTGCTAATTGGGATTTGGTCAAGCTTCCCAAACACCTGGGAGGCATGGGTATTCTGGATCTTACTCTCCGAACACTGCCCTTGGTGCAAAGCTTGTTTGGAATTTCATTTCCAACATTAAAAGGCTAGGCCTTCCAAGTTCTTTCTCATAAGTATCTTGTTGGGCGTCGTCCCGAGTTATTGTTATCCAGTTCCGAGCTCCTAAAAGGTTCACACATCTGGAACTTCTTTTGTAAGTCAAAATCCCTAATTGCTGAGTTAGTCTCTTGGAACATCAACAATGGACAAGCTCGCTTCTTTCTGGGATGAAAGATGGAATGGCTCCCCCGCTTAATCTTTCGATTGCTCTTAATGGCGTCATGAATTTGGCAAAGCAGATCTAGGATCTTCGATTTCGATTACGGTATCGGCCCGGGACGGCTCACGACTTGGCTTTGGAAAGATATCTCCACCATCGGGGCTAATGCACAGGAGTCCATCCTCCTCAAGGATGCCATTCAAGACAGAAATGCACTTTTTCTCAATAAAGATGATTGTTTAATTTGGCTTGGGGATGCTTGAGCTCTTACTCGGTGAAAGCAGGTTATAATACTCTCATTTCTCATTCTGGTCAAGGGCTTCCATGTTCCTTTGGTTGCTGGCATCCCAGTATCTCCCCTAAGGTCACTTTTTTCGGTTGGTTAGTTTTGAAAAAGAAGGTTCTTACCCAAGTTAGGCGGTGATCTTGGGGTTATGTTGGCCCCTCCATGTGTTTGTTGTGTGGTGCCGCAGAGGAAGATTTGGATCACCTTTTTTTATTTTGCCCTTTTGCATCTTGCTGCTGGGATTGGCTTCTGAACAAACTAAATTTTACCTGGGCTCCCTGTAATAACATTGTTGTGACTCTTTTCTCTTGGCCATCATTCAATTCCAAAAGCACCCTTAGCTCTATATGGTGCATCGCCCCATATTTCCTCCTCTGGCACATATGGTGGGAACGCAATCTTTGTCTATTCAGGGAACAATCGACTGAGCTTCCTACCTTTCTCAACAAGTTGGAAGTGGCCATTTCGGAGCGAGTTAGCACTAATTGCATATCCCTCACATCCTTCTCTTCCAGGGATATTTTGATTATGCATTCTTGGCCACTCATCAAGCTTCCCAGACCAGGCTCAATTGTTAAAAAAGGGTCTTTCTCAAGTAGAAAAATCAATTCGAAGAAAAAGAGTTAGGTGGCATCCCCCCCGCAAGGTTATTGGAAACTCAATTTTGATGGCGCCTCCAGAGGTAATCCAGGTAAATCTGGTGTAGGTTGTATTCTCAGGGATGATCGTGGTAATCTCATTAGAGCTGGCTCCTTCCCACTCAAAGATGGTTCGTGCAATTCCGCCGAAGCCCAAGCTCTCCTGGAAGGGGTTAAGATGGCTACCCAGTTTGGTTGTCCTCTTTTATCCATCGAAGGGGACTCCCAAATTATCATTTACGCAGTTTCCAGAGGCTTATCCCCATCATGGAAAATCAACCTTTTTATCCCCCAAATTCTCTTTTGGCTTGCTAAAATCAGAATTTGGAACATTTCTCACAACTTTCGAGAAACAAATCACGCGGCAGACTTCCTTGCAAATTTTGCCATTGATCACCCTACCACCAACATCACTTCTTGTACAACTCAAGATTGGATTGGACGGTCGTACATCCTTTCCCACGATCAGGCCAGCTCGTCCTAGTTGTTGGGCAGTGGCCTCTCACGTGTGTTGTGTTCTTCTAAGTGTGGGAGCTTTCTTTCCCCTCTTTTCGGTGGCAGATCTTCTTGCCTCTTTTACAGGTGATTTTTCACACACTACTCTTGTCTTCATCGTCTCTTCAGCTTGGCTTTAGCTTCCTACATTCCTTCCAAGGATGTTTTCCCCGATATTCATGTGGACAGAGCTCTTTAAACGCTGTTTTTACTCTCTTCCTGTTTCATTTCCTATCTGGCTCCTTTTCCTGGCTTGGCACTCTCGAACTCCATGTCTTTCGTTGGTTTTCCCTTCCGCCCTTCACGGCCAATTTAGGGAACTGGCAAACTCCTCTGCCATTGATCGCCGATGCCTCTCTATAATATTCAAATATTCCACGCAGGAGGAGGCTGAGGCAATCGAAACTATTCTTGGTGATTCCTTTCGCTTTCGAGCCCGTCGGCCAAGAACGGACTCTGATATAGCTTCGTGTTCATCTCTTTCTGCCTTCTTCTCCATCCAGATTCTGTGGTGGTTGAACTCGTGGCTATGGACCAAATTTATGTTGTACATCGGGTCGGTTTGCATGACCAATTGGTTAACTTCTCTCTCCCGGATCCTCTTCTGTGGGTGGAGGAAGTTGACGAGCACGCTCTTGGCTCTGGACGTGGCATCCAGTGGTTATGCGGGTAGTACAGGGATTTGGTGACCTTCGCACAAAATTTCCATCCTTCCTTGGATCAGTGTTTTCTCCTGTGGTTGACGTTGACGTTGCGCTCTTTCCGGTCCACTCAACAATCGACCACCTTAACGAACTCAAGGACCGTGTCGGTGCCACCTTCGAGCTGCTACTTCAGCGGCCAATTCATGCGCATGTTCCTCCATGGGTTAGCCTGTTTGGCCTTTTGGAGCCTCTCGGTTTTCGGTTGCTGTCCTGCTCCCTTTCGACGATTCGGTCCTGTGTTCTACGTTTCTTCTTTCTTCTTCCCGCTAGCTTCCTCTTTCCTCTCTTCGCACCTCTTCTTCACTTCTTCTTTGATGTAGGGTGGGGGCCCTAACCCCTCCAGTTCATAGCTCCGATCAAAAGTGTTTAACAATTAAAAAAATTACATTGCATTTTGATGATATGAATTTGTAGGACCTCTACACCTTCACTATGAGATTGAAGAACATTTGGTTAAGGTGTGAAGATTTCATTTCACCACACTTTCACACTTACTTGCACACAGTCATGAAGAACTTGAGATAACAATGACTTGATTACTATTATCTCAAGCTCTTCATGACTGTGTGCAAGTAAATATGAAAGTGTGGTGAAATGACATCTTCATGCCTTGACTAGATGTTCTTCAATCTCATAATGAAGGTGAAGGTGTAGAGGTCCTACAAATTCATATCACCAAAATGCAATGTAAGTCATCAAGTTATAAAACTTCAAATATTCACAAGTTCAAGTCCATTGGGTTATGCACTAGCACCTAGTTGTGCATGTAACTTCAAGTGATGCCTTAAAGATAGAATGACGAGAAAGGAAGTTTGTCATGAGTTATAAAGCTTAACGAGGAGACTAATAATGTCTTGCATGTCAGTTACACTTATCATGGATTTCATTTTTCTATGAGACAAAGTTCATACGTTGTAAGAACATGACAAAGGTCCGACCGACCATTACAAGTCATGGTTTGAACTAGCCCATTTAGGCCTAGTTTAAGGACCTAATGAGATGGATGAAAATGAATTCAGCCATTTTAAACCAATGTAAGCATGGGAGGTGTCTACGAACATGGTCTAGAGCCCTCACGTGAAGCTACATGTCATAATTCATCACTTAGAGGCAAATTTGAGGCCTTTCCTATAAATGCCCTTGAGAACAAGTAGTACATGCATGAATAGATGAGTTTGGTCATGATTTTACATGCTCATTAATGAGAAAATAAGGTGTAAGGCATGTAGAGGAAGGTCATATAGAGTTATGGTTCGAGTTTCATGCAAATATGAAGAATTTTTTTGAAGTTAAGAAGGTTTTAGCTCTATCGAACTTCTAGAAAGTGCTATCTCATCTCGAAGGTCGCTTCTCAAGAGCTCAAAGGCACATAAAATATTTGCATGGTGCTCTAAGTCTCTCACCATAGGTGGGGCATGGAGTTAAGAGATTCTTAGAGGCAAAATGAACTCAAATGGTTCCTGTGATGCACCCAAATTTGCATGTGCTACATTGATAGAAAATGGTTACAAAATGTCCCCAATGAT
Source organism: Taxus wallichiana var. yunnanensis (assembly GCA_018340775.1). Lineage (NCBI taxonomy): Eukaryota > Viridiplantae > Streptophyta > Pinopsida > Cupressales > Taxaceae > Taxus > Taxus wallichiana. The sequence goes on from CM031236.1 coordinate 651,321,877, forward strand.
GATTCATGTCTTTTCTAAAGTGTTCGAGCTCCCTAAACCTCTTTACAACTTATATTTGTAGCCTAGTTTACCCTACTTAGCCATTCCCTACTTTTCGGTAGCTTCCCGCACCATTCTGCCTTAGTTTTGGCCTTTAGTTACAAAATTCCTGCCTACCCGGGTGGTGGTCTTGAACCGCCGCCCGGTAGGGCGGTGGTTATGTGCGCTTTTTCTAGAATCTTCACCAGAGAAATGACCCATGATTGCTTCACTTAAGTTCAATTTTTGAGCATGTTTCTCACTGTTTTAGCTAATTTCAAGCTTGAGTGACTTGTGGCAATCTCCTCTTCCACTTGTGATTTGTAATTGATTGTTCAAACTACCCCTCTATGTGTTGATGTGTCTTCCCATGGATACCAAGTTTGTTAGTGCATAACCCAACCAACCTTCTATAAAATCATCGCTTGTTCTCAAGCAAATGGTCAAAGATCATTTTGTGTATTCTTGTATTGTTGAGCTACCACATTCTTGCTAGAAATTACATAGCCAAGCTCTATTCACTTGTGTTATCTCTCTTCCACTTGCATTTCTACAAACTACTATCAAGCTGCTATTTCTCCAACACCTTCTCACTGTTGCTTCTACTGCATTCCCAATCCCTTGGACTCACGTGAACACAAGAGATTGAAAAGACAAACTGAGGGGACAAAGCATAACACAACTAGATTTGTTGTTCTTTGTGTGTTTCGTGTTGGGGTTGATGTTAGTTTTCTTCATTTATTCATATTATTGTTTCTGAATCGTATACATATATATATCAAATAGAGTAGAAGAAGTTAATTTCCTCATTGCAAATAGTTAAGTCAATTTCAAAGAAGCTTTACATCTTCCATAGAAGTTTCTGTTGATAGATTATTCCTTCCCTATCCTTGTGGATTTGGAGGGAAGTATATCTGGAGGAAGCCACCTATGTTAGCATTGAGATAATAAACTGTCATATATTGTGGTTTCGCTTAGATTCTCTGCATTCTATCTCGGGAGGTTACAGGGGAAGAAAAGCTTCAAGCTTTCAATCTTCCTGTGTATTTGAGATAGGAGAGGATTTAACAAATCCATAATTACTTATTGGAAAAGATTTCATTTAATTAGAATAGACTAGATACACTCAACATAGGTGAATAACTACACCAAGTTATTTACTTGTTTAGTTTTAGTGTAGAAGTAGCTTTAATTATTTAGAATAGAAGCAATTTGTTGTCTTTGTTTGTAATAGTTTAGTTTAGTTGATTTATTTAATTAGTTTCCCTTCAAGCAAGTAGATTAGATTGTCAAATTTCATCTTGGTTAAAATGGACACTTCAACGTAGTTCAATATCTAGATTCAATCAAGTAGTTTAACCATAGGGATTTACGCTACCCATACTTAGCCTCTAATTTCCCCTTTCACGCTCACTACTAGGAATTCACACTACCAGATCTTAGTCACTAATTCTCCTATAGCCATCCATCCATGTAATCCACATCGGCTATCCCGACACGACCTCGGGAGGTCGAGTGCAATTGAAGGTTGTGTGTCGATTTTCATTTATACAATGCCCTATACTTTATGAACAATCCTTAAGAGTGCAAACCACTCCAAAACCTCCCCAAACCCTATGTTTGAATTGATGGACAATAAATGATTTTTTTATCTTCAAATCACATGTGCAAGCTAAGACAACCACTCAGGGTTGTAGAGAAGCCTTTCTAGTCCAAGTTGGTGACATTTTTGTCCATTAGGCATGACTGTACCATATAGAGTTAACCTTATTTTTTAAGTTTTTGGTTATATTGCACTATCTAGAAGGTTTCAAGATGAAAACATGCATGTGGAAGTTTGTTTGGGGAGTGTACTTTGTGATCATGAAACAATTTAGGCAAGTTCTTTGAACTTTTCTTGTGATCCTGCCAATCTCTCCCACCTACCGCTAAAGGGTAGTCTAGTCAACCAATCACGAGGGTTTAAGAGGGGTTTTGTGTATAAGCATAATGTTGAGGTGAAAAGAATATGAACATCTATTACATGTCCAAGGTGACATGTTAGAGCTCATGGTTTGTGTTGGTGAAGGGGTTTGAGGTCTAGATCCTTTTGGTCTACAACTACAATATATGCCTAGTTGAGAAAACAGAGAAATTGAGATGCTCTTATGGATTTATCTTCACAAACCATACACACAATCTTTTGAAGATGAAGTAGGTATCCCATTTGAATTATTTGTGGCATTGACTGGTCTTGAAAGTAAAGTTATGTGAGTAAGGATTCCCAAGTCAAGACTGGTCTTTGGTGCCTTAAGAACTAGTACACACAGTCCCATAAATGCTTGAATATCATGACCATATCTCTTGAGTTGATGATTGCACTTGGTGTGGTAAGTTGCATAAGGATATGATATTCTCATAAAAGTGACTTAGATGCTATGGAAAAAGGTTTACATAAGTAGACCAACTCACTTTTGAAGACTAGTTCTTGAATCTCAAAACCCTCCCTAAGTCTGTCTTGGAAATCATGTAACCTTGATCTATTTTACATTGGAATGAAAAAAATTAGGGACTTGGAGGGTTACATGACATACATATCCTCCTTGAGGGTGGGTTTGAAGTCATGATAAACTGATAAAGTGTGTGGTTTGCTAAATTTGTGAAGATGTTAATGTGTACATGTAAATCAGTGATAACCTCGCTCCAATGCATGCTTCATGAAGGTAATGAGGATGCACTGCCTATTCTAGTCAGTTGAAGGTGTTGTTGAGATCACCCATCTCTTGTTTAAAGCTTTGGAATGTTCTCGATACCTCATTCTTTGTGAGTAATTAAGCCATCCACGATTGTTATCTCAAGTTATTTATGATGCAAACAAGTGTGAAAGTGTGTTGAAATGACATCTTCATGCCTTGACCAAATGTCATTAAATATCATAGTGAAGGTGCTTGAGGTCCTACAAATGCATATCACCAAAATGTAATGTAAGTCATCAAGTTATAAAACTTCAAATATTCGCAAGTTCAATTCCATTAGGTTATGCACTAGTATCTAGTTGTGCATGTAACTTCAAGGGATGCCTTAAAGATAAAATGGTGAGAAAGGAAGGTTGTCACGAGTTATATAGATAAATGACGAGAATAATAATGTCTTGCATGTCAGCTTACACTTGTCGTGGATTCGATTTTGCTATGAGACAAAGCTCATACATTGTAAGAACATGACAAAGGTCCCACTAACCATTACAAATACCTGAAAAGGGGTCAAAAAAGGAATATTGACAAGAGAAGTTAGAAGGATAGAGATTTTAGAAGCATGCTCTAACCATCATTTACTTGCTTAATCTTGAAAGAACATGCAAAGTCTCGAATATGAACTCCGCCACAAAATTCAGAGACAATAATTTCCAATCGACAGTTTTAGGTGATGTTATATTTCCTCCATGTACGAGCTCATGTGTGGACAAGTGAATATTAATTTTAATGGAAGTGAAAAATACTTTTGTAGGTTCCTCTCTTGATGTTATAAACTCGTCTTTTTCCATGAATAATTTTGTTGAGAAAGTTAGAAAGTCGATAATGTGTTGAGGCTAACGAAACTAGGAAAAGATGTATGAAAATGTATGAGAAAATTTAGGATCACTTTTTTTGTCAAACCAACTACGTCAAGTGAGTGATAAAAAGTGCGAGTCAAGACTAAGTAAAAGCTTAACGAATTTGAAAATAGGTGCTTTTATGCAAGTCGAACTTACAAAGGAGTCAAGTAGGTTCTTGATCGAATTTGAAGTTGGTGCTTCATGTTGAGTGGGTGCTCAACAAGTTTGAGAATTTTGTAATCTTTTATTAGAAATATTTCCACCTTAGTGCATTAGTTTCTTAGTGGGGTTTTCTCCTTCATGGGTTTCCCACTTTAAATCTTGTATTCTCGTGTGTTCTATTGTTTATTTCTCATAGTTGGTAGTGTCATTTATTCATATTAAAGTAACCAAATTGAATTGTACTTCAAAGGTTGAATTTACACTGATTCACCCCCACTATCAGTGTCCTAATTTCCAACACATTCAACATTAAAACAATGATTAGATGAAACATGGGCACTATAGCCTTCTTAGATGAAGTAAAATCATATTAGATCATGTTGTGGTAGCTCGAGATCATTCAATGTTCGTGGTTGAAGTTGATTTGATCTAATTTGGGCACCATTTGATCAAGAAAACACCTTTAAAATTTGTCACAAAGTCCTCTATGATTTCTCCAACAATGAAATCAAACCAAGATTAAAGCTTAGATGAAGACCTTTCTAATGGTGTATTGTACAGGTTAACATGCACACTGGATTAAAATATATGATCATGTAAAACACATCTTGAACGTGGTCTCAAATGGATATGGGACCTTTCAAGTTGATTTTTATTACAAAATCCATTTTTTCGGACCAAAACCACTCTCATCAAAAGATATATGATCCTTACAAGATTTCCAACAAGACTTATTTTACATGATTTGGAACTTTTGATCAAAAGTTATAATCATTTAATTTTTGTAATTTTGTTGTAGTAGTTGTCGCCTACAGAGGCCATCAAATTCAATCTCTGGATCATTTTTGATACGTGTCGCTCGATTGGACTTTTCAATTTCTGTTTCCCACCCAAGTTAGTTGTCACATGTCACCTTGTGATTGGATTAGTTTTTCGTCATGTCCTCAAAATTGTTGAGCTCTCGGGGTCATGAGGATTGCCTCTTTGAATTTGAGATTGAAATGGTCATGATTGGTCTGCATGGACCAATCATGACCCACTATATTTTCACGGGGTCTTTTTATTTTCTTATCCCATTCAACAATCGACCTCACTACATGAATCCATTGAATCGATCTTAAAGAGGTCCTTTAATTTCACTAAGGTTAGGCCTACCTCCAGGGGCCACCTTTAATTCTTAGGGTCCTGGGATCTCGAGATCCCAAGACCCATTCATTCCCTTCGCCACCATCTTGAATACCCGAAACCCGAGAGTTTTTTTTTCTTGTTATAACCCAAAACTTGTGATCCTATCCCTCATCGTCAGATCCATGCAGACCAATGAAAAGTTTTCTAATTCTCATGTTTAATACCCTTTTGATCCCATCCTTAGTCATTTTTGATCCTTTGTGAACTTGATTAGTGAAATTACAGATCACCAAGAGCTTCCCACATGTCGAACTCCATGCCTTAGCCAAATTTGTGAAACCCATCCAACTCACCCAATTTGGTTCCAGCTTTCGCCTTAGCTCGGTGAGACCCTATTCATGATCTAGCTCACTCATCTCGATGACCAACTTGGTGACCAATGCGAAAAGTAACTAGTGATCGCCATGTGTCCTTTGTGGTTTTGATTAAAATTGACGACCTAGAGAAAAAAAGGGTGATGAAATTTTAGATGTCACTACTTGTTAGAGCCCCAAAACAAGATATTTTTGATCAATTATTGGATTGTCGATCTCGTGGAGGCTTGGAGTTGATCTATGCAAGTAATTTTGACAACTTTTAAGATTCCTAGGTGTTAAAAAACATGAAATTTCAAAAGAAAATGCCTTCAAGTATGAGCTCATTTTGTTCAACAAATTGGATGCTCGATATGTGGAGGCTTGGAGTTGATCTATGCAAGCAATTTTGACAACTTATAAGATTCCTAGGTGTTAAAAAACTTGAAAATTCAAAATCAAATGCCTTCAAGTGTGAGCTCATTTCATTCAACAAGACTAACACATGTGGTTTTGCATAATGGCGACATCTCTTAATATTTCACATATCCTCGCCATCATATCATATTATCATGTTTTTACACCTCTACTTCACGCATACTTGTTTGTGTGTGTGTGTGTATTATTATTTTCTTGTTTTCATTTCTTGTTAACTATGTGCCTTAATTATCTTGCAACAAAGTGGGTGTCCCATGTTTATGGTGTTATGCATATCCAATGTGCTTTCTCTTGCCCTTATTTGTAAGCATATGGGCCTATATTTTCTTGTGACATCATGGGTGTCCTGTGTTTATAACTTTATGCCTTTTGGTTGACTTTGTTTGCATACTTATGACATATGATGCTACACTTATCTTCTCCTACATGCATTTGTACTACTATTTTTATCATCTACGTGGTTTTTATCTATCACTATCATTATCTTGTTTTGTGCGCCATGGTTGTCACCATGTGCAAACACCATCCTTTTTCCAGATCTAAGTTCTTTAAGGTTGTCACCTATTCAATATCCTACACTCTACTACATTTTTTCAAACATCTATTGACGGGAACACATATTTTATTTTGAGCTAAGTGCTAAACATCGCTTTTGCACATGCCTAAAATGAGGGGGCATTCATTCAGTGGATATTCTACACTCACAACAAACACATGCATAATTCTAGGGTAGGGCATATGTACTCAAAAATCTAGAAAAACACACAAATTGAAACAAAAAGCCACATGTTCAAAACCTTACATATTGGTCAAGATCCTGTATGGTATGGTCATGACCCTACTACAACTTTTTTTTTCTCGGGGCAATTACATCAGCCTTTCTTAACAGCTTTCAAATTTTCAACTACAGTTTTAGGTTTTGGCACTATTTCGACTCAATTCGGACTAGTACGAGGGGCATGAAATACTTCACTCCTTCATCATGGGATTCAATTTCTACTATAGTTTTAAGAATCTGGGGGCATAAGTCTCCTTTGTCCATCAATATTTTAGCACTACAATCTCTATTCAGTTATGTGGCCAATGGGAAGGGCAAGGGGAACATATTCTCTTTTTTATAATGTATCCTTACTTACATAATCAGGCCTATATTTTTCTGCAACAATGTGGTCTATGGGGTTATGGAAGGTATTGAAGTGGCTAAGTTATCCATACATGAAATTTCCTTTCCTCTGCACTCAAAGGAGAAGATATCAAAGTTTTGAATAACTTTGATACCCGGTCTTCTTATTTAGTGGGGTGTTTCGGCACTTCATCCTTCTTATTCTCTCTTTGACATTCTACGTTGGATTACATGCACCTAACACTCTGGTTTCTCCTCGATACAATTAGAGACTCATCACCCCTAATCATTTGGCAAAGCTCATCAAATTCAAGTGAATCAAATCTTCAAACGCAAGAAAAACACGAGAGTATCTCACTAAGCAAATAAACAAGTGTATTACTTCCTTGTTTACATCTTGTTCATTTCATTCTTATGTAAATACAAATATTTCGTATTCATTTTACATTTGATTAAATTTTAATTCTTTATCTTGGAAATTGATTACATTTTGTGTTGTAATTTCATGTGGAGCATGCCAACACCAAACACAACAAGACTATGCAAAACAAACATTTGATTGAAGACAAAGTGTGTCTACACACTCAGGTATATTTTCCTTTAAGCACATAATTTCATTTCATACTTAAAAGGTGTGAATTCGTTAGTTCAACAATGTGGTGGGGCTCACCACCTCGCCAGGTTGGGGCTCTCCACGCCTTAGATGACTTTGAACCCACCGCCACCCCGTCACCTTTTGAAAAGTTCCCTCATCTCAGCCTTGCCATTCCTACTCATGGGGAAGCGGACCTGGAGGACGACACTGCTACTGGGTGGGAACTTCCTGATACTGACAAGGATCTGCCGGGTTCGAGGTGGCTAGATGACCAAGATCCACCTGCCTCTGGTATGTTTACTGCTGCTGTTTGATTTTGCTAGTTGTCCTCCCTTAGGCATTGCCTAATTTTGTTTTGTTTTCTCCTAGGCTCGACCTATTTTGACTTTTGTTGCTTTAGGCTCTGCTTACCTTTGTTCATGGTTTTGGGGTGTGCTCTCACACCGCCTACTTTTTTTTTTGAAAGGTATCTTGTATCATATTGAATTTAATATAATATAAGATCCTTTTCAACAATTTTTTTTTGACAACCCACTCTTTAACATTGCTATATTTGACAATGCACCTTTGTTAAGATAAATACAACGTTCCCATTCCCACTTAGCACAATCCAAGGTCTCTTGTTTATCTTGTTTATCCTTACACAATGACATGTCATTAAATTTTGAGAGCACAATGCACAAAATTCATAGACAAACATCAAGTAACAACTTCCAAGATTTATATAGCATGTTTTCCTTCCCGGTTAAGGTTGTATAGTTTAGTCAGGATAAGATATCTCATCCTTGGTAAATCAGATGGTCTTTGACCGACATGTCTTCCAAATTTACTTTCAAATTCATATCTTTTTGTTGGGTCTTTAAATCTCTCGAGGTTGGCCTTTCCTCGATAAATCATATATGAAACCCAAAATGTTGAGATTTAACTCGAGGACTTAAGAGTGCGGGACTTCTATGCTTCCCACTTAGCACACATCCATGAAGTCGCCAAAGATCATGTTGATCGGTTAACTCTTAAGTAGCTCAAAGGGGGTGAGTAGGCCGATGATTGCTATGTTTCAATCCTAGACACATGTCATGCTTGGGGTTGAGATGAGTATGTGTAGTTTACGGCTCCCGACCATCTTGGCCTTGCCTATTGATGCCACTGGCATCAATCGATGCTCTGCAAAGTTTGGAGACCCAAGACAAGGCTTAAAGGCTTGCAGGACACTTATTGTTCATCGATGAGGGTTCTAAATTTTATAAAAATGGTTAAGTCATGGGTGATAATTGATCACCATGTGCCCCCTTTTGGTTCAATAAAGTTTGATGAGCAATCTCCTAACAAGAACAAGGGAAAATGAATGTATCCAATTGTCTCGAAGCCAAAACAAGCTAAAAATTGACTAAGTCTTTTTGATCAAACACATATGAGCTTAGAGTTATCTTGTGAAGTAAATTATGACAAGCTTTAAGACCTCAAAGTGCTTAAAATAACTACAAAACCATGATCAAGGCCTCCTAGTCTTTTGATTTTACAACCAATTGTCCAAATAATGAAGTGTGAGCTCATTTTGGCAATAATTATCGAGTGATACCAAGCCTTCTCACTTTTCTTCTATTATTAAGTCCATGGTTGATAATGAAAATATTATTACCTTTGAGAATGATGAAGTACCTTTTAGAGATATCATTGATGAACATATTCACTGGATGTGTTGTTGTCACTAACTTAGGGATCAAAAGGGTTCTTGTAGAAAATGGTTTATGATTAAACATTTGTAGTAAGTATTCTCTTCGCATGATTATGCATTGTTAGACACGCCCTCACTAAATCTAGTGTGATCATTAAGGGTTTCAACTACTAAATTAGAATGTCTCTTAGAGTAATTATAATGGATATATCAACTGGGTAAAAACTATTACCACCGAATGTCGGGATATATATAACAAAGCGAGGAACAATTTTACTTGGGAAACCTCGGATACCAAAGGCGTGGAAAGTGGTTTTGCATACACAAGTGCAATTAATTTATTGTACCTAATGTAGTAAAGTTTAATTTTAAATTTATGAACAAATAAAACATAATTGCATAAACAAGGGACTACTATAGAAAACAAGGTGCTATGAAAATTATTGAAATAATAAATATTTGGACTATTTCAATTGTTTACAAAATACTAGAGAATTAGAGTTTTCCATATAATCCTTGATTTCACTCAAATATTGAGACAATGTTAATGATCACCGATAGAAAATAGTTCCTTAAAAGTAGATGACACACCTCAAAATCAAGAGTGAAGAAAAGCATGAAGATTGCTATAAATGTCAAAGCTATAATTTTGGAAAAGGGTAATAAATCGGGAATTTTTCGCAAATAAAAGATTGAATGCCCAAATGTGATCTTCATACCCTAATCTATAAACCTTGCCCATTTTCTTTGACTTTACCACGAATTTGATCTCCTTTAGCTTTTTGCATGAAAATGATTAAAAAATAATAAGTTTGCTCTTACAACTTCAATATAACTCTTGCATTCAAAATCATATGTTCAATTGCTTGTGTAATTCTCTTTTAAATGCACTATTGCATATTTGTGTTTACCACCTTATTTATTTCAAATGAAGACCTTATTAGCACACAAGTCGATAGATAATGGATAGGAAATGTGACAAAGGAAGCCACAAGAGAAACCAAAATTAAAGGTCAAAAGACTAGAAACATAGAGATGACAAGAAACACAAGAGTTACATTTATGGCAAAATGTTACGAAATTGGCGAGAACCCCAAACCAAGGCGTAAATAGGGAAAGAGAGAAAATTAAGGGAGACAGAAATAGGGACAAGGGGACCAAAAATGACAAAACCAATAAAACATAGGGCCAAAAAAGGAGAAAATGCCACTAGACAAAATGGAGCAAAACGAGAAATAAATGACACAAATAACACACTAATAAAAATCTAAATTAGACCAATAATTAATAAACACATGAATATACTAGCACCAAAAATTAAGATTAAACTAATACATATAACAAATTCAATCTATTTGGAATTGCAATCATTAAATGTAAAATTATATATTTAAGACAATTTCCATTGATTTTAGTTCTATGTTTTTGTTAAAAATGTAAAATTATATATTAAAAAATATAGTATTCTTTCCTTCCATCTACTTAAAATATTGTTCTTTCTTCTCATTTACCGAAAGTATCTAACATTCCGTAACAAGGTTGTAGTCCAAATATTAAGTAGGTACTTTGCAAACAAATTAAATATAAGTAACATCTAGAAGTTCTTAAAATCATTTTACATGAAAACATATAAAATCGTAATCTTTTTAAATTATTCTTTTGGGCTGAAACTTACTCGCAACTTCCTACGCCTTTGTTTTCCTAGTCTGCATTATTTGGAAGAAGAAAAATCTCAGCATCGGAAGATTTCATCTCTGCAACTGCAGCGAGAAAAAAAAAAATAAATCAAGGTAAGGTTTTTTTAACATTTAAAGCTAAGCATTTACTTATTGACGCCATTCTAATTTTTTATTTTTTGGCTTGGTATTAACGTTTAAATTCTAGGGGAATTCGGGCCTGAGATACGAAAAACCTGTTAGCGATTTTTAGTATGTTTTGAGATTTCATTAGTAAATTTAAGTCTTATTTTCTTTTTTTTGGTTTTTTTGCTTTTCGAAAATCGGGGAGTTAAAATTTTCAGATTAAGGGAAATTGGGGTAGGGTTACATTAAAAAAGACCTCTAAGTTGAATGCTTTGAGCCTTTCATTGGTAAATTTAAACCTTTATTTATTTGTCGTTTGTTTTCGTTTTCAAAATCTTAACGTGAGTTAAAACTTTCAGGTTTAGGGAAATCGGGGCCATGAGTACTTGTATAGTGTGGAGGGGTTGCGAGGGTTTTGGTATTTTTTAAGGTTTTACAGAATTGGACATATTTAGTTGAATTATTTATTTAGGATATTTTTTCTGGGGTTGATTTTTTAAGTAATGTGAACAGGGAGGGAGCTTTTGTTCATTGAATTTTGTTTATGGTTGTTTGTTTGAGCTTATATTGCATATTCATATTCTTTTGTTTGTTTGAGCAAAAATTGCATATTCATATTCTTTTGAAATAGCGTTGGTTTTTGGGCGGGTATGAGTTTCTTTGCCCAGGAAATCACGGGCGAGGTTATGGATGGCTCCCTCAACGTGGTTTTTAGATTTGTAAACATGGTTCACTCTTGAATGTCTTTGTATTTGCTACACCACAACCTCATCATATGTCCACTGCAATTATGGGTTGCCACAACGCAGCTGGAGATCTGAAATTGACATTTCTGAACGTGGGTTACACTTGAATATTCTCTGTATTCTTTAAACCACAAAATTACTACTTGTCCACTAAAACTATGGGTTGCCATATTGCAGTTTGAGAAGTTGAACTTGGGAGAAATGTCTCTCAATACTATTCTATTACATTCCCTTTGGACATCCACAAATAATGATTATTGCTTTTGATAAACACACACTTATACTGAGAGGTGGGGTGAATCAGTATTATATATCTTTACCTATTTAAAACACAATAACCACAATAATAGCAATCACACAAGATCTAACAATTATGAAACACAAGATTTATGTGGAAACCCTTTCAGGAGAAAACCACGGAGAAAAGACTGCTTGGATCTACTGTCCAAATCCAGTCATAAAATAATAAAAGTCTCTTACAAAAATTGTAGGCACCAACCCACTGGAGACACCAATCCCCACCGCTAAGCAATTTGTAGGCACCAACCTATTGGAGACACCAATCCCCACTTCTAAGCACCAACTTAGCAAGAGACACCAATCTCTTCTTAGGAAGCACCAACCTCCAAATGAACTTCTTCAATGGATGACAATTAAATAGATCTCCTTCACAAAAATCTGCCTTGAATGATCTTTTATTTTTCTCTCCTTTAGAAATCTGCTTGAGTTTGAATGATATATCTTTATTATTCCTCTCATGCTTTCTTTTCAACTACATCTCCTTTTATACCTTCTCATGTCACTTGGAAGGGGTGTGATTTCTCCCAAGGGAGACGACTGTATATATTATTTTCTTGGGCGCTAGACATGGGTCGGCCCATAATTTAAATATTAAACTAATTTTATTTTGCAAATTTCAAGGAGGGACGTCTTGGTGAGGAACACCAAAATAGAGGGGGGTCGGCCAACATTCTTCAATGATCATAAACTTGTCTTTAATGCCTTGGAATGGTGCGATCTGCCCTTGAATAATGGAGATTCAAAACTGATTTTGTTTGGACAACGATTAGTGGCCTTTGGCCTTCAATGATTAGATAATGATTTCCTTTGATAGCAAATTCCTTTGACATCAATGACAATTAATCCAACAATCTCCCCCTTTGTCATTGATGGCAACCTTGCATAGAAATAATCAATGAATATAGCAAGAACATAATGCTCCCCTTTGACATCAATGGCACCATGGAGTTGTAAAATAATGTAGTGATTAGCTCCCGACATAATGCTTCTCCTTAAGAACTTAGTGACTAGATGAAAAAGATATCACCCCAACTTTTGTCTGAGATATTCAAAAGTTTCTTTGGAAGGGCTTTGTGAACATATTTGTAACTGTTCTTGGGTGGCAATGTATTCCAACTTGACTTGTTGTTCTACTATCTGCTCTCTTAAGAAGTGATATTTGATTGGAATATGCTTCGTTCTAGAGTGCATAACATGATTCTTCGAAATGTTTATTGCACTTGTGTTATCACAAAATATTGAAATTGGATGAACATATTCTACCTTAATATCTCTCAGAGTTTGCCTCATCCAAAGAACTTGTGTGTATTAAGATGATGTCGCTATGTATTCGGCCTCTGCTGTGGATAGAGGAATAAAAACATGTTTCTTGCTTAACCAAGATACAAGATTTATAGGAAAAATGCTCCGCCACTTGTACTCTTTCTATCATCAATACTGCTAGTTCAATTTGCATCAGTATATGCTACTAGTGTGAAATCTTCACTTCTTGGATACCACAAACCAAAATCCAAAGAACCCTTTAGATATTCAAATATCCTTATGGGTTTCTTTTGGTGTAGCCTCAAACGATGCCACCATGCCTACAACTTGCATAATATTTGGTCTTGAAGCTGTCACATATAGTAGACTCCCAATCATTGACTTGTATAGAGTTTGATTTGCTTATGGGGATTCATCATCTTTACTTAATTTGCAGCCTGTGACCATGGGTGTGCTCACTAGTTTGCAATCTTCCATCCTAAACTTTTTCAACATCTCCTTGATATACTTGGTTTGTGAGATGAAAATGCCTTTGTCGGATTGAGAAATTTGTAACCCAAGGAAGAATGATAACTCACCAAGCATGGACATCTCAAACTCCTTTTGCATTTCCATAACAAACTCTTGACACATTTTGTCACTACTACCTCCAAAAATAATATCATCCACATAAACCACAACAATTAACTGATCATCACCTTTAGTCTTGATGTAAAGATTGCTATCAACAATTCCCCTTTTGAAACCTTGTTGTTGTAGATACTTGTCAAGTCTTGAGTACTAGGCTCTAGGGGCTTGTTTCAGCCCATAAAGTGCTTTCTTCAACTTGCACACATAATCCTTATCTTTTGATAAGAGGAACCCTTCTGGTTGTTCAATATATACTTCTTCCTCTAAATTTCCATTGAGAAAGGATGACTTGACATCCATTTGATAGACTTTAAAGTTCTTAAAACAAGCAAATGCCAAAAACATTCTAATAGCTTCTAGTCGTGCAACAAGAGCAAAAGTTTCTTCAAAATCAATACCTTCAACTTGAGCATACCCCTTACAAACTAATCTTGCTTTATTTCTCACCACTTGTCCATCTTCATTTAGCTTGTTCTGAAAACCCACTTGGTGCCAATCACATTTTTGTCTTTTGGTCTTGGGACAAGTTCCCAAGTCTCATTCTTTTCAATTTGATTTAGCTCTTCTTCCATAGCGCCAATCCAATGTTTGTCTTCGCTTGCTTCTGCAAAATTCTTAGGTTTTATTTTAGATAGTAAGGACAAGTTTGCATGTTCTGATGCATTTGCTAATCTCTTCTTATCTGAATTTCAATATCTTTATCATCAAGAATTAGACTTCCTCGGATGATTCCTTTTGAAAAATTTAGATGGTGTCTTTGTATCTTTTCGTTCAATCACTTCTTTTTCATCTTCTTCTTCTCCTTTTTTCTTCTTTGCAACTTGCTTCCTTTGGGTAATCAATTTCTTCTTCTTCTCCTTTTTCTTTTTTGCAACATCCACTTCCTTTGGGTAATTAATTTCTTCTTCTTCTTCTTCTCCTTTTTCTTGTTTTTGCAACTTAGTTCTTGTGCTCTAACCAGATTAGATTCCTTCTTTACGGTGCTCCCTGTGGATCTGAAGGGCACCTTTGCCCGGCCTCGATAGATTCTTGGATTTGGATCAAATTTAATCGGACTAAAAGGGTTACCTCCTAGGCCAAGGGTACTTGTGATCACACTCGGGGGGGTCCTCTCTCAAACCTTTTGGTGTCCGGGAGAATGCAGAGGGCCTCGTCATCTCTCGCCCTTCTTCGTCTTTATGGACACCGGCTGATTCCAGTCTTCCCACAACTCTTCTCACGGATATAGTGGATATATTGCCGGCTACATTTTATTAGGGCCTCAAGATTTTACCAAAGTGACATCGACATTCCAATCTTTTCATGACTTGGAATCATGGACAGGAAAGCATAACAATCGGCATCTTCAACCTCGGATGCTAGAAGTAGGGTTAGTGGCGGTATTCTTCCGCCTCCTCCTCTTAATATTGCACTCCTTTGGCCACGATGGCATTTGCTTCTCCTTCTTCTTTCTTCTCTTTCAAAACCTCTTCTTTTGTTGTTCAAATTGCAATCCCTAAGCGAGGGTCTTTCTCGAGCTAACACCTCCCATTGGATTTGTAAAATTAAACAGTCCCATTGACCTACTTTTGTGGTCACTTGTCTAGACATTAATATAATTATCTTATCTTATCGTATCTTATCTTTCCTTTTGATACCTTACTTCATCCACTTTTACATTTGCACTCTCAACAATCTTGTGCAATCTTTTATTATAGCATCTATAGGCCTTGCTTCTTGAAGAGTAACCAAGGAAGATACCTTCATAGTATATAGTGGAGTCAAATTTTCCCAAATCCTCATCATCTCTTCTTATGTAGCATTTGCTTCCAAAAACTTTGAAGTACTTAACTGTAGCTGGTCTACCCTTCCATAGTTCATAAGGTGTTTTACTATTGTTGATTCTTATTTGCCCTTTGTTCAGAATGTAGATTGTTGTATTAATTGCTTCTCTCCAAAATGTGTTTGACAACTTAGATTCATTCAACATTGTTCTTGCCATCTCTTGAACAATTCGATTCTTTCTTTCAACAACTCCATTTTGTTGTGTAGTTAAAGCGAGAACACTCGAGAGATGTCTCCTTATTCCATGATGCTCACAAATTTCTTCAAATTCATTTGAAAATTAAAACCCACTCAAGGATCGCCACCCGTTTTCCAGTCGTCCCAGCACGTCCGGGACATAATTCCGGGACGGGACGGAAATCTCCTTCCAAACCCGGAAATCAAAAATGGGGATGTCCCCAAATTTAGGGCAACCGCAGATTCTCGGGTGCAGCACTTGATAGGGGACAGCGTAGGGGACGCCGTGACATCCCCGGGATGTACGAGGGGGATGCCGGGACAATTTGGCTAGAACAATATTCCTTCCATGGCTTAAAATTTTATTGGGTGTACCCATAAACCCTGGCGAATATGTGAAATTGGGGGCAATAATTAGCGGAATGAGAGCTGCAGTAGTTGATGCTCAACCCCCGCATTAAGGATCGCCTGCTGCTGAAACACGCTATTTATTTGTCAACCAATTCTTTTAGTGGGGTGACATAATAGAATATGGAATTCAATGTATCTTGAGCATGAAAACGTCCAAACGGCCTGGCTGAATATTACGACCTACAATCTTACCAGCCCAAACCAGATAAATATCAGGGTCTGCTGCGGCTCTGTACAATCCAAAATAATCACCAGTTTTGAGTCGTGGTTAAATGCAGGGATTTTTGGGCAGAAAATTATGGTAGGAATGCCCATTCGTGGATAATCTTGGATGCTCAAGAGTGCAGGGAATGTGGGAATAGGAGCGAAGCAGCGGTCCACGAATGATCAGCCTTTCTTGTCTATTGAAAATATTATCATGTATTTTATATTACCACAAAATGCACTCGAGGATAATTTAGTCCGGTTAGCTGGTTAATCAGCTATGCATGTCTATATGTATAAGCCCTGAAATTTAATTTTCATGTTAATTAGTTCAAATTTATGGTAATGTTTGTTTTAGATTATTAGTAAAGGCAGAGTTTTAATTTAAAATTAATGAAAATCAAACTTATGGATCATTTGGATGATTACTTTGAATGTTATATTTGTAAAATTAATAAATATATATATTTTTTATCAGCCGTTCCCGTGCTGACCTTGCCTAGATGAATCGATTCATCCCAAATTTTGAAATTTTTTTGCCATCCCGGAAACCCCGTCCCTACATCCTGCCGTCCCGGAGTCTTAGGTAACTATGATTTGAAGTAAATTCTCCTCAATCCGATCTCAGGCACTTGATTTTCAGACCACTTTCATTTTCAACTAAGGCTTTGAATGTCTTAAACTTCTCAAATGTTTTGGGTTTCTCCTTTCGAAAAGTAACCCATGTCATTCTAGAATAATCATCAATTAGGAACATTAATCCAACAGCTTTATGGTTGTAACTACAATAATTTTAAAGCTTATTCAGGATAAACTGCATAGAAGCTATTGAAGAGTTTGTCCAATGTTTTAACTAAATTTACATCGGGTCTGTAAAACCATAAAGAAAAATTCATAACCCTCGCCACAAGATTTGTCAAATTTCGTTTCCTTGAATATGAGTGAGATTCTATTCAGTTTATTCAGAACAAATTTTGACAATGTCTTCCTGTGAAAATTTTAGTTCAAAAATTACAATAGTTGCTGGTGAATATTTACTAACAACAAACAAGCTTGGGAGTATTTCAAACTCTATACTATTACAAGTTTGCAACAGATAACATGACATTTAATGCTACACCACGCATTATGTAGATTTAAAAGTCATAGACTACAAAGTCAATGAAGATAACATCCAAGACAGCAGAACCTCTATAATCTTAAAACATAGGGGCCAAGGGCTGTTAGGAAAATAGGGCTGTTAGTGCTCACATATTTATTGGGTGAATATATTTGTGAGTAATAATGTATTATGTGATTAAGACTGATACATGCTCATGTATTGATGTACTTGAGTTGTAACTACAACTGTCTAGTCTTAAGGAGAGATTCTAGTGTTGGTTGTAGAAATTTTTAAGAGAGAGATAATAGAGATTTAATCCCCAATGATATGCCTTACCTCATTTCATACAGGGGATGAAGAGACTATTTATATGTATCTTTACAATTGTATTGAACATCCCGAATGAATTGAATTGCAGAAGTCATTGTGTTATTGTTTATTGTTATATCTGTGTTTTTTCGCTGTTGCAATCTAAACCAAATTCTATCATTGGTATCAAAGCATGGTAAAATCCACAATGAGAGTCTGTTAGGAATTTCATATTCTTCAATATTTTCTTGGTGGCTTTGAGTTGTTCAAGATCTGAATCGGCATAGAGATTGAGCTTGTTGATTTCATATGCC
Organism: Taxus wallichiana var. yunnanensis; assembly: GCA_018340775.1. Classification (NCBI taxonomy): domain Eukaryota; kingdom Viridiplantae; phylum Streptophyta; class Pinopsida; order Cupressales; family Taxaceae; genus Taxus; species Taxus wallichiana. The sequence goes on from CM031236.1 coordinate 651,340,025, forward strand.
ATAGAACTCGACCAGCTAGCTGGAACATCTTTGCATTCGAAGGATTCAGAGTTGCATTGGATGACACAGATTTATTAGTTGCGGTCAAGAGTTTGGTGAAAGTCATTAATCCTCCTACTAGCGAATGACTTCTCTATCATTCACGTGGATATATCTGAATTGTTGAGCTATTTCTCCAAGCCACTCAGCTTGGTCGTTTGAACTGTCAAGTGTGCAGATCTGGTGTGAAGTCACATCCACATGCATCTTTCGATTGCATTGTAAATGTTGCTGTTGGTCAAATTGAACCTTTCATGCACCATTAACTAAGCATCAATTGGTCTTCAGTTTAGATCTGATCAACAGGGGAAGCACAACCAATGTGCTAAAGTAATATGCTAATATCACGTGGAAAAAGAACAAAAATGCATGAGAATTTAAGCAAAATGTCATTATGAAGAAATCAGATCTGCAGACCTTTCACTGTTGTGTACATCCATGCGGATTTTACTCAACAAGCGTCTCATTTATCATCTCTTGTCCGATTTACAATGACTCAGCCTCGGCTCATTGGTCTTCCAAATACACATGAGAATAATAATTATGGATATTATCATAAAAGAGGTATAGTTTTGTTTATTTAATCTTTAGTATGTATGGTCTAGGTTTTAGGACTATGTCTATGTAGATCATCTTAGTTAATAAGATAGTCTAAAGCATAGTTCAAAAAAATCGTTATCGCGAGGCCAAAGGCTAAATTTTGAATGGAAATCGGGAATCGGCAATTTATGGCATTAATCGACAACTTTATCGCTACTTTTAAAAACATTTAAATTCATAAAATATACTTAAATTAAATGTAAAAACAATGTTAAATGATGCGAGAAGTGACTCATAGAATGCCATAGGTCCATATGCATATTTTGAATAAGTTTTGACCAAAAAAGAGAGTAGAAAGTTTGCGAACAAAAATGCTCATAGAGTCATGTCACATGTGACTTTTGAAGTATTACTATTAAATATCGATAATATTCTATTTCATTAAGCACACCTAAAATAAGTCTGTTGCACTTGCAGTTGCCTCGTGGAAGTGGAAGGTAAAGATTCCTCCTCGACAACACCAACATTGTCATCTATATACATATCATCTGGATCATCCCCAACTTCTAATGTACCCGATGGTATTGCTTCTTCAGTCTCCCTCTCCAAAGCTGTTATCTCCTCTGTAGTAAACATAGGCTCCGCATCATCAGGCTCAACAATCCAGTCATCATATGGATCAATGTCAGCCAAGTCGATTGCATCATAACTCTGTGCCCCCTCCACTTGTCTCACACGAAGACGAAGATTGTATCGCATGAAGACAAGGTCATTGAGGTGTTGTGTTGTCAACCTGTTGCGCTTCTTTGTGTGAACAACTTCGAACATGCTCCAATTACATTCGCATCCAGAAGCACTGCATGGCTGACACAAAATGCGGATGGCTAGCTTTTGAAGATTTGGTGTTTTTGCACCATAATCTTCCCACCACAAATCTGCAAATAAAACATTTATAATTTTGTAAGTTAACTAGCTTGAATAAATAAAATAATTCTAGACTTCTAGTTTCTAGTTCTACGTGTAAGAGATTAAATACAAATGACTCAATTTGTTTTTACTGGCCGAGAAGTGTTTCTTTGTTTTCACACATATAGCCTGAAAAAAGAGCCTCCCCTCGCAGTCTTGTAAATTTCTGCTCGTCAACAATTGCATCTCTTATATCTTCATCGATGATACCAACCTCTCTATGCATGTATTAAGGCCATCCATAACCTCCTCATTAGCCTTAAATTATGGGGAATAAAAAACTTGGGTTTAGGTAGTACGCATTGCATGTATATGTCGATGAAGTGTCTTGTTCCATCTCCGATCAATTATGCGCCAAATGGGTTCATTTTTTGATTGTGCCCATAATATTTAGTTATGGCCTCTTTGGCCACATCTATAGCTCTCATACAAATAACCCATTGGTTTTTCTCTCCATCCACCATTCGTAGAACTCAAACCAAAGCTCGACACCTAAAACAAAATAACATATATATTTAAAATCAAAATTAATAAAAAATATATAATAACAAATGATAAATAAACAAATATTCAAGTTTAGATTACCTTCATAATTTCTTCCATTTGCTTTGTAAACATATCATCAAAAACGGCCTTCACGACCCTTTCCCTTTGGTCTTCTAAAGCATAGGAGACTCCAACCATCACATGCTCACAAACATCCGCTTAAGAGATGTTAATGAGGTGTAATGCTGCTCGCAATGTAATGAAGTTTGTGGCAAATCGTGTGACCCCCGATCGCACAAGCTCCTTTTCATTGGTGTCTATTTCTCATCAAGTTTAGCACCCAAGTGTGATTATAGATGAATTTTGTAATATTTCTTGCGTTCTCAAACACATTTTTCACCCATGAGAGTTTTCCTATGTCCTCCAATAAGAGATCTAAACAATGGGCTGCACAAGGGATCCAAAAAAGTGTAGGGTGCCTCTCCTCAAGAAGTCTCTTTGTTGCTACTTATGCCACCGCATTGTCTGTCACAACTTGGATGACATTCTCCACGCCCACCTCTTTCACCACCTCATCTAACATATCACACAAAATGATTGCAGTTTTTACTTGGTGGGAGGCATCAATTGATTTCAGGAAGACCAACTGCCCACTTGATGCCACTCGGAAGTTAATCAATGTGCGGTTTTTCCCATCTGTCAGCGATAGACAAAATGGTGCATTCTTTTTTATCCACACCTTTTTTGCTCTTCTACAAGAGTTTGGTATGTGTGACGGAATCCTCTAACAATGGGCCACTCAAATCATGGGGAGGAGGAGAGCCTTGAACCCCTTCCCAACAATACTCAATGCAGTGACCAGATTCTCCCAATATGGACATTTTGCCATGTTGAAAGGAATGTTGTTGTAGTACCAAAAGTTTGTCAACTACTATTCTTGTTTCATTGTGCATTTCTTTATTCCAAGCAAGTACCTTGAGTGAAGGTTGTGAACCAGAGTACTTGAGGAACAAAAACATTCTTTGAACTACTATCAATGGATAAACCTCGTCCCAGTGTCTGACCTTGTGGAGTTGAGGTAATAGAAGATGCCCCAATGTTAAAATCTTCCCTCGCTGCCCTCCTATTTCGTTAGGGCTGCAAGTGCATAAACTTTCTTCTTCTTTATTCCTTTTTCTCTACATAAGCTACAAGGTAAGCAGACAACTTTGTTAAGCCTCAAAGCGGTGCTTGATTGCACATTGTCACTTCATTCTTTGGTATAATGCAATGTGGAACTTAAGGCAATAAACACCTCCACTCATCTCGCATGCCACAATAATTGCATACAACACAATTGCCTTTTGTTGGTTCACAATGCTTCTAAGCAGGGTCATTAGAGTTAGGCTTACTATGAGCAACTGAACCGGAACCGGATCCTGATGCCATTCTACAAAACAAAACAAAAAACAATTGTCTTAGATTTACAAGCCTTAGAGAAATTAAAATACAATATTTACATTTACAGTATTTAATAATATTAATACTTATTACTAATTAATATTAATACTAATACTAATATTGTAAAAAAACTTACTACTAATTTTAATATTATTGTATTAATATTACTGTAACTTATTACTGTATTTTTAGTATTACTGTATTAATACCTGCTAGGGCACGAACTGGCCACGAAATGGCCACAAACTGTTGGAAAATTGGCCACGAACTGAACGCAGACGAACTGGCCACAAACTGAACTTGCGTGCCCTCCTACCCACGTCAAATGCCCTCCTACCCATGTCGAATGCCCACGAATGGAGTAAATGCAAGTTGCAGTAGCAAAAACGAGTCGTGCAAAGAGAAAACAGGAGAAAAAACAAATCGATTTGGTCTATTTTCGTATTTAACCCTAGGCCACGATTTTCCCCATGATTTTCGACGAGTTTAGCCACGATTTTCAACGATTTTGTAGGGTATTTTATCGCGATTAATCGCTGATTTATCGGGATAACAAAAATCGCGATTTTTCAAAAGTTTAATCGTTTTCATGAAGGCAAACGATTTATTGCCGATAAATTGCAATTTTTGAAACAGAGGTCTAAAGTCAAAGTTTATAATTAGTTTGTTAGTCAAATTAATTAAAAGCCATTTTAGTATTCAATGTCACTTATTTCAAGACTTTGAAAAAAAAAAACAAAAAAGGTTGTAAGTCTTTAAGTTTAGAGTATTGAGTATTTATCAATGTTTAAAACTATGTAGCATATATATGCTATCAAATTTAGTTTGAAGTTTTAAAAAGTAATTTTCTATTATTTTTTAAATAGTTTGTTAAATTGTTAATAATTTTTGGTATCATCACAAGTCTAGTCAATTGTAGTAGTTTGTGTCAATTAAAATTGTTATATTAGGCCATTGGACATAGAAATATTCTCTGTTGCAAGGAGTGTAATATTTTGTTGTGTCGTGTGTAAACATCATCGTCAAAATCATTGTATGTCGCTTTTTTAAATGTATTTTGTCAATAGTGTCGTTTAATTCCATGAGTCCATAGTTGCTGTATTATCAATTTTTGTTGTAAATGTTAGGTAAAACTCATAGGATAGGTAATTTTACATTGTAATAATGTTTTTACTTTTACCTTAGTTACCATAGGTAAGTGGTTAGTTACTATGTAGTAAATAGTTGTGTGGTTAATTATTTTGTTATATGGTTTATTTGTTAAAACCATATTATTGTTTTATTCATTCACGCATGCATTTGGCTACTGTGTTTTTCAACCTATGTAACAACATGTTTGTTTGTAATCTGCTGTATAATGTATATGAGTATTGCAACTCTATAACTCTGTAATTGATTATTCAAGATCAATAATAATGTCAGGCTTCCTCCTTGTTCTACAATTACATTTGGTATCAGAGTAGGTGCCTGCACAAGCCAAAGAGGAGACTAGGAGATTGCAGCAAGCAATTTGGAGGAGTGAGAGAAGACTGAGCAACAAAAGAGAGCCACGAAGCCTCTCTGCCCCTTCCCAGCCCTATTCCCATCTTTTTCCACCCCTTGGCAACTCTACAGGAGCTATTGCAAGCAATTTGCAACAAAAATCTAGTTTTGCTGTGCATTGGGCAAGGAGGAGTCACCCGAGGATTGCCTCTGCACTGCACAACACTTAAGAAAAATCAGAAGCAAATAATTTTTTTCCCCAATATGGGTTTTACCTCTAACTTTAGAGGTTGTTTTAGTTACAACCAAATTTGGCTGAGCCTCCAAAGTTGGTAGATTGTCATTAAAAATAACTAGCACATGGGTGAGGTGGGCTGATTGAGCTCTGTAAAGGAGGGTGGTGCAACGAGCCAAGAGCCGAGCTACCCACCGAGCTCTTAAAGGAGCAAGCTGCATCCACGGAGTCACAAATCCATATTAAAGCGACAGGCTAGTTATTTGGGTTGGCTTGGTCCATTCAAAGAAGAAAGTGGCCGAGCTGCATTCACTATCCTCCCAACTGACCGGCCAAAAGAACCTCGCTAAACATATATCCAAGTCGAGGTGAGCTCTATCGCGAGTTAATCGGGTTATGTTTTGTTAGAATTCACATTGGTCGAAGCGAGTCATACAAAACAACCTAGGCGCGAATTTGTTTGACCACATTGGCGGGCTGGTCACCGAAGGTGAGTTGGGTTATTGGCCGTGTTTGTTCATATGAAAGGCGGAGTCCATTGATCCGAGGGGTGCGTTGAAAGTGGTGGTGCATCTTGGGCAAGCTCCTCCCCGATCTAAAGAATTGTGTGGCGAGTTGGGGCTAATAAATGTTGAGCCAAGTTAAACATTGCACACTCCAAACCCTAAGATCCAAGTCGCTCTCCCTGCCGACAATGGCTCACTCTCCATGCGCCACGTCGAGGTAGGGGTTTGTTGTTTTTAAAGTGGTCGTTGTTTTGTAAGACTTTTAAGTTCTTCATATTTAAATCGCATTAAGCGCTTTGTTGGCTATTTAGTGGTGAAAGGCATTAGCAAAGGGAGGTCAAGGGGTCGAGTCACCCCCCCCATTTTTTTTAGAGGATTTTTTAAGTGACAATCCCTAAACTTAACGGTCAATAACCCTTGTTAAACCCGTTAGTCACAACTAAACCCCCAACTAAATTTAGCCGTGAAAATCGTATTTTTAGGGTAATTTTTTTTTTCTCCCATTTTGTCTTAAAAAGTGATATCGAGACATTTTTGTGAAGGGGTATTGCATGAAAGAGGCTTTTTTACTAGTTTTTGTGGAATTTGACATTTTGAGCTGTATAGTGCTCTAGAGGCCCCAGGGCCCAAAAACAAACAAATTTTGCATGCGAATCAATTTTTTCCGCACAAGAGGCCGATTTCATTTTTTTCAAGTGTATTGTATTGTGCTAGCAAACCATTTTATCGAGAAAATTGTAATCACCAATGGCCAACAATGCTCTAAAATTGTTTCTAGTCGACTGAACTCAGATATTCCATGGTGACAATTATGCCGCGTGGAAGACAAAAATTTGAACTCAACTTGAGTTTGAAGATGTTTGATCGTTGTTGATGGTTTCGTAAATAGATCAAAATTAGATGTAGCACAACGTAAGTATAATAGGGCCAATCAGAAGGCCAAATTGATCTTCTTGTTCAGAGTGTCCGATGATGTGCAACCACTCATTCGAGATGCCAGAATGACAAAAGAAGCGTGGGATAAGTTGAACACAATGTACGAGGCCAAGAATAAGAGCACTATATTTGAATTTTGCAGAGTCAACTACATATATTGAAGTTCAAGCTTGATGAGAAAAGTCGAGGCTTTCTTGAGAAGTGCAACATTGAGGGCTTCACTTCTATCCCCGGGAGACGATATATTAGATGACACTTTTGTTCCCATTGTTTTGAGAGCACATCCTCCCTCTTATAGGATTTTTGTGATGACAATCAATTTGTTAGATTAGAGCATCAATTTTGAAAAACTGGTGAACTTGTTGCAATAAGAAGAATCAATGTATAACAAAGATGAAGAAGAAGAGCAGGCACTTTCTTTTCATCAGAAAGGGAAGAACAAATCTCAATTCTTCTAATAAGTCCCCAAAACATCATTAATAAAGGAAAAACAAAAGAAAAAGTGTCCTATTTGCAGCAGAGGACATGATTTGAAAGATTGCTGGTACAACACGTCCACGAAGGGTTTGTCTAGCAATTCGAGACCTAATACTCAACAATCTCAATAGGACAATCTAGCTACAAGCATGTGCAGAATAAGGGGAATTGGAGAAAGAAACCCCATTAGCAAGGCAATGTTGTTGAACAAGAGGACCACTTGGATGATGAGGACTTCTTGTACACTTGCTCATTCTAGTTAAACAACCACGTCTACTAGTGCTATCTAGTACATTGATTTGTGTGCCACTCGACACATGATCGGACGCAGAGACCGGTTCTCCACAATGCGAGACACACCCTCCAAAATTCATGTCTCATTGAGTGATGATTCATCCTACAATGTTCAAGGTATTGGGAACATTTCTTTACCTCTTGGTACACGTAATTGTAGGTTATCTGATGTATTGTATGTCCTTGGTTTGATAAAGAATTTGCTATCAACAAGTCAATTTCTAGATCATAATTTGAAGATTGATTTTGATTACAAAGTTGATAAGAAAGTTTTTTGATTTGAGATAAATCTAGAAGCTCAAAAATTATTGTAAGAGCTTCAAATGTGGGACGGATGTTCTAGCTTGATTTTGTCCAGAGAGATGATTAGACACTTGTGGCTAAAGACACTTCCTCCGCACAATTGTGGCATGAAGACTTGGTCACATCAATTTTGGATATCTCGACACACTCCAATATGACATGGTGAGAGGTTTGCCATCTCTCAAAAAGGACACATAAGTGTCTCAATTGCCATGAGGAAAACAACACAAAGCCTCATTCTAGAAGAGTACATATCAACTCTAGGTAAGCTTGATCTGGTGCACACTGATCTTTGTAGTTCGATGTAACCTAGTCATTTTGATTTTAGTATTTCATGCTTTGTGTTGATGATTATTCTAGAAAAATGTGGATTTATTGTCTTTGTACTAAAGATGAAGCTTTCAAGAACTTCAAAAAAGTTCAAAGTGGTTGTTGAGAATGAAACTGGTCGTAAAATCAGATCTCATGGGGGAATTCACCAACAATGAGTTCAAAACCTTCTGGAAGCTCATGGGATTTGTCGACAAATGCCTCCTCACATACACAACAACAAAATGGTGTTGTTGAGAGAAACTCGTACTATCATGGAGATGGTGCATTGTATGATCGATGATTTAGTCTTAACAAATACATTCTGGGCATAAGCAATGAAAATTGTAGTGTATCTGTTGAATAGAGTGCCCATAATTACTCTTGATGGAGTAACACCATATGAGGCATGGTCAGATTGAAACCATCCATTGCACACCTCATAGTATTTGGGTGCAAAGCTAGAATGTATATTCCTAAGCATAAGAGAAAGAAGTTGGATATAAAAGCAAAAAATACATCTTCATTGGATATAATGAAGAAGCTCTTGGGTACAAATTGATGGATTCAAAGACTAGGAAAGTATACACCAGCAAGGATGTTGAGTTTTTTGAGAAGAAAGAAGTTGAGGCTCCTTCCACAAACTCACCAGATGTTTAAAACACCCCTGTTGTGAAAACAAAAGATGATGTTCCCACTGATGATGACAGTGATGATGGTGATGATTTGTTAGACCACAACCGATAGAACAATTCAATGTATGCCTAAATGGTATACTAACATGATTCGAGATGCAAAATTGGATGGTCCTCTAAACACATCCACTCTGGACCACAGACTCACAACAAAGCTTGTGAAGAGGTAAATTTTACCTTAATGAGTAGAGTTGTTGAATCTGTTGAGCCATCTACAGTTCAGGAAGCCCTATAATCTAAAGTTTGGAAAGATGCCATGAACGCTCAATATCAATCAATGATGAAAAATAACACCTGACAGCTTTGTTGATCTTCCACCAAGGAAGAAGCCCATTAGATGCAGATGGATTTTCAAAACAAAGTACAAAGCAGATGGGACCATTGACAAGTACAAGGCGAGACTAGTAGTAAAGGGGTATGCTCAAAAGGAAGGCATAGACTACGAGGAGACATTTGCTCCCACAACTAAGATCAAAATGATCAGGATGATCTTTGCTCTAGCTGCACAATTTGGATGGAAAGTTCACCAGATGGATGTGAAAAGTGCCTTTCTCAATGGAGACTTGTAGGAATAAGTCTACATGACTCAACCAGAGATGGTTTTGTTGTACTGAAAAGAAGAAAAGGTATGTAGACTCATCAAATCATTGTATGGTCTTAAACAAGCTCCCCAAGCATGGTACATCAAGATTGATGAGCATCTCATTCAACATGGATTCAAGAGGAATCCATATGATCCCAATCTCTACCTCAAGAAACAAGGGGGAGATTGTCATTGTTGTTGTATACGTCGACGATCTAGTCATCACTGATAACATAATGAAGATTATCGATGTAACGAAGAAAGATGTGAATTGATTGTTCGACATGACAGATCTCGGGCTCATGCACTATTGTCTTGGTTTGGAAGTATGGCAGAAGGAGAATCATATATGTGTGTCTCAGTTGAAATATGCGAAGACTACGCCGAGAAATTCAAGATGATGGATTGCACACCAATTGCCACACCTATGGAGACAAGACTTCAGTTGTCTCGTATAGATCCATCTCCATTGGTAAATGCAACTCTCTATCAACAGTTGATCGGGAGTTTCATTTACCTAACTTATACTAGACTAAATATCAACTTTGCGGTCAGCTATCTTTCACGGTTCATGCAGGAACCCAAAGTTTGTCATTGGAAAACAACAAGGCGGATCTTGAGATATCTCAAGGACAATATGGATTTTGGTCTAGAGTATAAGAAGAATGATCAATTTTTCTTGATTGGATATTCGGATTCAGATCATGTAGGTAACATTGATGACAGGAAATCCACTTCTGGATTTGTTTTCTTTTGGGATTTGGTCCAATATCATGGGAAGCAAGAAACAAAACTTTGTTTCTCGATCTTTCATAGAAGCCGAATATCGTGTTGCAGTGCAGAGTTGTCTACAAAGTGATATGGCTACGTCGCATACTTGAGGGACTTGGACTACCACAGAGAAATCTACCACCTTGTATGTTGACAATGAAGGTGTTCTAAAACTTGTTCACAATCTAGTGTTTCATGAGAGAACAAAGCACATTGAGGTACATGTACATTTCATCCACGAACATGTTTTGAAACACAACATTCAACTTCAGTTTTTCCCAACATCTGAACAAAGAGCATATATCTTCACGAAGTCACTTGCACGTGACAAATTCGAGATGCTCAAAGAGTTCATCTCCCCTTCTCTTGAGGCTGCAAAATTAAGGGGGAATGTTAGGTAAAACTTAATTCTATCAACGGTGACCTATTGGCTATTGAAAACTTTAACCTGTTGCAATGCAGATATAAATTTCCTTTTTGCACGAAATAAGGAAGTTGAAGCTTCTTTTGAGTGTAGTCTTGAGGGTTGAGACTAAGAACAACCATGCATATGTTTGTCACTGGAAAAAGGAAACAAATAGAAATTTTGATATTGGGGAATTTTTGGAAGAATGATTGCCATGTTAACGACATAGTGGAACCATGTTCAGAACTGTAGAATTGTTTATCACAACAACAAATGGGTAGCTAGATCATGGCTAGATTACACTCACAAGTGCCTCACTTCATAGAAATAGGTATTGCAGCAGGATAATCCTAGCAATCACGTAGTCATCTCCCATGCAACCGCATGTGCTCAATGTAGTCTCGAACAAGTCATATTGACAAATTTTAGAAGGGAAAATTACAGGGAATGCCCTCCATACTTAAAGACCTTAGCACAACAACGGAGACACGCTTAATCATAAACCTAATTAATAATCAATAGGGCTTTTATACACAATTTTAAAAGTACTCACATATCTTGAACCCAAAATATACGTGAGCAATTGGTTTTGTTCCCCATTTGGAAGGCATGCCATATAAAAACACGAGATATTATCCACTACAAAATTCCCTTTCTAGGAGTTGAGGCTGTCGATATATAATATGAGAGGCATTCTATGTAGGCTTATTGGGCATCTATACATTGCAAAGGTGGTCGTTGATGCCTCACATATCCGCTTCTTGAAATATCTAGGCTTTGACAAAATAATAGAGTGATAAGCAAAGACATAAGATGGATGAGAGACCTGATCAAAATAAAAATCATGAAAATACAAAAAGGTATTATAAAAGCAGACAACATAGTGTTAAGCACAAGATAATACTGTGGGAGGGGGTGAATCAGTATTATGATATTCTTTTAAATTTAACACTTAATCTCAGATTTGTAATCACAATTAATCAGTTTCACAGTGAATATATCAAAGCAATCAATGAATGCAAAGCAAACCAACACACTGCAAATAGACACGAATTTACGTGGAAACCCTTTCGGGAGAAAACCACGGAGAAAATCTTCTTTATTATATTTCTCAAATGTTTGTAGGCACCAACCTACGGGAGACACCAATCCCCAAGTTACAATTTTGTAGGCACCAACCTACAGGAGCACCAACCCCTTTTTGCTAAGCACCAACTCAGCAAGAGACACCGATCTCTTCAAATATGAAGGCACCAACCTTCCTTACGAAAAACAAACTCTTTCCTATCTTTTATGTTGCTGTTGCTTCAACAGATGATAGAACAAAAATGCTGCTAAGAATATTCTTCTGATTTATTTCAGTCCCTTCACATATATAAATTGCTGCAACTCTTCATTAAAAATAAATCTGCCCTTCACTCCTTTTTATATTTCATATTCTGCTCTTCTTCTTCTCTCCCTTAAACTTGAATGAAGCACTCAAATTGCTTGCCTAAATCAAATGATTCCATCTCCTTATATTTCCTTCTCACATCCTTTCGAAAAGACACATCATTCCAACCAACACAACCTTTCCATTATTTAATTAACCATCTTTTATTTTAATAATGCAAATACACATGTCGGCCATAACTATAAAGTGGCGCTATTTTCCAAAGGGGGTCGTCCAAAATAAAAACAGCATTTTTATATGTATTTTAAACCATCCTATGGACATATTTATTGCTCCTTTAATCACCCCTTATCATACTAAAACATGGAGATTTAATTCTGTCATTTGAATCTTCGTTTTCCCCATAAAACATGGCATATGAACACCTTAAAATGCTGATATCTCTCTCCTATGTACAGCTGTGTATATCTCGCTTAAACCATGATAATCCTTATGCAAAAACACTTCTTTTCATGTATTTAAACTTTCGTTTTCAGCCCTTCTATACTGCTGGTTATTTCCGTTACTTTCTACCATTTGTGTCAAAATCCGTCAACATCCGTCAGTAGTTCCGTCAGCTTCCGTTACACAATTCCGTTAACCAAATACATCAATGATTAAGCCTTTGACATCAATGACAATATTTCCAACACATAGCTAGCTTATCTGTAATTAGCATGTATATTTCCTAGCCTAACTTATCAATACAATTGTTAGATATTCCTAACAAGCCTTGATTGATTAGCTTGCGGTTTGTTTACGGAGTTGCTCATAACAGTCAGCAAATGTGCTTAGGACTGAATTGAAAGTACTGCGTACTGAAAGGAAATCTGAATTCAAATACAGCAATTAAACTACCGCAAAATAAGAAGAAAAACAGACCTACAAAGACAAGGTTTACCATGAAGAAACTCAAAGTGAGAAAACTTTAGAAGAGTGAGGGATTTCCTCCTCTTTCCTCTATTTTGTCCTGCAATTCCAGGTTTATTGCCTTCTTAAGGCCTTCATGGACATTACAACATAGTTACCAAATCCAGCTGGATCTGCACAAAATCTGGTGGAATCCTGATTTCTCAGCTGGCCTGGACAAGTTCGGTCCAGGTCGGCCCTAATTTAGAAAAAAATTATTATTATTTTCTTGTAGGAGTTTTCAAAAAATAGTCACCCAACAACTCTTATATATTAAATAATATAACATTTTATATTATGTTATTAAAGTTTTTCATTGTATTTGTCAATTTCTCATATTTATAAAACCAAGCACATATATAACATTGTTTGATTTTATGTGATTTAGGTCTTGTGGCTATTGCGGCAGGATGGCAGAAACTAATGTAAATGAAACAGCTATTGCTGGGAGACATTCTGGTGAATGTTCCGATGCAACTATTGAGATTAAGATAAAGACACTGGATTCACAAGTTTACACTTTACGGGTCAACAAAAGTGTAAAATTTCTATTCTTTTTTAGTGTGGTATACTTAACAAGATTATATAAATGGTACAAATGCTTGGCTAGTAGTGTGTGGAACTTATTGTAATTCTGTGTTGAATGGTTTTATTCCAGTAATATTTTGGATGATCTGGAACTAGTATTTTAGCCTCTTCTTTGTAGTTTACTCCATTTTTTGCTTTATGTGTACCTTAAAGTGATCTATTGATTGCATCATTACAAAAGTATCTTAATATTCTATGATTTGGAGCTAGATGCATTCATAACACATCTTCTTATGGGGAATAGGATTTGTTTACTACATGTGGAGTAATATTTGAGGACCGCTGTAAGTGTAAAGCATGGGCATTCTTTCTTTCCAGGGAAAGGGAAAATAGGAATGGTACATGGGGATGCACACCCCCATCCCCAAGCCATCCCGGTTGTTTGGGGACTGGGACAAAATGTCCCCCTGTGCCCCCAAATGCAAATTATGAAGGGAACGCCCCTACATTTAGGGATCGTGCTTGTGGCATCCCGGGTGCTTCAAGACATCGGGGACTCCAATGGAGATGCCATGACGTCCCTGAGACAGCTAGGAGACATCCTAAAGTCCCAAAAAAATTAAAAAAAATTAAAAAGATAAAAAAACATAAAAGATTATGACTCTGAAAAAGAGGAAAATGAAAACTAGTACTTTATGTAGTGATACTAGATGTAAATCCTTTTCCCATGCAAAGTTACCTTCCCAAGAAATGGACTTCTGCTGTTTTATGTAGGTTCCAAAAGAAGATATTCTAACGAGAGGTTGCTGTTATTTTACATTTTTAAGCCTTTCTTATACATAGCAATAGCATCTATAAATTCACATGCATATTTTAAAGGATTTCTTTAGTTTCAAAATTTTGTTGTGCAAGTCTTTCTGCCTCTTTTTGTATGATAATGGAGGCTTTACCAGTATATTAGGATGTTCTAGAGGCCAACTTTGTATTTAAGTTTTTAGTGTTTTTCGGTTACTTTAGCTGGTTTTTGTCTATGGATGGCTATTCATGTAGTTTGCATGGCCTCTACTGTTCCAAAAAGCTATTTTTTTAATTCGAGGATATAATCATATAAGTGACATGATAAAGAGATGTTGCATGCCCTTTGGTAACATTACTGGCTATGGTGCTGAAATTATAATCTTTCATTTTTTTCAGGGTTAGGGACCCATTGTATATTTTTAATATTTATATATTATTTTAATAGCTGTCCCACATCTGTCCCCAAAATTTGGGAATTTTTGGCTGCCCCAGAAACCCCGTCCCGAAGTCTTAGTTAAGTATGGAAAATAATAGTACATAGTAACATACGACAAATGGTAAAGGTCATTGACCATGTGATGCTGTAATGATCAAAGATATCTTGACAACCAACACATAGCAGCAAATTTAGACTTTATTTTGTTTTTTGTTCCCTAAATCTAGGTTTTAGATGGATTTGAATTCTTAAAATTTTAAAGTTAATTTTCAAGTCATATTGTACACACAATATAATGTTTGGAAGAGTAAATCCAGATGAATATGTGATCGACAATGGACAAAAGGAGCATTTTGCGTCATCTGCTTTTTTATTCTATTGTGGTATAACAATGTAATTTTGAAAGTACTAAACCTAGTGTTTTTGCTGTAGTATGGATATATATAGTTTTGAGAAAAGTTCATCTCTAATTACAGAAGAGAACAGCAAAATTAGATGGCTAACCAGCACTCATAAAGGTTTTCCTCTTCCAACATATAGGCAAGAATGGTCAAGAAGTCAACCTTGGCTCTGACCTCAACAGAGTCCTTTTCTTAAATAACCTAGTATCGGTGAAGACTGTGGCAAGGTCTTCTTTAATAGCCATTAGCTCAACTAGATGGTATCATCATTAAAATTCCTATTAGAGGTTTCAGGACAAAATGTGTGCAATTTTTGTTAAATTCTCACATTTTGGGTCATAATTTCAAAAATGCGTCATTAGAGGTGTGTAAAAATGGTCTGGAGTAGCATTTTAAATTGATGAGATTCAAGTTGATAATTATTTTAGGATCAGTCAGCCTATTAATTATAAGATCATTATTTTGGGCTGGTTTAATACTACTGTGAATAAATACCAAACAGAGACCATAATTATTATTGTGAACAACTATGCCCCGGGGCTAAGGTATTAATCACAGATTTTCAAGTGCTATATAGTTTGAGACCATAATTAATCTTGTTATGTATCTTTAACTCCACAGGAAAAGTTGTGTTAACTCCTGTCAAATATGATTATCACTCATAAGTATCTCTTCTCTTGTAATTATCTAAATCATTGTAAATATCTATATGTACACTTACTTTGTTCATTGAATCCTTACTGACTGCATGAGTAACTGTGGCGGATTTTGCATGCCCAGTTCTAAGGCAGTTTGCATGTACTTGGGATATTTAGCCAGCACAAATACTCATTCTTGTGAATGAATTTAACCTATGGTAATGAAGAGTGTATGGTGTCGTTTTTGGCAGCATTGTCCTTACTGTCTTCTGCTGTTCTTCATTTTGTATGTATCTTAAGTTGCGTGCTCTGCTGAATACTCCTTTAGGGTTTATACATTTTGGCATCAGAGCATCGTTGAGGCCTTTCCTTCACTGCATCTGCTTTTCCTAGGGAATTGACAGTCTCCACTTGGTTTTTTTCGCTGTCCACTGGTGCTCCCAGTTTATTCTCCCCTGTATGTGATGGCCAGAACAGGTGGCTCCAGCTGTTTTCTATCAGCTGCTTTCACTGACAGCCGTTTCTTTAGTGACGGTCCTTTTTCAAGGTTCTTTGGTTTTAGCCCAGCCTGTCGTGTCATCAGTTCATACTGAGATTTCAGCTGGCATCTGTTACTGCTCGAAATTTTTTCCAGTGTACCATTCAGGCACAGATCTCTTTTGCTAGTTTTAGCTTGTCTTTATTGATCGTCAACCTCCTTATAGATACTCCTTGGATGCACCTCCATGTTTTTTTCCCTGAAAGAAACTGATCACTAGTGTCAAAGAGGATACATACAGACAGTACAGCAAGGTTACTTGAACCTCTCCTGTATGGGCTCTCAGCCCAAAGAGCTCCTTTTACACTGAGCATTTCCTATAAGTCATGGATGGCACCTTTGTTTGGCCTTGCTATCGTCAGCGCCATTGGCACAAGGCTAAAGATTCCTCTTGACCAGCTGAGGGTGTGCTTCCATCAGTTACCTGTTGAGACAGATCACCATAATTAGTGTACTGAGCACTGCTCGTCTCTTTTTTCCTAGAGATCCAGGTGCCTCTCAATCTTCCTCCTGCTAACATGTCAGAGATGTTTGCCTTTTGCTTTGAGCAGTTGCTACTTATACGCACAAGACCTTACAAGGGACTTCTAGAGCTGTTCGGCTGAGGGCCTCATCCTTTCAGTCCGTTGTCACAGTGGTTGCAGACACCAAGAACCCTTTGGATGTTGTTGATTTGCATCAAAAGGAGATAGAGCAGTGAGACAGCGCTCGTCCCTGCATACCGCAAGTAGGGCACCCTGACCTTAATCTGCTTGTTGGCATCGTGGATGTGCTTTGTTCTAGCTTTGGGGGTCCTTTAACCCTTGGCCCACAGTCAGGGTTGAAGTGGCAGGCTTGCAAATCAATTTCTTCTCTGTCACTAGGCATTCCTGGCCTTGATGTTGTGAGAGATTCTAGGGTGGTTACCTTGTTCCTAAGATTGTGTAGATGGGCCCCATTACCTTGGCCATTATGTGATGGACAGTATTAGGAATTGCATTGGCTATTTTATAGTGGCTGATGATGATGTTGTTGGTTCTCATGGCCCAAGCATTGCTCTAGACATTTGACAACGTAGTTTTTAATTCTTGAGCTCACGTTTGATGTGACTTAGCTCTATATTTCATCACTCTCTGGGGTTCTCTCAATTGGTTGATTGTACTTACATGTTGCGCTTTGGGACTTGAAACCATTTTCGGTATGCCCTCCCTACTTTATTTCCTTTCTTCCAAATTTGTGTTTCATATCCTAGGGTCCTCTCACCCTAGTTCTCTACTGTAATTAGTTATACTTTCGAGCATGTTGACCTAGTGTAGTCATTTGCGGACATTAATATAATTTCTTTCGTTCTTTCTCTAGTCCTTAACGAAAAGATGCTCTTTGTCCTTCTAGTTGGATAAGGTGTTTATCTAAACCAAATGTATCTGCGTCATATTTGAGAAATGTATCCACTTGCATGGGAATTGTGTGTGCTCATGCTCATTGTTGTCTTTGCACATTCTGTGGGCTTTGTTACTTTGCTCTTGATCTTCTTGGCATAAGTAAAAAAAAGTAGAGGATATATTGGTTTTAGATTCCACTTTAGAGTCTTTTCCTCTCTTAGAGTCTTATTTATAGAAAGTGAGTGTTGGGATAGGATATTCATGATTTGTAAGGGGGCTTGGGAATTTTCTTTACTTATTAGTTATTACCTATGTTCCACCAAGTTTCCGGGACGGACGGCAGGGGACAGAGGAATGTGTTTCAAGACGGATTTTTTTGGAGGCTTTTTTTTAGGGGATGGGATGGGACGACTATTAATTTATTAAAAATAAAGGAAAATATAAAAAATATAGGAAATTTCAAATATTCGTATGATAACATTGATAAAGCATGCATCACACACATTATAGAACCTTAATACATAAAATTGGAGCTGAATTGAGATTTCACATAAGGTTGAAGTTTCAATTACAATAATAATTACAATGAAATCCCCAAGGGCTGAAAGTTTCAACCATACAACAACAAAATGTCTAAGCGTCCTCGTCCCTGAGTTTCCGAAATGTCCCAGTACGGGGACGGGCCTAAAAGGGCAGGGGATGCGTCCCCGTGGAGCATAGCTTATTACTCTTGAGGCTCCTTTATCACCTTGTGGGTTTATCTTTTTATTGTAACATATTGCGTACAAGAAAAAAAATAGGGCATGAAAAAGGGAAAAGGTGGCTTTCTTTGGGCGTTCTTGCCCTTCTTTGGTGTACTATTTTACTTTTAGTTCTTGCACCATTTCTTTTAGTAAAAAAATTATCTAGAATGTTTTTAGCAGCCCTTAAAAGTCTATCAAGTACTTGGGGTACAATTCAGAATATTGCCGTAGTGCATTTTCTCTAACAATAGCTAATAATAAGGATAAGTGATATATAAGTCACAAGGTTTGTGTTCGGGTTCGAGTTCAAGTTTGGCAAAGATAAAATTTGGATTTATGTTTTACAATGATAAAATTCGGAAAAAAATCATGATTAAATTCAACTACTATAATTTGCAATTTTTTAAATATAAGATATAAATGCACAAAATCGTCAAAATAGGTAAACATTACTAAATAAATTTAAAATCTATATAAAAAGATTTCATTGTCACATTTATAAACCATGTGAAATCGTCAAGAAGTTACAATTAGGAGTTAAGATTCAAACTTCAAAAAAGTTTTAAGTTATCAAGAACACTTGGTTGAGTTGATGCAATATCATCATCACTAGATGCACCACTCAATTCATCATCAAAAAAGTTAGGCTCATTTGCATCCGCTGTGTCTTTTGGAATTTGTTGGAGTTGTGAAGAAGAGGTGGAGTCTTTTGTTGCTTTGTTCATACACAATTGTAAATTACTGCGAATATAAACAAGATCTCCCAACTTTCTAGACAACAACTTGTTCCTCTTTTTAGAATGGATGTGGTCAAAACAACTCTAATTCCTCTCACAAGTTGATGAACTTGCTCCCTGACTCAATATTCAAATGGCAAAGCGCTGCAATTCAAGAGTCTCGTGCTCCATAGGACCTCCACCATCTATACCCAAGCATGTCAACTCGTGACATGTCATATTTGGTTGCTGACATTCCAAACATCCCTTCTCTTGTCTTGTATTTCCAACATTGGTCTTTAATTAGACTTGTAATTGTTGGATTTGGTTCAAACCTCTCAATGGCTTTGTAAAGCTTTACCATAACTTCACAATCACTGTCTATCAATTTGAAATAGCTTAGGCTCCAAATAACATATTGTTCCATGTAATGGTGTGTGCATCATTTTCCATCTAGAGTCAATCTGTATGCCAAATCTCCATGTAGTTTGCTTCCACATTATTCAACGCTTTTTGAACTGCATCCTTGTAACAGTCCATGCTCTCATAAAGCATGACGAGACAAGGGGTGTTATCATCAACCATGAGAAGCACATCGACAATTGTTCCACACACGCTTAGAACTTTTGTTGTGCATTCCTAAAAATTGTTGTTTAAAATAATTTGTTCTATGTTCTTCTCCTTGGTACCCTTAGCACAAAATTTTCCCACTCATTGGAACAAATAACAAACCTTAGAGCGCCTTTCTCTTCATCATCTAGCTGATAAACTAGTTACTCATCATCTTTGGTGACATTACAATCTTTGAGTTGTAACTGCAAAGTGTTGATTTTAGAAATATAGTCCGAATGTTATCAAAATCAGTAAGATTGAGAGAAATGAGCTCAGAATCCAATTGATTACCCTGATCTTATCAGTCTTTTCAAACAAATCTTGGAGTATGTTCCATGCATCAATGATAGTAGAAATAGACTCAATGTGAAACATAAGCTTAGACCAGACCGATAAACAAATGAGACCAAAAACCTTGTCATAATGATTATACCATTTTGATTTTCAACAATTTGTGTAGTTTCAGTTTCATTACTGGTTGTTACTCGATATAGCCCTTTACGATGTTAGAATGCCATGTGTAGTTGTATGGAGTGAGTGTTGGTGGATTATCAGCCATTGTTTTTAGTTGATAATGCACAAATAAATCGAGTCACAAGCACAAGACAAGAGAGACAAGTGTGCCTAGTGTTGCGCACACAAGGAAGTAAGGCTCAAATTGGCCTTGGCACAACCAAACGGGTGCCAAAAATCAAATTACCTCCCCCTCCCCACCCCCACCCCCAAAGGCACTCGATGTAGAGTGCATATACAAAGTTTCCCCCATAACTGCATATAATTTCGCAGTTGATAAAAGAATGTGAATTACTTACAATAGAGAAAAAGCGAAAAACTAAAAGTGATCAGTTTTTGTATACAATGAGAAGATTTTGTTTGCCGATTTGGAATCCACAAAAAACGCACTTTGGAAAAAACTGTGCTCAAAACAGAGCTCCTAGTGCCAAGAAATAGCCAATTGAAATTTTCAGGTGATGAGGTGGGCAAGTGCAAACATAGGCAAAGTAAGGTCTTTTGTGGGGGTGTGACCACCTATCACATTGGACCCACCCACCAGTCTTCAACACACAGTTTGTTGGCAACAAGCACCTCAAATGCTTCCCCACCTTCCTCCCCCACCGCCTTGCTTAATTTAAAAAAACTAACCCCACATAGCAAAAGACCCCCTTTTAAAAACAAAACACTTCCCTTCAAATCAAAATAAAAGACCACCACTAAAACCACACCCGTAAAAATGTTTTCCTTTTTCATAATGTTGCTCATAATAATGAAAAGCAAAAACATGTGGGGAATTTTAAACTTAAACTTTTTGTTTGACCTTCTTATTTTATTTTTTGAAAAGTGGGACGGGATGGGATGCATGAGTAGTTAGATAATGGGAAGTGGGGTAGGGTTGGCTACGAATTTAATGCGGGTAAAGCTAAGCTTCCCACATGGGCTGCTTAATAGTTGTGTGTTTTAAATTTAAAAAAATCAAAACAAAATGTAGTAACAATAGGAATTTTGTTTTTTTGGTTTGAAATTTTAAGACAATCATAAATATAGTTTTTGATTGAGTAAAAAATATAAAAACCGGAATTTTTAATTTTTTCAAGAGAAATGTGAAAATATTCAACAAAGCTTCTCTCTGCTAAAATAATATTGTTTGCAAAACAGCTAGAACAAAAACACCGAAAAAACTCATGAATGTTAATAAAATCCCTTAAATTGAAAATTTGAAAACTTATAGAGTAAGGGAAGTAGGGATTCACAAAAGGAAGAATTAACTCCACTATTCTGCCTTCTAAATCAAGATTTGAGTGGCAATTGGATGATCAAAGCTCTTATAACCATGTGAAGGGTAAAGCACGACAAGCATCCGAGGTACTTCAACTTGTGCAAGTGATATTTTTGGCCCCATGCCAACATTTTCATTTGATTGGGCTCGTATGTGCTTATCTTATTAATGACTTCTCTAAGCGTACTTGGGTCTTCTTCTTGCAGAACAAAAGTTAGACTTTTCCCACTTTTGTTGACTTCAAAGCCTTTGTTGAAAATCAATTAGGAAAGAGCATTAAGTGTTTGTAGACAAACAATGGCGAGAAATATGTCATTTTTGCTTTGAAAACTTTTGTGCCTTGTATGGCATTCGACTTCAACGTATAGTTCCTTATATCTGCAACAAAATGGCATTGCTGAAAGAAAGAATTGGACACTTAGAGAAATCGCCACTTACATGATTCAATCCGGGATTTTCTCCTGCTTATGGGCTGAGGTTGTCAATCATGCAAATCATATTTAAAATTGCACTCCAGATAAAACAATCAAACGTATGACACTTGAAGAAGCTTGGAGTGGGGAGAAACCTTCTATTGAGCATCCGAGAGTCTTGGGATGTAAAACACGGGCTCACGTTCCCAAAGACATACGCAAGGATCTACACTCACAAAGCAAGCCTTGCATATTTGTGGGTTACCCCAATGATGTCAAAGGATATAGATTTCTGCATCTTGATACACACCAATTGATCATTGCTAGAAGTGTTTGCTTTGACGAGCATCCTCCACAAGGCACATCATCAATCACATCGTCATCCATTCTTGACATGGCATATACATCATACATTCTTCGGAGGATGATACACCTCTTGTTGACGAGGCTCCTCCTCCACCATGTGCTCCTACACCTTTGTCTCTTCCTCGATGGGCTCAAATGACACGAGATGCAGTTGCTTCTTCTTGTGGTGATCTCGCCGATACTCGATTTACTCGAGAAATTACAAAGAGCTCCCTCACGCATATGTTGCCACCGCATCAAATCTTCAATCCTTCAGTGAGGCCAGTGGCACTTCAGTAATGGGACGCAACCATGGAAAAAGAGTGCTCATCTCAAGAAGGATGCTTGGGACTTGGCCCTTCCAAAAGGAAGAAAAATGATTCGTTGGAGATGGCTTTATTAAACCAAGTATGCGGCAGATGGAAAGCATTGACAAATATAAACCACGACTAGTTGCCAAAGACTTTTCTCAAGTGGAAGGCATTGATTATTTAGAGACATTTGTTCTAGTTGCTAAGATGGAATCCATTCGCCTTGTTCTTTCTATGGCGGCCTCACAAAAAGGATAGTGCATCGAGATGGATGTAAAAGTGTGTTTCTTCACGGTGACCTTCACGAGGAGATCTATATGGAGCAGCCTCCTAGATTTGTCCAAAACCCCTCACTTATATGTCGGAGAAGAGATCCCTTTATGGCCATAAGCAAAATCCTCGAACATGGTATGAGAAGATGAACTCCTTCCTTCTCTCATCGGGATTATCTCGTTGCCATTTCGACCCCACGTCTACATTATGCGCCATCATGATGAGCTTCTCTTTATTGTTCTATATGTGGATGATCTTATCCTCACACGAAGCTCATCTTCACTTCTTCAACATGTGAAGTCTTCCTTCATCAACAATTTGAGATGTAGGACATGGGCATTCTACACTACTTCCTTGGTTTGGAGATCACTCACTTTGAGTCTGGGATCTTTCTTTCACAACCCAAGTATGCCTTAGATCTCTTAGAACACTTTCACATGTTTGATTGTAAAACTGCACCTACACCATTCTTGTCCGGAGTCAAGTTCACAACCACATGTTCTACACCTTTGGTTGATGCTACTTTGTATAGGCAGCTAGTTGGCAGCCTCATCTACTTGACTCACAACCCCCCTAATATCTCTTTTTCCATTGGCTTGGTTTCTCGCTTCATGCAAGAACCTCATGAGCTTCATTGAAAAGTTCTAAGAGGATTCTCCGCTATATCAAGGGCACTCATACACATGGCATTCATTATGCGGTAGGTTCTCCTATACAGAGTTGATAGACTATACCGACTTTGATTGGGTAGGCAATATTGATGATAGAAAATCTACATTTGACTATGTTTTTCATCTTGGTTGAGGTCTTGTTGGTTGGTCCAACAAGAAGCAACATGCCCTCTATTCTATTGAGGCAGAGTATCGAGGAGCTGTCATGCTGCCATAGAGACTATTTGGATCTGTCAGATCTTGTTAGAGTTCGGCATTTAGCAACATCAACCTATTGTCATTTGGTGTGACAACCAAAGTGCCATCCACATCTCGAGGAATCTTGTGGAACATTAGTTCACCAAACACATTGAAATCCTCATGATTCTAACATGGTACCAAAGCAGATATGTTAGAATCTGGATAGGGCTAATATGTTAGAATCCACCCCGATAGCCTACCAAATGTTATTTTGTTACCGGAAATAGCCTCAATAGCAACATTAACAACTCCCCGCACTCAGCCTCAATGGATGATATAGCAATAACATTCTACTTCTTGCTAGACCAACAAATCGGACTTGAACCAAGAGGGAAACTGTATTTGGAAGTGGACTTGCGATGCTCAAGATCGCCACCCGGATCGAACTGTATCCAACCAAGTCAACATCAATACTTGCTCGATAGTGAATCCCAAAGTTGTGAGTACCCTGAATGTAGTGGAGAATCCGCTTGGTTGCTTTCAAAGTCTGCAACTCACGAGGTTCTTGCATGAACCTAAAGACCTTATCCATTGCATATCAAATGTTGGGTCTAGTGTGAGTCAAATAGATGAGACTACCAACAAGTTGTCGGTACAAGGTAATATCAACCAATGGAGAACACTTGGCCTCAAGCTTGACTCTAGAAAGAAAGGAGTCAAAATAGGTTTACAGTTAGCCATGTGAAACCGCGAGAACAAATCAAGAGCATACTTGGATTGTGCAATAGTGATCCTTGAGTCAGATTGTGAAATCTCAATCCCAAGGAAGTAGTACAACGGACCCAAGTCAATCATGGGAAACTTGCCATGTAGAGATGTTTTCACTGCTGCAATGGAGGATGAAGAGCTCCTTGTGATCAATAGGTCATCAACATATAAAACCAAGACTAGAAGTGAATCTTGCCGCAAAATGTAGACGTTCGGATCAAAATGGCATCTAGTGAACCCAACTATGAGAAGGAAGGAATCCATCTTGGGATACCAAGCACAAGGGCCCTGTTTGAAGCCATAGATATATTTCTGAAGTGTGCATACGAAGAATCCTGCACAAACCCTGGAGGCTGCTTCATGTATATCTCCTCCTCAAGGTCACCGTGAAGAAAATAACTCTTCACATCCATCTGATGAACCTCCCAATGATGAGTTGCGACAATGGCAAGAGTGAGTCAGATAGAGTTCATCTTTGTAACTGGTGCAAATGTCTTAGTATAGTCAATGCTAAGAACCCATGGAAATCCTTTTGTAACCAGTCGTGCTTTGAACTTATCCACTTACCCATTTGCTGCAAATTTTGTTCAATAGATCCACCTACATTGAACAATCTTCCTTCCCTTAGGATCCCTTAGGAAGGTGAATTGAATCCCTAGTGTGGTTCCTAAAGATCCACCTACATTGAACAATCTTCCTTCCCTTAGGAAGGTGAATTGAATCCCTAGTGTGGTTCCTAATCAAGGAACTATACTCATGCATAGATGTATCCCACTCAGGAGTGCCAAATGCCTCATGAAAGGACTGTGGATTGGAGGCAGAGGCAATGAATACATGTGGACCACCCTGGAATTGTGAACGCGTCCCCCTGGTATCGGATGGATACCCAACTCAAGTACCTGCACCCTGCAGTGTCTATCTAGCCCAAAGAGGATCAAAAGTAGGAGAATCAGGTGGAGATTCTTCAAATTTTGAAAAGTGACTTGGAGATGGAGGAGGTGGATCCTCATCTCTTCTCTTGTTATCTGAACTGGAAGAAGAATCGTCATCATCAAGAATTTTCTCAGATTGATTTGAATTTTTAGAACTGTCATCATATCCTAGTGAGTCCAGGGAGGGAGGAGAAGTTTCAAGTTTCGAGTCTGAAGGACCTTCCTAGAAACGAACACTCCTCTTAATGAACAATTCGTGTGGTAGGATGAAGAAGCCGATATCCCTTAACACCATCTGGATATCCTACGAAGATGCAAGGCCTACTCTGTGGTTCCATTGTCTTACATTTCTTCTTAGGACGTCGGGCCATAGTTGGAGATCCAAAAACTCTGAAGTGATCAATTGTGGGTTTCTGACTGTTCCAAGCTTTGAAAGGAGTGACACCTTTCAAGGTTCTGTGAGGAACACGGTTTTGGATGTAACACGCACAATTAATGGCCTCTGCCCAGTACTGAGGTGCAAGTGATTTCCAGTGTATCATATAGTTTGTCATTTCCTCCAATGACTTATTCTTACGTTCTGCCACATCATTCTGCTGAGGACCGTATGAAACTATGCGTTGTAAATCAATCCCCTCTGAAGTGCAGAACTGCTCAAAACAATGGTTGACATACTCACCACCATTATCTGTGTGCAAAACCCTGATGGCTTTCCCTGTCTGTTTCTCCACAAAAGTCTTGAATTCTCGAAAATGTTCAAAAACCTCAGACTTCTGTTGAAAAAAGTATACCCAGTATATCTAGAAAAGCCATCAATAAAGGTCAGAAGATACCTGGTCTTGTTGAATGAAGGATGTGGAAATGGCCTATAAATATCAATGTGAACTCGCTTCAAATCTGTGTAGCTCTCGATGATTTACCTTTTCAAACCTCTCTTCAGGATGCTTACTAAGCATGCAACCCAGGCAAGCAGCATTAAAAAGTGGACACAAGGCAACCTTGTAACCATATCATGTTGGTTGAGTTGCTCTAAGTAGCGGTGTGGGAAGTGCAGTAGGAGTATCAAGAGAACCAAATGGTATTAACGGATACCGGCTTCTTCATCCTACCACACATGATTTCATTGAGAGGAATGTTCATTTTCAGGAGGGTCCTTCACACTCGAAACTTCTACTGCCTCCTTGGACTCACTGGGATTCGATGATAGTTCTGACAATTCAGATCAGTCTGAGCAGATTCCTGATGATGAGGATACTTTTTGAGTTCCCTTAATGCTATTTTGCCCTTGGTGCATTTGCATTCCTTGCTTTGGATTCTAACTCTGTAATGCTAGTTGGCAGTGTCATCTACTTGACCCACAGCTGCCCTGATATCTCTTTTTTGTTGGCTTGATTTCTTGCTTCATGCAAGAACCTCATGAGCTTCATTGGAAAGCTGCTAAGAGGATTTTCCACTATATCAAGGACACTCATACACACGGCATTCATTATGCGGCAGGTTCTCCTATACAGTTGGAAGGCTATACTGATTCTGATTGGGCAGGTGATATTGACTAGACTTACAACCAAACAGATTCCACGTTAGGAGAAGTTCAGATAGGGCAAAGCTGTGATTTCTAGAGAAAGGAGAGAAGTTCAAACCAGGGCAGAGTTGCGCTTTCTAGAAAAAGTAGAGAAATCCAGATCAAGGGTAGATTGCGATTTGTGCTCACATCTACACTGTTGAAAATCACAATTTAATTTTTGTGGTGAAAAATCATGATTCTGCCTGGTATACAAGCTCGCATCCTCACTGCTGCTTCTGTAATTTCATTTGTGCCCTCACAAATACGTTCTAGTTTGCACATCTTTCGACACTTATTGATAGTCAACAGAGGAAAGACCAGCAAATCATAATTATACAGTCGTCTAGCGCATGAGAGACTGCATATCAGAATAGTCATTTTTCCAAGTCGTGATTTCCATTCTCGTGGATGGTATTCGTCATTTATACAACCAACAACATAAAGGTCTGCGTGCTAGGTTTTGTTGTTGGTTACGGGCAGGGCATGGGTTACGGCAAAAGACTCAGACTGGACGTGTCTGCTTGACAAACTATTTTTAGCAGATGCTGAGTTGTTTGTCTATTGTTTGACAAAATGCACTGGGCATTTGGTTGGCTTCCAAGTGTTTAACGAAATCACCAAGCATACTATTTGAGCTTACTGCATATTTTAGCTGGAACTCAGAATATGGAGACCTCCCCTCTGAATCTGGAGGCTCTTTTGACGGAGGAATTGTGAACTCCTCCTGCCCCATCTCATTCTATGTTTCAAGAACCAAAAACCCGCACTGTCATGACCCCAAAATCCAATACAACAGACTATCAAACATGATTTCTTCTATTGAAAAAATGGGTGCCAAGTTTCAGGAACTCCTTTCACTTTTCCAATAGCAGCAGCAAGAGAAAGACCAGACCATGACACTCTTCAAACAACAATTGCAAGAGAAGGATCTTATCATCACCAATTTGCAAGCTAGAATCACTAAGCTCGAACACACCCAAGCCACCCCGCAGATTCCCCATGCTTACAACAACTTAATGAAGTGGTTTCAGAAATTCAAAACAAGCAATCCAAGATAATCATTCAACACGATCCAAAAACAGGTTGAGGAACAAAATTTGTGGGTACAAGTGGTTAAGGGGAAGAAAGCACCTCTAGTTGTGGAAATGGCTGTCCAAGCAAAATTTGAAGAGGAAAAGGCACATCAAACCAAGGCACTCAACCTTCGTGTTCGTGGCCTCCCTAAACCAGTTGATCCCTTACAGGCAGGGTACACGTTCTTGCGTGAATCTTTGGACTTGAAAGATATCTCCCTTAACAAAGCTTGGACATTGTCGGACAACACCCTTGTTATCCAATTCCGAATTGCAAAAGAGCATTTGCAAGCTCTTAGAGAAAAAAAGAAGCTATTTTCCCTCCCACAAAAAATTTATGTAGATGTTGATCTCACATGACTCCAGGTGGAAGAGCTTTGGAAAGCTCGTATTCAGGTGGTAGCTACTAGGAAGGAGAACAAGTGGGCTGTTATTAGAGACTGTAGGGCTGTCATTCGTGATTCTCCCCCACCTAGGTGGCCATGCCCTGGACCGTTAGCATGACGACGTTCTCGGGTCTTGGCGGGTGGTGATGACATCTCCATTGCTTCTTGGAACTGCAACAACACTTTATGGTCTTCTCCAAGTACCTTCTAGGATGTTATTGCTTCTCGAGATCTCATCTTCTTCATTGAGACCCATGAGAGCCCCAGTGGGCCCTCCCTCTATCATAGGATACTCGTGGATTTTGGCCTTTGTTATGAGACATGCAAATTAGGTGGTGTTCGTGGTTCAGGGGTGTGGCTTGCCTCATTCGGGACAACATCAGGTCTAGAGTTTCACTTGTGGCTTCTGATGTCCACTCAGATACATATGGCTTATGATGTCCAAGAGATACATATGGCTTTAGATTTAGAGTAATATTTTCGGGAGGTCTTCATACATCCCCGCGATATCTTCTTTTCGCTATTCATGTTGATGGTGACCGTACCTTGACCTCTATTCAGAGATCTCTTGATACTCCACTATTGGTGACATCATTCTTTTGGGCGATTTTAATGTCCATACAGGGAATCTCCAGACTCCTATTCATGACCTTGCTCAGGATGAGTTATGCCTTCATGAGTTAGATCTTGAGGAGTTTGGTTTACAGAGAAATTTTGTTGATCGATAGAATGCTACAATTAGAGCCTATGGGAGATACTTCCTTCAATTGGGTGAGTCTTAGAACTTTCACATCCTCAACAAGCTTCCTCGCTTCTTTGGCTCCGATAGATTCAATTGTTTTCCCTACGGGTGTGGTGCGAGTGTCGTAGGGGAATGTTCTCACACGTAGATCCA
Source organism: Taxus wallichiana var. yunnanensis (assembly GCA_018340775.1). NCBI lineage: Eukaryota > Viridiplantae > Streptophyta > Pinopsida > Cupressales > Taxaceae > Taxus > Taxus wallichiana. The sequence continues at coordinate 651,369,190 of CM031236.1, forward strand.
TCATCCCTCATATCTATTTCTTCCTTATCTCGCCTTAGCCCCCTTCTCGACCATGTCGTCTTGACATTCACCCTCCATATTGGTTCTAACCCTTCCCCCCCCCCCCACCCCCACCTTCCCCCACACCCACAACAATTTTGATGATGATTACACCATTGATTACGCTGCTTTCTCTCCTTATTATGTCTGGGTTTTACTCCCTCCCTCTTCCCACCATTGATTCCATGTATGAGTTTTTACATCAAACCCTTTGGGATGCTGCCCTTGATTCTTGTCCCCACACTATTCATTACTCCAAATCCCCTACCCATCACGAAACTTGCCCCATGAACCGGTGGTATGATAATGAGTGTAAATCCCTTCATTAGAGACTTCGGTTTTCCCTAACCCATGACCCTCCCTCCATACCCACCCTTCGTAAGGAGTACCGTTGTCTTCTTTGATGTAAGAAACAAAAGTTTCTTGCGTCTAGACGGCTTTCACTCCTTGTTGATCTCCACCACTCTCCTAAGACTTTTTGGTGTACTCTTCTCCCGAGAAAAACCACCATTTCCGACATCACACCCAAAGCATGGGTCTCCTATGCTAGTTCCCTCTATGATGTTCCAACCCATCCTATTGCCATTGCCCCACTCCACCTTCATCCTCTATTTTCTCTACTTCCTCTGTCAAGAGAGCTATTTTGAAATTATGCACCAACAAAGTAGCTGATTGTGAAGGTCTCAAAGCTGAGTTCATCAAATATGGTGTGGATTCCCTTGCCTTTCCCCTTGCCACACTTTTTAATCAGGTGGTGTCTTTAGGCTTCCCTAAGTCTTGGTCCCAACACATCATCCACCCTATTCATAAGTCAGGGATCCCTCTATCCCTGACAACTACAGGACCATTATGATTGGGCATACATTTGCCAAACTTTATGCCACAATGTTAGACATGCAGCTATCAAAATACTTGGAAAGGAATAATATCAGAGCTCAGGGGCAGGCGGGCTTCAGAAGGGACTACCAAACTATTGACCACATCTTTACACTCCGGGCTATCATTGAAGAAGCTTGTCATGGTCTTCCAAAGTCTTTTGTTGTTTTGTTGACTTCAAGAAAGCCTTTGACCTTATCCAAAAGTTGAGAGAGTTTTGCATCCCAAATTCTTTGATTATTGCAGCTTGGAGGCTTATGAGACAATCATTGGGCAGCTTCGTACTCACAATTTATCTGACTTTGTGAAGAGCACCATTGGGGTCAAATAAGGATGTCCTCTCTCGTCGACCCTTTTCAACATTTACATTGATGAGTTAGAGGAGTTTCTTTGGCAACATACCCATTTGGAGGATGGTTGTCTTCTGCATGCTATTCTTATAGCCATCCTCCTTTTTCTTGATGATGTTGTCCTCTCACACTCTACAGAGGGCTTACAATGACAACTTGATGCCCTTTCTTGCTTTTGCGAACTCTAATAGCTAGTGGTCAACCTTAGTAAAACTAAGGTCATGATCTTCAATATCTCAAGCGTTTCTCTCTCTAGATTCCAATTTTTCTACAAAGGGGAACTTCTTGAGATCACATCAGCCTACACTTATTTGGGGGTCCAATTTTCTAGCCCATGCTTTAACATGAAGTTTGCCACTCAACCATGCCTTTGCAAGGGGTATGCCTCTCTTTCTGTTTTGGAATGTCAGTGTTTCCAAATCCACTTTCAGGACATCCCTTCCAAGTTATGCTTGTTTGATACTATCATCAAACCTACAATTTTGTATGGTTCAGAGGTTTGGGGACCTATCTAGCTAGGAGGTCATTGATTGGGCTTGTATTGAGAGGTCCAAACTCTCATGTTGTAATGCATGATCCGTTGCAAGTGGACAATTCTTAGTGCATCATCCAAGCTGAATTTGCCACCCACCCACTACGCCTTGAGACTATCTTTAGGCTTACTTTCTACATCCATAGACTCAAATCCTTGGGGACTCAACTTCTGGTCATGAGAGGTATCTTTATTAGCACTTTGCTCTTCAGAGAGGATTGCTTCACTAGTCCCCACCAGACGTCAACATTGTTGGTACTTTGAGACTCGACTGCTCCTTTCTATGGCATCTCTATTGATAGGCTACCCCCTTTCATGTACTCCTTGGATGCCCCTCCTGGGCTCCTTCCCACTAAGGACGTCACCACTAGGGTTATCAGAGAGGACTTCTATGCTGATCATTCCTGACAGGTGGATGGTATTATTCGTCGCCCTCACTATCTCCAACGCCATTGGTCTCACGACTTGAGGTTTCCCCTTGGTCAGATGAGAATTTGTTCCCACCAATCATGGGTTGAAACAAACCATCACATTCTTCATCAGGACTAGATCTGTCGTCTTTACTCCCTCCAGGAGGTGGAGACCGAAGACCACTTCATTTTCAGATGCCCCATTTATTATGAGATCCGAGGAATATATCACTGCCTTTATAGCTATGTTCCACAGGGACGTGTCCCCTATGTTTTTTAGCTCGTCCCCATACCGGGACGTTTCGGAACCTCGGGGACGGGTAGGAAACGTCCCCTTCCCGTCCCCAAACTTTGCAAATTTTAGGAAATGTCCCGGGGATGTAAAAAAAAAAAGGGGATGGCAGGGGATGGCTGGACATCCCTGGTACGTTTAGGGGACTTCTAGCCATCCCCTAAATGTACCGGGGACGTCCAACCGTCCCCTGCCGTCCCCTAAGCAAACAACCTTAAAAAACACACACTTTTAATTAAAAGTAAAGCAATGCGGGGGCCCACAAGGACCCCCACTTTCATTTCTAAGTGCCCTAAACCTAAAACAAACATCAAAACAAAAAAAAGGTCATTTCGAATAGCAAATTTATTGCATAAGGTAGTGTTCAAACTCCAATACAATCACTTGGTACAGGAGGAGCTGTCACATCATGCCCTTCCCCTGAAATGAATCATTTTATTTATATGACAAAAGAATCAAAGAACCAATGATTTTCAGTTAAAACACAATCACAACTACAATTAAACATAACAAAAGAGTCGATAAGACACTACTAAAAGCCAACAAGAGATTAACAATAACAGAAAATAGTTGGTTACCAAAACAATGTTTATATTTAAATCAATGGTCTGCATTGATTAGATAATTGAGGAGATTGAAGATGAAATGGGCTGGTATATTCCGCTATTATAATTGAGAGAAATACTTTATATGCTATTAAATGTCACCCCTTTGTTTTGGATATCTTCAATCAAAGCTGCATGTTGGCTTCGTTCAAATGGTCAACAACAGACCTTTAAGAAGTCATGTGTGGTTAGTCTTAGTTATCATCCATTGGTATAATCTATAAGTTGTGAGAGAAATGAATAAAATAGTTCTATTATAAAGTATGGAGCTTATACTTGTAGTCTCTTTAGATTACATGACATTGATAGGATTCTTATCGTGTGATTTCAATTTTGAATTTTGAAGCCTACATGTTGTTTATCATCCATATGCCACCACACAATTCAAACAGTTCTATCAACATTTGCTTTATGGACGTCTACAAGAAAATATATTGTAGCGCTTTTCTTTCCATAGAAATACGCCACAAAATGCCAGACTTTTTGGTCTTTGATCTTGGTATATCATATTCTTGTTACAAACCAATTTTTTCCTACACGAATGGGGAGTTTTCATGCAAGAAGACAATGAGGAATGCTTTAAGTTTATCAATGTGTTATACTTATCATATGAATATTTGAAATTTCCTATATTTTTAAGGTTAAATGATAAATCTTATGTGAAATCTCAATTCAACTCTAATTTTATGTATTAAGGTTTGCTTTAGCAATGTTATCATATGAATATTTGAAATTTCCTATATTTTTGAAAATTTCCCTTATTTTTTAATAGCTGTCCCCTAAAAAAAGGCCTAAAAAAAATCCGTCCCGGAAACACGTCCCCCGTCCCCTACCGTCTCCATCCCGGAAACTTGGTGGAACATAGCTTTATAGAGACTTAGACAACACTCTAGCTACTTTCTTCAGATATATTGACTAGTAGTGCTTGGCTCTTTATCTTTGTGAGGCTGTCACCTTTTGGCACATATCCCTACAGGAGGAGCCTAGAGGCTCTAGAGCTCCCATATTGATCACCTCTTTCTTTCAGCCCATCTAGGTGATTGGCAACACTAAGCGTCCTTTGGACACCGATACATCACACATCAGAGTTGATAGATCAATTAGGTGGTGCTTCTCTCAACACATCATTACTACTTAGACTACCCAGATCTCCAAGCCTACTATCTCTTGGCATCGTGGCTTTGCTCCTCATTGGCGTGGCTCTGCCCCTCTTCGACAACATGGATCTACTACTTGTTTGCTGACCCTAGGCCACAGGGCAAACTGATATTACAAGCTTCTTTTCTACTATGGGAGTTACGCTGACCTTGAATGTGTAATATCCCTTTTGGGGATAAAACTGAAAATTAAGGAAATTAGCTCAAACACCAAATAACCAAGTCTGATTTTTAAAACCAGCCAACTGAAAATAATCTGATTTTTGCAATATTCTAGGGCAGCGAACTGTTTATGGAATTCAACTTCACTTTTGAGCCTTCAAAACCCTTCAATTAGCCCCACTTGAATTTCTAAAATTATGATATAACCTCAACAATCATGTAGTGCAAGAAATCTGATTTTTAATGCCCTAGATATGAAGATATGAATTTCATGAAACCCTTGTCTGCAGTGTTATTTTTAAAAATTTATAACTCAACTTAGAAAGCACCAAAAATCATGAAACTTGAGATATTGGCCTTATGAAATATAGAGAATAAGATGGTAATTTCAGATTTTCCAAAATGTCACCGCACATACCAAAACATCACCTCAATATAGGTCGCCCCTCTTGAAATTAAATATAATTTGCACCAAACAATTGATAAAATGGAAGATTTCACCTTTATAAATCATAGGAGCTCAACCATACAAAGAGGTCCCATAAACCGGCAATATCCTTGAAAACACACCTCTAAGCAAGTCACTTAGGGCAGAAATCTATTATAACCTGTAATAGAAAGATATCCACCAAAAGGGTAGTGTGAGGTTTTGTCCACACCTCTTCTCCACAAGGGTTTTTGTCCTTAGGAGTGCCTCAATCAAGGGTTTTCGTCCTTGAGAGAGGAAAAGATGCCTAACAAGCAATCCTTTACCGAAAATGAGAAATACACAACATAATAATCTAATGGCCAAGCGACCTCCCTTTTATAACCATAAGGGGGCTTATAATGTAAATGATGGCCGACCTCTTAATAAAAGTACTTTCTAATTTCTAATTGGTATTTTGGAGCCTACATGCTCACCAATAGCGTTTTTATTTCTAATTTATTGTTGGGCGCTAGGCTCACCAACAATTACAATGCCAATTAAGAAATGAACATGAAATGAAGCACATGATGATATTGCTAGCTTCCTCTAGCTTGTTCGCTTGGACCCATAAGGAAGGGAAATGGGCCAAGGTCTTTAATTGGAATTAGCTCGAAGAAAGGGACATGACATGATGTTAGGGGAGATTCTAGAGGAAGTGCCTTGCTTCCTTTTAGGAGCCCCCCCAACTCGGCTCCTCCGACCTTGTATACTTGTCGAACAACATTATTAGATCCCTCACGGTGATTGATAATGGCTCAAACGATTCTTCCACTTCAAGCACAATTAGGGACATTCGATGAGATTTGCCTCCAGTCTTCATTGGCACATGCTCTTGGGGTTTTTGTTCACCCCTCATTGCTATTTGTATTGGTTTCTTTGCCATTTGTGTTAGTGGCACATTGCTCTATTTTGTCCTTTTGTACTTTATTTCTTTGGTTCACCTCTAAGATTCTCTTTTCATTTAACTTTTTTATCTTTAGTAGGATTGTATCCTTCTATCCTATTGACCTACTTTTGGTCATTTATGGACACTAATATAATTTCTTTCTTTCTTTCTTTCTTCAACCACTTTGTTTTCAAAGTGGTATAAAATGAAGCAAACCTTATTTTACACGCCCTCAACAACTACCTCGTTGCATTCTACTTGTAAAGATTCAATATGAGAGGGTGGTTTCTTATAAAGTTTGTAATTGCTTTCCCTTTGTGAATCACTTCATGTACCCATGGGAATTTGGCAAAGTCATAAAGCAACAAATCTAGACAATGGGCTACGCATGGGCTATAATACATATGTGGGAACTTCTCTACAATAAGCTTCCCAACTCCCACACAATTTGCAGCATTGTTAGTAACCACTTGAACCACATTCTCCACACCTACTTCAACAATGGCTTCCTCCAATATTTGAAAAATATACTTTGAAGTCTTCTTATGGTTCATGGTGTCAATCACCTTCAAGAACACAACACCTTGAGGGCAAGCCACCAAAACATTAATTAGTGGCCTTTAACATATATCTGATCATCCATCACTCAATATAGTGCAACTTGTTGCACTCCAAGAGGCTTTGACCTCAGCTAATTTCTTAGTCACCCTATTTGAACTATGTAAAAGAGTTGTTTTGAAAGCTTCAAGAGTGGTGTGTAGCCCTTGCCAAATTCTCGCAACCTTCGAATTGCATTTCAAAAATGTGGATTCTGGCTACATTGAATGGAATGGCACTTGAATAAAATAGATCAACTAATGCATCATCCACATGTTTTTCTATTGGTTTCCACAAGTTGTTCAATGTTCCACTCCTTGTTGATCCACTTATCATGGCCTTGGGCATACTGGAAGAGGAAGACACAAAAGATGTTGTGAACCTAGACATATTCCTTGGATTCTTTGTTTCTTTTGTGTCGATTTCATCTTTCCTACAATCGAAGAGGATTGGTCTTTCTCTAGAGCAGTTCTAATCTCTAGAGTCACTGATCCACATGGAGCAACACCCCTCCTCGACCTCCAAAATGCCAAGTGGTCCATCACCCTTATCAAACTTATTGTAAAATGATGACCACACAAATGACATTTAATTGTTACCATCGCGGGTCACATGTTTCCATCCCTGAGCATTTGATTTTGGGAGCCATAGAATTGGAATTTGCATGTAAATAAAATAATAAGATGTCAAATTTAAATAAATGTAATAAATTTAGAAGTATTAAAATATGAATAAGTTTAAAAAAATTTAATTGAAATATTTTAACATATAAGGCAATATTATAATGTTTAAAATATTATAAAACATGAATAAGTTTTAAAAAATTTAATTCAAAGATTATAACATATTGTTTAATTTAATAAATGTTTTTTTGAAATATTAAACAATTAAACTTAAAAAGATCAAATGATTAAATACTTGAACATTTGAACTTACAATATCAAATGTGTAAATATTAAATGTTAAAATATTTACACACAAGTAATATTTTAATATTTTATAGTATTTATTTTAAAATATTTTGAAGTTTTGTTTTTGAAACAAAGAAATGTGAAATTACATAATAAAATGTAAAATTACATAATAACATGTTACAAAAAGTTAATTAAATTTTTAAAAACGTAATAATAAAAAATTAATGAAAAACTCAATAATAAAAAAATAAAAAATAAACTTAAAAATAAAAACTTGATTAAAAATAATAATAATTAAAAGTTAAAAACTTCATTAAAAACTTAACAATAAAAACATTATTAACAAATTTATAATAAAGAAATCAATACTAGAAAGTTAAAAACTGAATAATAATAAAATTATTAAAAAGAAACTTAAAAATACAATTTAAATTCTAATGTTCAAGTCTTTAAACCTAAGACCTACCTCACGTCCACTCTTGACTAAGCCCGACCAAGGCAAATGCGGATGTGGCAACGACGAGAGTGGAACCGTGGCTCGTGGTGGTTGAGTTGGGCAGAATTGCCGATTATGGTGGCGGCTGGGCTAGTAAGTATTGCAAGCCTTCCTTCCACTCTCCTTGGCAAGTGCTTACTCTCAACTCCAATAGTTCTCGCACAAAGAAACAATGGCCACTCATGACCATGTCACAAACACTTCACTCAAAATTGCGAGTTGCATGCACTCCGTGAACTTAACATGGCAAAGGCTGCTTATAAAGGCGTTGATCACGACCTTTAGGGTGTTTTTGCAGCTTTTAGGGTTTTTTTTTTTCTCGCCGAATATCAGCGAATGTTTGCAAATTTTTATTTTGGCGTTGAAGTTTGCCCGATTTCAAACATTTTCCTTGAAATCTGACAAACCCCGTGACTTAGTGTGATATGATTGATGTCCAGATGTAGATATGGCAACTCCCGATGGGGACAACTAGAATCTCTTTATGGGGGTGGTTGAGCGCCCATATAGAGATTGTGGCTGAACCCAAATAGAGATATATACGGGGTCGAGGAAGGCGAGGTTTATACTAGAGATGAGATAGACTTGACCTATTCTCTATAGCTTTATTTCTGTATAGAGTCGACACAATATGGAATAGCTAGGCGATATAGGATAGAGCCCCCTATCTATATATGGTCCGATGGCCTATATATAGCTTATCGGTGTGACCTCGGCCTTCCAAGCATAGCGAATAACCTTTTCCATAGCATTTTCTATTGCAGTTGGATGTATTCTCAAGTCCCATTGACTTACTTTTGGTCATATGTTGACATTAATATAATTTCTTTAGTTGCCGAATTATTCACCGTATGGCATTGATCTCATCGAGAGTGTTAAAATAGAGAGCCAAATCGAGAATGTTGAAATAGAGCAAAATCAAGTAATTCCTTGAGTGAGGAACATATTGAGTGCTGCTTGGTTGTATATTATTGCGCTTTCAAAGAAATTACTCTATAGTACTACTACCCACTTTTCAAGACCAATGATCCTCATAGGTTGAGGGTGCCGAATACTTTACTAAGAGTGACTTGATTTATTGATATCACCAAGTTTGCCTCTTGGCATCATTAATACCCCTGCAACATTTGTGGTCATCATCGATTATATTTTCATGATCCATCTTGAATTTTTTTGTTGTCTATCTTTATTTTATCCTGTTCTACAACAAAATATGGGTTGACCATTTGGTCCTTGTGTAGGCAGTTCGAGATCTCATTTTCCAGCATCAACTCCAAGCCAATATGAATAAATTGAATGGTCTTTGCGAGTAGTCCTGTCCATCTAGCATTTCTGATTTGAAGTGATTTCTTCAGGGTATGAATGTGTACAAGAAATTTATTCATAGCTACGTGCATGTTCACTGCTCCCTTCATTGGCTCACTAGTTAGAAATCTTGTAGTTGGAGACATCAAGCCACATGATCAATTATCTGTTTGAAAGAGGCCCTTTGCTTTGCACTGGAGCTTGCTCTCCCCAACGTGCAACAATATTTTGAGCTTGTGACAACTCTTTCTAGTATGACAGTCTTGGTTCTTAAGATGTAAAGACATGCATTGGTCTATCTTTTAGAGGCTATGTCGCAGCAAAACTCAATCATAGCTCACAAGGACAAGGAATTCTATGTGTTGATCCAAGTACTCAAACGATGACCCCATTATTTTCTCAGTAAGGATGTCCTTTTGCTTACCAATAACGAACCCCTTCAGTTCTTGAACTATTAGGTTAGGATTGGAGAACAGGGGCATTTCAAATGGGCATCTGATATTGAGCGGTTTCATTTGGTGTTCAAATATAAGAAGGGTGTCACCAACAAAGTGGTGGATCTTAGCTGTGCTCCTCAAATGCTCATCATCTTGGATATGTGGTGCAAACCTATGATGAGTGGAAAGGACTCTGCTCCATGGATCCTCAGTTTGGGGGATGGATTGTTGTACAGGTTCTCTCACCTTTGTATTCTTGCTGGCCCATCTTGCCAACTTCTTGTTAAGGAGGCTCATTTATCCTTCTATGATGGACTTTTTTGTGTATGTAAGTCCTTGCCATAGTTCAAGGTGCTTCTGTGTAGTTAGTCTAAGCATTGCATTTAGTCTTTTAGAAGTTCAGATTGTATCAGTGATTACCGGTAGCTTCTTGACCACGGAAATCCATTTCCCTGGACCTCCTTAGTGGTGTGCACAACACTCAATGCCAGTATGACTGAATCATTTTGGTTGTACGCTGGATTTCCAAACTGGTAATCTATTTTCCATATGCGAAGGCAATTGATGCCTTACTTTGGGTAAGGGAAATTTTCACAACAACTTCACAAGTTTAAGCTTATCAGATATAGTCCTTTACCATTCTCAAAGCTGCTGGGTTAGTGACTTCATGATCTTGGATGTTTGGTGCAAAACCTATGATGTGTGGAAAGGACTCTGCTCCACAGATCTCCTCTGTGTGATGGATTGTTGTACATTCTCACTCGCGTTTGTGTTCCCCTGGACCATCACACCAACATCTACTCAAGGAGGCTCATTCATCCTTCTATGATGGACGATTTTGTGTATGTAAGACCTTGCAACATTTGTAGGTGCATTCTGTGTAGTCAATCTAAGCATGGCATTTAGAAGCTTGGATTGTATCAGTAATTATGGGTAACGTCTTGTTCATGGAAATCCATTTACATGGACTTCATTAGTGTTGTGCACAACACTCAGTGCCAATATGACTGAAGTATTTTTGTTGTGCACTTGATTTCCAAAATGGTAATCTTTTTTCCATATGCGATTACAATTTATGCCTTACTTTGGACTAGGAAGTTTTCACAACAATCAACTTCACAAATTCAAGCTAATTGGATATTGGCCGTACACTATTCTCAAAGCTGCAGGTTATAACGACTTCTTGTTAGATTTTCCAGGTAGGCGTCACATTCATGTTGTTGTCAATGTGAACCAGCTCAAGCTGTTTGAGCCATCACAGTTGGAGGATAAGGCTTCCATCACTAATTTCAAGGCTACTATTCTAGACTTTCAATGTAATATCCTCTTCTCGAGATTAATCCTGGAGAAGACCCTTGGCCTATTTAGTATTTTCCCGTGGGCTAATGGGATGGAAAAAGTGGAACTAAATTAATAATTTAACTTAAGTGCAAAAGTAACCACAATTATAAGCACGTATGTTTTATTATTAATTTGAAAAGTGACTTTATAAGATAAAGTTAAAATATAAAAGTATTTTATTGAAATAAAGTAAAGTATTACTTTATTTTAATTAAATTAAAATGTCAAAGTGGGATGTCCCATTTGGGGACTTTGTATGGAGATATGAGCCATGAAAAGCATAAAAGGAGGTCGCTTGGGGTCATTTGGGATATCTTTTGGCCATTATCATAATTTTCATGAAGGGTTTGAGCTGTTGCTCCAACTTTTGCATTAGAGGACGGAAACCCTCTTGTGTATTCAGCAATTGAGGACGAAAACCCTCCATTGCAACTAGATTTGAGGACGAAAACCCTCCAATCTGCCAGGGTATCTCCATTTAGGGGTTACAATTGAGCTTCACATCAGTTTGACAGAGCAACTTCAGCTAGGGCATCATCTTCTAGGGTTGGAGTGTGATTTCAGTGGGTTTCAAGGCTGTTTTGAGGGCTGATGTCACCTATCTAGGGGCTGATGTCACCTTGAGGAGGTGTTGCAACTTGCCATTCATCAGTGTTTGTCTTCAGGGGTTTGCTAAAGGCTGTTTTCTATTTCAAACATCTTCATTGACCAGCTAGATCTCCTTTTCCGGCAATGTTTCTCTTTGTATGGTCAGTTGTCATTTCTCTAATTTGCAGCCAACAAATAAATTCATAAAAATTATATTTGGTTTGTAATTGATTCCAGCAGTTTATAAAAATATATTTGAGGGTTTTCAGTGATTTCCAGCATTTGGGTGCTTTAATTTTGAAGGGTTGCTGTAATAATTATAAAAAAATCAGATTGCTGTCATTTTTGCGTAAGGGTTTGTAGGAAGACCTAGATTTCTTTAATTTCTGCCCTAAGGGGACATTACATTCAACAACCCATGTCACAAGTAGGTGGAAAGGGCTAGATGGGTCTTTCTACTAGGTTCCAAACACATACTTTGTATGATATAAGTCAGAAAATACAAAACATGCCATATACCGTTCTTGTAGTACAAGCCCTATATATTTGGGAACTCTTTTTTAATAGGGATGCATAATGGAATTTTACACATGGGGCAAGTGATTTAAAAACATAGGTACTCAGCAGATGGTTTTTGGCAACAGTTTTTTTTTCGCTGAGGAAATAACTGCGGTTTATCAAGCACACTAAGAGTGCGGAAAGCCTACATGGTATAAAGAAGCACAACAGTTTGCACAGTTGGAACGAGTAACTTGTACTGTTTGGTGCGAATTTAGCTTTGTTTTTATTTGGCAAATTGCTTAATTGACATTGGTATTTAGTAAAAGATGTTTGCCTTGAGGGTCTATGAAATGTTGGAATCTTATGGTTGTAACTTGTGATGACATTTTTACAAGTTGAATGTCAAGATACTCGTCTATTTTATGATATTCACAATTTTCAGAGGTGCTCTTTTCTATCTTATTATCATTCATGCAATTAATGTCTTTTTGTGACTTAACCCTATAAAAATTCTTTATTGTTCTATTGAGCATATACCAACTGAATGGGCCTTTCTGAATTTTTAGAGATTGATAGATCATTATTTGTTGACTTTGTATTTGAGGTTGTATCTATATTTCATAACAACCATTTTCCTGCTGGTAATGATCCTGTAGATGCCTATTCCTGCTCTAAAAGACCAAATTGTGACTCTAACTGGGGTGCCGATGGAACGACAGCGGCTTATTTGCCGGGGAAGGTCTTGAAAGATGATCAGCTGTTATCAGATTATCGTATCCTTTTTTTGGCTGTATGCAACTTTGGCTTTTTTTATAATTTTTACTGTTATAGGCCATGTAAGTTTGGAACATTTTATCAAATTAGATTTTCATATTTATTTCTGTTTTTGGGTGATTATGATGTACTGCATTGTAAATGTGACCACAAGAGTACTGCTTGCTTCACTTTATCTTGACCGTTGGCTTTGGATGCCCATTACTAGTCATGTTGAGTTTTCATAGATTTGAGGTCTCCTATTTGTCTAGATCTTAATCACTTATTATCAATACTCAAATGTGTCTTTGGCCGTGCAAACATATCTAATTTTTGAAACACATCATGTTTAAGTTTAATGTTGTTGGCCTGGGAGAAATGTTTAAAAGTTATACTGCTGCATAGTTTTCAATTTCCCTTCACAACATATTTGCTGTGCATAGGGCTGCCTGTTATTTGTAATTCGAATCCCGTGATCTATTTTATGAATTTTTAAATGGAGTGTGTCTGAATCTTATCTCTGTTTTATGATGCCCTCCTAGTCTTTTGCTTGAAAATTAGAAGCAAGATGCTTTAGAGTATTTGTTATAGGGTCAAATAAATGGCCCAACTGGGGACAATGTGTGGGTACAATCTGTGATACAGATAGAATTGGTTATGTTTTGAGTGAGACATTAGAACTTGAGAAACTAAGAAAGATGATATTAATGTTCACTAGTGACAGTGACCAAAGCAGATCATATGAAGCAAAAGTACATTCGCTAACAATAAAAAATGGACTTGGATAAAAGAACCCTATGAGATTAATGAATTGTTGCTTGGTGTAATATACTTTGAATTTGTAGTTGCTTAAGCAAGGTATCTGTAATGTCCCCAATGGGACTATTTTTGCCCCTAGTTGGATTTTAGGCAAATCCCAAACTCAAAATTGCAGATTAGAGAAAATATGGAAATTTATTTAATGCAGATCTGAATTTAACCTGAAAAGTGCGACTAGGGTAAAGTGGGAAACCCAAACAAATCAGCCAATAAAATATAACTTCTCCACTCCAATCTGATCTACCAATTTTATAAAGCCAAAATATGAAAGAACATACATATTTTGATGCACAAGAAGGCTGAAATTAATTTATAAAATCTGCAGACTGGCTGCCCATAAAAATAGATAAAAATAATATCTCTGAATCCCCAAAAATTCTGAAAACAAGCTGATTTGATTTATAAAAATCAGAATAAAATGCTGCACTCAAATCAGATCTGAAATACCTTGAAATACATCAGATATGCCATAAAAGTGGGTCGCTCCACATGGATGAAGGGCATAAAAAATAACAACTTTCTCTCCCAAACCCTTGCCAAAAATCTGCAACTTCCCCTTTATTCAACTGCTGGAAATAAACTGAAAACACTGCTAATCCACTGAAGCACAATGGAAACCCTTGTGTAGAGAATCCTCACAAACTAGAGGAAGGGTTTTCGTCCTTCAACTAGGGCTCTTAGAGGGTTTTCGTCCTCAAGAGTGAAAATGCAAGCAAACAATGCTTAACATGTAAATTTGAATTTTTAGAATAAACAAGTGATCCTCTCCTAAGCAAGTCGACTTGCTTATATAGAGAAAATGGCCCAACTAACCTCCCTCAACATCCAATCAGCTCACTTGCCTCATTTAATGTTTTCCACTTACTTTATTTAATATTTTCCCTTGCTTTCATTTAATATTTTCTCATATTAAATGCTTTTCCCAACAACTTTTCCCTCCTAATGCAAGTCACATTTTTCTAGAGTGAATAACTTGGCCCATATGCTCTTACATTATTTTCCCATTTCTTTTTGCTCCTTAGTGCAAGTCGCACTTTCCTAGAATAAAACAATTTGGCCCAAATGCTTTTCACTATATGTTGCATTTTTCTATTTTTAAGTCACTAATAAATTATTATAAGTGCATCTAATGTTTTATTTTATTTTATTTTTATTGTGCACTTTATAATAAAATATTAGAACTTAAGTCACCCTTATTTTCATTCCTTAGCCGTCGGGTAGACAAAATAGGCTAAGGGTCTTCGATTGGGAAAGGGATATTACAGTATCCATCCTCATTGGTTGCCTATCAACAATTGAGACATGAATAAATATAGTAAGGGGATAGAAGCAATAGAGAAACGTGGATAAAATCTTTTGCATACAAGTAATGAACGTGCCACTTGAGGCATGCATGTCTGAATTGTTATCTGCTGCCATTAGCACGGCAGATAAATTAGGATATTTGAACTTATTGATTAAGCTTATTTTATTTCGTATCAAATGATTATTTTGAGTTTAGTGAGTGTCTACTCTTAGTTTACATAGTTGTGTAGGTTGCATCGTGAGCTACTTTATGATAATCTCAGTGTTATAGTTTACTTTATCCATCAAGAATTTTGAATTACTTTAACTGTAATTAGATGTTGAGGATGGACATACATTACATTTGGTAGTTCGACAGCCTGTTCCACCTTCATCTTCGTCATCTACAGCAGTGTCCAGTGGAGGCGATGGAACTAATGAGCAACAAGGTTTGGACAGTTGTTAGCCAGTTTCTCTAAACTGTTTATCTGAACATTGTTCAAGTTTTTTGTAGCTGCTTTTGAGCCAGAATGTAAAATCTTGATTATGTTGCTCTTATGAGGGATGCCTCTGTCTTGATTATCTTGATTATCTTGTACTCAACTTCTCTATCCTCTCTTTATTTCATTTATGGTCTGTGGTGCTTATTTGAGTGGCATATAAATAGAAAAATATTGGGTGCTTCAAAACCAATGATGTTGAACTGAGCACCAGCATGATGATGTGACTACTGCTATTACTTCTGTTACCCCATCTTCCTGTTGCAATTTTGTTCCTGTGAATAAGCACGCATATCATCTTCGATTCTTGGTTCATTTCCACTGTAACTGATTATATGGTTGCACTGATTAAATTAGACTCCAAAATCAAATGCTGAAACCCACTCTAAAAGCAAATGGTCTGTTTTTCTCAGGAATTAGTTTTTCACGTGAATGAATCTCAAAGATATGACTCAGTCATGTTTCCAATGCAATTTCCTGCTAGGGCTGGTAGAACCAGGATTATTAATGCATTTGATTAACCAATGCCATGACATTGAGTGGAAATGCAAATTGCATTATTTTGTCTCTATAAAGAGAAGATTGCACAGCTGTTTGAGTGCTATTTTTAAGATTGCACAGCTGTTTGAGTGCTATCTTTTAAGATTGTTTTCCTCCGCCCTTTTCTAATCATTAATGATTGCAAACTCATATATTAATGTTGTAATTTGAGCTCTGAGGATTCCACATTTAGTGATGAATTTTGTCTGCATCAACACAAAAAGATTTGTTTCCGACTAGGATTACTGATTTAAATGATATTACTTGTTTCCCCCTCGGTTGGGGTTGAGCTTGATGTCCTTGTTGAAATTAGTATCTGTAATGATTCAGAAGTGCAAGGCTGTGCTCCTTTATAGTATTGATGATTTCTTTTTGCTCATGTCAAAACATCGGTCTTGATTATCCCCTTGGTTGCTAGTGTGATGCCATTGGTGTTCACTATGAAAGTGATGTGAGCACAATTACGACAATGAGAGAGGTACAAAAAGATTAGTTGCAACTCTACATGTGCTGTACACTTGATTGTGCACGTACTTAAAGAATGCAATGATATTCAAAGAAGCTTCTAGATAAAAGGAAGCTTGAAAGGGGAGAGAGAAATTTCTAGAGGAAGGTAGGTACGTAGAGATAATGCAAATAAAAAGAACGTAAAATAAATATACGATATAGGCTATAGCTCATGTGGCAATATAGACCTAACCCATCATCCCTGTTAAAACTTTTCCCACATTTGTTAAATTACTATTACTCCCCTTAGTCGCCTCTTCAAATGATGATCTTCAACCACGATCTCAGTGTTCTCAATTATAATGTTATGCTTGGTCAATTAATAGGGCTCCAGTAGGGCTTGATCGTTTCTTCCTCTCATACTATGTCTTACCATGTTTCCTAACCCTATTATGCCTCTATTATTATCTACTCGATTCCCCAATATATGACACACTGGAGGGACATTTGATCCTGTATACACCATCTTTTAGTTTTGGTTCTAATTAAGCCTGTATAATTTCAATGTATTCCTCTGCCTGTTTTGAGAGATGAAAATGGATTTTATGTTTTATGTTCGACAAATCTTTGATAATTTTTAGGAGATAGCTTCAATGTGAGGAATACTTGAGGTGTCCTTGATTTGTCCTGACACCTGATTTCTTGCTCACGGTAGTCAGTTTGATGAAAGACGTTGGGAATCTGCTTGCCTTTGTATCTGTTCTTGAAAACATCTCTCAATTATTTCAGCTTTAGTTCCAAATGTTCCTCCTCAGATAATCCTTTTTGTAGTTAAGAGTCCATAGGACACTTGCTTTTTTGGCCGGGTGGTGGTGAGAACCGCACGCAGATGAAGATCAGCAAGGGTACTTTTTTAATAAACTTTTTGTGCCAATGATCAAAATCTTTCCTCAAAAGAAGAACATCCAAGAAGGATAAAATCCAATCATGTTCCACTTCTTTTGTGAACTTAGTGCTGTGGTTGTTACAGTGATTGTGGAATTCTTCTTACTTATCCAAGTAATGTTACCAATTTATGTTGTTTTCCACCATCTAGGTTCAAGCGGAAAGGAATGGAGAGTCTTCTCCTCAAATTGTTCCATTAATAAATTGGCAACAACTGGCAACAGAGGAGAACCCATTTTAACCCTTCTGTCTGCTCATACACCACACTGCCAAAAAAGAAGAAAGTCGATCCTAAACATAATTTAACCAAATGCACCGACTCTTCATCGGTGCAAGATTTGAGAATATCAACAAAATCATGGATTGGCACTTGCTAAAGAGAGACTACATCAAAGCTAATCAAAACATCATTCTTTTCCACCTCATTTTCAATGAACCCTATGAAAATGGAAGTTCATTGATGAAAGGAGAGGTATTGCCCACCAACAGTTTTAGTTCATTAACTAAAAACCTGCAAGTTCATATGTATGTGAGTCAGTAACATTGAGTGTAGGCTGCAATGGAAATCCTGCATTATGAAACTTAGGAGAACCATATATCTGTAGCGACCTCCTTTTTTGCAACCAATCTCTTCTTCATATAGTCATTCAAGGAGGACGACTTAATAGCATCAAAGTAGCCGTTACGGCAGGTACAGGGGGCCTGGTACGGGTACGAAATGTATGTGGTACTGGTATGGCATGGAAATGTGCCTAGAAATGCCCAGTGTATGGACGGAGCGGTCCGCATATGTCTGCAAACGTATCGGGCATACCCGGTCCTCTCTGGCCGTACCTTGGCCGTTTCTGGGCCAAAAACCCTTTCTTCTTATTTTTTATTTGTATTTTTCAACATTTTTAAATATAAAGTTAAAACATAATTAAAAACCACCTTACAAACCCTAAAAGTGAAAGAGATACCATAAAGAAAAAGCAACACAGAAACAAAACATAATAGCAAAGCAACTTACTTCTCATTTCCTCATTGCATATTTACCTCTCTAAGCTCTCATTTTACTCTCAATGAAGAGGAATATGATGAATATTGAATACTAGTTTGATCATTGGTGTAATAATTAAATTTAATATATCATGACATTGTGTTTAATTTAAGCCTTTAACAAATTATGAGTTGTTTTTTTGTGGTTATTTAGCTTATTTTGTTTTTCATATGCATAATATGTGGTTAATTCCTATTTGTTAGGCTAGAATTGATATATTTCTTCTTTGGCCGTATCCAAAGCTGTATCCGGGGCCAATTGTTTTTGCCGCACGTATTGGGTACTCTGTACCTGTACGCGTATCCAAAATGTATCAACAACTTAGAATAGCACTAGTAACCTTCTTAACAATGGCTGCAATAGGGTTACTCTCCAATATGCTATAGCTTCCATTATTGGGCAAGTGATCATTTTTTTAATGTAATCTGATATTTTCATCACAACCATGACATTACCCAGGTTTGCTTTCACAGAGGGCGACAAATTCTTCCTTTGAAATATTACACCTTAATAATAACATGTCTAACTGCCACTGCACAATCCTGAGTGACGACCTCCGCCACATCATCAGGATGACAGCTAATAGCTACTTTGTTGTTGCCACAATAAAATCCACATATGAGATGTGTCTAGGTTTGAGCTTCTGATGCTGCTGAGATCTATATTCTCCTGAGAGCCTAACTTTGTCAGGTTTGAGCTTCTGATGCTGGTGAGATCTATATTCTCCCGAGAGCCTAACTTTCTCACCAATCTGGAAATGTTGTGAAATTCTACTTCACGGTCACATGGGCTATATTGTATATTTGTTGTATATTGTTCTTGTTTGCACATACCTCTATGTGTGTTCCCTGCTCTAAAAGCTTTTTGTACATGTGGCTTCTCTTAGAATCTTCTTTAATACATATTAAAATAGAGTTTACAGCATATGTTCAATTGTGGCTGGTCTACGCGTCTCTTTCTCATTTTGATAATTGTGCCCGTGTCAAAACTTTAGGATTGTGCTGATTTTTCAGAACTGCCTAGTCTTTCTCACTCTTTACTACTTTATTGCATTTCTTAGTACCTACCAAACATTATTGAAGTTGTCTGGAGTTCTCTGCTGTTTTTATGAAGCATTTTCTATTTTCATAGTTCCACTAAACATGTACTATTCACTATAGGACATTGATAAATAATTCATTTCTTTTTTTCCCTGTTTGCAGCAACATTTAAGGACTCAATTTTTCGAAGAAAATGTTATAGCTTTCCAGCTTTAGCTTCCACTTTCTTCAACATAGCTAGATATATATTTTTGAAATATCTTTTTGATTTTAGCAACTATGGTTTGTATAGAAGGATTTGTTTACCTTCTCTATATCATTTATGATAAACGATATGCTCGTTGCTTTTTCATGTGTTAGTGAATGTACTTTAAAATAAGGTATTCTACGTACAAGCCATATCTGGGGAACAAACTATGAAAGTCTTATAAGAATATATAAGTTCTGTGCAAAATGAAAAATTATATAGGAATTGTATACAGTCGGAAAATCTGCCATTTCATTTGTTTTAATTTTGGCTGCTAATGTTTCCAGACTGATCTTTGAGCTTGTATATATATGCTTGCTTTTGTCCTGTAGTATAAAGGAGCCAATATTTTGGAATTATCATGTTTAATTGATTTTGGAAGTAACATTGTTAGTTTTCTTCAGGATTATGTTAGTATCTGGAACCAATTGGTAAATCTTTGGCAGTTACTACCATCTTAGGCACTGAATATTTGAATTCTTTTACAGGGACTGATCCTACAATAGGTACAACCCATAACAGGATTGGGCAAGTTTCTCACAATTTAGTGTTTGGGATTTTCTATCTTCAAAACCAAGGCAAAGGGGGAATTCCAGATCTTAATAGGGTATGCACCTATATTCGTGCTTTTATTATCATTACATGCGTGCCTTGCATTTGGATCTCATGAAAACCATCAGACCCTCTGAGTAGTAGCCTTGCTTATATGATTGTGTATATTGCTCACAGATTCTTTCTACTGTGCTTAATTCTATTGGGATTGGCAATCTAGCTCCTGGCAATTTCGGTGCTAGTAATGGGACGATTGCGATGGCAGTAAGCACATACCTGTTACATTAACCTTGTTGTTTTGGATTCCAAATTATTTACTAGATATAAATAAGTCTTTTTTCGCCAACTCCTGGTCAGCAAGGAGCTGCTTCAGAAGGCCAAAATCAACCAGATGGTACTAATGAAGTTTCCCTAACTGTAAATCAACAACAACCTGCTCAGGCAGTTTCCAACGCTCAGTCTGAATCTGCACCTCACGCTCAACATGCCACCCCAACCCCATTCAAGGCTTACTTCCGAACAAATGGTGAGTAGGAGCAGTGTGTTTTGGCTGTATATGACATTATTTCATTACACTGCTTCGTTTGTCAGCTATTGTTCGTTTGAACAGTAAACTGTACATCTTCTTCTCTTCACCTTATCTCGCTCTTATTCATATCTTTCTTTATTCCATACATTCAGGTTATTCCTGATGCATTGACAACATTATCCCAGTACTTAAACCGTATGTTGCAGGCATTTTCACATGATGGTGAGCACAATTCCTGTTTTCTTTTAAAATTGCTCTAGTTCTGTAAGATGCACTGCATAGAATGCTGCCATAAAACTAAAGTCAATCAACAGGCTTAGTTCCTTGTTCGCTTATCTTTTGCTTGTACTTTCACAAGATACGGGAGTCAGCCTCATTCTTTTGCTGCTAGTACAGGATCACAAGACCAGACAGCTGCGTCAGGTTTGCCTTATGTTTCTGGAGGGTTGCCAAGGCCTGCTGCCTTAGGTAGTCTTATTCGACATACACAACAACTTCTGAGTGGTCCTGCCCGAAATGCATTTTCTGTAAGTTTACTTTTAATACATCAATTAGGGAGAAAATTCTATTCCAATTCTTTATTTGTACATGCTTACATTCCAATTTTTGTAGTTGTCTATTTGCAGTATGTTCGGAAGTGTTTTCTTTGTATCATTTAATGTCGGTGGTAAGCAATGCTTCTTTACCACTTGTTTTTGTACTTCATACTAATGGCACCAGTGGCTACAAGCAAATTATACTTCTGTAAATTCATTAAGTGACATAAGCTGATACAGGAATGACCATTGGTTATTTGGTAACCAGCAAGTAGAAGTTTGAATGGTAACTTTGAAGCTATAACATTTTCTACACTGATACAAGGATGACAGAGGATGTTTGATAACCGGTGAAGAACAGTGTAAATCTGTTATTTTTCTTTTGCAACTCATATTTTTGTATTTAGGTGTTTCATAGTTTGTTTTCAATTTAACAAAGATATTATCAGTAAACAATACTAACATCGAGAGTTACTGCATCTTAACCTGATTGCTACTCGTTTAAATCTCGAGTCACGTTATATTTTCCTGAGTAAGATATAGTGAAAATGAATCATGAGGGCTACGTATTTGTTATTTCCATGTCCCTTCCCATATTTTGAATAGGAAAGTTTCATATGCTCTATTCTGCAGTTTCAATCACATTTTTGTGAAGTTGACAACTGTATAGACATTAAAATAGACAAGAATTAATGAAGCCAGATATACATCAATTATTGAGTTAGACTTGAGGCAAATGGGCATTCAATATTGTTAGACTCGAAGGGCCAAATATTTATATCTCAAAATCCAAAATCCTTTAGAGTTTCCTGATGTTTGTGAATTAGAATTATCTGCCTTCCATCCAATGGCGCATGGTCATGCTCCTGACCTTTTCTTTAAACCCTTTTAGGCCCTATATCCTACCAACTCATGTACTTTTCTCTTTATGTTGGTTCCTGTGTGTCAGAAGTTCACTCTGATGTTGTTTTCTTGCAACTGTAGTAACAGGTTATAGTCCATAATTGTTTATTCTCATATATTCTGTTCCATTTTGTTGAGTGCATGTTCTGTAACACTTCCAGCACACAACATGTTTGGGTTTTATCTCTAATAACAAGATGCCGGAACTCAGGAGTTTGAGAACCCAAATCCTCCCGCATATGCCTAGGGTATACCCTAAACACAAAGCAATATTGGTCATTAAGTACAAAAGGTCAAATTTCAACAATGTGATATGCTGGCAAGAAACTTGATAGGTTAGGCTTTGTAAGCATTTTTTTTTTTGATATGTAAACCAGGGTTGATGGGTCCCTTTCCTGTTTATACTAAAATCCGGAAAGATATACAATCAAGCTTCTGGTTACAATGGGCAGTATTGCGCCTGGGTCACAAAATTCGATCTTCAGGACAGGCAGTGTTAGGAAATAAGGGATAAAATATGCGGAACAATCCCTCACAAAATCGCAACAGTAGAAACTAATATGAAGAAAATAATACAGATCTCAAATAAAAGTGCATAATAAAATAACACAACACAAAGAGATAATATTTAACGTGGTTCACCCAATGTGGGCTACGTCCACCAAGAACTTGCTCATATTTATTACAATCCACCGCTCTCTCAATACAAGAGCCTAGATCTGTTTTGGAGCTCGCTCAACAAAACTCTCCTAAATTCACACCTGAATTCACACACCTCTTCGATTGCCCTGAGATATGTTTTGGTGCTATGCTCAACAAAACTCTCCAGAATTCACATCTCTTCGATTGCCCTGGATATGTTTTGGCGCTATGTTCAACAAAACTCTCTAGAATTCGACACTGAATTCACATCTAAATTATTCTCTTTGAATTATTCACCTGAATTATTCTCTTTGAATTATTCACACCTGAATAATTACCATATCTCCCACATCAAAGATATATTTATAGGCAATTACAGAAGTAGTTTTACAAGAAACCATGGTCCAAAAACTATGGGCCAAAAACCATGAATAGTAAAACCATGGGCCAAAACCATGGACCAAAACCATAAATAGTAAAACTATGAATAGTAACACCATGAATAGAAAAACCGTGAATAGTAAACTGGTGAATAGTAAAACCGCTTTTTTCTCATGTATAGTCTTCAACTCTTCCACACATGAAAATAGGCTCCAAAACCTAACAATCTCCCACTTGGAGACTAGTTTTCCTCTGAGCAAGCTTCTCAACCCTTCACTAGTTTAAGTGAAGACCAACCAACAAGTCATCATGACTAACACTTGCAAGAGCTCCCACTCAAACCAAAATATTTGAGCCTCAATCGCATCCGTAGCCATACCTTTAAAACCAACCATGTTCTCCATCCATCTATCCATGTCTCCATGCAACCACCAATGCAACTGACCAAGACAAGTCAAACTGGAATATGTGAAAGCAAAACAAGATCTGGGTAAAGACAACCCAAATGAATTCTACCCGCATAGTGGGTGATCAATCCACAAACCTGCATAACTCAAAAAATCGAAACACTGCAATCCGCAAATCCAACCCTGCATAAACAACTAGCATGTCCAAGACAATCATCTGTAGATAACATCTCCCGAGTAACATAGTAACAAGAGGAAATAAAAACATCCCCTACTCATGCTCAAAGCATCCATGTGCAAATCAAAACATCTTGCATCATCATAGACTCAAAACACTGAATCTAACCATATGTACAAACTCACCATGTACATCCATCCATATCACCAGCTCTCCAGAAGCTCCAAGTCTACCACTGACTAACTCCAAAGCCGAATATGAATTATGTGCTCATCAATGTCAATAACAAACAACCATGCTAAACCATGCAACTAATACCAAGTGCAAATACCAACATACATGTCATCAACATACTGCACAAACCAACCAAGATGAAAGCAAAACAAGGGCACCATTTAGAAAATGGTAAATAAACACTATTTGTCAAACCTGTGACCAAACCGACCACGCTTCCTAACCGTCCCCTGGTCATCGCCTAACGACGACCACGGTTACCAAATGACCGACCACGGTTAATCCTAACCGACACCGGTCTTTGTAACTAGCAGATTTTCTCCTTTTTCACCCTTCAAACTCTGAAAAATTCTCTATCATCTAAAACCAAGCTGAATCAACCATCAACTGCCTTCCCTAAGGAATATCCAGACACCAAAAAATAAACCAGAAGTGACATCACAAAGCAATAAACTCAAAATACCAAAGAAACCGTGATCGCCCCCAAAACCAACTTGTGCCTTCTACCACTCTGAATAGTGGCAATCTCCTCTCACTCTGCATGTGCATCATGTATCCAATCCTGCAATGCCAACAACCATGGCTTGCTCCCACTGAACACTAAATCCCCTGCACTGCCTCTAACACCAAGCTCAAAAGCTAATATGTTAGTGAGAAATAAAACCAGATGAAAGAACTATAAAATTGATTCCCTTTCTTCTCTGAGAATACTTCTACATCACAGAAGCTTGGACTTCTTGTGAGGTAGGTGAATCACCTTCTTTCCATCCATGTGTACTCAATATCTCTCGTTACCTGCAACTATGTCTAATCATGACTTTTCATTGAGGATCTCATCCTTAGACTAGAAATCCTTGTCCTCAAGATTCCACACAACCGGGAAATAAAAGTCAAACAACACCAAAAACATGGTGTAAATCTGTGCACACTATCCAAACATAATATCAGTTGCTCCAAACGAAAGAAACAAACATGAATCATATAGAGATACCTGACTCAAAGTCTCAAAGGACTAACCGAGCCAACCCCGTCCTCTTTTTGATCTAAACCATGAAGTGATCTACATCGTCTCTGCCATGTACACTATATGTAAGAAACTCGATTCTCCAAACCAGGACAAAAAACCCATCTGCCCTTTCCTGCTGTAAGAAACCATGTGTAAACTCGTTGTCACAGAGATCGACCACGGTTCGCTGACAGATATCGATTACCCTCTGTGACCGATGTCGGTTCCCTGACCGACTTCGGTGCTGCGTTGGAACTAACACAACGCCAAAATTGGCATAGGTCACCAAACTAGGTGCCTACTCCGACCAAAGCCGATAGTTGTGTTGAGCCAGTCATTTCAAGAAGCACCCAACCTTACACAAAAAACTTAACAATCATACATGCAATAAAAACTGCACCAAGATGAAACACATCACCTTACCAACACCAAGATACTCAACCGCATCTTTAATCAAGAACATGCTTCTTTGATGGAAACCCCGTCTTCGTTTTGTGCTAATGTATTCAACTTCTCTAATGAAGCCCATGCATCTAACTGCACCAAAGGATGCATAAATGCTCTTTTTCTCATTCTCAGATCTAGATCTGCAATCCAAAACCATGCATGTGCAATTAAACCATACACTGCAAAACCAAGATAAAACCATACCTCAATAACCGGATCTGCAATCTGACCAACATGCTTGTGCCTCCAAGAACTAGGGACACCTCAACAACCAAGATACATTCCATGCATCTTCTCAATTCTTCAGATCTGTTTATAACTAGGCTGCCCCAGAACCGACCACGGTGACCTGTCAGAACCGACTACGCGTTACTCAGAATCGACCAATTTTACTTGTAACCGACCACGGTCACCATGCCGGCGCCGGTTGCCACTTAACCGACGTTGGTCACTGTAATTTCAAGCAACCTTACTCTTCCAGCTCCCACTTGAGATTGAATCTCTTCCTGCGATTTTCACATCAGGCAAAACAAAACCTGCTCTCATACATGTCAGTAAAACCACTAACAAAACCATGAAGCAAACCCTTGCTGAAAATAACCAAGCTAACCAAGCTCTGATACCAATTGTTAGGAAATAAGGGATAAAATATGCGGAACAATCCCTCACAGAATCGCAACAGTAGAAACTAATATGAAGAAAATATTACAGATCTCAAATAAAAGTGCATAATAAAATAACACAACACAAAGAGACAATATTTAACGTGGTTCACCCAATGTGGGCTACGTCCACCAAGAACTTGTTGATTTATTACAATCCACCGCTCTCTCAATACAATACCCAGATCTGTTTTGGAGCTATGCTCAACAAAACTCTCCTAAATTCACACCTGAATTCACACACCTCTTCAATGCCCAGATATGTTTTGGAGCTATGCTCAACAAAACTCTCAGAATTCACATCTCTTCGATTGCCCAGATATGTTTTGGCGCTATGCTCAACAAAACTCTCTAGAATTCACACTTGAATTCACATCTCGAATTATTCTCTTTGAATTATTCACACTTGAATAATTCCGAATTCACACCTGAATAATTACCATATCTCCCACATCAAAGATATATTTATATGCAATTATAGAAGTAGTTTTACAAGAAACCATGGTCCAAAAACTATGGGCCAAAACCATGGGCCAAAACCATGAATAGTAAAACTATGGTCCAAAACCATGAGCCAAAACCATGAATAGTAAACCGGTGAATAGTAAAACCGCTTTTTCTCATTATAGTCTTCAACTCTTCCACACATGAAAATAGGATCCAAAACCTAACGGGTAGCCTATG
Source organism: Taxus wallichiana var. yunnanensis (assembly GCA_018340775.1). Taxonomy (NCBI): domain Eukaryota; kingdom Viridiplantae; phylum Streptophyta; class Pinopsida; order Cupressales; family Taxaceae; genus Taxus; species Taxus wallichiana. The sequence continues at coordinate 651,395,922 of CM031236.1, forward strand.
CCTTCCACATACAACCATTTCGATCATTTCATCAAATTTTAATATTTGTGATCCCGAGGACCTATACAACGCAACCAAGAAAACAAATGGGTGGGTAAAGAGTACCCCACATCATAGAGATCTTGGGAAGAATGAGCGACCGACATCCCCGCCATTCATCTGCATGGGGAACCACTAACCACCATAGCCCGAACATTACGCCACCAAAACTTTTGTCAAGCTGCCCTAACCGCCATAAAGAGCCAAAAAACCATGAGCTTGGATGGCACTTCTCTGCAGACCCCAAAGCCAAGAACGCATAGGATGGATAGGCTCGTGGAGATTCTCAGATTGCACCCGGAAGGGTAATGCTCCCTGTATTCTGTTGTGACGATGGGTTATCGTCTTTCCAAGAAAATCTGCCGAGAACCTCAAAATGCTCCTCAAGCCCCTAAAAAGCGCCCAAAGAAACCCGCCCCTAAGTGTCGACATCCACCGAGGGCAACTCGCTAAAAGAGTGCGGTTTGGCAAACTCCCCATCCAAACCCTTGTGATGAGGGGCCCTAACGAAAGTCACCGTGATAGCCCGAGGAGCTTGAAGATTAGGAGAGATAAGGAGCAAATTATCGATGAAGGTAGAGGCAACTTTTGAATTCACTCAATGCCGAGAAGAAAGGGTCAAGAAGATAATCAACACCGAGATCTGCTTTGATGTCATTCATAATTGTTCTAGGTTGAATTACAAAGATGCGAAGCAACCGCCAATCGAGATGGGAGTCGAAATGCCATTTCCTTCGAGAGGTGGTGAGATGTACCCTAGGGAACATAAACTTTGCCATGGGAGCCAGGAGAATGCCAACGAGGAAGAGATGGGCAATGGAAGAATGATGGAGAACATTGATAAATGGAGAGATCACTTGCATTGGAAGAGTTGAGAAACCATTCACCTCAACGGCGACTCCACACTCATAGAATATCACGTGCACAGCAGGATTGCCTTTGTGGAAGAAGAGCTTGTTAAAATATAGAGCTTTATATAACATGTAAAGCTGTTATGTAGTTATTCAAGTTGGTAACCACCTCGTCACATAATAAATTCACTTTGCCTGTGACATTTGAGCAGTGCAGTTTGCCTTCTCTGAATTCTTTCTTCTCTTGGCATATGCTAACATTGGTATCATAAAGCCCAAAGTTGCAGTTTGAGGAAGCGCCCAAGAGGCATAAATGGGAAATTTGAGGAAGCCCTAACAAAGGTGCATGAATTTGGTAAAACATGAAGGTATTTGAAGAAAGATACCAGACGCAAGGGCAAAGAAGGAAGAAATTCCTCCATTCACGCAGCAGGAGACAATCAAACGACCATTCGAGGCCCAAAAGATGTGGTACGAGGGCATAAAGTCGTGGTTCAAGTCCCGAATCATGGTTATGGTCATGAGGGGCACAAGAAGGGAAAAGTGTGAGGCCAAATACGTTGGACAAAGTCGTGGGGAAATGTAATGTCCCCTCTTTCCAAATGAGCTAGGATGAAGACCTTTGGCCCTTTTTGTCTACCCGATGTCAAAGGAGGTATCCAGGGTGACTAAGTTTTATTATTTTATTATATTGTGCAAATATTTTTAAAATAACATTATAAGTTGCACATATAATAAATAATAAAGCTTATTAATAAAATAAAAATGTCAATGTCAAAATACAATTAAATTTAATTGTATTATGGGGGAAAATGCGACTTGCTCTTGGGAGTCATAAATAGGGAAATGTGTCATATGGCCCATAGTGAAAAATGCGACCAGCCTAGGGAAAGAAAGAATATTATTGGCTGAGTTAGAGGTGCTTTTTGGGTTGTTTTCCCTTTATATGAGCAAGTCGACTTGCTTAGGATCACCTAGATTTTTATTATCAGATTTTGCATTGTTAAGAGCTCTTAGCTTTTATCAGAAATTCCAAGGACGAAAACCCTTGTGGATTTCATCTCTTGCGGACGAAAACCCCAAGGGATTGAGAGGGGATTTCATTCAGAAATTTCCAGCGTTCTTAATCAGATTTCCAGGTTAATTTCAGCAGTGTTTGTGAAGGTGTTTTCAGTGGTTTATGACAGCAGTTGGGTCGACTTATTGTGGATGGTTTTGGCAACATTTCAAGAGGTATTTCCTTCAAAAATATTTGTCAAATATTCTCCATATTATTGTAAACCAGATCGCTGTAATTTTTATATTTTTTCAAGTGATATTTTGAGGGTTTCAGCAGATTAATAATCAGATTTCAGATCTGATTTCTGGGTTGTTTTGGCTGCAATAAATTCTGATTTTTGCATGATTTGACTTCTAAAAATACTAGTAATCATTTGGGATTGACAGTATAGTGTTTGAGTGATATTTGCATTGAGATCCATCTCAAACCCTAGTCGCATTTCTTCAAATAAATTCAGATCTGCATTAGTGTGATTGCCATAACATTCATAAATCAGCATTTGGTGTTTTTAATTGATTTAAAATTCATTGGAAAGTAAGAGAGACCCATTGGGGATCCTTCGGGAAAGAAACGTGGGTAGTTCAAGACATATGATCGTTAGGGAAGAAAATCGACAACGAAGTTGCAAGGAAAGAAAAACGAGGGCAAATACATGGTTTCCTGATCACGATGGTAAAGAAAATAATTATTTTGAGCATCATGGATTGTGGATGACGGTTTGAGGAAGTCAGGATAAGAGGTGAAAAGAACAACCAAGTGAAAACCCCAATAGCAAATAATTTATTCGTTGTTGCTCGAGCATGCCGAAAATCGTGGACGAGGGCAGTTGAACAATCGATGAACAAGAAACACGTGGTGAGTTAAATATTAAGGGTTTGAATGCAGATTAAATCTTATTTGGCAACGCAAAGTCCATGCAAAGTTCAAACTTTAACACTCAAACTTAAATTTTAAAAAACTATAAGGTATTTGTTGAAGGATAGAGTAGGGCATGTAGAGTTTGCTTTTCATTGTGTTGTGAACGATCTTTCCCTATAGGGAGGGGATAGAAAAGCAAATAGATGAGGAGTTGGTTCTCACTCCTACTTGCGGAGATGGTTATTTCTCCCATTCTTGAGACGGATGAGATGAAGATGGTTATTTCTTATACTCATCGGAGTTGGTTCTAACTCCTACCACACGATGGTCACATTTCTCTTATTGAGAAAGTTGGATGAGCACTATAGGGTGTTTGTAAGGACATGATCGAGGTGAATTCGATTGCAAGATAATTGAATCTCTACTGCAGACCGAAGGATGCACAAGCCTGGAATAGATTTTTCAATCCACCTCTCCAAGGTTCCGATTTCAGCACTCTAGAGATGGGGTCGACACTCGTAGCCATTGGTGATTCATCACTGGTCAATGACTCATGTAACAAAGAACTAATGGACCACTTACCATATCCTTTTTTCATATGACTAAATTTTTGTTTTCGGTTCTTCTCCATTTGACAACCGCAACACAATCATGGACTACCGATTTTGAATTACCAACCTATGGCACATGAGATCTAATGACTAAACATATGGGCTTTAGGAAAATTGTAAAATTTTCTCGACAAACTTGGTATTGATTCTAGTTTAGTCATCAAGAAGGGGTGTTAAAATATAGAGCTTTATATATCATGTAAAGTTGTTATGTAGTTATTCACTTGTAACCACCTCTTCACATAATGAATTCACTCTGCTTGTGACATTTGTGCCATCACTGCAGGTTTGCCTTCTTGAATTCTTTCTTCTCTTTGCATATGCTAACACAAATAGAAAAACATGGGCCCCACCGAAAGAATTAATATAGAGTAAGAGGAGCTCAACATGGGGGCCGATTGGAGGGAGGATTAAGGAGGTCTTTAGATAAGAGCTCCCACAAACTCGTGCAAGGGGATGAAATGTTATCTACCTTATCAATCTTGACTTGGTCCGCCACAAAATTTACCAAAAGGTTACATTGCGCTTGTTTGCTTCCCCGAAGCAATGTTGAATATTCCTATCGAAAAAGCCCCGAAGGAGATGACACACCCAATTAAAAATATTATCAATTTTCCATGATTACGAGTTGCGTGATTTAATAATTTGGACAATGACCATGGAATCCCCTTCAATCACCAAACACTAAATCCTACAATTTTGCGCCAAATGAAGACCCTTGAATTGGAGCCAAATTTTTGGTGCCGAAGGAAGATGAAAAGAGCCAACATGGATTAACGATCCTGGACAATCTTGAATGATGCAACCAACACTGGAGACACTAGGGTTGCCCCTGAAGCACATTGTAGTTAAGCTTAAAAAACCCAGATTTCAATGGCACCTAATGAGAATTTAACCTTGATGCTCCGCTCACTTTTTGAGCAGCTATGTGACCAGGGTCAATCGAAAGCTTTGGAAGCATTTTTAATAGTAGAAAATTTCTTGATATGGTTGTCATGAAAAACCTTAAAAGAGCTCCTCTATTCTCGTTTATTTGGAATTGGTTTTTCTCAGAAAATTTTTTGCTAAGTAGCCGATACATTTTGGATATGGGAGCGGGTGAGTATTCGATACACGAATACAACAATTTTTTTTTGCCCTGGATACGCCATTGGATACGGCAAGACAAAAAATATATAAATTTTAGCCTTCTAAATAGGAATTAAGTTATTAACGACATATTATGCATATGAAAGACAAGATAAGTAGATACCTTATAAGTTATAAGCTAAATAAGTGAATAACCACAACAAACAAGCTAGGATACCGATAAAACTTAGAAACTTAAAAGCTTAAAAGTTAAACACTTAAATCAAACACAATGTGAATGTCATGATATATTAAATTCAATCTATTACACCAAATTAGTCATGATCAAAGTTCAAACTATCTTTCAATATTCATCATATTCCTCTTCATCAAGAGGATCAACATCAATTGCATCATCATCATTAGGTGGTTCATTAGAACCACATGGACTCGAACCACTCCCACTAGGGCCACTGCTAGTTGCACCCCCTTGTGCATGTGGGTCTCGCGGTGCCAAAGAACTCTCCTCATCATCTAATGGCAGGTGGGAAATGGAAGCATCCAAGTCAACTATCTCTGGATCAATATCCCAATGTTTTGTTGACCCTTCCTTGTACTCCATTGCTTGTGGGATAAAAGGTGCAAGTTGGAATGTATGTATACCAAATCTTCAGCCTTTTTAGCCCCCAACTTGTTGCGCTTTTGTGAGTGGATGAAGCTATATGTACTCCAGTTGCGCTCAGAGGAAGATGAACTTGCAACCTATTGAGGCAACACAAAGTCAATGCAAAGTTCAAACTTAAACACTCAAACTTAAATTTTAAAAAACTAAAAGTTAACAAAAAAGGAAAGAAAATAAAAAAATCTTACCTGTGCCAAGACCTTGATTGCAAGAGGTTGCAAGTAAACCGATGCATGACCATGGAGGTACCACCACATATGAGCATCCATCTTGTATTTGCTCCGAAGAGCGAGAAGGCTATGACCTTTCGCTATGAAATTGCCAAACTCTATCATAACCATGTCTTGGGCCTCAGGATTAGGGAAGAGCCTAGACAATGCCGCCATATATCCCTCACTGACTTCCACATCCATGTATGGTGTTGCCCTCCCTAACAAGGAAATGATTTCTGTGTTATAGAATCTAGGAGTAAATGCAAAAACAAGTAGATGTAACGGTGTGGTCATTTTGTTCCACTGCTTGTTGAGGATTGATTGCACTTCTTTAATTATTTTTCCTTAGGATCTTGTTCTTTTGCATTTATGACGGCTTTTAACTTCTCAATCATTGAGTCAATACCATCATATATCTCTCCTAAACATGGCTGATCCATGTCAAGTAAAGCGGATCATGCTCATAATGGGCTCAGTAAAACTCAACAAATATTCTACTCGATCCCACCAAGTGTCATCTAAGATCATGCTCTTCACTTTTTGAGCCCGTTCAGTGTTTGATTGCCTCCATACAACCCATAGGTTGGAGGTTACCATCTTGTTGAGTGCCTGTTGCACCTTCACAAGTCGTCTCAAGATGATTGTGTGTGATGAACCGAGTCTCAACAACCTAATATAATAAGAATGAGAAACAAAAATTAAAAAGAAAATTGAAAACTTTTGAATACTAATTATACTATATTTTAAAAATAAAAAACTTATATTTAAATTAAAGAAAAAAGAAAGGTAGCTTCCCTTACCTTCAGCAGCTCCAAATGCGAGAATGATCTAAAAATGCCTTGTGACTGGTGATGGTTGGTGACAAACATTTGGATCTCTTCAGCCTCTGCATACACTTGTTGGATCCACTCTATTTTGTTGGCCATCTTTTTTAGCATTAAATTTAGTGAATGCACGACACATGGTGTCCAAAAATATGCCCATACCTTGCCTCAACTAACATCCCCGCGGCTTTGCAATTCTTGGCATTGTCATTATGACTTGGACAACATTTTGAGGCCCCACCCTCAATGGATTCGAAGAGGATGTTGGCAATGAATTGGGCATCCTTCACTTGCCCCTCACAATCAACCGCTTTAAAAAACATTGCCCCTTTAGGGCATACTGCAACCACATTGATCAAAGGGCGGTTTCTTGCATCTTTCCATCCATCAAAAACGATGGACACACTTGTTTTGGCCCATGAGTCTCTAATTGGTTGCAAGGAGGTTTCCACATATTTTTTTGTTTATCCAATAGGGTGGTGCGGATCTTCTCATAGCTTGGTGATTTGTACCCTTTTGGGGCCTCATTGATGGCTTTCACCATCTCATGCCAATAAGGTGACCTCACAACATTAAATGAAAGTCCATTTGCATACACACATCTTGCAATGTGTTCATTTGCAATTTCCTTGCTCTCATTTTGAAAGGCCTTTTCCAATGGCCCTTTTGTCTTACTTTTCTTTCGTGAAAGGGGTGAATCCTCATCATCCATGGAGGTAGGAGCCACAAATGGATGTGGCATGGTCACAATTGGGGATCCACTACTTGATGGGGCAACAGAGGCCTCGCTGATCGAGATGAACTTCCTCTTTTGGCCAATGGATGACCCGCTTTCATAGCCAAAGTTGCCTCTGCATCTTCTTGCTCTTTGATATATGCCAAAACTTGTGCTTTTGGCACCCCAACATTATTCTTCCCCTTGCATATTCTTATACCATTACCCGTTATCGCACACAAGTGGCTTTTCACCCGACTGTAAGAGCCTTTGAATATTGATTCACAATCGTTGCATTTCCAAACAAAACAACCACCACCTGGAAGTTGTTCAAGTATTGTTACATGCCTCCATAATGGCGAATTTGGGTCAAATTCCTTGACCAAAGATTGCCCAGAAGAAGCGGAACTTGTTGCCATTGTAGAAGTACCTACAAGGTTCAAAACCAACAACATAAGCAAAGAAAACAATGACATGTATTGAAAATTTCAAAAATTAAAAAAAAAAAAATGGTTTAAAAATAAAAATTTCAATTGGGAAAAAAATAATGAACATAAGCAAAAACATGAAGTGTGTGAAAGATTAAATAAAAAAAAAAAAGAGAAACAAACTTAGAAGTTAAATAAAACCTTACCTTCACTTAATAAACCACAAATCCTCCTCCTTTGCAGCTCCTCACACTCCTACCAACTTAGGAAAATACTTGCAATGCTTTTTGTTGAAGTATCAAACCCTAGACAAGCAAAATGAAATTTTAGAGAGCCAAAGATGAAATGAGGAAGGAGAGGTAAGTTTCTTTGCTTTATGTTTTGTTTTTGTGTTTTACTTTTGTTTTATTGTTTGTAGTTAACTTTTAGGGTTTAAATTAAAAGAATATTATATTTTTTATTATTATCTAACTTTAAAAACATGTTAAAAAAACAAAAGCAAAATGTGTTTTTGGGGGATACGGCAGTGGGTGAGGGCAGGGTATGGCAGGCATCCCCGGATATTTGTGAAGCTTCCTATTACCTAGTGTGATGCTGCCATATGGTGGTAGATTATATCCCACACATCTAAACTTTTCTCTTCCCCTTATACAACTGAAATGTTCTCCTTGCACTATCCTATTACTTGTACATATAAGTTTATAACCTTAGAATGTTTATTCTCAATCATTATTAAGTTATTAACCAATGGCCCTAAGACTTTTATCGATTCCCCAAAAACGTTACAGAACACAATTTCTATGACATTAATGTAATTTTGTTTTCCTCATATAGCTTGTGTGTCTCCAGTCTGATTTAGTAACATTCTATTTGAAACTGCATTCTGCTTACAAACTGCGTGCAAGGTGGTGAGATCACTGGCAAAGCAGGTGATAGCCGGTTGGCAGATAAAACTCTTATTTTTCCTCTCTTTGGGATAATTTTTGCAAAATCCCCCTTTTCTCATTTTCCTTTTCTTCAGGACTTTGTTGTTTTTAGTTGTTTTGTATTTCTTGGAGAAAGAAGCTGATAATAAATTCCTTGAATCCCTTTTGATGAATGACTAATGAATACAAAATATTTTTATATGGTTAAAAATACAAATATTTTACCATTCTCCTTGCACTGCTAAAAATTGAATATGGTGTAGATCCAAAATTCGTAACCAACACGATTCTAGAAGAAATTTTATTCTTCGGTGCTGTTTTGCAGGTTGAAATTGTTACTCCACATTACCTGGTAGAGAAATCCGAGTATTAAATGGTTGTTCTTACACTGTGTAAAGTTGTATTTCACATGGGGATGCATCCCCACCCCTCATTTTCCCTCCCGACGCACCCCCACTGACCCCTGTCCTCTCCCTAAGGATGCCTCTTAGAATTCCCTTTTGCCTAGCATTTGTAGTCCAACATCTAGGTTTATCTTTTCATTTCCTCACATTTTCTGGTCCCCCACAAAAGGGGACTTGGTGGAATATAAGTGTAAACTGAAGTATTTCATTTATTCTTTGTTTTTTTGTAACTGGCTCCAGCTAGTCTCCTACTCAGGCCACCGATTTTGGCGAATCTACCGTCTTTGCCAGTTTGCCAAGATCAGTGAATATGCAAGTCTGCCTAAACAACCTTCACTTGAGTAATTAAGGTTTGTGAGGACTCAGACTCTTGTAATTTTGTTTATGATGGTACGGTGGTGCAAAACAGATCAGCTCTTATTGTTTTTCTTGATTTTAAAGCATTTGAAATTGAAGAAAAGCTTATATTTTAATGCAAAACAGCTACTAGCACCTTAAATAACGAAGAATGTGCTGTAGTTGTTTGTGTCATAACTTGCTTTCTTATATGAATTACAGTCATTACTTCTCTAACTGTTATTCTAATTGTATGTCTGGATTTCATTCTCTTTGAAAAATGATTTTGTATATTGTTTAAACTTTGAACATTACTAGCAATAGGTTTGTTCTCAAACAAGTAGGTTGTTTTTTGATGTTGAGAGACTGATTAAAGATTAAAATAATTAATGCCTGTAGTAGAATAGTATCTAATATCCATACCTAGCGATTATTCTTGATGTGTCTGTGGCATGGTTATTTTTGTGTTTATCAGCAACTTGCAGGGCTGCTAGAAGGTGAGAGCACAGTGACCGATCCAGCAGTTCGTGCCCAAATTCAGTCTGCTGCTATGCATGATGGAATAATGATGCAAGAATTGGGTGCCTTCCTATTGGAGCTTGGCCGCACTACCCTAACATTGCGAATGGGTCAATCTCATGTATAATTCCCTTACCATGGCTGAATGTGGCTTTCTATTCTGTTTCCATTCTTCCAAATTACTTGAATTTTAGCATAATGGTATCCATTTATCTTCTACATGCAGGATGAATCAGTAGTAAATGCTGGGCCGGCAGTCTATGTCTCCTCATCTGGGCCTAATCCAATCATGGTTCAGGTATAACTTGAGCCTTTGGTGTCACATGCACATAGTATAAATTTTCATCAAAATATATGATATTTAGTTTCCGATTACCTTTTGGTTAGCTGCCACTGCCTTTCCAGCATGGTGGTAGTTTTGGGCCGTCTCACACTGGATCTCTTCATCCAACTGCGGGGCTTACTGGAGGAAATGTTGGCACAGGAGAGGTGCCAAGAAATATCAATATACATATACACTCAGGCAAGTGCATTTTCTTTATCTGTTATCTTATAATTGGTGTTGTTAAAATGCAATAAAACCTGACTTCTGGGTTACAAATAGGCTCAACTTTGGTTCCTGGAGGCGGTTCAGTTTCTTCAACTGCAAATGCTTCTCAGGGAAACCAGATAAGTGCTCCCCAAAGTTCAGGGATTACAGATCAGGTGGGCAATGCCACAGTAGCTTCCAGGGAAACTGGGTCTGTCCGTGTGGTGCCTGTTAGAACTGTGGTTGCTGCTGTCCCTATACGCCCTCCTACTGAGGCAGCTAATGCAACAAATAATGTATTTCTTCCAATTCTTACAAGTATTCAGCAGTTCAACTCTGCACAGGGTGTTCCAATAAGAGGTGTAGCTCAGGCGACAATTGAGGTCCAATCTAGTGGTATTGATGGTGCTCAGCAACAGTCAATAGGAACAATGAATTTCAATCAAGCACATGCTAGTTCTATTGTAGCCCAACTTTAAGCACATGCCCAAAATTTACATGGAGCGACACAAACTGTGAATTTTCATCCTCAAAATGTAGATGGAGGCATTCAAACAAGGAACTCCTCGTCTGTCTCGGCCGTGTCTTCAGCTACTAACTCCTCAGTATCTGTACAACGTGATACTCAAACCCAGAGTGGTAATTATATTGACAGAGTTGTCTATGTAATATTAGAAATTTACTAAATTGCATGCTTTAGCTATGGAATGAAAAATGTGTCTCCTAAATGGTGACCAGCAGCTTTTACATAAAAACATAGTGGATTAGTGCAAAGCTAACGTGATACTCAAAACCAGAGTGGTAATTACATTGACAGAGTTGTCTATGTAATATTAGAAATTTACTAAATAGTAAATTGCATGCTTCAGTTATGGAATGAAAATGTTTCTCCTAAATGGTGACTAGCAGCATTTATATAAAAACATAGTGGATTAGTGCAAAGCTAACGTGATACTCAAAACCAGAGTGGTAATTACATTGACAGAGTTGTCTATGTAATATTAGAAATTTACTAAATAGTAAATTGCATGCTTCAGTTATGGAATGAAAATGTTTCTCCTAAATGGTGACTAGCAGCATTTATATAAAAACATAGTGGATTAGTGCAAAGCTATGTTAATAGCTATTACGGCGAAAGTTAATTGAGTGTAGTGTGTTGATACTGGCTCATTGTGCAGACTCAACTACAGATCTAGAATTAATGCTGCAAAGATCATCCAGCGAGAATCCAGGTATGGATATTGATGGACGAGACAGAGTAAGAAATGATACAAATAGCAATGTCTCTGCTGGTGAAAGTGGTGAAATAGAAAATATGGTAAATGCCGTATTGCAGGAGATGATGGGAAGTTATGGTAGATCTGCAAGAGCCAATCAACAACAGGTATTAGATGCAAGATTCTTTTATTTTTGTAATTAATAAATTAATATCTGCTTCCTAGCATTCTACTGCCTCTGTATAATTTTTAATATTATTGTTAATGACTTATCAGTCTAATCAGCAGCAGACAACTGCCAACCCATCCTCTCGGAATGAGTCGACTCCTATGACAGACGAGCCAAAGTCACCTGGAAAGCTACTTGATGACAAGAAGGATATAACTCAATTTGAAAAGGCAACTATCAATGTGGGACCAGGTTTGAGCTCCACGGACAATGATGTGCAGGAACGTGGTTTGGCTTCTATATCAGGAAATGCAGTTACTTCAACCAGCAGTACTAATTCTCAAAATGAAATGGTGCAACCAAAATCTGAAAGAGTGTCCTCTGATGCCCACACTGCAATACCTGTGGGATTAGGTCTTGGAAGACTTCAGCCTTTACCTTCTAAGGTGACCCACAATCCATAATCTTGGATAAGTTATCTTTGGTCTTTAATCAAGATTGTAGCAAACATTAGTTAAGAACTTATGCTTGCAAATTATCTGGGTATATGATTTTTGTTTTAAGTAGTCTTTTCTCATCTATAGCTAGTTTTTGAGCTATCTTTACTGTTTTGCTTGCAACTTTGCAAGTAACCTAATGGTTTGGATTTTAATTTTATTCAGAAGCGTGCTAAGCAAAACCGTAAGTTACCAGCAAATAAACTCGCAGAACCCGACCATCAAGGCGATAGTGATGCAGAACTGTCTGGTGATAAAGATAGCCAGACATCTATTGCAATGGGACAAAATGTTCTGCAAGCTCTTGTTTCGAAGGGGTCTCAAGTGATCGCAGGGCACAGGAAAATGGGTCACCAGCACAGTTGCCTAGCGGACTTGCACAGATGTTCAGTAGCATGGCGTCGGGAGGGCGTACTGGTAGTGGAAGAGTTGACGTTGGGGATATCATGTCTCAACTTCTCCGCACTCCTACTGTGAACAATTTCTTGAGAGGAGTGGCAGAACAGACGGGTACAGTTGCTCCGGGGGAGTTAAGTAACATGATGGAGCAGGTTACACGAAGCCCAGCTCTAAGAAACACAATGCAACAAATGACAGAGCAGCTTGGAGAGCACAGTCAGGAATTAGAAAATGCTTTTTCAGGAATGGGAGGAAGGCAAGGTGGTATTGATTTATCAAGAATGCTGCAACAGATGATGCCTGTTGTGTCTCAAGTTCTTGGTAGGTCATCTGGTGGTATAACTTCTGGACCTGGTCTGGAAGCACAGTCAAGAACCTCAAATTTTGAGGCTTCAGCTAAAGAAGATGATGAAGCTGATAGAAATTCTCAGGTTGGTTTGGTTTCTCTTCCCCTTCTATATATTATATTTGCATAGTGTGAAAAATCTTTCAATCCTCAATCTCTCTGTATTAAAATCAGAATTTTCTATTTTGTTAAGGAATGCTGCTATATATTCGTTGTGATATACATAACTGCTAATTAATATCTTAAGGGCGTGTCTGTTGCTTGTAGCCTTTTGCATGTTCATTGCGACAAGATGAGCTCAAATGGTAAAATTATTGAATTTCTCCAGAGGAGTTGCAGGTTCAAATGGTAATTACAAATTTGTAGCTGTTTCCCATAAATTGGGTAAAATACATCTAACTCACTGGGTATATTCAGACGAGTAACCCAACCTGTCTAGTACAACCTGATTGGGCCTAATGGTCAAGGCTTGTTTACTTCATAGAGGAGGCACATGTTTGAATTTGAAGTGAAGTAGCATATTTACACCTACTATGAAAAATATAGGTCTCATACACCAAATCGGTGTTTCGCTCTGCAGTGCACATGTTCGAATTTGAAGCAGGATATGGTATATATGCCCATTGTGAGCAACCTAGGTCTCATACACCAAAATGGTGTTTGCTTAGTGGCAACCTGAACAAATTACCTTTACCTGTATTATTTTGTCCTTATTAACAATAATTTGATGCTACTGTAGGCATGTATCATGTGATATCGAAGCTTAAAAGCTCTTGGGGCATTTTTCGTTACTGTACTTGCTCATTAGTATCAACAATTCATTTTTTATGTTATTTGTTTGAAAAACATCATCCAAAGAACTGAAAATATAGTTCTGTATGAAATAAACGATGCATATTTGTATATGTGTGTATATTTATAAATGTGTATATATGTGTGTATATTTATAAATGTGTATATATGTGTGTGTGTATATGCATATATAGTTTAGTTGCGAGAATATTTGCTTTCCAGTAAAATAATACTAAAAGACTAGCATAAAGGAGTTGAATTTAAGAAAATGATAGAACATAAGCTCTGTAGTCCCATGTCATCTATGCCCTTTATAAATACTTGTGTAGTAGTCTTTTTGGCTCCTTGCTGACTGGATGATTTTTATGCCTATAGGCGTAACCCACAATGGCTGTCAGGGAAGAGGGGTGTGTGGAGTGTAATAGAGCGAGATGTCAAAAAAATGTCTTACCTTAAATTTAACATTCAACTGTCATAGGGCAGGTTTTCTCCTAGATTGGTGAAGGCAGTAAAAACATTCCGATGTCTTGGGCATATGGTGGAGTTTGAATCCCTCCTTTTTCCCTGGAATGTTTTTTTAATCAGTGTTTTTAGAAATGTGTATTTAAGATATCTAAACTAGTTTTTATGATGTTTGTGCAAAAACTCAGTCCAAAGAACTGAAAATATTGGTCCACATGAAATTCAAACAATTGATGAATATGTATATATACATAAATATTTGTATATATTTGTGTGCGCGTGCTTTATGTTGCTGGTAAAATAGTACTAGAGACTAGCATGGACGAATTGAATTTAAGAAGCAAATGATAGAACATAAGCCCTGTAGTCTTGTGTCATGTATCCAATTTATGATTACTTGTGTGGCAGTCTTTTTGTCTCATTGCTGATTCGAGGATTTTGTTTCTTTGATATGGTTTCTGAATTCTGTTGAAAACAGTTAATGTTCTTGTTGTTAACTCATTATCTAATCATAATATATAGAATTTCAGAAAACCTATGCAAGTAGTCCAGAAATTTATAGAAAGCATTGGTAGATAAAGTTTGAATTAGCTTTTTTCCAAAGGCCTTGCATATATGGTATGCAATCAGATACATTACTCCTATCCTCATTTTCAGTTTCCTTTTTTCACCTTCCATCTGATTTTTGAGAAGTAGGCACGTCAATCTGGTTGATTCATACATATTCATAGTATTGGCTGTTTTAAACAATGTTGCTTTCGCAAAATGAGGGATATCTCAGTCATCACGATTGCAAGATCCCATATTTAAACTGATATAACAATGTTTTCGTTACATTTCTCTTAGCATTTAAAAACAATATGTGCTGTTTAGATATATTGGAAACAGGATTTATGAGTTCCTATATTTAAACTGATATAACAATGTTTTTCGCTACATTTCTCTTAGCATTTAAAAACAATATGTGCTGTTTAGATATACATGGATTGTATCATCACTAGATTTGGTCCTTGCGATGAGACATTCTTTACCAGTATAATGGTTCTGCTTCTCATAATGACATTAACCAGTGTAAATATTTCATTATACAAGTGCAAATTATGAATCTGATTTCTATGCTTTTGAATACAAGGCTACTTATGTTTAATTGGAAGGAGGTGGGACTTTCAATGTTCGATTTTCTTTGTGGTTGAATTTTTAATTTACTTGTTTATGGAACTAAATAAAGAAGCTATATTTTTCTTGTGTTTATTTCATTGGCTTCGTCAGTATTGTGAATATTGGCTTGGGTAGGTCCATGATACCAAGAAAAGAAAAGTCATAGAATTTATTTTATCTATTTCAGCTACTATAATGGTATTGTGAATACTGGACTGGTGATTTAGGACTGAAAATTTTATGACTGCTCATCAGATTAATTTGGAGCTGACGGTCCAGAAACTTGAAAACCATGATCCACCTCAAGAGGTGTTTAGATCTATGGTTGAAAATGCTATGGCACTCTACACTGCAACTGATGGCTTACACACTGGAGTGAACCTTTCCAATGTTTCCCATCAGTTGTCTGATACTGAAGACCTTGCCAATGTAAGTAATTTTGAAAGTTAATTTCAAGATTATCTTAATTCAAATAATTAAGAAAACTAACTTGGTTTTTAATGCCAACACCTGTTAGGTTGTTTTTGCTTAATTTCTTGCGAATAAGTTTATAGTTCGAGCAAATATAGTAATTGAAGTTTAGTTACAATTCTTTTAGTATTGGAAGGTCATTCTTGAAAATACTTTTTGTCAGGCCTATGTATAGACAAGAAAATATTGATAGGATACTGATGTCTTTTTCTGATTGTGTTTATGACTTTGTTCTTAGCCTGCATAATTCCTTGAACATATTCTTGTATAAACAGATCATACTTTTTACTATTCCCAAACCTGACCCAACAACTAGAATGACTGCTGACGATATAATTATTGACTAGTTGGTCTAGAACATGGCTGCAGTTCTATGTTCTCCCAGTTTATATCTCTAAGACATACTGAAAACACATGTAATAGATCCAAAATAATAGACAACATGACACATTTGCCAACCTGAATATATTGCAACAAAGCAAAACATCAAAAACATGAAAGTGCAGAATAACATTAGTCATTGGTGGTTTGTTGGGTGGTGTTCTGCTTCTGATCCTTGATATATCCTTTTTCCTACTTTAATCTGCTTTAATCATCTGAGCATCTTTTGGTCTGCACCACGGAACCCAGGAGCATGTGCAGGGCACAATCTTGCACTAGAGAGAGCTACAAAGGTCATAAAGAGTATGTGCAGTTTATTAATGCAACGAAACAAACACAATGATGTAATGAAAGTTTTACTACAGGACATGCAATTTCCATTCATTAATGGAGAATAGGAATAAGTATAGTGGTGTACAATATCATAGTAATGCTAAAGGAGCAAGCCCTTGTGATCATGTTACCCGACTGATTTACCTAGACCAAAATGAATTGCAGAGTAGTGCAGGAATTACTAGATATGCAAAGCATGCAGGTATTTCATCTATTTGGTTCTGCTCTACCCGTGGATAGTTGTTTATGTTTTTATATGTTGGGTTGGGGCGGGGGGGGGGTGGGGTGTGCAGGGGAAGGGACAACTGAACTTGGTTATGAAGAAAATGGTTAAAAGTAATTTTATCCTCTAATCATGCGACGGTTGAACTTCCTTTATGTTAAAATATAGAGCATTATATAGCCTATAATGCGGTTATGTAGTTGTTATTTGGTTGGTAATTGTTCAACCAATCTGTAACCACCTCTTCCTATTTAATAAACACTGTCACACTTGTTTGAGTGTGCATTCAGCCTTCTCTGAATTCTTTCTTCTCTTTGCATATGCTAACATTGGTATCAGAGCGTCGAAGGTTCGCAGTTCGAGGAAGAAAGAAGCCATTCAGTCTGAGGAAGCTCTTGGCGGAAGAGTACAGACAAAGGAGAAGCTTGTGAAGGTCGTACAGACCTGGAGCATCTAGTTTGAGGGTGTAAAGTCGTGATTCGAGGGCAAACAAGGGAAAATACCAGTCGTTTTTTGTTGCAGTCGTTTTTTGTTACACAAATGCCAATAGAAGAGTCGTGGTCGCAGGCAAAGACAACGAGGGCAGAGTTGTGGAGAGAGAAAAACGAGGGCAGAGGCAAAGTCGCGAATACAATGTTTTGTTGCTCTCGGAAATCATGGGCAACAAATACCCAGTCATGTGAACAAGAACGTGTGGGTAGAGAGCCCAATCACAAATTGTGTGAAGGAAAGGGCACGGGTCGTGGGCAAAGTTTCTATTTTATACAGTCACAAATAGTCATGGAGGGCAAATCGCAGATCTTGGAGGCAAAGTCACGATTCATGTTGTGCAAAGTTGCAAATAATTAGTCACAAATCCTAAATCCTGAGTCGTGTGGGCAAAAGAGAGGAAAAAGTGAAGTTGTGTGGGCAGAACAAAGGAAAACATGGAGTCATGTGGGCAAACTAAGTAATTTTTTTTTTCCCTGCCACGTATTTGAATAAGTGACTTATTCTTTTTAGTAAGTGGGCAAAATACTTTATTATTTCCATTAATTTGGCATAATAAAATGGCAAATATTTCACACTTGACTTTTCTTGAAACAAAAATATTAATGGGCACTAATTTCAATGTATGGAGCGATAAAATTTTAACGCTTGCAAAATTTCGCGATTGTGATAAGATAATCACGGTAGCAAAAGCAAATCGACTACAAATTTTGCAGATTATGACAAACGTCATAAGGAAGCTTGTTTGCTTCTCAAATTGTCAGTGTTAGACGATATGATACCGAAGTGCGGAATGCTACCGTGGCTAGCATGTTGTGGCCGGTCCCGAGGGATAAATATCATATGTTAGAAAAGAGTCGGGTTTTAAACCTGAAAAATATGCTCTTTTCCGTAAAGTTACAAGAAGGTGGATCACTATCGAGCACCTACTTTAGATGAAAGACCTCTGAGACATGGTGGCAATGATGATATGGTGGCTCTGTTATGAATAGATTACCTTCTTCGTATGAGTCATTTGTGGAGGCACTCCATTTAATGGCTGAAAGTCAAACACTCACGTTTGACAAGGTGAGTTCCTACCTGTTGCAAAAGGAGCAGAGACAAATTTAGGCAGAATCTAATTGTGACCAATCAGAGAGTGCTCTTGTCACACAGTCAAAAGGAAAGTGGAGACGTCATTTTGGTGAGTCTTCCACTCATATTAGGTCACATGCTATTATTGTCACAAGGTTGGGCACCTTAAGAAGGATTGTCGAAGCGGAAGTATGATCTTTCACAATAGAACAAAAAGCCATGTGATGAGACACATGTGGCAACAGTTGCATAAGAACGGGATTCAGATGACGGGCATACTCTTTATTGTCTTACGACATCATGCTCGCATGATAGTGGTACTAATTGGATCATTGACTCCGGTGCATCCACACACTTTCCATGTCACAGGGGGTGGTATGTTTCATTTACTGCAAATATATGTTTTGAATTAGTAGTACTAGCTGATGGAGAATCACTTACAGTAGAAGGGATAGAGATATAGGCATTGTATTGAATGATGCTCATAAACTGTTGGTACGGAGTGTTAGATATGTACCTTCTTTACAAAAGAATCTTCTATCTATTTCATCAATTAATTGAAAATCCCAATATTTTTGTGGATTTTTGTTGGAAGAAGTGTATTATTTCGATGTGAAACAAACGGATGATTGCCCTTGGTATTGGGAAAGGTGGCTAGTATCGGCTTGTTGATCCTGCTACGATCAACATGAATGCACGTGTGGAGGACAACTCCATATAGGATGTGCGGGAGGTCAGAATGCCTTGGGAGGAAGCCATTCCTCATACATCTATTGACTTGGATGCAATCAACCTACACGCACTTATTATGGAGGGAGTATCCACTTATACTAGATGTATGGAAGGCGGACATGCCTTGGGAGGATGGATTTCCTCATTCAGATGAAGAATTTGTTGTGGATGGAGCCTCCACTATTCTAGATGCACTGACGGTGCATGGTGAGATGGCATGCCAAACCACTCACTCAAAGGTACTTACTCGAAGGACAATAGAGCATGAACAATTTGCTCATTGTGTTGTGAATGATCTTTCCCAATAGAGGGGGACAAATGAGAAAATATGATGAGAAGAGAGGAGTTGGTTCTCACTCCTACGGAGATGGTTATTTCTCACACCGCCGAGATCGTTGAGATGGAGATGGTTATTTCTCCTACTATTGTGGAGTTGGTTCTAACTCTTACCGCATAGATAGTCACATTTTCGAAAAGGTTGGATGAGCACTTCATGGTGTTGGAAGGACATGATCGAGGTGACTTCGATTGCAGGATAACTGAGTCTCTGTACAGACTCCATGCAGGCTGCACAAACCTGGAACAAATTTTTCAATCCACCTCTCCAAGGTTCGATTTCAACACTGGAGGTGGGGCTGATACTCTCAACTATTGATTATTCATCACTGGTCAATGAATCACGTAACAAAGAACCAGTGGACCACTTGCCATAGCCTTTGTTCACACGATGAAATTTTTGTTTTGCGGTTCTTCTCCATTCGACAACTACAACACAACAATGGACTGCTGATTTTGAAGTACAACCTATGGTACAGTCTGTAGATCTAATGACTTAACATATGGGCTTTAGGACATTTGTAAAATTTCGGGACAAACTTGGTATTGTTTCCGGTTTAGTCATTAAGAGGGGGTGTTAAAATATAGAGCATTATATAGCCTATAATGCGGTTATGTAGTTGTTATTTAGTTGGTAACTATTCAACCAATCTATAACCACCTCTTCTTATTTAATAAATGTTGTCACACTTGTTTGAGTGTGCATTAAATCTTCTATGAAGTCTTTCTTCTCTTTGCATATGCTAACACTTTAGATGTGTCAACCAAATTGAAGTTTTCCTACCGACGGTTACATAGTGGGATTTCTTAACATGTCGAGCACAGCCTGGGAAGTGCCACTTGGCAAGCTACATAGATATCAATGTCTCTTTGTGGATGTTGAAATATGTTGTACACAATGATGATGTGAGACAAAGCGCGCAGGGGTGCAAGATGCCAATGTTCCTCTATAAGGCATATAAGGCTCATTTAGCGCACAAAGATTGCAGATACAGAAACCACACGAAGGAGATGGCATGAAATGTGTGTGTTCAAGTTCTACACAAGCTAAGGCATGAAGCGAAGACTTATCCATGCAACTTCGAGAGGCATTTGCACATAGTGATAAAGTGATGCGGCAAAGGAGAAGTATGTGGTTGCACTCAAATCATTTGCCCTTTTTCAAGAGCAATGCTACCTATGCATTTGTGTGTAGCCGTAGAAACTGCTCTTGAAGTTGTTCAAGGTTTACCACTTAGCTTTATCAAATGATATTGCCTAGCCTGACCTCTTCGAATAGTTGATATGTGCCTTGGTGACGGCGATGGGCCTCTATCGGGTACTTCCATTCTAGCTTGCCATTTTTAGAGTTAACACAATGGAGAAAAAATTGTTTATGTTTTCCTTATATTGTTACCGAATGGCCATACCACATCTACACATTCATTGCTGCTCTCTAATGGAGCATATTCACCCCTCTAGGGGTTCTACAAATGCTAAGCGCCTCCTAGGGCTAAACGAGTCTCTCCTCACTCTTATTCATTCTCCTTTCTTTTGGCCACAATGGCTGATCCCTCGACCTCTTCTCGGCCCCTCTAGCCTCGTAACTCGGCCTCGACACTAGGCCAACAAATTCAACCTCTCTAATCATTCGATCCAATAGCCCCTACCTTCTACCACGGTGGTCAACAACCTTAACTTGAAGCTTCCTCCCGATTATTTATAGTACAGGTTTGGTCTTTGCTTCTATCTCCTCTCGTGCTTCATGGTATTCCGAAATTCCCGCTCTAACTCAAATTTGAATTAAGCTCCTTAATAAGCTTATCAAGTAATCCGTCCTCACCCAATGGAGGTAATCCGCCATGTCTCCCGGTGGTTGATCTTCCTTATCGCCCTTCCCATCATTTGGTCACCATCAACCACGTGACCATTCGTGCTAAGTCCTTTGTCTTTCTCTTGCCATTTGTTTCGCATCCTTATCTTCTCGGGCCTCGCTAGGTGGCCTTCTTGTTTGCATCTCCCGCATGCTTTATTCTCTTTTTGCGCCTTCTAGGTTAGCGTCTCTTTGCTCATTTCGCCCACCAGCCTTTGGGCCTCTGCTCTCCCGCGCATTCCGCGCCCCTTGCACTCGATTGCCACTATAGACAACTATCTCTTATGCGCTTCACCTTTACACGCCTTATTCTTCTCTTTCTCCTTTTCTACGCGCTCTCCATATTCTTCGCGCCTCATGTGCCCATGCTTTGTTTGCACCTTCGCCCTTCTATCTTACGGGACTATCCTTCCACGTGTCCTCGGACCTCTTCATACTTGGTCGCCGACACATACAACTTTTGGCAGACGCCATTCTTCCGCACATTGCATTCCTTTCTAAGATAAGCAAAAGTCCCTTCCTTTATTTTTGGCCTATTTCTCGTGGCCTCTTCTCTCCTCGACTAGTTGCCTCATAGTCTGGCGATAGCAAAAAATCTACTAGTCTTCTCGTCCTTTCTCGCCGCTTATCTCCACGGTCATCTCTCTCTCTCTCTCTCTCTCTCCCCGGCAACTCTTCATCCTACCTGCATCTCTACCTTCTCTCTTGACTAACTCGCCTCACGATCGCGATCTATCAAGGCTCTTTTCATGCCATCATTCTCATGCGTCATTTTCGACCTTATGCGAATTTCTTCACAGACACCTCCTTTTCCCGTGTCTTTCGACCACTCCTTTCTTTCTCCTTGTCTCTATCTCCCGTGACTCCTTTTCCTCTTGATTAGTTGCCCTCACGGGTGGTGGTCCACTAGTCCTTAGGCTTCCTCCTATTGCGCTTCTCTTGTGCATCCGCAATCCTTTCGTGGCTATGGCCACTTCTTCAATCTCTGTCACTTTTTGCGACCTTTTTCTCATAGAATTCTACCGCGCATCTCCTTTTCACGTCCTTTCTTTTTTTTTTTCAGTGCGCTTCTTTCTCCCGACTAGTTGCCTCATTTGTCGACGGTATACTAGTCTTCAACGCTTCTCCTTTTCTTTCCTTGTGTGCCATCTATTTCTTGTACTCGCATACTCCTCCCTTAGTGCATGTCTTCTTGCTTTTGTCCCAAGATGCCCTTGCATCAATCACCCGGGGTTCTTAAAACTTGAGGTCCTCTTCAAGCGGATTCGGTGAGTGAGTGGCAAACCACCCTTCTGGACAACCAATCGACTTCTTCATCCTTAGCCATCTCTTCTTTTCTCTTGTCTCTTCTCGGTGCCTCTACCAACCTTGGTCACCTTCATGTGACTAGTTGCCCCGCGATTGGTGATTTATTAGTCTTTCGATGCCATCATTATCACGCATCCTTTTTCAACCTTATGCGCATTTCTTTTCGTGTACACCCCCTTTTCTTGTGGCTTCCAACACTCCTTTCTTTCTCCTTGTCGCTATCTCCTATGACTCCTTTTCCCTATTCAAAAGGATTAGTTGCCTCCCAAGAGAAATGTCACTGGGTCCTTGCAATGAAGCTTACCCTTTTGTTGCGCTTCTCATGTGCTTCCGTGATCCTTTCGTGGCTACTAGCCACTTCTTCAATCTCTGCGCTTTCTGGACCTTTCTCTCATAGACTTCAGCGTAACGTGCCCCTTTTCACGCTTTCCTTTCTTTTCTTTTCTTGTGTGCTTCTTTCTCCCGACTAGTTGCCTCATTGGTCGGTGGTCTACCAGATTCAACGCTTCTCCTTTTCTTTCCTTGTGTGCCTTCTACTTTTTGCACACACACTCTCCTTCCTTAGTGTAGGTCTTCTTTCCTTTGTCTGAGGATGCCCCTGCATCACTTGGTTGGAGCGTGATAGGAGATCTAAAGAGGTGCCATAGGTCGGAACTCAAAACATGTTTGGAATGGACTATGCCCCGTAGAACCGTGAATAACTATATGTAGGCATGTTGGATGTAAAGCAAGTTATCATTGAAGTGTGAGGATGTGCATGATTGGACATACACAAAATTTGAACTAGAGTGTTGCTAACAACTCTTGTTTGCCCATGTATATGAGGATGAAATGTTGTCAATTGATCAAGTTGCCTATCTACCACTATTTCTTCATCTTCTTTGTTTGGCCAAATTTCATTCACTAAATCTACAAGCAAATACCATGGTCTTTGATATCAAGCTCGGCTGAAACATGTTAACAGCATATTGGATGCTTTCTTTGAGTCCTCCCAAAAACAAATCATCGGGGTTATCATTTGTGATATGCTCTACTGCAAGGATAAATTCTGGAATTGTTGAATATAATCCTTGAGAAGAGCTTGTTTGCCTCAATTTTGCTGACTAACTAAAGTAGTTCTCCATCATACTATTGTTGTAGTGCACTTAAACTCATCCGTGAACACCGACCATGTGATAGTTAAGCCTTTCTTCTTCTTTTGAGCGCACAACCATCTATACCAAATGAAAATTCCGGGTCTAGATACAAGGATGCTACAATCACCTTCTATGCATAAGGGAATTGGTCTATTCCACCAAGTTTCAGGACGGGACGATGACATGGGGACGTGTTTCAGGACGGATTTTTTTGGAGGCCTTTTTTTAGGGGATGGCAGGGGACAGCTATTAATATATTAAAAGTAAAGGAAAATATAAAAAATATAGGAAATTTCAAATATTTATATGATAACATTGATAAATCATTCATCACACACAACAAAATTTCAAATATAGAACCTTAATACATAAAATTGGAGCTGAATTGAGATTTCACGTAAGGTTGAAGTATTAACTACAATAATGATTACACTGAAACGCCAAGGGCTGCAAGTCCCTGTCCCCGATCCCAAGTTTCCGAAACGTCCCCGGTATGGGGACGGGCCTAAAAGGGCAGGAGACGCGTCCCCGTGGAACATAGGAATTGGTGTAGATCAAAAAAATTCCCCATTTGATTGATCCAAGTTATTGGATTCTTCCCATCAAATTTGCACATCTCCACCTTGGATAACATGTTTCATAATCCCACATTAACTCCGGATGTGTTTTGAGGTGGTGGTGTATGCATAGGGGGGTTGTAAGAAGAACCGACATTTCTTAGGTTGGCCAACGAAGTAGATAGAGGCTATTTGTGCCATGTTGTCATGAAACTTCATTCAGCCCATTGTAAATCATCTTTCTTCACCATGTCTTGAACATCCGCTTGGATTTCAGCTACTGTCGTTGACAAATCCGAATCAGAATTTACCTCTTCCTTGCCTGGTGTCCTGCGTGGGGTATTGGAGCCTTTACCGCTATCACGAGTTGACCTTCCTGCCATGGTTTAGGGTTTAGTGATTTTGGGTTTTGACTTTGGGGTTTAGAGTTATAGGTGGCAAAAATAGGGTCTCCAGTGAACTATACAATTGCGAGCACCTTTTCAAGACAAAACCAAAGTGACAACAACAGTAAAGAGGGCAAAAATTACGGAAAAAATTACGGGAGGATGGTATTGTTGC
The DNA here is from genome assembly GCA_018340775.1 of Taxus wallichiana var. yunnanensis. Lineage (NCBI taxonomy): Eukaryota > Viridiplantae > Streptophyta > Pinopsida > Cupressales > Taxaceae > Taxus > Taxus wallichiana. The sequence goes on from CM031236.1 coordinate 651,420,477, forward strand.
AATCGTGTCGCCAAGAAGACTCCAACGATTGCTATATTACGCAATCCTTCCACAAACCGAGCAGATTCGCTGGCATCATCAAAATTGACGTTAGTTTTGTTCATAACATCAGAGACCTGGAGATCATACTCCATGACTGATTCGCCAAGCTTCTGTTTTATCTCCTTTAAATTGTGAATAGTTTGTCCTATGCGCTTCTTTTGAATTCTAGAATTAGTGTATGTTGAACATCCTTCAATGAGGCTGAACCCAAATTCATGGTAAACGTAAATTCCAGAGCTCTGCCCTACAAGTCTTCTACGAGGTCTTATCTTTTCATGGCATTGTTAATTATCCCATTTCATATCACAAGTTGACAAATAGTGCTCGGGGTCAATGGATCCATCTACCCCCTGACCATGCTTGTGGTGGTTGAGTGTTACCAAGATTTTGGTTGCTTGTTGATGGTAGTTGTTACTTGTGCACATACTCACACTTGTGCAACTAGGTACACAATTCCAGTTTTTGACTTGTGAGAAACTGGTACTAGATTCCTTAGATTCAGGAAACTCACTCTGTATTTCTGCCATGAACTTGTATCACACAAATTTTGCTTCATTCTGCCTCCCAGCGTTGGGATAACAAATGCACAATGGTTGCCACAAGTGTCTTTTGGCCTCTTCTGGATCTTCTATCTCTATGTTTGGTACAAGTATGCGGGACGCGCCCTCTGCTTTGACACGCCTTAGATGTCCACGCCCCGGGACGCGGGATGTGGGGGAAACGTTTCCCCCACGTTTCCTTTTTTTTTTTTTTCCTAGGAAACGTCCCGGGGACGTCTGAAGACGTTGGAAAACGTCCCGGGACGTGGGGGGGACGTGGGAAACGTGGGGGGGACGTGGAGGGGACGTGGGGGACGTGGGAAACGTGGGGGGGACGTCCAGACGTCCCCCATGATTTTATTTCCTTTTTTGGCATTTTTTTCATTTTTGGTGAAAAAATCACAAGGACAGAAAAAAATTTGCCATTTTTGGAAAGGGTCCGGGAAGATGTAGCAGCAAAAACTTGCATGTGCCATAACTTTCATTCTGTGGCTCCGTTTCAGGTGTCGTTTTCTCTAAAAGTGCATATTTTCTTGAGCTCTATGCATTGATGGCAATATTTTTCTTATTTTCATAAAATCAATTTTTGCACCTTTTTGGACCAAGCAACTTCTTGCAAACTTCTGAAAGAATCATGAGTATTAAGGAATGTATTTGATGTTTATGAGTTCAAGTTTCACCTTATTTAAATCTCAAATGGTTTTATTTCAGCTTATTTATATAATTTAGTCACTATATCTTTATATTTTAAATATTTATATATTTTTTAATTAGCCGTCCCCCCGCCGTCCCCCCGCCGTCCCCAAAATTTAGAAATTTTTTGCCGTCCCGGAAACCCCGTCCCCCCGTCCCGCCGTCCCCCGTCCCCTGTCTCGTAACTATCGTATTGAATTCAATTCTTCTTGCGTAAGCCAGGGTCTACTTGACTTTTCCCCTATCTCTTCAATCTTGCCCATTGCTCTTCAATTTTTTTGCAAAATTCCAATCTGTTTAAAATCACGTGAACAATTATAGGTGATCAGTTCTCTGACTGACTCAGGGATATATATCCTAGAGATTTTTTTCTGGGCCTGTATGGATCCTGCATTAACTCCCTAATGTAAGTTGCTCTTTCTACCTCCGCGCAATTCCAAGATCTCCAAGTGGGTTTTTCTAGCTGTATTTCCAGCTGTATTCTAAACCTACTAACAATTTCCAACTCCTTACTTTTCCTTTTCTTCTTCCTCGGCCACTTCTTCTCTTTCTTCTATCATTTTATTAGGGTCCATGTCTCCTTGCACACCCTCCCATTCACCTGCTCACTTGTAATTTCTCATCCCTTTCCTCTTCTATCCTTACCGAAAACTTTTGCTCCTTCCTCGGTCATTTGACCTATTTAACTCTTACACGTTATCTTAGACCGTCCCATCGTAGTACTTGTACAGTTGTACCACCCCTTCTATTGCATTGTCTTGCTTCCCTCTGCAACTTCTCTTATCTTATCTTCTTTTTGATCCTTTTGGACCTTTCTGATGCCCTCTTCATTTCTGGCCCTTTCCCTTCATCTCCCTGTTCTAGGATTACATCCCTTTGTCGCCTACACTTCTATTGCATGTCATTAGAAATTGGCACCATGGCCTTTTCCACTGCCAACATCTTTACCAATCTGGGTAGTTGGTTAACAAATTTCCTCTCAATAAACAAAGAAACCTGTCCTGCAAAGAATCAAAAGAACACAAATTTTGCACAACAACTTTATCTATGTACCCATCTATTGTTGTTTGCAACCAGCAGTCTATGGCTCGGTGTCCAAGTTGCACAACTTTCTAACTTCTCTTTGTTCCACACATACTCCTCTCTGAATCTGGTTCTAAAATAGTAATGTTCTAATCAAGATAAACCATGTAACTTACTGTTCTAGAAGCTCGCACCAAAAAGATTTCATGGATGTCGCCATATATATGTTCTAGTTTGATCTTCTTCGTGGAAATTCCCTTCGCAACTGCTTCATCTTCCGCAAAACGGTTCATCTTTTCCTCTAACTATCTCTCCACATCCTTTTATCCCAGTAACCATCTTAACATTTTCAGGGCCCGACAATGGAGCTATTGTTAGCAGCGATGTATCAAATCACTCACTAGGACATGCTAACGTTGTAGTCTAAGGATTTATAAGATTATTCCATTTACAAACCTTACAACTTAAGCTTGACAAACATCACATCTTGAGCATTGTTCTCCAAGCTATAGAACAGGAAAACACAGAACTAGAAACATGCAAGGTAGAGAGAAAGATAACACACAATACTAAAGTTCTATTATTGATCTGAACCAATAACCAACAACTTGAACTGATCTCAACCCTTTGCATAATGTTTTTACATCCTTTTATAACATTTGAGGAGACTGTTGGCTTTCCAGTCCCTTCATTTTCCTATCTTATCCTCTAGAAGCTTTACATATTCTTATCCTAGTCTAGAAGAACGTAACATATTTGACATTTTGTTTTATCTATGCTATGCCTATACATTAGATATTGTGCATTCATACTACTACAATATACAATATACACAAAATACTTCAAAGTTGGCTTCTAGGCCTTAATAGCTGTCCAACACAATCATGGGCTACATTTTCTCACAAAACTCTGCAACGAGGCCTTTACTAGGCAATGTGTTATTTTTAATCTCTTTTATCATTGAGGATGAGCCTCATCAATCAAATATTAAAAAGTGCCTTGATTGCAGCTCTTAAGACCTTCTTGGTACATTTGCACCAATTCCATTCTGATTATTGTCTCTACATTTTCTTACAGAATTCTGCAAAAGACTTTTTCCAGGCAATGCGTCGTTTTTAATCTTTTATATTTTCGAACACTTTCACATTTCAAGGCTTTTCCTGCTTGAGAATCTACTTTACAGCTTCAATATTCACACTGCCTTTACAGGATTATGAGGTAAGAGTGCATATGGCCAACTTTTAGCTCACACATAATGGGCCTTAAAGTTTTTTCCATGCTTCCTTTGAAATGGAGACTACGGGAGGTAAACTAATTGATCAAGACATCTAATGCGAAGATTGTTCTGTGAAGTAGAGTAACTAGGTGAGACTCTTTTCCAAACTCTGACGTCTGCACAAAATAGTGTGACTTATTTCCAATTGAAACCCCAAGTTTAGTCTTCTTGTCTGCCAAGTGATTTGTGGTCTTTGGCATATCTTTCAAAATTGTATTCCTGAAGTGGCTGCCTAAATATTTGGCTCCGCCTGGGAAAGTAATCAGCCTCTTATGTCTTGTTTTCCATATCATGAATGGGTTAGTTACTAACATTCTCCAACTCTGGAGTTTACTATAAATCAAGACTTGGTTTCAGCTTCATTGATGTGAACTCCATCGATATTTTAAGCTAGATCCACATGTATATAATTAGTTTGGATTACTTTGGTTTTGAGTGTTAATATAACTAGACCACCTCCTATGACAATTCTAGCAAGTTGTGGAAAGCTTCATATGTGCCTGCTTAGGTCTAACATTCCTATGATTTGGGATCTGCTCGAAGGCTGTTCTTTAATTGTCAGTGCTGGTATCTATGCTAGTCAGTATATATATTTATCAACTATGTTGTAGTAGTATCATCTGTCAGACATCTTATATTTGAATAATAGTCAGATCTTCCTTCCTGTTATGATCTGCTCATCATAGGTTCTATGTTTTTTTTATCATCTGTCAGACATTTTATATTTAAATAATCTTCAGATCCTCCTTTCTGTTATGATCTGCTCATCTCAGGTTCTATGTAGTGTCATCTGTCGCACATTTTATATATAAATAATCTTTAGATCCTACTTCCTGTTGTGATCTGCTCATCTTAGGTTCTATGTTTCACATAGATGGGCCTCTGATAAGTAAAGTTTGTAAGTAATTTTACCATGTTCATACTGTGTGCATTCTGAACAGTTTCATAAAAGGGAGGTAAATGTCCTTCAGAGTTCTTTGGAAAAGGAAATGCTATATGTTGCTTAATATTGCTCTGCATGGAATTCACCAGTTGGCTTAGTTTTAATTACGCTCTCTATTTTACTGTTGCTACACTTTTTACAGGAATACCTTGCCATGTTAAATAGAGATCTCATCACACGACTTCAGTCCGACTCCGGATCAGCCGATAATTCTTAATATTTCATCTTTGGTAGTGACAGCTTGAAGCTTTTATTTGGTTGAGGAATTATGGTACATGCCAGGCTTTCTAGAGATGATTATAAATTATTGAAGCGGCTACATGTTTTTCAGCCGGCATTTTGATTTTGGATGTCACATTTTGTATCAATGGCAATGATAGAAGCTTTAATGTGCTTGTAGATTCTGGCTGAGTAATTAGAATCCACAGGGATGCGTTCATTAGGAAAAATACTGCTCCATGATCAAGGCAAGAACAAATTACATGGTCTCTTGTTCCATTCCGCATTTGTGTCTGATGTAAAATTTCAGTTTACAAGGAAATCAAAGATTTCAAGACAAATCGTGTCTTTCAAACTATTTGCATGTTGGGTATGCTATGGTGCGACTAAATGAGGTGGCTAAAATTGAACTGATCTAAATTGTAGAGTTCGTTCCAAAAGCCTTGAATCATTTTTCTTTTATGCCATTTTCATTATTACAGTCTAACATATTGGTATGCTATAATATGTCTGGATGCTGCTATTCCGAGTGGCAGGATGCGTCTGTTCTGTAACTCAATTATTAGGGAACTTAGCTAGCATGCTTTCTTGGAAGATGGTGTAGAAATGCATCAGCGCCATATGAGTCATTTATGCCATCCCCTATTGAAGGACCCCACATTCTCTACTGCATGCTTACTAACCATTGATGCACCTTAAACAAAGTTGGATAAATGACCTCTTAATATGACAAAATATGATAGCCTCGTATAGGTGCCTCCTGCATATTGAGAGTATGAGGTAGTCCCATTAATTATAAGCCGGCTACAAACTGAAAAATAAACTGGTATCATGGTCTAGACGACTAATTAGTAATTATTATTATGAATAGAAAATTCACAAAAATGAATTATATTTTAGCATATAAGATCTATTCAATTGTATTTGAAGTAGAGTCAATGAATGTTACTCATGGTTAATAGATTGAATTTATTTGATAACAATGCACAAACCAATTTGAAGTGTGATTGGATCCTAATTGTATTAAATTTCATCTTTACATTCAAAATATACATAAAGCCCAACTAAGTTTTCATTAAATTCTCCTTTTCGAACCATAGGCCATTATATGAAGTGTTAAAAATATTAAATGCTAGAGATTGGCAATGCTCAAATTTAAGATTCAATGTTGATATTGATATTTTAACCTATAATTTAACCTCTACATTTCTTGTACATTGATATTTTAACTTGCCTTTGCCTTTTCTTGTTCATTTATACAAAATTAATAATAAAATTAATTAAACTAATTAGAATTAACCTATTTGGAAGTTAACATTGCACAAATGAGGCTCTTATAGGTTAGTGTAGACACCTATAATTTAACTTGGGCAATTTAAATGTTTAAATCATATTAATTATCCGCTTTTCGCAAATTAATGGCATATCGTCAATATGACACACTTTCTTTTCCATCACTATTTATTAGTTACATTACGCTAGTTAATTAACCCATCTATCCAACAAATACACTAATTAACGACTTTATGTTAATTAATCCCCCTTTCTATCTAGACTAATTAATTATTATTAATTAATTAGTTTCCTCTTCCATTAAATCAATAAATCATCATTTATTTGATTAAATCCCCCTCATAGTCTAAATCATGCTAATTATTCTTTAAAAAGCTTCTATAAGCTTGCACACTTATTAATTAATTACTTTGGTTAATTAATAAATCCCCTCAAACCCCATGGGTCACTAAAGGAAAAACTAAACTCTCATAAGGTTGATTCAACCCTTTCTAAACCTTCTTTATCCACAATTAACTCAACCTCTCCATTTATCCCACATGAAGAGGGATGTAAAATTTTTTCTATCCATTGGGCTATATAAGGAGCCCACCTCTCACCTTTCTTCTTACACCTAAATGAGCATAGAGCCTAAGCTATAGCCATTTTCATCATCTTAGAGTATTCTTCATTGGAAGAACTAGCTATTTTCATTTCTTGTATTCATCCATCCAAGTCAAATAAGTCATCGGAGATATGTCAAATGGAGCCATGGATTGACAAGACTCCATTATTGAAAACCTTTGGATTCAAACATACAATCAAACCTTTGATTGCTAAGGATTTAAATATGTTCATTTGATTTGATTAACATTCAATAGAGATAGAGATTAATGGATTAATATGTTAGTTTGAATATTTATTCATGTTCTAATGCAAGGATGTTGATAGATTAGTCATGTTTAAACTCTAAGCATGATGGTGCATTGATTTCGATTTAGCTTTGTTTTAGGAATACTATGTTAGTTTTAATTCTTTTTGCATTACTAACAAATTTGTGTACACTTTTGGAATGCCCGGTGGGACATGAACCTTTGTCCCTTAGCATTCTAGTTCAAATTTTATTGTTATTTCAAACATTTGGCTAACCCTTTCTATACACATATGTGAAGTGATCTTTATGACTTTTTTTTTTGCAATCTTACATGTGTAAATCTCATTTAGAGCTTTAATTCTGATGGGTTATTGTCAATTTTGAGTTAACATACTAAAAATTAGAGCATTTTGAACTTGTTTGTGTCATTTGGCCGTATTTTGACGTCATGACCAAGTACAATTTTTGTAGGGGAGGGCATGTACATGTGCAGAACAACCACAATAAACCATGAGCAAGCACACATCCCGATGCACACACCATGCTACACACCGTATTGTACCTTGTATCTTTTGATGTTGAAAACTTGTCAATATAGCGCATGGACCCTAACCTTAGCGCATATACCATAACCTCGACGCACACACCATTCTGTTAGTGCACATGTTCTGTGTGTTTGTATTTGTGGTGCAAACACACACAACCCTAGCGTATGCATCTCTCGGCCAATGCACACACCCTACCATAGTTTCTATACCGTCTTTTTTTGCTTAGCCGGGCGCACACACGCCTATACCTAGCGCACACACACATATCCTAGTGCAAACATCTCTCGAGTAGTAAGGCGCACGACAAACCTAGATTTACACAAAGAGGCGCAAGTGCCTAAACCACATGTGCACATACCATAACCTACGCGCAGTGCTTGATCCGTGTTTGAATATTAATTGCATGTTTCGAAAGGTTTGTGTCCTAAAGTGCTAATATTATTGCAGGTTTAATGTGGCTAATTCTTATTTTATGAGTACATTTACATGTTTTTGCTAGACTAGACATTGGATGAACCTTACATGCCTAACTATAAAGAGTAAGGTCGCGTATACTCTTCCCTCGCATCCTTTGGGGCGATCTTGGGAATCAGAAATGATTTTTATATCTTTTATTGCTTTGATGAATGTGTAGAATGTCCAAATTGAGCAAGATAAAATATATTTTGCGTTTGAATTAAGTGTTTTCCATTTTATTGATTTCTTGATTGGATTTTTGCATCGCGTATGCTCTTCTCTTGTGTCTTAGGGTGATCTCGAGAATCAGAAACGATGTTTATTCTTTTCATGGAAAATTATTAATCCGTTGTGCAGAATAAAAAACGCTTGTCAAAGAAAGGTGAAGTCAAGACAAAACAAAACTATTAATACAGTTTTCGTGCAGGTTGCCAAAAGGTGTTCAAGCAAACCACATCAAATTAAACACGATAAAAAATACATGTAATGTCCCCTTTCCTACGCCATAGGCCTAGGGGCCAACTCGAGTCCAGGCCTTGGTCATACCCAAGGGGCTATGGACGCTGGGAGCTATTGGGTATGAATATCTAGTCCATTTTATTATTATTCTTCATTGACATGTGCATAAGTGGTTTTGGAGGGGCTAGATGTTATGTTTTGTCGTTAGGGAGGGGCCACATGGTACTTATGTTCTAATTTTGTGTTGGGGGTCACTTTTGGACCATGGCGACTTAAAAGGTGAAAAGTAACTTAAGTTACTTTATGTTATTGGCCCATCCTAAGGAAAAATGCGACTAGGACCTTTTAGGGTTCTTTTGCCTTGGAAAAGGTTATATAAGGAGTTGAGGGGAGAAAGGAGAGGATACTTTATGCATACTCAACTATTTCTTTTCATGTGCAACTGTTGTTTGCAAATCTTCAGCTTGTGGAGTGAGATCCCACAGGAACCCTAGCTTTGGTGGTGAGAGATCCATCCCTAGCTAGTAGGGCATTCTTTGGTAGTGAGAGATTTACCATAGCTTGTCATTTTGGACACTTTTTTGATTCAAGAAATATTTTCGGGGTTTCAAAGATGATTTTTTGAAATTTTGAGAGGTTTGGTGAAGATAATCAATGTTTTTGGATCAGACTTACGATAAAATAAAGGAATGGTTTGACATCATTTTCGAGAGGATTCAAAGGGGTTTTGACATCTACCAAAAGGGCGACTTGTTTTGGAGATGCAACCCTTATTTGGAGGGTTTTACGTTGGCCATTTTAGATCTTAAGATTGGAATACCATTTCTATATTTGTAAATATTATTTCCAAAGTTTCATAGTTTTTGTACTTGATATTCGAGAAGATATGAATTTTGGAAGTTTTTAAACTTGTTTAGGGGGTAATTTTCTAAAGAAAAGTGTTCTATTATTTGAAAAATTCCAAAAATAATTTCCTAGTGTTAGTTTTATTGTTATCAAGCTCTCTATAAATTTTCAAATGATTCATAGCAAATATTTTGTGAATTATAGATTTATTTCTATTTCTTGCCCTAGTTTTAGCAAGCAAAAATCATGATTCTTTTTGTTGCAAATTGTCGATGTTTGTGCTTACACAAAGGTGGTATTCCACAAGGGATATTTCAACACACCACAAACATCACACTTGTATTACAAGGTTCGGATAAGAAGTACGCCTAGCCCCTACCGCGCTAAGAGGAAAAAAAGTCTCCTTTTATTTTGAATCCTTTGATGTCAATATATGAGGAGAAGGACTAAAACTAGGACATAATCCCTTTGGCATAAGCCTTAAGCTACAACAATGGGGGTGGCCATAGGAACCCCAAAGTATTCCACACAAGAGGGAACCTTGTGGACAAAACAGAAGTGCTCTGCACAACTTACTTGACTAATATTACCATTTGTGAGATTTTGTCACAAGTTGTCCGTATCGCGAGAGTGAGAGTATACAATGGATGGATTTATTGCCCATTGTGCTTGAAAAGGGTAAAGTAAAGCCGAGATACTCCAAGAATTAGTTAGTGCGACTTTTCTTGGTAAATCAAGCTCGCTCTTAGATAACTTGTGACACCTAGTTGAGTGAACCACCTAGGAAGCCATCTTTGACCAGGAGCCAACTTGGACCATATCAAAACCAATTTGAGTTGAGAACTATCATTCATCACGAAATGTATGAAGTGTTACTTTTGCTTAGTTTTTCACTTTACCCTAAGGGGAAACGAAACTCTGCTGAAGTGAGGTTTTTGACATTTTCAACACCAATTGATCTACTTCCTTCACTTTCTTTTGACACTTTGTTGATCAGAAGAAGAGTGACTACCTTGTGTTGCTAATTGATTGTATTCACCACTTTTGTGTTCGTTTACGCTCATCCATGTTTGCGGCTGAATTGTTAAACATCTAAAGTGTGTGGAGACGGTTTTATATCATTAGTATTCTTTTTAATCTTGATACCCAAGTCAAGATCGTCATCGTAGTTAGGTTTGGTTCATCACTTTGATTCTCCTTTGAACGTTTATCTTGTGTATATCATGTCACTATAATTTTGTATTTACGTCTTGTTTCTTGTAAACTTGACCTAAATATCTATATTGTGATGTTACACTATATACACTTTAACAATTCCTAAGTATACTCTAGCTTTTGTTTGATTCCAATTATTACCTCGATTTCGAAAAGTGTTAGTGTTACCACTTGTGCGTGTTATATCAATATCATCTTGATATCAATACCTTACTTTCTCGCAAAGTTTGGTTAACATATCTTGGTGACATTGTTGTGTCACTCACAATTGTAACTAACTCTTTTTGGAATATAGGTCTTGATTGGATTTGGGCATGCTTTTAGTATACTTTGTTTGGAGATCATGTTAACTCCTTGTTATTACTTAAGCCTTGTTCATTTCTTTGAACTCGACATAAGTAGTGACATTTTGTTAATCATCTTAAAACATTAACTACCTTTTCGGAAACAAGCTTAGGAAGTATATCATTTGATTGATTGGTTTGAAACTAAACATTGTGTGATTGAATCTTGCTTATCACTATTTACTTGTTCATTTAAGAGCAATCACTGTGTCACATAGGTTATTTGACATTCATAATATACCTTGAATTCTTGACATTATTTTTTTTCACTTAGGTTTGATAAAATATTTGAACACATTCACAAGCACCTTAGTGAAACTATTACACGTCATGGCTCCTAAAACAAGATTAGGGCTCAAAAAGTAGGCTTTGGAAACAAGACAAACACAAACTTGGGAAACCTCAAACAAGCAAGGGTCAAATCCCTTTATTGGCCATGATCTTGGGCCTTTATTCTCCATGGAGAAAGAAGTAGAAGAAATGATAGATCATAGTGGTGATGAGTTAGAATCACCACACGCGAAATTCGATTTCGACCCCACCTTGTTAGATGAATTCCTCTTTAGAAACAAAGATCGGGTACTAGCACAAGTGGTGGAGTTAGGGGCTAGAATGCCTATAGAACAAGAAATAATCCCACCAACAAATGATGCTAATGAAGAGGAGCAACCTCTTATTAACATGGAGGATATCTTAACACATGGACACACTTCTACCTCTAATGTGGGAAATGATAATGTAGTGGGATATAGAATGCCTTTCATCAAAGTACCACGTAAAGTTAGAATAGAACATGAAAATGTTGAACAACCTCCACGTCATGAAGAAGAAGAACCTCTTGAAGAAGAAGTCACTATTCAACAAAAATCCAAAACCTTAGTTGATAATTAGCTTTGTTAACATCTCATGTACAAAAAGAAACAAACAAGAATGTACAAAAGACAAAACCTAAGGTCAAAATTAGTGAACTTCACATGGAAAATCAAGGAGGAGACAATATGGAATACAATCGCATATATATCCCTGCTTCTCCTACTAAAGAACAATTACTCGCACAAGAAATGTAATCTATGAAAGTGACACTTACAAGCCTTCAAGAGAGTAATGTTGGGAATAACAAAAATATCAATACGAAGAACTATGTCCCCATCCATTTGATAAAACTATGATGCTTCAACCCTTCCCTAAGAAGTTTGACATGCCAAAATTTGACAAATATAGAGGGAAAGGTGACCCATGAGATCATGTGAAGGATTTTTACATGGCATGCCAAGAAGTGGCCTATAACGACAATTACCTCATATGACTCTTTCCAAAGAGTCTAGGGGGCCAAGCCTTGGAATGGTTCACTCGCTTACCTCGTGGGTCTATTTTCACATGGCCTGAACTGGTAGAAAGGTTTGTTCGACACTTCTCATACAACATAGAAAGTGACATAACCATGGCGGACTTGTGTGGCACTAAACAACACCCCAATGAAGACATTCACTAGCTTCTTACAAAGATGGAGAGGGATAGCCAAGTTGCTTCCTTGCACGTTTCCTGAAAAATAACTTGTGAGTATCTTTGTGCCCAATCTAAACCCAAGACATCACTTTTCATCTACAAATGCATTGTGTTCACACCTTTGAAGAGGTCATTGAAAAGGGCATTCAAATAGAGAAATCCCTTATTGCCAAAGGAACCATTAAATCACACTCTAAGGATAACCAAAATGCCAAACCCATGGAAAAGCTGAAAATATTTAACAAAAACAAGAATGTGGTGGGAGATGGGGATCACAGATTCCAAATGTGTACAAATGGTTCAAGTTGGTCAACCTTTTAAACTAACCAAAGGACCTATTCAACCACCACCCAAATGTAGAACATTCACTCCTCTCAATGAGCCTTTGTCTGCAATATTGAAGCAATTGGATGTAACTCACATGGTGACTTATCCCATGACACAACCCTTTGATGAAAATGCTCCAAAGCCATCATGGTACAAAGAGCATGACTATTGTGAATTACATCGTGTCAAGGGACACAAAACAAACAAATGTCTATGACTTCGTCACTACATCCAAGATCTCATTGACAATGGGGAGATAGAAGTTGACACCTAGAGAAAAAACTCAGATGCCAAACGAAAAGATGGGAATATTCAAAGAACCATTCCCTAAACATGGTAAGTCAGATGAGAAAAATCTGGATCGAGGAGAGTCATCCTAGAGTTACAAAGTGACGAATTATCTATATACCAAAAATGACAATAATCATTATGATTCACTCATTGGATGTATCCACTCTCCTAATGACCATGTGAATACCATTGGATCAAAGGAAAGGATTGTGTTGTGGTAACAAGGCGCACCCATCTCATGATCCCTAAACCCTCTCCATCAACCCCACAAGATGGTAGGTACAACCTCTTAGAACAACTTGAGAAGACATCTGCCAAGATTTCAATCTTGGATCTTCTTAAAATATCAAATGTACATAAGGACATCTTGTACAAAAACTCTTCAAGGGTCAGGAGTGCCATTAGAAGTAGACCCTTCACATCTTCAAGCTACGGTGGCAAACATTGCACCAATTGAGTACATCTCCTTTAATCATAGGAGATCCCTATTGAGGATCCTACACATAATCTCCCCTATATATTGAGGTATTTGTTACCCACCAAAAGATAAAATGGGTGCTTGTGGACAATGGATCAGGTTGAATATATGCACTTTGAAACTAATTAAACAACTGGGACATACAAAAGAAGATCTAGAGTCCCATATTATTACCATAACCACTTACGACAACGCGGAGTGGGAATCAACTAGAACAATCACATTGCCAATGGAAGTAGGACCAACTTGTCATCAATACAAAGTTTCATGTCTTGGACTTGGAACTTCCATATAATATGCTTCTTGGCCAACCATGGATTCATGCCATGCAAGCCATACCATCAACATTCCATCAGTGCATCAAATTGAAACACATGAGGGACACATTGTCACAATACAAGGAGATCCAGAGCCCTTCGCTCACTACAGAGCTCTCAATATTTTTGTGCGTAAGGGTGCCTATATGTGTCCCTCTACTGATATAGTTGTTCCTCTTCAATCGAAGCCATGGAGTCATGGGTAGATTCAGATTCCCTAAGTTTCTTGCCCGTGAAGCTTCTACATCAACTTCTCCTTTTGATTCATGGGAGATGAAGGTTCTAGAATATGGTTGTGGAGAATATAATGTGCAACAAGCTCTCTTAGTTTAGACCTATCATTGTCACCTAAAACTAGAGGTCTAACCCAACTATCATTTCAGATGGCCTAGAGATGAGTGAACTATTGGGTCATTTTTACCTAGGGGTTACTTGTTGAAGAGAAATTGTTGGACCCACCTATGACTTGGGTCCGGAAGATACTCAACCAACTTGCTACCAAATCCCTGAGTATGAGAAGTCTAGCCGAATGATGTATTCTATGGGCTACAAGGGTCTAGGATGTGGAAAGAATGAGCAAGGACTGAGAGAGAACAGTTCCTCTCCCACATTTCAAGATAGAAAGATATGGTATCGGCATTCGACCCTATGGATCACACCCCAATGATCAAGATGCTACATGTTCTAAAGCATGAAGATAGCTCTGATTATTTAGACAATGACACAGATTCCCACTATGTAGCCAATACGAGGATCTTGCCTCCACGAACCTATTCATGGATACCGTTGTCCTTACCTTAACCCCCTCGAACCTAAAATTGACCTTGTTTACCCTTGCCTTGTCGAATGGGACCAACAACGTCACGTACCACTGGACCTCTTTGAAAATGATGAGGCCATTGTGGAATTCATGGGCATTTGAGATACAATTCCAATTGGAGACCATAAGAAGGGTTTCTACATTGACTTAGATACTTGTGCGTACTTTGGAGAGGAAGTTGAGCTTTGTGGTCAACAAAACTTAAGAAAAAGTGAGGGAAAAAGTTCCAATGAAAAGCCTCGGCAAAAAAAAAAGTCCAAGTCACACAGTGAAAACCTCTTTGAGGCATTGGCTGAAAAACAAGTAAAAAAATCAATGGACAAGAAAAGTGACCACGCCAAGGGTGAAAATCTTGTAGAGACACCCTTGGAAGAAGATCTCAACCTTCCTCCCGATCCTACGCGTATGGAGGATTTGTCAAAAATGCTAGTAGAAGAAACCATTGATGTGAATATTGGAACAGAAGATGACCCAAAGATAGTCAAATTGGGAGCTTCACTCTCAACATGGAGAAAAAAGACATTCACCATGCTTTTATGTGGGAATTTGTAGATATATTCACATGGTCCTATAAGGATATGTTGGCTTGGATCCAACTTTGGTAGTGCATAACCTAGTTGTGCGCAGATGCCAAGCCCATCAAACAAAAACTCAAAAAAATGCATCCATGGGTGGCTCTTCTAGTTAAAGAAGAGCTAGAAAGATTGCTAGCAACAAGGCTTCATTAGACCTATTGATTATTCAGAATGGATATCAAATATAGTCCCCATACAAAAGAAACCTGTTGGGATCAGAATTTGTACATATTTTAGAGACATCAATAAGGCATGTCCAAAAGATGATTTCCCATTGCCCAATATTGATATGATTGTTGATTCAACTACAAGGATATGAAATGCTATCTCTTATGGATGGATTTTTAGGCTACAATCAGATCAAAATAGCAGATGAAGATCAACACAAGACAACCTTCACAACCCCTGGGGGACTTTCTATTATCAGTAATGCCCTTTGGCCTTAAAAAATGTAGGTGCAACCTATCAAAGGGAAATGACAGTGATTTTCCATGATATGATTCATGACATCATGGAGGACTATGTGGATGATATCCTAGGGAAATCCAAGACATGAGAGCAGATCACCTAACATTTTTTGTGGCATATCTTTGAACACCTATGGGAATACAAAGTCAGATTGAATCCAAAGAAGTGTGTGTTTGGCGTGTTTGTCAGGAAATTTACTTGGATTCATTGTATCACAAAGAGGGATTGAGGTAGACCCAACTAAAGTTACCACCACTGAAATGCCTCCTCCCAAAAACATCAAACAACTATGCAACTTAACTTGCAAGGAAAGATACAAGCCATCCACCGCTTCATTTCCCAACTTGCTGACAAATGTCATTCATTCACCCATCTACTTAAAAAGGATGTTGCCTTTATTTGGGGACCAAGAGAAACAACATGCCTTCACTTTCTTAAGCAATACTTAGCCAATCCACCTATCCTCATGCCTCCAACTCCCGGTGAGCCACTTTTGTTTATATATTTTGCTACTCAATTTTCTATTGGTGTGTTGCTCACCCAATATGACCTAAGTCACAAAGAAAAATCATGTACTATCTCAGTCATACCTTAATTTCTTATGAGCTCAACTATCCTCAAATGAAAAAAAGCTTGTTTGGTTGTATTTTTACCTTCCAAAAACTTCACCATTACCTATTGAATACTAAAACCAAGCTTATATCCAAAGTTGACCCACTCAATATATGTTGTCAAAACCCGCCCTTACAAGTAGAATGGCTAATTGGATCATTCTACTAAGTGAATTTGACATTGAGTATGTACACCAAAAGTTGGTTAAAGGACAAGTACTCACCGATCAGTTAGTAGAAGCACCATTACCAGGAATAGAGCCTGTGAATCTGGATCT
Organism: Taxus wallichiana var. yunnanensis; assembly: GCA_018340775.1. Taxonomy (NCBI): domain Eukaryota; kingdom Viridiplantae; phylum Streptophyta; class Pinopsida; order Cupressales; family Taxaceae; genus Taxus; species Taxus wallichiana. The sequence goes on from CM031236.1 coordinate 651,436,897, forward strand.
GCCAGACACTTCATTAATGTATATTGAGGAATTTATCATGTGGCAAGTGCACTTTGATGGATATTTTTTACTTTTCATGGTTCAAGGGTAGGTGTGGTATTAATTACTCCTTCAGTGACCCCATACCTCAAGCTTTTTTCCTTGGTTTTCCTTGTACAAATAATATTGTAGAATATGAGGTGCTCATCACTGGGATGAAGCTAGCAATCAAATGGGATATCCACCATGTCAAGGTCATTGGTGACTCAATTGATCATTAAACAAGTCAATGATGAATACAAAGTTAAGGATGAAAAGCTCATCCCTACAAGAAACTGGTGGAAACTTTGAAAGAATATTTTGTGTGTATTACATTCGAACAAATTCCAAGAGCACAAAATAGATCCACAGAATGCAATGGAAACCATAGGTTTTATGCTATGAATTCCACAGAGAGAAATGATATGCCATTCTTTGTTGAGAATCTATGCCAGCCTGCATATGACATGCTAGAATCCTGTTTGGCTTGTGAAGTTGTTGGTCCCTATTCCCCATGGTATGCACACATCTATGCCTATCTTAAAACATAATACCTTTCCTCTGATATCTCCCATGCTCCAAAAAACAAAGCCTTATCCGCCAGATAGCCCATTACACCCTCTTAGGAGATGCTCTATTGTCATGGCTACGATGGGAATTATTTTGTTGTCTAGATGTAACAAAGTTAGTCCAAGCAATCAAAGAGGTACATGAAGGGTGTGTGGTGCCCATACAAATGGAATGGTTCTAGCTAAGAAATTGTTGAGGGTAGGCTACTATTGGCCTACTATGGAAACAAATGACTGCTGCAACTATGTGAGGAAATGCATATTATGTCAAAATATGGAAATTTCATCCATGCACCATCACAACCATTACAACCAATCACAACCCCATGGCCATTTTCCAAATGGGGACTTGATTTAATAGGGAAGCTCCCCTACCTCATCTGATGGCCATACCCACATCATCACAGCTATGGAATATTTCACTAAGTGGGTGGAGGTTGTTCCTTTGACTTATGTTATGGGTGCTCAGATTTCAAAGTTTATCATGAATCACCTTATTTTCCAGTATGGCATTCTTGTGGCCATAGTTATTAACAATGGAAAATCATTCAAGAACAAGACAAGTGAAAGATCTTTTCATCAAATTTCAAATAAAATTAAAGTGGTCTACCATATTATCCTCAAGGTAATGGGAAAGGTTGAAGCCATTAACAAAACATTGGTTGGATCATGGAAAAGATGGTGAGTAAGACAGGTCACAACTGGCATTTGCAAATTCACCCAGCCCTCTGGGCTTATAGGACCTCCATTCACACTCCTACTGGTGTGACACCCTATTCCCTAGTATTTGGAACCAAATCTATCATCCCATTGGAAATAGAGCTTCCTTCCCGAGAATATCTCTTAGGGATTATCTGGACAAGGATGAGGATTACAGAGTGGCCAGGATGGAAGAATTAGAACTCCTAGATGAAAAGCGCATCCATGCCCTTAACCATCTCAAGGTGTATCAAAACAGGGTCTCCAAAAATTATAACAAAAGGATCATACCTCATCAGTTTGAGGTCGGAGATTTGGTCATGAAAGAAAATCAGTTCAACACAAGGGCAAATAAAGAGAGAAGAAAGGCAAGTTTGAACCACATTGGTTAGGACCTTATGTCATTGTAGAAAAATATGGAACAAGAGCATACAAACTTGCCCATCCCAATGGTGAAATGAGCTCGTGAGCCTATGAATGCCATGCACCTTAAGTGGTTCTATGCTTAAACATGGCACAAAAAAAAAAAAAAAAAAAAAAAAAAGTAAAAATGATCAAAATACAAAAAAAAAATTAAAAAAGAGAAAAAAGAAAAAGAGAAAGCAAGTCATCCATATGTGAAAACCACACAATTGTGGCACTTTGGATAGGTCCCTTGGTGAAAACTAGTTTCGACACCTTGGGAGGATTCGTTGTTCACAAGCATCTTGCATCTGGAGGGTACTTTTACTTAGCCTAGGGCTAGTTCCGCACCTGCATCCGAGATTCTGTGAACCTATCTGTCAAGCCTTGATCCGGATTTTTCTCCTCTTGTAAATCGGTGAAGGGATGGTCTTTGTATATTCCCATCTAACGTTGGGGCACTTCGTGACTTCACCTTCCTATTTATAAACATGCACTGCAATGCTAGGGGCATAATCTATCCATCTACGTGCGCCCGCCCTTGGGATATCTTCATCATTCTCATGTTTCAATTACCATGCATAGCTTTGAAAACCTTAGAAAATCACAAAAACATTCAAATATGTTCAAAATAGGAAAAACCTTAGAAAATCACAAAACATTCAAAATGTTTAGAAAATCACAAAAACATTCAAATATGTTTCACAAAACAAAATATGTCATCAAAAACATTCAAATATGTTGAAAATCACAAAACATTCAAAATAGAAAATCACAAAAAAATGAAAAACAAAAAAAAAAATGTTTGAAAAACACAAAAACAATAGAAAATTGTTTCACAAAAACAATAGAAAATGTTTACAAAAACAAAAACAATTTAAACTTCCCAAAAACAACTTTTATTACCACAAAAACAACTTTAGTTTACTTACTTTATCTTGTTTCTTGCTTTGTTTGTGTACATTGTTTGCTTGTATAGTTGTTGCTTGTTTGTACATTTGTATAGTTTGTTGCTTAGACATACTTTGATAAGATTCATCTTTTCTTGCTTAGATTAGATTCATTCTTACTTGTACATATGAAGTGTGTTTTTGCATGCTTGTAAATAATTGTACATAGTTGTGTTAATTCATGTTGGTTAGCATTGTATATTTGGTTAAGTTTGTTAACATTTGATTGTGTTTTTTTGTCACATGTACATAGTTTTGTTATCACATCATCATATCTCCATCAATATCATCACATCTAACATCATCTATACATCATATATAAATAAAAAAGCTAAGTATACATCATACATGAATGCTAAGCTAATCATCACATATCATATCATCAAATGGGGGCAAGAGGGATCACAAATATCAAAATATATCCCCCACACCAATATCATCATGTCATCCCATCCACTAATCTAGAACATCACATGAACAATACAATTGATATCATCTGTAGATCTATCATGTAAAAATCAAACACATGTGATACATCAACGACATGATACATACAAAAGGAGGAACCAAACCATATAACATCATGACACATCCATAATCCATATAATCAATCATCAAAACAATAAAATCCATCATCCCATAACAAATTGTGCCACATCAAAATGTCCATATATACAGGTATAAAATGTTTGTCTCAAAGAGGATATACATCATCGATACAAAATGGGCCATCAAAGGGCACAACTCATAAATGCCTTCATCAGAGGCATACATAAAAAATGCTATACATCGATCAAAAAAATGTTAAAGTCCTTCATCAGAGGTGTACACAAAAAAAATGGTACATCGTATACATCTGTCAAAAATGATAACACCTTCATAAGAGGCATGTATATAAAAACACAAGTACAATCAAGTAGATACAATGAGAGTCATGGCTGACTAGAACCCTCTCGGATGGACTGGCTGGCCTACGAGATGGGGAGGACCCATGACCTATGTACCATGTGGTCTTGTAGGCTTCCCTCATGGCTACTCCACTAATGCATGAGGCCTCTCTGATCTCGTCGATCCACTCGACTGCTGGCTATAGGTGGGTGCCCGCTGACCAACTGGAACTGCCTCATAGTATAAAGAACGATAATAGGAGGCTCTACCCTCCATTGTCACCAAATATCTGTGGGTGCACATTATCACCACTATCCCATCTATGTGTGAAAGGATACCTCCCCATATATTTTGCAACCTGACCTGACTGACCTACTACTCTCACTCACACATGAAGTCAATCTCTCTCGGTTATCTTTCGGTATTTACCTTGAGTTTAGGACTATTGTAATAAGCTCATCACCTGAGCCATCTGGGTGGCCATCTATCGTATCTATTGAAAGTGTACAAACCATCTCCTCCCTAGCCTCCTGCTGGGCTCTAGGTCCCCTCTGTTGTCACAACCTGAATGTGAGCTTGGGCCTAGTCTCTCTCTACCACCACCACCACTAGACTACTAATAATGTAAGGCAACTAGTTGTCCCCCATCATCTCCCCCCTGAGCTCGGGGAAACCTCTGAGGTACTGTGGGAACCTATCCCTACTCTTGTACTCTGGGCCTAGGCCCTGGCCCTATCTATGGGCCATGGCCTCCTGCCTATCCCCCTGACCCCTATCCTGTCCCCCTCTCTCTGTCATCTCTCTATCTAGGATCTTGAGTTAGACCTGCCGATCATCCCCACCATCATGTCTCTAACCATCAAATGGATCATCGACATGACCTGCACCTACATCATCACCCTCATCACTATTGTATCGGGATCTCTGGTGGTGCCTGGATGCCTAATGCCCATATGCCCCATCAGGTATAGTCAATCATCGTGGCAAGATAGTGGCATACCATGCCAAATAATTTGGTGTGGTGCCTGGATCTCTAACCTATCGGGAAGGGGCCCAAACCTGTGGTACCACCTGTAAGAAACTAGCCCTAGCTTGGGCCACCTGAATACATGGCCCCATGGCCCATCTCTCTACATCGCGGTGAGCATACCACATATCGGGCTGAGGGATACCCTGAATCATGCCCAACTGTTGCCGGACACTAGTCTACTATATATATCGTAATGTAATGTAGCTACGGCTTCCAAGAAGGAAATGCTCTACCACATAGACACCAAGCTCTACTCCATCCTCGGGCCACTGTATGTGCCTATAGGGCCTCCAAATATCTCTCTCTACTGCAGCTCATCAAAATCTCATCGATAATAATAGATGTTGCCTAGGTGCCCTCGTACATCATCTCCCATAGAGACCCATGCCATATATGTTGGCTCCTCAGGAACTTGGGCATGTAATGCACCTATGGGGCACCCAATCACTATATGGTCCCATGACCAAATCTATAACAATGACGTCGGCCCCACCATCTTCTGATGGTGGTAAGTGATCAAATGTAGATCCCAAGTATAGATGTGTGCCAGTATGCATTGGCCCCAACAATATCACTCACCACTGAACAATCCATGAACTACGTGATCAATCCCAATGGAAATGATGTCCCTGTCTTATCAGTGAGTAAGAACCGTTGATAAGAGCCATCAAGTAGAGCGGTCCCGGTGAATGGTAGGATCAGATATACACTGATGTAATGACATTGTCATACCCTCGTGGGGTATCTCATCATGGAAAATATGTCACTAACCGCCGCAGTGATCCGACCAAAATCACTCATGTACTCAATCACCGAGCCAACAATGGGGATGTGTAGAATCCACCACACGTCCTCCTAGTGTGATAGTCATCTCTCCTATAGGGAGCTGAAGCATTGGCTCTCACTGTGCCACCGCTCAATCAAAGTGGTCAGTAGGCCATGATCTAGAGTGATCGATGGCATCCATGCTACATGGCCTAAACCGACCACCTCCAGTAGTACCACCATATCACGACGGTCTCATCGACGCATGCTCGACTCCATCTCTCTGCTATGCGACTATGTCTCTCTCTTGTATGCAGCAACATGCTAGAAACCATCTCTGTAAAACACTACATGTATTAGACACTAACAATTCTTCTAAGTTCTTCTATTGTTCTTCTATCCTACGCTAATTTTTTCTTTCTTCTAAGTGTCATTTTTGGCATTTTTCCTACTTATTCATCTCTTTTTGACTTTCCTCTTTTTTTTTGTGCCTTTTGGGCATGTGTGTCTTGTGGTGTATGTGCCCCCTTTTTGTGCATGCATGCATGTGTGTGCATCCACCTAAGGGCTTGCACCCTTGCCATTTTTTTCTTACCTGTGTGTGCGTGCATGTGTGTGTGTGTGTGTGCTAGGGTTTTGCTTGCACGCGTTTCACGCAGATGCTGTTTCTTCATGTGTGCACATGTGTGCATACACTTTTGTGGCGTATGCATGTATGTGCACACACATTTTTTATGTACCTACGCATGTGCGCACATGTGCTTCAGGGTGCTGTGCCACCTTAAGGATGCTGCACCCTGGCGTGCATGCACATGTGCTACCCCTACATCTAACCTAGTAATTAATGCATTAATTACAACATTAAATGTGTAATTGACAAGGTAGGTCAAGCTACTCACGAAGGAGCCATCATCTGCATGTCGGGCATACTCCCGAACTCGATCAGCGCATCTCTTGTGGGCTCATCCTCTCACCATCATCCTCATCACTATCAAGGGTCTCATGGTAAATTTTGGCAAGTGGTTGGTAACAAATGAATTCATGATGATTTACCCCCCCCCAGTGGGGTATATTAAACCATTCTCGTTGGCCATGATGCCTAGAAGACTATTTTGACCACCATTGTTGCTCTAACTCTTCTTCTACTCATCGTGAATAATTATTTTATTTAAATAATTATTTTCTTTCATTTTTCATCGTGTTGGGGCATTATTTTCCACCTGGTACTCATTTCTTCTCACTAGGGAAATTTTATTGCTCCTAGGTGATATCCCTTCTTCTACACACTCCATCAAATAATTATTTATTATTAAATAATTATTTTATTAATTTTTCCATTATGATGGGCATTATTTTCCATTTACTTATGTTGCTTATTTCTTCTCCTGGGCATTTATTTTTCTTTTGGGAGATTCTTATTGATTCTTCTACCTTCTTCTCTATCCAAAATAAAAAAAAAAAAAAAAAAAAAAAATCAAAAAAAAAAAAAATTCAAAACTTTTTCAAAAATCCTAAAAATTGTAAAATTTGCAAAAATAGGTAAACCATCTCATAACGGCTAAAACTGTGTCTTGCGCATGGTATTCATTCCATATCTTGTTAGAATTTTCACATGTTCATGAATCAAATGACTTCGCGGATCATCAGATTTACAACCATTTACAAAGCTAGCTGCTTGCTTCGTCGGTACTGGGCACATCTAGTTGTTTGATATTGTTTCGTTGTGCACAAATGCTTTATCATTGGACCCAAGCATCCTTCATCATCTCCCTTGCATGTATCCTTGCTAGGGGCATCATTTTTAACCCTTTCATCAATCATGAACATTTGGGGATCTTCATCTTGATAACAAAACATTTGTACAACCATCTTGACCATTGTTGGTTGGAATATGTGTTTGTACTTGTTTTCCCTGTTAAATGAGCTTGTTTCCTTCTCATATTGCATTGCTTTTTTTGTATGTTGCATTGAGTGGGTGTTTTCAGCAATGGACAATTGTTCATAGTATGGATTTTCATGTCATCCTACTTTTTTCGTATGCTTATATTTTTAATAAGGACCGATGACGTAGATCTTTGGCAATATGATGACACTAAAGTTGTTTTAATACACATGGGATGAAAGCTTGTTCTTTTCTCTCTCATCTTCCTTCCTCTTCTACATCACTCTCCTATCAACATTATTCTTTTGATTCACCTGGGGCATCCTACCCCTACCCATTCTTCTATCCATTTCTCTCACCTTTTTTGATCATCGATCACCTTCTTTCATCACCCCATCGACACTCGAGGGGGCATCTCCCACTTCTACTAATTTTTCTTCTACGCCTTCAAAATTTATTCTATCTACTATCTTTGAAGTGGCATCACTTATGCCACCCCAAAGAGGGGAAAATGTAGACACCTATAATTTAACCCGAGTAATTTAAATACTTAAATTGCACTAATTATCCTCTTTCCGCAAATTGATGACATATCATCAATATAGCACACTTCCTCTTCTATCACCATTAATTAGCTACATTACACTAGTTAATTAACCCTTCTATCCAACAAATACACCAATTAATGACCTTCCATTAATTAATCCCCCTTTCTATCTAGACTAATTAATTATTATTAATTAATTAGCTTCCTCTTCCATTAAATCAATAAATCATCATTTATTTGATTAAATCCCTCTCATAGTCTAAATCATGCTAATTATTCCTCTAAAAGCTTCTATATAAGCTTGCACACCTATTAATTAATCACTTGGTTAATTAATAAATCCCCTCAAACCCCATGGGTCACTAAAGGACAAACTAAACTCTCCTAAGGTTGACTCAACCCTTTCTAAACCTTCCTTATCCACAACTAACCCAACCTCTCCATTTATCCCACATGAAAGGGATGTAGAGATTCTTCTATCCATTGGGCTATATAAGGAGCCCTCCTCCTACCTTTCTTCTTACACCTAAATGAGCATAGAGCCTAAGCTATAGCCATTTTCATCATCTTAGAGTATTCTTCATTGGAAGAACTAGTTATCTTCATTTCTTGTATTCATCCATCCAAGTTTTGAAGTCATATGGAGATATGTCAAATGGTCTTGTAGCCATGGATTGACAAGACTCCATTCTTGAAAACCTTGGGATTCAAACATACAATCAAACTTTGATTGCTAAGGATCTAAATAGGTTCATTTCATTTGATTAGCATTCAATAGAGATAGAGATTAATGGATTAACATGTTAGTTTGAATATTTATTCATGTTCTAATGCAAGGATGTTGGTAGATTAGTCTTGTTTAAGCTCTAAGCATGATGGTGCATTGATTTTGATTTAGCTTTGTTTTAGGACTACTAGGTGTTAGTTCTAATTTATTTGTCATTTGCTAGTTGATATCTATTTTGTTTGTTTAATAGTTAAAAAATTTCAAACATATGTGACAAGTTGGGAATAAGCTCTATGACTCTATGGATATGTGAAAAATACAATTTCTATTTGTTTGTTTAAGAAGATGTTTCTATTTTAATACGTATATGATTTCTTTTCTCATAATTATAAATTTATTAGCTATATTTATTCTATTTGAAACTATGTAGAAATTAAATAGTTTTTAAAATGAAAAAGTATAAACAAAATAAAAAATGAAATATTAAAATAAAAACATTCATTAAAGGTATTGAAAAATTGTGAAGTTAATTTCTACTTGGTTTTTACTAAGATTTTGTAATGAACTTAGATATATTTAGCAATAGATCACATAAGAATATAGAAATGGAATAATTCACAACAAAATAACAAAATAAATAGACTAGAATAACAAATATCACTCACCACTTTCAGGGGCAATCTCCACAATCTTAAGAAAAGAATAATAATACTCCAAATGATCCCAAGCACTAACCTCTATCTCTTGTATATATGCCACTTAGGCTATGGTTAATCCGTAGGCCGACCCTACTACGATATGAAAGCATAGAAAGATGTAATATGAAAAATTAAGGAGATCATGTTAATTACATGCCAACAATACATATTCCAATACATGCAACTAGATTTAAGGGCGTAGTATGCCCTCCCCTTAAAACTAATGTTGTCCTCAATGTTGACTAAATCTAGGTACTTTTGCAGGAATGCTTCATTCTCCCATGTTGCATCCTCGCTAGCAAAATTCTTCCACTTGATCAAATACTCAAGCACCCTAGTACACAACTTCTTTGAGTGCGTTTCAAGGATTGCCTCATGTTCAAGAATGATTCTACCCTCCTCATTGATATTTGCTAACTCGTCTGAATTGGTACCGTTGTCCAATGACCTTCTTCAAGTAGGAGACATGAAATACATGATGTAATCGGAAGATGGTGGTAGGTCTAACTTGTATGCTTTCTACAATGCCAATTTTTTATAATACCCGATAAGGACCATAGCACTTAGGAGAAAGCTTGTTATCCTTCTTTTGTTTCTTTAGTGACATTTGCTTGTATGGTTGAAGCCGCAGAAAGACCAGCCATTAGCTTCAAATTGCCTTTCACTATGGTGTTGATCAATTTGCTACTTCATTCTATCTTGTGCAGGCCCCGACTAAATTCTCTTTGAGGTTTGCCAATATTTCTTGTTGGTGTTGAATGTGATCCTCCACCGCGAGAACCCTCACATTCACCCTGAAGTAAAAAATTATGGAAGGTGGTCGCATCTATAGAATGTCAAAAATGATGACATTTTAGAATAGGTATGGAAAAAGTGTTATACCACCATTTTTCGGGATAGCCATTGAACCCAAATTTCCTATTTATTTGACACAAAACAACACATATCCTTCAAGGTGTTTGTTGACCACTTCTGTTTGACAATTAGATTGAGGATTATAGGATGGGATATGTGCCAATTATGTACCTATAAGTAAAAAAAATCAGTCCAAAATTTATTGGCAAAGACATGATCATGGTCACTTATTATGATATTGGAAGTGCCACACGAAAGTTGATGCTAATGTGCTAGCTGAAAATAGTTGAGATAAGGCAAAAAATGGGAATATTTAGTGAGCCCTACCACAACAATCATGATGACATTGTTCCCTTTTGACCTAGGCAACCCTGTGATGAATTCCATTGAAACCTCCTCCCACCGTTGGCTAGGAATAGTCAAAGGTCAGAATGAGCCTTTACATCTACAACATGTTGATCTTCTTGCCATGGTTTATGGTCAAGGTTTAGGGATTTGGGATTTTGGATTTTGGGTTTAGGGTGGGGCTAAGGTTTGGGTTTTGGGGTTTAGAGTTATAGGCGCCAAAAATAGGGTTTCCAGAGACTATACAGATTGTGATCAACTTTTCAAAACAAAACAAGTGATTATTATTATAAGAGGGCAAAAATTATTGAACAAAGTTAATGGAGGATGGTACCATTATGATTGTGTCGTCAAGATGACTCCAAATATTGATATATTGTGTAGAGGTGGAAAATTGTTCGACCTTTTTTAAAACATTTTTTTCTAACACTTTGTTTTTTTTGTAAAAAGCCCCCTTTAATCAATAGTGCGGTGAAGGAAAAATTCAAAATCCTTCCAAATGGTAACTAATTTTTCCCTTCCACATTCTGATGATAGGCCTAAAAAAAACTACCATAGTGAAGCTTTCCTAGATCAAGCTCTGATACCACTTGTAATGAACTTACTTAGATATATTTAGCAATAGATAGTGGAAGAATACAAAAATGGAATAATTCACAACAAAATCACATAATAAAATAGAGAAGAATAACATATATCACCCAACCACTTCGAGGGGGCAACCTTCACAACCTTATCAAAATAATAATAATACTCCAGTGACTCCAAACACTAAACTCTACCTCCCATACGTACCTTAGCTTATGGTAAATCTATAGGCCAACCCTATACTACAATACGAAAGCATAGAGAAATGTAATATGACAAGTTAAGAGATCATGCTAACCCCAAGCCGGCTATACATATCCCAATACATGTAATTAGATTAAGGGTGCAACAACTTTTATATTATTATTATGTTATTCCAAAGATCATGTAAAATCTAGTATACCCTCTCGATGGATTAATCAAGCTCAACTTCGATGGTGTGGTGAAGACAATCCAAGCCTAAAAGGGGTGGATGTGTTTTTCAAGATGGGATAGACAACGAGTCCTAATGTTGCCTTAGATGTAGGAAATGACTTAAATAACCAAGCAAATGGTATGAACAAGCTCACATGGATTCAAACGTCTGTCTTTTTGAGGAAGGTAGAAACTTGTAGTTGAAGGTGAGTCAAGTGTTTATAAATGTAGTGAAAAATGGTATTGTTTTGTTTTGGAAAATGAAAATTTTGATTGGTAAAGTGAAATGCTTGATTAGGCAACTAAAAGTTGTTGTCTTTCCACATATAAAGAGGGAAGGGGATTGAATTGTTTTTGGGTCAACAAAGGGGTCAATGCAATATCTTCTTCTCGGCTCTCAAAAATAGTTCGTGAGAAATATTTTGTTGAGGACATAAAGAAATTATTGGCCTATTGTGCTTAAGGATTATTCTCCTATAATTCTCCAAATCTTTTGTCATGGACACACATACACACACATACACACACACACACACACACACACACACACACACATGTACACATCTATGCCCATGCCCACACGTACTAACTCGCACCCACATGCACACGTGCATGCACACACCCACCAACCCACACACACATGAGAAAATTAAGGAAAATGAGTAATGATTCAAAGAATTGTCTCTTGTGGTGATTATTTGGGAGTGTGAAATTTATTTCACCTCACCTCACTATCGAGGTGAGGTGTGTGGGATTACATGATGTAGTCACAATTAGGGAGTAAAACGAAGCACTTCCTTAAGACCATTTTGCCGTATGTTACATTCACACTATTCTAATGTAACAAATGTAATCTCAATGTAGTCTATAACTTATTGACAACTCATTTCACTATGCAACTTTTACAAATTTTAATGCATTATAGACCGAGTTACAACTTTTTCCACAATCGAACAATTTAAAACTATATATATATATATATATAAATATATATATATATATGGACTCCCTTATGCACACTCCCAATAAGTCTCAAATTGCAAACCATCGCAAAAATATAACTCCCAAGGAAAATTCACACTATTCCTTATGCAAGTTAATGTACTTGGTTAATCAGCTTGTTTGGCCGAGCTCTCAGGACAACTCGATTCTTTAAAACTCTCTACACATTACTAGAGTTCTACCTCAAGCTCAAAAGCTTCTCCTTTTCCCCCGAAAAAAGAATAATCTTTAAATTCATACGCCTAACCTGTATGTTATTGTAGAATGTTTCGTCATCCAAGTGTAATACGTAGCATCCTTCTTCCTCTTGTTAGTGTTAGGGTTTAAAGATGTGGGGGTGTTAACATTCAAATTCCAATGGACAAATGGCTTCATTTTTGCATTTGATGGATGAAAAGTAACACTCAACTGGGGTGGGTGGGTGAAATTTGTAGAAGTGAATAATTTCTCGTAGATTCCCGCAACACATTATAGTAAACATTATGCACATGAAAAACTAACACAAGTATTCTACTAAATCTTGTAGAGATTCATAGGCTCCTTGCAAACATGTAGTTTTGAAGCTATAATATATCAAGCTTTCCAAAATCATCAATTTCAAGTGCTTTGCAGAACATTTCACAGACACTTGGGGTGTCAGGTGACCTTATGGGATGTTACAGTCACATTTGGACATGTGTGATCTCACATGAGATTCCACATTCTATGTTTCAAATGAAATTACAAGATTTACTTTAAGTCGCAAGGTGTGTTATTATGCAAACTTATATTCCCGATCAACAAATAACTAAGAACACTTGTTGAACTATACTTGTTTTTGAGTGATGCAGGATTGCTTGTGAACCCAAATGCTACTACATCATACTCCTTAGATAAGTGAAATGATCCATGAGCTCCTACTCATAAAGATTCTTCAAGTTCTTCAACAAATCTTCCTTTCTTGAAACTTTGGATGTGATCATGCAAGATGTTTCTTTAGCCTCTCCATTCTTCCACTTTATGAGATATTTATTGTATTCAATTTCTCTTGTTTTTTTTTGTAATTTTAGAGTCAACTACCTTCTCAAATTTTCCTTTTCTTCTTAGAAAACTATTGTCTCAAATCTACCTTCATAAAGTCTAAATCTACATTCTCATTGTTTGCTTTCCCTAAAGGTAAGGGTAAAAATTGACCACATTGAAGATATGTGAAATGTTTATCCCCTTCGTAGCTATACCTCATAAAAATTAGGCGTAAAATTTCTCAATACCTCAGAGGGTCAAATATTTTTCCAATGCAAATTATTATATGTTTCCTTCGAAATCGCTCCTTAAATGAGCTATAACCATGTCACCCACATTGAAATTTTGCTCCCACTTCTTGCGATCTGCATACTACATGTACTTCATACTACTCTTCTTTAGTTTCTCCTGCACTTGTTAGCATACTTCCCTCATCTACTTAGTGAAATATTTTGGTTTTCTACTTCTTCCCATGTTGTTGATGTCTCAAAATCTCTATAACCCATCACGGGCTATTCCCATATATAGTCTAAAATAACATTCTCCTAGTGCTCCAATTGAACAAATTGATATAAGAAAATTTAGTTTATCCCAAGATTCAATCCATTGTCTTGGCTTGTCCCCAACTAAATTACAACAAGTTCTAAAACTTCTATTGATTACCTTTATATGAGGAAGACACATTGATATGAAGTGCAACTAAATATTTAACTTCTTACATAATGTTATACAAAAATGTCCAAAAACCTTGTATCTCTATCTAGCATTATACTCCATCACAACATATGCAATCTCACAAATTCCTTGAAAAATAAATTGGCTATGCTTGTGGCATAATTTCCTTCGCATGCAATAAAGTGTACCTTATTAGAAAATATATCCACAACAAAAATAGAATAATGTCTTTTATGTGTTCTCGACAATCCTAAAACAAAGTCCATGCTGATATGCTCCCATGATCTCTTTTGGTTTGGTAGTGCTCACACAACCCTATATTTTGACTCTTTCCTTTTTCCAACTAGAAATCTCTACATCCTTTTACTAATTTTATTACATCTAGACCCATCTTAGGCCAATTATAGTTCTCATGTAGTTATGGTCTTGTCAACACCTAAATGACTAGATAATACTCTTCTATGCTTCTCCTTGATCAATTTTCTCTCAAGGATTGTTGGGTGTACATAATTGCTTTCCCTGAACAAAAATCCTTCATGTAGAAAATGATATAGCCATGGAGTCCTATCCTTTATTGTAAGATTATTATATATTTCCCATGCATCTTTGAAATCCCAATCTTCTTTATATAATCCTTTCATGTAATCCATTCCAAGTACTACTTCAATCTCAATAAGTAAGAGGCATCTTCTACTTAATGTATTTGTGACTGATTGGATTTGTCACTTCTATGTTGCAAGAAAAGGAGTAAATCTTTAGAATTGTAATCCACTTCACATGTCTTTGATTCAACATGTGTTGACTATATATGAACTATAGTACTTGATGTCTATGTAAAGAAAAAACCTCTTGGGAAATAGATAATGATGCCACTTCTTAAGAGCTAGATCTATGGCATAAAACTCTTGGTCATACATTGACTATCTTCACTTGGTTCCATTTAGTTTCACACTGAACTAAACAATAGGATTACCTTCTTGGCTCAACACCACTACAACTACTAATCTGCTAGTACTAGTACACCCTCCTAGTTTTTGGCATTTTTTGTACACCAACAAAATATTTATTACAAACAAAGTTTAAATTCAAATGTATAAAATGACCAAACACATTGTTAGACGTAGGGAATTTGTAATATTTCATAAAATTTAAAGTTTGTTATTTATTTTTTAAGATTTATTGTGTAATCAATTTTAAAAATATTTTTGGCCACCTAATGACACACAATTTTATGCTTTAATGTGCAAGTCTATTTGAAAGACCTTATTGAAGTTAGGAAACTCCAATACTAGTTGATCAATTACCTTCCTCTTTAAGCTTTGGAAGTTATTCTCTACTTATAAAAACTCGTAAATCCATGGAATTTCTAGGATTGAAACATTTTGAGTAATAGTCACTCCACAATAACTTTCACCTTCTTAGGATCCTTTGCAATGCATCTCAAGATCTCATGAAGCCCAAATAAACCCACTCTTTTTTCATGAAGATGCATTTCTTCAAATTGATTAGCAACTTATGCTCTCACAATATTTGTAACACTTGCCTCGTGTGCTTCAAGTGTTATTCCTTCAATTTATAGAGATCAAAATGTCATCTAAGTACATAATGAAAACTTACTTAAGGAATGACATCAATATTTTATTCACGAGCCTTGTAAAAGTGATCAATGTGTTTGTCAACATGAAAGACATAATTATCCATTCCCCTTCTATTAACCTAATTTGATGGTATTCACTCTTCAAATCAATATTTGTGAAGTATTAATCTCCACTCAAGTAGTCAATCAAGTCATTCACCTTGGGCAATGGAAATCAATACTGGATAGTAGCCTTATTTATGACCCAATCAATGCACATCCTAACACTTAATAACTTCTTTGGGTGATAACACCACAAGTAATGTGCAGGGGTCTCAAAGTTACTTTGAATATCTCTATCTTCAACAAACCTTGCACTAACCTGTTCACTTCATCATTTTCCGAAGGTGTCATGTGATACACTACCTTGTTTAGAAAATTGGATCTTGCAATCGGATCATATGATGAATAATAATACTTTAATAGGAACTATATTTGGAATATTATTTGAAAGCATATCCTCGTAGTCACTTAGTAAATACTTTAAATATTCAAGAAAACTACTTGGTTCTTCTGTTGTGATCCCAATATTCAATGTTTTGGAATAAAAGCATAACATGCCTTCTCCATCCTGTCTTCCTTCAAGAATCAATTCCCCAAAATCAACATCACATTTGAGATGTTTTGCACTCCTATGTCCATCAATGGACCTTGTGAATACTTCCTACCATCCTTCATAAGGGTGTAGGTGTTATCCCCATTATCATGCAAATCCTTCGATCAAACTAGCACATTCTTCCTAAAATTTAACGAAAAAACATCTATATGCATCCTTATACTATACAATATAAAAGTTGACCATGCAGTTCTCATTCACTAGAATATGATGCCCTTTAAACATTCATGACACCTTGTAGGGACTTGGGTGTGTGATTATCTTCAAACCCAATTTCTCTACCATTTCAATTTCCATGAGATTATCTTTGCTACAAATATCAATGCTAAATTTGAAATACTTACTTCTGAAGTTGCATATGGTCATGATCATATTATTCCTTTTCATTGAATTATTCCCATCTTTTGAGGATTCAACAACACCCATTTCATCCTAAGAGTTTCTACACGTTTTGGATTTTTATGCGATCTAGTGACATAACACTTTCCTTATTTACATGTGCAATATGATTGATGTACTAATTTATCCTATCGTTGTCCTTTGGTGCATACAGGAACTCAAATGCTCTATGCCTCGTCTCCTGGCATCTGAAGCACATACCCACAACTACTTACTCAGTCACAGTATTGTATCACTTTGCTTCTCGATGTGCTACTACGGCTATGAGTAGTATTATTTTTTCCATCGTGCAAATGATGTGCTCTACCACCATTTTCTCTTCCTCCGCATCTTTCAAAATTTCCATTTCCCTCGGTGTTTCTATTTTACCTTATAGAAAAGTTTTCATTAACTTTCAAAGAATACTCATATGCTTGTTTCATGAAACATACCTGAACATACCTAACTCATCTTGAATGGATATTTGCAGGACACTTATGTACCTTGAGACCTTTTCTTCATCATCTTCCACATAACCAACTCAAATAAAATAAACTATAAATCTTCTCTGTAGTCCTTTACCCTTGTCTCCTTCTACATCATATTATATAGCTTTTTGAATAAACTTAAATGATAATTGAAAGCTATAAACTTAATAGTCAATTTCACAATCATTTGATCCCAAGGATTTATCATATCTTTTCTATTTTAGCCTCATTCTTCTTGCACATGATCCTCCTACAAGGATGAATTTCCTTTTAACTTGGTGCCAAAGAAATCCACTGGCTTGGGGTCTTCCATATGCTTTTACTCAAAGTATTTCTCCAATTCAATGATCTAGTTAGTGAGATATTTAGGACACAAACTCATTAAAAACTAGGGGTTTCCATCCCCAACTTACCTCTCATCATAACAATAGCCCTAATGAACCTATCTTTGGGTTCTTCTACCGTACCTTAAATGTAAAGCTCATGTTTTTATTCATTTGATTTTTCATCATTGACATCTTCTACAACTCATTGTTATAAAATATCCATATCCTCCAACTAGGGTTGGAATATTCTTATATTAAAACTAAGTCTACAAATTTTTATGCTCTCCCATTCTTCCCAAAGGCATTTTGTGTACCATTTCTTACTCTTTTTAGCAATGAAAGTAATGAAACATTCTACCCAACACTTCTTGGTTTGAAGATTCCTTTACCATTATCTACCCACACTCGCAAATGTGGAAAATATAATTCTAACTCACTCACATGACATAACATGCTCGATATCAAGTGATGTTTTCACATTTAGGGATTCGAATGAACAAGAACCTTAGACCATGTAACCTTAATTCACATTCACACTATTCTTATGTAGTGAATGAAATCTCAACACATAATATAGTTTTACTAACATAACTCATTACAAGTGTTATGTAATTATTACACTCTCTTCTTTGTTATATAAGTTATGAGTTGCAAATTTATCTACAATTAGGATACAACTCAAGCTTATAGATGTATGTTCTCCATTATGAGCACTCCTATAAAATCTCAACTTGCAAGCTATCTCATAGATACCACACTTTAAGAAAGTTCACACTATTCCCTACCGCTTTATCAACCAATTTTGCTAACCAATTTTTCTCGCTAAGCTCTCTAGGACTCAACTCAATTCTTTGAAACTCTACAATCTCCTAGATTTATTTCCCTCACACTACATCTACTACATAAAGTGCAATTAATGCCACTTTTAAGGTCAAAAGTGTGTTATATACCTTTCTTGGTGTTTTGGTCTTGTTTTTAAGGAAATCATGTCATTTTAAGGTATGAAGAGTGACATAAAAATGAAGTGATTAAGATTTTTATTTGCATCAATTTTGTGTCACATTTGCACAATCTTTGCGCCTAATTTACACCACCTATAAATGATGCTAAAACTTTATTTGCATCACTACCAAGTGGTGCTTAAATTGCACCAATCTCATTCAATTGCTTTTGAATATTAAATTAATTGTAATTACATATAATTACATTACATTATATTTTTACTTATTAATAAATATTAGAAACTAAATATTAAGATATTTATTTATTAAATATTAAATATTTTTATTTAATATATAAAAATAATTATGATTTTTTATCGATAAACACTTTTCTCGAGAGTTCTTAATTGATATATATATATATACTTACTTACAATATTTTTACCATATAGTATTGTTGCACGTCTAATTTAACTTTACGCGGATGAACATGACATCTTATCGCAATGCACAATGTCCTTTATCCCTCACGCGACCCATCACACCAAAGTGGGAACTTTGGTGTGCTCACTGAGGCGTGAGAGAATACTAGTCCCATCATAGTTTAACATTATGATAAGGAAAACATTAGTAATTGACACCATATAAAATAAAATAATACAACTTGCTAGGTTAACATCCTCACGCTTGGATAACCTAATTGTGATGTAACTTATATTCCCTTTTATTGATTACTCATTGTAGACACAAAATTTATGCACTTTGGTACATTTCTAGGTCTTAAAAGCATGCTAGCATTTACATGATTCATAAGCAAGAAAAATAGTAATTGACAACTCCCTTTGGCCTTTTTCTTTGTTTTTGCACTTTCATCTATGGTCGTATATATCTTACACTCTTGCCGACATTTGACTGTTTTATTTTTCTATGGCCTCGGACACTAGCGCCTAGTTGGGACAATAGCGTTAGACACTCTTGTCCTCTTGGGCGCTCCTATATTTCTTTACCTTTTTCTTATCCTCTTTGGTCCCCTTTCTCTTCTTAATTACTTTTTACTACTTTGGGTCGGCCTTCCAGTTGTCAATTATGAAATTTAAACAAGGGAATCATATAAATACATAGTTATGCTTTCAAAATGAGGGACCAAGCACTAGCATTATCTATTATCACCTAAGCTTGCACCCAAATGCACAAGAGCATTACAAAGCATATATCTAGCACATCCACTCAAGGGACAAGGGCTACATACTTCTACATACAAAGCACGAGAAGGGGAAGTTTATTCTATTCCATCCACACATTCTATACATTGCTACATTCTAGATCCAACATGCTATCATTGGTGCAACTTGCACAAGGGAATCTTAGGGCATCATTACACACACAAACATGGAGAACTACATGGAGTTTGACTTGCAGTGTAGTGCTCGGTTGTAAGTTCACTCTTCGGGTGACCATTGGGGTCAGTCAGAATCCACATTCTACATCTTTTTTTATTAGATTTGATGTGGTTTGTGGACATGTGTAGGTATACATTTGTTTCTTAGGTTACAGGTACATTTAATGATCAAGGAGTAAAATCAGAGTGACAATCAATGACTAACAACAAACGTCCTCCCATACAGGAAAAACTAGAATTCAATCATCTCGAATAGATGCTAACGCCCAAATCAAAGGTCACCAACACCCATACACTCCTACCCACCAGGCACTTCGACTTGCATAGTTTTATGCCTCAAAACCTCCAACGAGTCCCTGGATGGCACTCATCGATACCTATTCCAACTATTCATCCACCCAAATCACTTCCAGATTATGTGAAATCAACCAAGTCTCACTCTCTCTCTTGCTTAGGGTTTCAATATTATTGAATGCTTGTTACTTCTCCATTTAGTGTATTTTGTTTTTTGCACATCATTTATTATATTAGTTACTCTGCAATAAGACTTAATACAATTTACAGGTATGATCAAAACCCTAACAACAAAGGTAGCACGACAAAGTAGATATTAAACCAAAAGTCCTCAGACCCAGAAAATAAATAGATCCCGAGTATTCGCGCTAATGCTAGCACCCAATTTCAGATACCAGTGCCCGAGCGCTCCTGTCCCCTTGTAGGTACTCATGTCCCACACATAATAAAGTTACTGAATTCTCGGTTAGCCACCAATGTGTGTCGCTTGCCAATCATATCTAGCAGATACACAGTCCCAACTACCTCCGTGTCGTATAGAAACTAGCTAAGTCATATATCATTCTTATTTTCTTAGTAATATCCCACATTGGTTGATTGGCTTGGTCCGTGGTAGCATATAAGTCCCAACACACCATGATCCTTATGCCAATAGGGGTTGAACTACCATGGAAGTAGTCCCCCTTACTAACATAATGGTTGATTGGTTGTGGGATGAATATGTTGCTTGCTCGGCCTTCCCCTCTCCTCCTCTGTGGCGGTTTAGATAAATAAAAATGCAAGTCTCCTTCGCATGCTTACCCCAAATAAATTCGGTTATGCCTACTCTTGTGGCATCTTGGAAATGTTTCTATGACTATAATACTCCTCCTCTCCTTAGTAATATCCCACATTGGTTGATTGGCTTGGTCCGTGGTAGCATATAAGTCCCAACACACCATGATCCTTATGCCAATAGGGGTTGAACTACCATGGAAGTAGTCCCCTTACTAACATAATGGTTGATTGGTTGTGGGATGAATATGTTTCTTGCTCGTCCTTCCCCTCTCCTCCTCTATGGCGGTTTAGATAAATAAAAATGCAAGTCTCCTTCGTATGCTTACCCCAAATAAAGTCGGTTATGCCTACTCTTGTGGCATCTTGGAAATGTTTCTATGACTATAATACTCCTCTCCTTAGTAATATCCCACATTGGTTGATTGGCTTGGTCCACGGTAGCATATAAGTCCCAACACACCATGATCCTTATGCCAATAGGGGTTGAAATACCATTGAAGTAGTCCCCTTACTAACATAATGATTGATTGGTTCGGGATGAATATGTTACTTACTCCGGCTTCCCCTCTCCTCCTCTCGTGTAGTTTAGTTAAATAAAAATGCAAGTCTCCTTCGCATGCTTATCCCAAATAAAGTTGGTTATGCCTACTCTTGTGGCATCTTGAAAATGTTTCTACGACTATAATACTCCTCCTCCTCCACCGCTCGAGTACTTAACACTTTTATATTAGTTGTATATTATCATTTGTTACATTAGTTACTATGAAATATAGATTTAATTCCATTTATATTAAATCATTTGGTGAACTGATCGCTCGAACCCTCCTTTCTTCTATGTTTTTATGCCCATCACCCGTAGTGGTCATTACGGTTCTTTTAAACACATTGAGATTCTTCCATCTACAATTCGTAAGTCCTCTAAATCAATTATTGAATCCTCTAATCCTTTGCTTAGTTCCAAAGAACGCCCGCTTGAAAACATTGACAATTGAAAGTGAACAATCATATGATGAGGAAACTAACGTTGATCAAGAACAGTTAGACAAGCTTACTAATTTTTTTCTTCTTTACACAATCACCCCACCCACATTCCACATGTCCTAAATGATTTACTTATTGTGAAACAAGCTCAAGATGCTTCCTCTCACCCTCTTGTGGGTTCCTCCTCTGCTCCATGGCCTCCACACCACCATCTACTATTCCTATTTCTATAGCCACCATTGTCGTCCCCTCCCTCCTCCCAATAATTATGACACGCAACGCAACAAACCTAGTCTAATGGCGGTTCCTCTTTAGGAACTCATAACCTAACCTCTTTATCTTGTGATCTCCAAATTCAAATTCACCAATTACAACAAGCTACTTCACGCTCATCTCCATCTCTAGATTCTTCATTACTCCTTCATACCCATTTTGCACCCACCATATCCTCATATTTACTTCCTCTTGAATTCATTGCACCCAAGATTCCAACCTTCAATGGCCATGATGACCCTTAGGAGCATCTTCAATCTTTTCATATGGCATGTCTTGACTATGCAAATGAACTTACATTGTTGGCTAAACTGTTTCCTAGAAATTTGCAAGATTGTGTTATGTGATGGTTTTATGATCTACCTATTCACTTGGTAACCTCCTTTACACACTTAGCCGATGCTTTCCTTGCACATTTTTCTTTCAATATCGGTACTGAAATATCCTACGCCCAATTAAATCAAATCAAACAAGGATCCAATGAACGTCTCTCGATTATGTGCTACGCTACAAGAATAGAGGACAAACAAGATGAGTAGTAGATATAGGAATGAAAACATTAAGACTACATTCCCAATAGAGGTGAGGATAGAAGAAACTTAAATGGAAGATGTGATAATTGTGGATGTGACATTATTAGAAGCGAGAGGGGTAGAAGCACTGCACCATTGTAATTCCTCACAAAAAGGCATATAAGAAAAGATTCAAATTATGATGGATGAAAACAATGTATGCATTTATATCATTGGCACATTCTTCGAGAAAATACTTTAGAACAAGCCTTGTCCATGAGCCAAAAGAATAAAGAATAGTTAGAAACCCTAGGAGAATATGGATTTGATGCACATCATACAATACTCGGGTTCACCAAATGATTTAACCTAAATGGTTAAAATTCTAGAGGTTTGTTAAATAATTGAATATTATCCTAATCAACTAGTTTCCAAGGCTAATTGCAACAATATCAGGATAATACATGAAACAAGATAGATATTGATAAATGATGAAACAAATCACTAGTAATGAGAGGTAGAAGAGGACTTAGTTGATTATGTTGGACCGTGTTTTAATATGGGTTGACTTGATGACTGGAAATGACTGTGAGAGATTTGTCTTTGAATATGTGTACTAAAGCGTGAAAGGACCATGATGTATGGTACACCCCAAAGTGTACCCATTTTATGGCCCTTTTTGTACACCTTCATCCCTCTACACTTTCAAATCCTGCAAATTTTTGGAGTGCAGTGAGATGTTTTATGATCTATTCCTATATGATATCCCGACCTTTGATGATGTGCAATGCTTGTTGTGAAAATAATTTTATCTTTGTAACCTTAGAAAGTTAGAGAGAGTACTACAAAACTAATGTTAGGTGGGTTGTGGGCACCCACAAAAATTGCCGACATTTTCACTACTCTGAAGAGGTCTCAACCCAAATGTTGTTCTCTACTTGCATGTGACATCTAGAATGTATGCAACCATAGAGATAATCATGACCTTGCACTTGATCTTTCCCTAGCTTGACTTGACTCGGATAGTGTTCCTTTTGTGCTCGCAGATTTGAGTGATAAGCGTAATAAAAATATTATGCGAGAGTAATAGAAGATCAAGGAGTATTGGAGTAGCTCTTCTTATAATTACTCTTAATGTTATCTCATTAGAATATTAGGTGCTAAGTAGAATGAATTTCCTGTTCAATTAGAGATGTATAACTTACTTATATATGCATTATGGATTTGAGAAAATCAAGAAAGGTCGACTAGAAGTGTAACAAAGAGATTGAAATTAGGAATTTTATGGTTGGAGGGAGAGGCACCCAAGTGGCAGTCGGCCCATAACGTACAAACATTATGGCCCTTTCTAGGTGTTATGGTCTTGAGGTGTTTGCAGTAATTTGAAAACCAAGATTTTAATGTGGAAGGGTATAGTTTGATTTGGTGGAGTAATATGAAAGTTATAGTTATATGAACAAATAGATCATGTATGCAAGTAAGAACGAGTGAGATGTAGGTAGGGATAACATAATTGACTAAATTGAGCAAGTATGTACTAATGCAAGAGTGTTACACAATCTGTGTTGATGCAAGACATAAATTACCAAAATGAGTGTCTATAGACCCAACCAAAATTATTTGGTGTGATAATCAGAGTTTCATCCACAACTGTCAAGACCAAGTGGAGCACAAATGCAAAAACCACATTGAGATAATCTTTCATTATATGTTGCAATTGATACAGGACAGGGTTGATGATCTTAATTTTTTTAACGAATAAATTAGGCTACACACATCTTCAAAAGACCATTTCTATACACCCACTTTTCTCATCTAAAGAAATTTTAGGGATTGAAGGAAGGTGTCATCATGGGGGAATAACTCAATGCTTCCTCCATTATTTCCTTCATTGAAGTACATCATAAGGGAGGATAATAGTGTATTTAATTTCCATACACTATTGTATGGTTTTCATATGCACTTGTAACAATAGTTGTAATTGAATGTGTGGTTAATTCACCACTTTGTGTACATATATTCACATCAATTAGTAGAGAAGAGTATCAACAAATCTATTTACTTGATAGACTTATGCAAATTATATTCTTTCCTAAGACTTGATTTGCAAGTTAACTTCTCTTCAAACCCCAACCCTAGCCTCTTAGCTTTTCTTGTTAAGAGAAAAGAGCTAGTGTGTGAGGTTATCATTGTGGAAGAGATTTATACTTACTCTAGTGATTTAAAGTCATGGCAATTTAATAAAATTGTGTTAGTCATGCTACCTTTGATAAATCTATGTTATGTCTTTGCTTTAATTTTTTTATTGATTTATTATACATGCATGCATGTGGTTGTTTGTTTATGATTGTTTATAGTGACTCTAGTGAATAAAAAAATGTAATACTTTAGAGATTGCATTGATGACAACCTAATGACCACCAATTCCATATTTGTTGGATTCATCAATAAAATAGTTGTATTCATTTGACACCATGGAGGATGTCATTTTCACACGAGACACAAATACCCAATGCAATAACATGTATCATATTCCAATAATAAGAAAGATTACAGTCAATATTTATGTCAACATTTCACTCACCATAGGACCCTCCATTGCTAAATCCTTTGAGGGAATACATAAATCTTCTTCCAATTCAAATCGAGGTTGATCAAATCATAGAGCAATAAAGATTTTATTTTCTAGCAATTTGTTGATGGTTAAAAATTGTTTTCTTGCGATTGAAAAGTTGTTTTAGAACATGAGGTGTTGTTTGAGCATCTTTTTGGACTTATAAGTCCATTTAAAAGCCTATCAATTGCTTAGATAGAGGAGAGAGGGATTGTCAAAACTTGTGTTGGGAAGATCATACGCATCCTCTATTTATGGGATAGTTTTCGGACTACAAATTTTTCATTCGTAAAATCCCCAAATTCCTTGATGTTATCTACAACCTACCATAAGCATAATGCATGTGGAATTCCTTAAATACATTGGAACCCATGAGCGGGATATCCGTGATACCTCTATGGCAATAAATAACCAATTCTTATTTACCATTTTTTACCATCTTAAGGGATCTTCATCCCAAAATTGTTGTGCCGATTCTTGCGTTATGTCAGCATTTTCTTCATACAATGGCACTTTCAACATCTCCTCCATGTGTTCGGGAGAGTTAAGCATAAGGGGTTCATTTTTGTTGTTAAAGACTCTCGAAGTTCAAGGTCATAATGTGTGGCACATGCCAGAATAAACTCAGGACATTGTATTGAAATCATAAATGCTACTTGAGGTAGGTCACAGCGATAGAGTCTCTTTGAGAAAACAATTTTTCCTTCTCTCCTAACTCTCGTAAAATTGGATCATATCCACATGGCCCATATTAGTATCTGAAATGTGATCGTATGTTGAGCTTATGGAAGATGTTGGGATTAATCCTTGATATGCATACTTAAGTGTTGATTTGTTAGAGCGTTCTCCCATTGTGAGTTTTTAAAGAGGAAAGAAAAGAAGCACACGTCACTGGGAAGGTGCCGGGTCTAAGTCTCGGACCACTGTAACCGCAAGAAAAAATGTCTCTTATTTATTATTTTTCTTTTTTATGAGCTGAGAAATTCCGGATTTACAATTTTTACAAAGTGGTAATATGAGCTCAAGCTCGGGTACGAGCTCGAGCTATACAATGAAATATTGAGCTTGAGCTCGAATTACAAATCAAGCCAAAATGCTATGAATTCGGCCTTGGAAACCGAGCTACCTCAGACTTGGTGTAAATAGAAATTCGTTCGATTCTCGAGTTCGAGCTCGATAGAATATAATGGGTAGGGCTTAGTTCGCAAGCCAAAAATCAAGCTCGTATTTTTGGCTAAGGATCTCGTATAACCAGACCGCTTTGTGTTGGTGATTGCGAAATTTGAGAGGAAGGAACAAGTGCTCGGCTTGTGATGAAGAAACGGTTTTGACTCGTATTACCTCCATGCCATCTCAAGCTCGTGCCTTTACTTATTCTTCATCACCGTATTGAAAGTTGTGCTCAGCCTGTGCGTGGCCTGTCAACATACACAATAAAACCGAAAAACAGTTTTAATAAAAACAACATGTAAAATAAAAGAAAGCCTCTAAACTCGAGTCATCTCGTGTTATTCTGAGCTTTAGCAGGGTAATACGAGCTTGTGCATGCTATATTGATCGAGCTTGACTTGCACAGTCCATGGATCGATCTAAACATGGACGAAGCTGGATCATTCGTGAGCATAGTTCGTGAGCAGGAGGATCGGGCCAAGCATCCACCAAAGGCCATACGCCCAACCAGAAACGAGTTACCTCCTTGAGCACAGATGAATATCAAGTCGGGTCGAATTATAATGGGCTCGAGCATAGGCAACAATAAAGAGCTCAAGCTCGATTGTGTAGGAGGGCTGCGAGCAAAACTGGAGTATTTGGGACTTGAACTCGAGCTCCCTTAAAAACTTACACATAGACCAGAAACGAAACCATACCTTGAATCGGGCTATGGGCATGAATTCAATGGAGACAACCACCTGGAACTTTCAAGGTTGCCTGGCTCTAGCCAATGTTTGTGCCAGGTTTCTGTGTGAAAGTTAAGGAGTGCATGTGGAATGTGCTTTTCCTTCTTCTGAATCTGAATGTCTGCAATTTTTTTTTTCTTCTTAGTCTTCCAAATTTCTCCCACTTCTGCAACTTCTTGCAATTGTCTTCTTCCTTGCTTCTCAGATGATGGAAGCAAATTATAATTGCAATTAAATGCCCACGTGGAGAAAATGAGAAACTTCTTCCAAATTTGTCGAACAAACTTTTATGAGGATTAAATTAATATTTATTAATTAAAAACCCTAAAATTTAATAAATATAATTTTATTAAATAAAAAGGTAAAATATTAATTAATTAATTAAAACACAGTTTATGACATAAAAAGAGGACCACCTAACCAAAACGAACGAAACAAAGGCCAAAATGATTAGAAAAATAAAACGATCATGATGAAGGTAATAAACCATGAGAAAGGACACTTCCGATTTTTTTTTTAAATTTTCATGTTATAATTTTGTGTAGTTGAAATTAAGCGATAACAGAGGACTACATAGGCCCACGATAGGACCCAAATGACAAAGAAGAATGTATCTATATTACCAATACTATTGGGCAATCACATGGACATACAAATAACCATGACAAAGCATTAGCTATTACCATACAAGAATCCTAGAGAATACACTCAACAAAAAACGATTGATATCGACACAAAAGAAAATGTCTAACATTCACGACCATATCCAAAATTAAATCAATATTTAAAAAATAAAATCATTTATTATCAATTTAATCAATGCTCAAAAATTTAAAAACACTCCATACACAATCATAGAAAAGAAAAAAGCTCATAAACGTTACCGTGAGAATAAAAAAACCAGTATTCTTTGATCCACCTTCGTTCACATGATGATGAAATGTCACTTTCTTCTTTTATTCTTCTTTTTCAGATACACCATTTACGGGACTTACACTCTTTAATAATTTTTGTAATTTTTGTGTGTATTTCTGACGTACATGTGCAAACTCTACAAACATAAACGGCTACATAGAGAATTTTATTATACTGGTTTTGCATTTGAATTAATAGACATTCTTGCAAATAATACATACACCATGAGCAAACGAGTGAGTCTAGGAAATTCAATGCACCTATGTTTTAGCAGACATGTGGATGTTTTAGCAGATATGTGGAGTAGACATGTTTTAGCAAATATGGGGATTAGAACTTGGGTGGGTAGCTGGGAGCACTCAGGTCCCACCATCACGACACATCCTTATATCCTACTACAAACATTTATGGTTTACCTTTCACACATACCAATTAAATTTATTTTAGAAAAACTAACTTATTACTACGACAATAGTGCAACCATTTACTACTATTTGCAATTCGATTGTAGATTTTAGTCGTGTTTTGTTAACATACATTCATAAAGATGAGGGTTGTATCCACTTCAACAATATAAATAACTCTTATTGTATTAATTGATCATTATATGAGAATGATTGTTGTTTTTAACCATAAAGGTAATATTTTACACATTATTTGATTCGCTTGATTGTCATTTTTAAGCATGAATATAACACTTTATACATTATTTAACTGCCTGATATTTTTATTTAAAACTTCTGGTGACAAACTTCCTACCTTTTATATGGTCCTCATCTGAGTTTTTAAAACTAAAACATCACCTTAATATCTTTTGCCCACTCCCAACTCAGCAAATCCGGTGGATTAATTTGGATGATAAATCATTTACCTACTAAGTGGAAATCCCAACTACACCCTCCTCATTTAGAAGCAATTACCTTCCTCGAATCGTATGCTTGTTCTCTTACACGTCTACCTACAAAAGTCAAAAGGGGAGTTAAAAATTAATTGTAAATGTATTCCATTTATATTATATACCATTTTAAAAAGATTCTTCATTTCAAAATATTTTGTTGAGTGATCTATATATATATATATATATATATATATATATAAAAGTCTCAACAAGTATGAAATATTAAAAATTTGAGATACATGAATATAAATAAATACGTAAACCATAAAGTAGAGAAAATTTGACAACAAAGAGATAAAAAAATAATGATACTGAAATAGATCCGAGAAATATGTCGGATATACATGAATTAGACTTACTATTACGAGATGGGCCTTGTTGACAATGCCACTCTAAATGAACTTGAAATGTGATTTTGACAACAGATTGGAAGAGCACAATGTTCCTCTATATTTGTTAAGTATGGCATGGTAGTTCTTAAAAAATTGAACAATCCCAACTTGATGCTCGTAAATCGGTTGGCTTTGACTTGCCCACACTTTACCATGTCACTTTAACAATAACTAGCACTTCACATAATCATAGACCACTAAAACAACCATTCCTTAAACAATTATTGGGTGTGATCATTCAAGGCACTTGAGGGACTAGAATATTATACTTAAATCATTACATATAAAGTGTTCTTCAAAGTGCATTGTCAAACAAATAAAGCCCATTCCTTGTTGTTGCACCCAACGGTATCGTTGCGTTTAACACACAATCCTCAACCATACAATCAAGATTGAAGATTCCAATAAAAGAGATACAACCACTAAAGGGACTTACACTCACAATATTTCAAGAAGACATGAAACACATAAAATACGTGCTTGCCAATGAGATGAATTTCACGGGGCCAAACCTATTACTAAAGACATATGGTAGGTTGCGTGAGACATTTCCCTATAGATAATACCTCTATTTTGGTGACATGTCTACAGTTTTCATAGGGTACCTAGCAGACCTACCACCTATTATGGACAAACATAGCTATATATATGCATCAAATTTAAATGCAAAAATCATGTAGCACGTCTTGACCACAATTATTACATTAGAAATTGTTTTTCTTCAATAAAGCAATACTCAACTCAGTCCACTTTCACCTAAAATTATGGAACATATGTAGTGTGGAGCCAACACAAAATGATTGGGAACTACTAATGCACTACACAAACAAATTTCTAATATTTCAACGACTCAATCCACCTATTAGCTACAAACGATTTAAAGAGACTACACCACAATAAAAAGTTAGAGCTGCTAAAAATTCTAGATGTACTCAATCTTGCATTGCACACAAAAAAATTACCAACATCAACAATGACAATGAATAACTCCCTTGAAAAATCCAACTTTATATAGGCCAACGAACCATGCTTACAATAAACTTATGAATTTAGGAAGGCCTTGTAAATGGAGGTCTTAGAAAATTGAAAGACACGTCTACTGAACGGTACTAAACTAACATACTTACCTATATATGGTATAGTGAGATTTGATGGCTACACAAGCTATCATGGGACTCAAATGACAAAAAAAGGTACTTATAATACCTATATTACTAGGCAATTGTAATTATGACATTAACAATTACCATACACAAATTTTAGAGGATACACTCAACAAAGAAACTGTCGATATGGAAACAATTGAAAGAAAACCCTGACATACACAACCATATCCAAAATTATATCAATTCTAAAACTTTTAAATAAATTCTTTATTTATTCTCATTCAAAAATGATACTATTGAAAATGAAAAATACTATTATTAAAAAGAAAAAAAGAAGAAGAAGAAGAAACAACTCAGAGTCGCAACACTTACTCTCAAAATAACAAAATCTAGTATGCTTTGATCCACCCTCACTCACATGCCATGTCACTTTCTTCTTTTCCAGATACACTATTATTTTGGTGTATTTCTGACGTACATGTGAAAACTCTACAAACATAAACGGCTACAGATGAGAATTGTCCTCATTATTATACTGGCTTTGCATTGTTTGCATTTGAACTAATAGACATTCTTTCAAACGAATGACATGTACGAAATTCAATGCACCAATGTTTTCTAGTTTTGCCACTTGACAATTTCACTTCATTCATACATGTGGAGTCTGGATGATCTCATGTGGATTCTTACTTGATTCCAGTGGCATGCTATCATTTTGTCTAACTTTCCCTCCTCTTCACTTCTGTAACACTGACACACCAATAATGATAGTTATTTATTGCATTTAAAATCATCCACCTCATATTTCACATGTTTAATCAACAGCCTTAAATGTATTTCTCCCATGTTATTCTCACTGGTGCACATGTTAAATATAGAATACTGCAAACATTTATGACTTACGCTTTCACACGTGTCAATAGCATTTATTTCAAAAAAAAGTAATTTATTATTACGTGACAAATGCAATCAGTGCAACTATTTATTACTGTCTGCAGTTTTGATTGTACTTGATGAGATTTGGCGTCCCTTCCAGAGGTTTTTTGGATTTTTAGACATTTTTACAGTTTTTTTGGATGTTCAAAGATTTTATCAGTGCATTAAATACATAATTTCATAACATGAATTGACATGATTGAGGTTGCAGCTAAGTTTCTCGGAGAGCTCGTACAGAAGCAATAATTTGAACCTTGAGTGTGTTCGAGGGGGCTTTTCCGCCCCGTGGCTAAGCCGGCGATAAAATCGCATATCTCCCCATAATGCCCTGTATACCATACATGTCACACGTGTGCAAGGTGGGACCCGCCACCGCTGAGCTGTCAGATTTTCATGGTATACACATTATATGTGAATGAAAAGGATGTTTGGCATGCAACAGTCTGTAGGTGGACTGGTAGGCATGTGTGCTTGCAACCAAGAGGTCATGGGTTTGAATCCCATGTATTTTTGTGGTTTGTGGTATACACACAACATGTGTGTATACCACAAACCCAAAAACAATCAATATGACAAGGAGTTGTTTGAAAATTGAGGCATGTCTTTGTTATCTATGACAGAGTACAAGTGAGTCTCAAGCTATTTCCAGGTACCTTGACAGTTTTGATTAATCAAAATGACTTAGCATGACAAAACACAGTCTTTTGGGAATAAGAGTCCCCAATTTTGTGCTTACATAGAGAAATTTGTGAATGAACATGTTGGCTGAGATGGGAAAGTGACATGAGCACTTGGTATAGGAAAAGTTTGACTTGAAGGAACCATGTCCTAGTCAGTAAAGAAAGTTTGATCTCTAAGTTTCATTGAGCTTCAATATGATAGGTTTAGTCTAGAAATCTTGAATTTGAATTGAAACTGATGACCTTTCTTCATAATCCATGTTATCAAGAAGTTGAAGACAGAATTGTGACATCATTAGTAGCCTCACGTGGTCATATATATGGGCTCGAGTGACTTAGCAGAGATCTCCATAGCACAATTTTTATTGGTACTTCTAGAGACAATGATGTTAATATGGTACAGTCATGCATAGATTTGGTATAATCTCCCTGGTGAACTCTTCAAATGATGATGGATGTGACCACAATCAATGTGATATGTTGTCTACACAAAGGATATCTTGAAGAAGCTTCTCCAAGTGCAATAAACAGAGGTTAGTGTCATGAAGCTCCAAGCTTGTAGGGTTGAATCCATGGTGATATTCATTGTTCAATACAAAAGAAGCCTAAAGTTGGTGATGGTAGCTCTATTGGCCTTCTTGTGGATGTGCATGAGCTCAAGAAAATGAATGGAAATGGTCCGAATACTTCAAATGAATGGTTAGGGTTTGGATCTAGAAACCCTCCGTGCCTGAGGTTAATAGTTTGAGCAATCTTGGCATAAATTACAAGTTTTCGGGAATATATGATTATGAACATTGTAAATACATACTCCTACAACTATTAAGGTGACTATAAAGGTGAAGTTATCCGAGACCGCATAAGTAAACAACGAAATTTGTAATATTGCATGATTGTGACAAACCGTGTTTAGTCTTATTAACATGTTCCTTTCAAGAAAAGATTAGATCAACCTCTCTACCCTCCAAAGTTGTTCAAGGCTCTTGTTTTCGAGGTGTTTTAGTTTGGATATGCTATGATCATTCGATATGATCATTTTTAAAAGAGCAATCTCCTACTCCTCCGAGTTCAAGGCTCGTGAAGGTGAACTTGAACTATGTAATGCAACATTGACTCAAAGCTTCAGATACGGTTGATCCCCATGCTATTAATCGTTGGTAAGGACCTTTCAACATTCCTTATGCTTTGACCACAAGCATGACTTGACAAAGTGTATACATTAGTATGCTTCATGAATATCATAGTGAAAATCATGATCTTGCACTTAAGGTTTATGAGTTCAAATGACAACAAACATTGAAATGGTGAAGTATAGTCTTCGTATGACTAAAAGAGGCTGAAGAAGTGACCTAAAAAACATGGCAAGGTTGTCTTAATCATCTTTGCTCTTTCTCAATCTATGAAGAGTTATCCATGCATGCAAGCACTTGTTGATATGAAAGTGAAGGTTCAAATGCCTTGTTCAAGTTAAGGAAAGTATGAAAAGATTTTGGATAATCTCAAGGGTCACCGTAGCGTTCAATTAGACATTTGCCACTTGTGTCGAATTGAATACTCCTCTCGCAAATGTCAAAGACAAGGACAATTACTAAAATTTTCTTTGGTCTTCCTTTGAATGTACACAAATGAAGGTATTTAAAAAGACTATAGGTAAAGTGAAAGGTCATGTCAATATGTGAGACTATATGTTATAAAAAGAGCTATTGATCTTGATAAGTAAGGGATTCTTTTTGAGTAAGTGCATGTAATGCTAAAATCAATACCATGTTGCAAAAAGTTATGAATGCAAATAACAAAGATATTTCTTGTGTATGATATGTTGATGAACCGGTGTGGACTGCTTAACATATATACATATAGAACCTTGAACATAGATTATGTGCAGGACTCAAAAATAGAGACAACATGGTTTGAGAAGGAAGATATGTTGATAGAATCAAGTAAAAGGATAAGAAATCGAGTTACGAGATAGAGAATGACAAGTGAGCATCTTAGACCTGAGTTGAACATTAATACATATATAACCACTCTTTTGACTGTATGAGAACAAGTGATTTGATCTTTGGAAAAGATATTACCGAGAAGATAGCTTGTCCGAAGAAACAAGTTCTGTTTGGATGGATGAAAGAATTTCTATCAAGGTTTCTTAGAAGCTACGTAGAAGAGTATTGTTTGAAGATTTGATTTTGTAAATAGGCTTGGTAGAACATTGTTTGGAGTATGATTGTGTGATCCAAGTGAGTGAAGTGATATGAATATTAGGATAATTGTGAGCCGTGTGTGGTGAACCAGAGTATATGAAGGTTTAAAATATTGAATTTAATGCTTGTGAAGTCCATATGTTTAATTAATATACAGAGCTTTGAATTAGCAAGTCAAGCTAAGTAAATGAATGCTTCAAGAGGTCAAATTTCAGGAGACATGTGATCAAAACCATGATACATGATGAATTGGAAGAGGTTGGTGTATTGAAGAATACTCGCAACAACTTGAAAAAGGAGGATTAGGAGAAAAACAAGAAAAGTGTGCTAATATTGAATTCATCATCAGTTGTGAGAGACAACAGAAAAGTGTGACCAAAACTCAAGAACAAGTCTAAGTTGTAGCTTAGCATACAGGGGGTTGTAGCCTCCTTGTAAGTAGTAGCTTACAAAAGATCAATTGTAGTTGATTAAATTCTAGGGAGTTGTAGCTTCCTTGCAAGTTGTAGCTTGCAGAAGGTCAGTAGTTTCTGAATGAATTAATTTGGGGTTGTAGCCTCAAAATTTGAGTTGTAGCTCAACTTGAAATCATGTAACATTTAAAGGGCATATCTTTCCTAAGCATAGTTCATGGTTTCAGTGGGTTTTATCCCATTTTAGGTTTCCCACATTAAATTTGTCTCCGTGTGTTACTTATTTTCTTCTTTGCTTATGAGTGTTAGTTTAATATTGATAATGCAAATTATGTGAATGAACTTATTGTTAAAAATTGTACAGACACTGATTCACCCCCCTCTCAGTGTCCTAATTTCTAACAATTACAAGATAGGAAGGTGGAAATTTTTGAAAGAAGAGTGGGAAGAGAAGATACGTCTTTTTCATATCAAGGAAGGTTAAGAAGGAACGACACGTTCATGGAGTGCTATGTGTATTGAAACATCCAAGCTAGTTAGACGATCTAGACATGGGGTGTCTATGTCCAATATCTATGAAATAGAAATAAAATATAGAATTTCTCGCCAAGATCTATATTGCGAGAATGAATATTTAAAGACATAATAGTGAAATACTTGTGAATTATGGTCGACCGCTAGATTTTTCTCCTTTTTCTTCTTCGATCCTTTAATTTATACTAAGATAACATATCCTACTTTAATCCCATATATGTTATTAGAATTTCTTTCCATCCATGATTGAATCAAGAATACAAATCCAACCTATCATATTTGACAATCTGTAAGTCTCATCTAATCCAACTAATGGTGTAGCTTCCGACTGAGATCATGTCTGCAATCTTGAGATTCACCACCATTATACATGATCAAGAATGGTGAAGAAATCACTTTCCTTCATTTATATTTTAGATGGGCCCAACCCATGTTTTTTTCAATAAATACATTACATGGTGTGGGATCTATACTTTAACTAAGTAAGCTATTTATTAATTCAATGCCTTTATAAATAAATTTAAATCCTTTTTAATTTTTTTCTCGGTTTTAAACCATCCAATTTTAGATTCTTAACCTAATGGTGGCTTTAGTTTTATATCATCCCAAAACTAATTCCATTGAGAATTCATGGCAACTATTTGATTTAAATGACATGTCACATGGCACTAAAGCTAATGAGAGGGATGTAATGACATGGCACTATAACCAATGATAGCTTCGATTTAATATATTATATTCATGTTTTTGGAAACTAATAATAACTCAAGAGTTTACATATTTTATATTTAAATATATTTAGAATGTATATTCTATTTTAACTATGTCGGTAACACGTTTACATATGATAGTGTTAAACCTAAATCAATCAACAAAAATATTCACAATATCAAAACATAGCATAACATGGATCTTCAATAAAATCCTTAAAATGAGACTCTAATTTAGGATTGATTTTTTAAAGTAATAAAATCATTTCTTATTTCAAAAATAGAGCATGGCTTTTAAAAATACTCCTCAATTTTTGGATCCAAAGGTACCTAAAGTATTTCTTTACAAACGATTTTTTCGAGAGGAGAAAAACCTTATTATTTTATGATTAAAAATTCAAAAACATTCCCCATTTACTATCCATGTCTTCTTCCTCAATGAGTTCATTCTTGTTCAACTTTATGTTGTTTTATAGATGATCCATTTGGATAGTAGGAATGGGATGCAAATATTTGAGGATTTTTTGTGTCGAATTTTTTAGAGTAGAGGGTCAAATGAAGGTCTATCTTACACACATAAAGTGGCATCACATATGCAATGGTCCATACCAAATATGAAAAAAAAAATCCTTTATATTTATTAGTGAGGAAAATTACACTCAAGCACAAAAACATTATAAATTCATTGTGTTCATAAAAGAAATTGACAATCTTCAAGGGAAGAAATCCTAGGGCTCTATTTGAAATAGACTTGTAGGCTTATAAGACTTTACTAAAATTGAATTGAGTTCCTTCAACAACTTCTATAGATTGCATCTTTTTAAAGATTCAACCCTCAAATTTTTCAAGCTTCAAAATACTTTCTTACCTAACTAGGGAATAAATTTCAACTATTGAGATTTGAATCTCTTCGAAAATGTGCTTGATGAGATCCTTATATCCTTTTGTATAGGAACTATTTTGAGTGTAAGGATTCCTATAAAGATACTTGTATTCTATTCTATGCTCTAGTTTCGATGTCATTATTATGGTGATGGTCATGCACATGGTGGTTATATGACAAAAACATATCTAATCGGTGAAAAAATGGAACAACCCTAAAAAAATGTACATCAAACAATATGGTGAAGTTGAATGTTGAGCTCATCTAGATTTTGTAAAGACAATATGGATTTTTTCCAAAGACTTGTATGATGGATGACTACACATGGTGTAAACGAAAAAAATAAGGTATACAAGACTATGGATGAGGATATCTTGATATTGTTGTGTAATATATTTCATAGGGAATTTATTCCTTTATTGTATCAAGTATTTGAACATCCGAACAATTCCTACGCCTTTCATTGCATAGAGCTTAAAATATTCACAATTATATTGTTGAAAAAATAAAAACATAAAGACACACGTATGTAAGGAAAGTATTTATTTCAAAAACTAGGACTATTGTGCAAGGATATTACTCACAACCAAAAAATATAAATGCAATATAATATGTAGGGGTATGGTATAAGGGATTATTCTAAATTAATTAACATTAACCAAGTACATTCAAAATAACACATTAATATTTGTAACCATGTTAGAATGATATAATGATTGCTCAAACCACACAAAGGGATAGGATATTAGTTGCATAGAGTGGAACATGGATGATCTAGGTGTGCAAATTGGATGAAAAGGTTGTTCTAGATCAAGAAATGCTTCGTCTCTAAAACTACAATTGGAAATTTCTCTTTTTTAAGATTGTACAACTTTACTTGGAACATAGTAAGTTCCTAGACTCTTTTGTATGGTTTTGGAATTGTATGAAATGAGGTTTTGTAACTTCTCTCACCCTTCATTTACTTGTAAATATGTCTCATTATATGTCACTCAAGATCCCACAACCTTGACACAACCTATGATGACCTAAAACAATTAACAACCCTAGATACCTACAATATCCATAATCTAAGCATTATATAACAAAAGAATAAATCAATGTGTTGGTAAGGCTAGACTACCATTGGGATTCAACCCATATTAAACAAACCCAAGTGCTAAACTACATCTCCTTGAGTGGGATCAAGCCTCATATAGTTCTCGTAGTGTATGTGACAAAAAGATAGTGAGATAACTATAGAGTAGAGAATATATTGAGTACGATGTAGTGGTGTGATTTGGTTTTCTTATAATGTTAAACTAAACCCTTTTATCGCTTGAAGACCTTTGATAATGCTTGGAATGGATTTCTCTTGTTAACACATGTCTAAGGGACCTTTGAGTTCTTTGAAATGAAGGAATCTACTAACCTATTTGAGTGCTCTAAAACTGTTATATCAAGGGTTATCTAAATGATGTGCAACTACTTAGGGAGATGTAGGAGAGCATTGATAACTTTATTTGTGATGGGATCTTATGAGAGTGTTAGGTAAGTTAAAAAGTGTAATTGACATTCTTATATAGGCTTTCATAGGTTATATATATATATATATATATATATATATATATATATATATATATATATTTCATAGGTATATATATATATTATGGATGATCTATGAAGATGAACCAACTCACATAATGATTTTTAAATTGGCAAAAGAATCATTGGATAAAAGTGTCAGGATTTTATAATTCAACTAGGATCATAGTCTATTATGGACTGGAACTATACGGTTTTACATATGCAATAACTAATGCAAAGGATGAAGTTCAAGAATGATTCATGTGGTTGAATTACTACTTTATTTAATAAATATTATTTAGATGAATAATATAGTAACATGTAAAGATGAGAAAGTTGAGAGAGAGAGAGAGAGAGAGATTGGGCTTAGAATGTAAGCATGTATCATAACAAAGGAACAAAGTAAAACTCATATTTTTCAAAGGATAAGATACAAAATTCGAGTGTTTACATTTTCCCCACTTTAAGTTCATTATTCAAAATCACATGCTTAAATGAAAAACACACCTAAGTGTGCATATACACTTTTATTTTCTCAATAGTTTTTTCCTTTATTATTGGTGTTGGCATGTTCCACGGTGAAACCTACAACATAGAATGTAGTCAAAATCTATAGTAGGAATTGAATTGTAATTCAAATGTAAATAATGGTAGTAACTTTGAGAAATTAAATTTGTACAAAGTAAAGTAAAATGATGCAAAACATGAAAGGAATACACTTGTTCCTTTTATGGAGGGATGAGCTCCCATTCTTGTTGCAATTTGGAGATTTGTATTTTTCTTGATATGTCAAATGATTGGGGGTGATCAATCCCCAATCATAATGAAGGAGAAGCCAAAAATGAGATAGAGTTGAGTGTATATGGCCCAACATTGAAAGATTAGAGGTACTGGAGCACCCCATTAAGGGGGAATAACTAGTGTAAAAAGTAGTTAGCAACCCCGATATATTCCCACAAAATACGAAAGGGGAAAGGAATGAAAATGTATGAATAACCGAGTTATTTTGATACCTTCAATCCACTATAGATGGATCTAGGCCTAAATTTGTAAATAAATCATAAGATCAAAAGGGAATGGATGCACCATACCCCCACCATGTATTGTACAATTGAGTTTGAATATACAAATATTGAATAATAAAGGAGGAGAAGACCCATGCCCATAACTATATTTGTAACTATATATAAGTAGTGTAATGGATAAAAAAATTAAGTACTCATGCTCCCTATATGATGTTATGAACTATGTCATGTATATCTCAATTTGTACTAGAACTTTGTAAATGTCTATAACAATCTAAAAATGTTGAATTTTAAAAGATTTTTACATATTTCGGGAATTTCCAATAGGGATCTAAACTATAGTATGGTCTGGACCTAAATTTTTTGGTTTTGAACCAATGTGATTTCTCCCATATATATATATATATATATATATATATATACCCTGTAGTATTTTAGTATTGGCTATAGATGTAGAGTATATCCATGATTTAATATAATTTGAATTAAATATGATTTCAGAGTAACTAACAATGTACAATTTGATAAAATACATATGCTAAATGCTCAAGCAATGCAAGACTATAAGCAAATGGAAGAGATAGGTGACTTAGCTGATTTTTGTGTGATTTGTAGCTAGTTAGGACTATGTATATGTTGGATCTGGTAGGGAATGATGTCACAGGAAGCTCACTAAGAGTTATGGAGCTCTACACTGATCAAGGCGGGGGCACCCACATGAGGACAGAGGTGCCTAGACATTGGTGTCCGACTCACGGGCGCCGATGAGCGATCGTGCGAATGTTTGGATCTCGCTTCTTTTCTAGGTCTAAAGATTGTCACTTTAATCTCTTCTTTGTCACGTTACCTTCGCTATTAGGGTTTTGATCACACCTGTAACCTACAAAACAAACACTAGCTACTTGCACAAGTTCACAAACACACCAAATGTGAATAAAATATACGAGAATGTGAGTTGGACTAACCCGATGGTCACCCGAAGAGTGAACTTACTACCGTTTTTGCACTACATTTCATACTGTGTGTAGTTATGTGTGTTTTTGTGTGAAATAGTATCCTTAGGTTTCTCTTGCACCAATGATGCCAAGATAGTGGGTTATAGCTAGATAAGATGCGAATGTGTGGTATGGAATTTATCACTTCCCCTTCCTATTCAAGTGTATGCAACCCAAAAATAAAATCCCTTTGATGGTAGTGATAGTATGTAGATGTGATTTGCCCTTATAATTGCCAGCCAAAATAATAGTGTGTATGTTGTGTATATATATGAGTCTCTTGTTTGAATTTCGACACTAGTGACACAAAAGACCGACTAAGAACATGGGATAAGTATAAGAAAAGTGAAAAGGATGACCACAAATGTCAAAATGTTTTAAAAGAATAAACAAGATAGGAGCACTTAGAATGAACACCAATGCCTAAGTGCTAGTGTCATGGTGTAGACACAAAATCACACACTTGGGTACATTTCTAGGTCCTAAAAGCATGCTAGCATTTACATGATTCCTAAGCAAGAAAACTAGTGGTTGACAACTATATTTGGCCTCTTTTATTTTTCTCTTTCTTTCTATTTGATCTTACACACCCTATAGCCCAATCAAAACTTTACTTATTTATTTTTCATGGATTTAGAAACCAACGCCCAACCGGGATAGTAATGCCCGGTGTTCATGTCCCTCCTAGGCGCCCGACCCCTTCTTACCTTACTCGCTCTTTTTGGGTATCTTTAATATTTTGGGCATCTTTTTCACTTATGGGTCAACCTTGGGTTGTCAATTACGAAATTCAAGCAAGGGAATCATATAAATGCATAGTTATGTGTTCATAATCAAGGGCCAAGCACTGAGCATTACTATCATCACCTAAGATTGCATTCCAAAGGCACTAAATTACTTCAAAAGGCATCCATTCAAGGGAAAATGGTTTCATATACAACATAAGAAGGGAAAGTCTATTCTATTCCATCCACACATACTACTACATTGTTAAATTTTAGTTACATCTCACTATCATTTGTGCAACTTGCACAAGGGCATCCTAGGGAACCATTTCTACACACACATACCCTAAGATGTAGTGGAACGCTCTACAATAAGTTCACTTTTTGGTGAGATTCTGGGTCGTCGGTCGACTCCCCATTTTGCATTTTCATTTTTAGGTTTGATGTGGTTTATGGGTATGTGTAGGTGAACTTATCTTTTGTAGGTTACAGTACCTTTGACGACCAAGTAGCAAATATCAGAGACCAACATGAACCAACGGTGAAGAACTTACGACACAAAATAAAGTAGATCTTGAGCTCTTGCACAATCACCAACACCTTGATCAAGTCATCGCACTCGGGCACCTCTACGCCCTACGTTGGGTGCCCTTGTCCGGATTTGTTCCGAGTTCCATATTTTATATAAGCAATAACAACGTTGTGTCCAATCTGCTCACCACTCACACTTGCCCGAGATCATTTCTAGATTGCGAGTTATCAACTAAGTCATCTTATCTCCCTCCTTTTCTTAGGGTTTTATACTTTACATGTTATTTTTCTTGTGTCATATTGTATATTAGAAATTGTAGATCATTTATTATAGTAGTTACTATGCAATAAGATTTAACTATGTTTTATTAAATCATTTGGTGGGCCCCACTCATGATCAGTCATTCAAATCCATATTTTATCGGTCTCTCTTTCATGGCTCCTTAGGTTCCTCAAGTCTCCTTGTATCCATTACTTCAAATGTACTCAGCTTGCAAAGAGGCTCTTCAAAAATTTATACAAATTATGTACCTCCCCCACGATATGCCACCTTCACAAGTAAGTGCCATCTTTAATCTTCTATCTACAAACCTATTGGTCCTAATACTCCATCTAATCAGCCCATATTAGTTTCAATTCAAGCTTTACACCATGCTTTTCAAGACAAATTTCAAGCTATGGAAACCACAATTACATCCCTCAAATAAGAATTCCAACATCTTAAGGCTCATGTTATTTCTTCTGCTACACCTCATCATAATCCTATGTCTTCTACATGTGCTCATATAAGTGAACCCTAAGTATTAACGCTACCAATACCTCTCAATTTTTATCTACATGCTAAGAAACATGATATTCTTCATGATCTCATCAGTCATCCATTGATCAACTT
Source organism: Taxus wallichiana var. yunnanensis (assembly GCA_018340775.1). Classification (NCBI taxonomy): domain Eukaryota; kingdom Viridiplantae; phylum Streptophyta; class Pinopsida; order Cupressales; family Taxaceae; genus Taxus; species Taxus wallichiana. The sequence continues at coordinate 651,479,488 of CM031236.1, forward strand.
GCCAACTACTCATTGCTACCCTCCTTATCGGCTTGCCAAATACATGGGACTCCCATTTTGTAATTATCATAGAATTAATGGACATAATGACAATGATTTCTATGCTTTAAAACAAATAATTGGCCACCTTAAGCATCAAGGTTTTATTTCATTTGCTACACAACATTCTGCTACATCTCCAATTGTTAAATCCCATTGGGCTCCCAAATATGATCCCTCTATGTCTAATGAGCAACATGCCATAATCAATAACGTTCCTTCTCATGACATTATGATGACTCTATATCTTCTCATGACACATCTCAAACTCTCCCACAATGGCATGGTCTCTCTCGCGTCATCACATAGGTCTCTATAATCCACACACTTGGGGGCACTACACTTCCCACCCCCTTCCCATCACTATCGGTTATCTCTAGTGTTTACAATCACTCTTCATGCTCTGGGCATCATGTCTAATCTTTATAAGTACTTTCAAACCCTTTGATACACACCTTGTATTGTCATTACCCTATGACACACTCTAGTTCCACGGTTCATACTTGACCATTGAGGGTTTAATTCTGAATCAAACCTCACATCCACTACACATTTCACATGCAACACTTCATGATACATATTTCTAGCATCTATTTTCACACCACACATTACCTGATGACACACTCTTGTTCTATGGTTCATTCTTAACTGTTGAGGGTTCCTATAAATGAACCTCATCTCATACACATTCGTTGGGGGAACACTTCTCCTATCATCTTCACATTTTGCATACCACACCATCACACTCATACACAACATTTGCATATCTTGGTTGTATTTACTCTTTCTTGCTTATATTACTTACATGTTGCACTTTGTTTATTATGTTAGTCGGATACTCAGTATGTCATTATCTTTATCATATACACATGCATGTTCACTTTGTCTTTTGAGGTGAATGAAAATCTCTTACATGTTATTACATGTTGCAATGATGTTTGGCACTATACCTTTTACTAGTCCCGCCAAGGCTCCTAGGGGCATCTACTTTCACTACTATCACATTCTACACACTTCAAGTTCTATTGCTACATTATTCACTATTTCTCATTATAAGTTACTCTACTTTTCGTTGATATATACATGCCTTGACATACTATTTATCTTTCTAACATGCTAACATGTGCTTCATGTGTAGCATTTTCTTTGCAGGACTATATGTCGTCATGGTTATCTCTGACACATTTTCCTTGATATTGTTTGCCACCGAATGCTATTGTTTGCGGGCTATGCCCTATATCTTGTATGATCATTGTATTCTTTTGGTCGCTTTGGCCTTGATTGTCTTGTGACATTGTGAGTGATGTACCATGTTTGAAACTCACTTTTCACGGTTTATCTTGCTTGAAGACTTTCTTGTTACATTGTCTTCTATTGCACGCTTGCTACTTTTACTACTAACCAATGTTACTAGCCTATCTTGTTTACATGTGCTTTGGTTTCTACCATGCACATCCCCTACCCATTGCACGTATACACTTTAGCTTAGCATCAAGTCATCTCTTTTGGGTCGTATTCTCCTACCATTTTCACATGCATCCCAAATGAGGGGGACATACATTGGGTGAACAAATCACCCCTACAACATCTCAGAGCTATAGTTTAGATAAAAAAAATAAAGGAACAGTACAAGAACATAGTCATAAAATGACCCCGAGAATCGACTTGGGTCGAGAATCACAAAGGGGTAAGTGCACCAACGAGGGGCTAGAAAGTGGACATAAATTTGAAAATAGGAAAATGCGTATGCATTTTATTTTGAGTAATTTGGTATTTCGTACCATAAACTATAAATTAAAAAATCAAAGACCTTCCTCATTTTCATTTTCCCCAAATGTGAATTCTCTAGCAAACCCTACAGTCGTGTTTTATTTTCAACCATTTAGCTCCCAAGATCATCTGTAAATCACCACGAAGGTTGGATTGAGGTGGAATCAACAATGGCACCATGGAGAAGAGGTAGGGAAAATTGTTTTCTCGAATTGCATTGAAATTTGGTAATTATATTGTAGATTTTAATTAAATACATGTTTTTTATTGTTACAGTTCCACCACAACCACAACAAAACCCTGTAAATCCTCTCAACCCTCCTAGCCTCCTATAATTTGAACATCCCCAAGTAGTCAGGAGGATTTAGTAGCCCATATAGTGGAGAATAAGATTGAAATTGAGGAATTAATTAAAACAATGAGGGATCCCCATTCTACAAACCCCCACTGTGCCTCACTTGCAAACACATTGGAGGCATTATTGGCTCAGGTTGATGCGACAATGAGTCAAATTGATCGGTGGACATCTTATAGAGATCATTGTAGGGAATATTACACTAATAAATTATCATATGCAGATGTTAAAAAAACAAATTACAAAAGACCTCATATGTGCATTATTCACGGACCCCATAACCAATTTTCTTGTTTCGTTGTCATGCAAATGGTTTCCAATCCACTGGTGTAATAATGATTTGATAAAAATAATTTTTGGGACCAATGGTGGATGGTATTTGATATTCCACCTTGTAATAACAATGAGGTTCCACTATATTTTTGAGGAAACTCTATTACAATTTTATCCTCAACGAGATCCTGAACTATTTTGACTACGCGCAGTTTCAAGGCCAAGGAAAAGGATCTACACAGGATAGACCATGTGCACAATGTGCACCTATTCAAAGCATGGTAGAGTCCCCACACAAAATCCCCCTTATCCTGAGATTTTTCTGCAGTAGTGAAGGAGACAGTAGAGATTGATACACTACACATGCTTAGGCACTCTTTGATACCCTTATCGATGTACAAGAGAGATTTGATACCGATTTTGGTGGAGGTAGACAAAGTATTCCTCCATGTAGTAGTAGTATGAGGCCACATCTTTACACATCTTTTGGTAGCATATGCTTGGGACCCGATGAGGATGATAGTTTCATGCAGACTGGTGTTGGTGGAGTTGTTGTTAGTGGTACACATGATAATGTGGCTATGTCTGACACTTTTTTGAGTGATACATTTGGATTTAGACATCGACGACACCTTCACAGGTATTTTTATTTTTTATTACATGTTAAAAAAATATCTGAGTACTTGATTCTTTTCCAATTTTTCAATTATATTTGTTATGTCTTACTTCTTCTTCGTAATGAGATGTTCCTTCAAGGTTGATTATATGCGGTAGATTTTTAGTTGTCTCAATATCTTTTCGCTACAAAGATTCCTTTGGGAGGGGAAAGGATGATTTAGAGGGTACAGAGGGTTCTTCAACTGATATTCCTTTGGTCGAAAGGAATGGTGGGGGAAGTGGAAGGACCAGGGTTAGGGGAGGAAAGAATGTGAGGGTATTGGGAAAGGTAGTGGTGGTGAAGCAACATAATGAGGCCTTGATGGAGGGGGTAGCACGGGTATGATTCTGGACTTCAAGAACAGAGTGTTCCAGGAGTTGAGAAGATAATGAGGAAAACAAAATTGCATATTCCTTCTAAAGTGGTTCAAAAAAACCATATGTTTAAGAGGTATCATGACATATCATCCTTCCAATGTAACATACCTGACAATCATCCTTGTAATTTCATCAAAAGGTGTTGGAATGGAAGTTACTTTTATGCCTGTAGTAAAAACTCGAGGTCTTCACCTTCATCAAGGAATTTCTTGGCTTTGATATTCTTATCAATCCTTTTGTTAAAGAACCTAGCACCTTCCAAGCTCAGACCGTCACTTCAGCAATCAGCTCCTCAGTGATCTTCATGTTGTGCTCACCATATTCAACCATCCTCTTCTTCCAACCAGCCACAAATTGAAGGGAAATATCTAGATCATGGCCTTACATTTTTTCAATGAGGTTTGAGACCCCACCCATTTGCAAATAATTCCATAGAGCCTCATTTTCTTTCCAAGCAGGATCATAGGTGGGTTCAGTTTGGCATGGAGCTCCACCCATTTTGACTTTGTTTCTACTAGACCTATTTCTTCTATTCCAAATGGAAATGTTGCTTCCCAAAACCACTTCTTGACGGTGCCTTTGTAGACCCAGAAAGTGTGTGAAGGCTGATGATAATTATTAACCCTGTGTGAGATGGTAATCATCCCCAAAACGACGGAGGACTTCTTAATGATGGTTTTGGATTTCATACTTATCATTGATGATGTCATTTTGTACCTTGCTAGGAAGTATGTCATCACTAAACCAAGTTTGCATGTTATTGCTAACCCCATGATTAGCACAAGTTTCGCCACTTTGTTACCTTCTCTATAGGAGTGAATAATTTGACAATTTGTAAAGGATTTACAAATGGTCCAACTAGGGGGTTGTGCTTGATTTAGAAGATTTACTATATTCATAGAGTCCCCTCAATTATAATATTTGAAATATTGCAATATTTTGCTAGCCTGATCCCCCATAATGTTGTTAAGACTTCATCATAGTGATTTGTCTAATGACCCATTTTCCCAAAGAAAAGTAACAACTAAACAACCTCTATGATCCCTGATCACACCTCCTCCTCCTGATGCTCCTGGGTTACCCTTAGATGCTCCATCAAAATTCATTTTTACCATAAGTTGGGTGGTGGAATCCAATGGACTAAGGATCATCAATCTTTGTTATGATCATTTTTATGAAAATTACCAATATCAATCTTCTAAGCAACAAGAATAGGTTCTTCTTCCTTGGGGTATGGCTTATTTTTTGGAGGCCTGAACCTCTCAATATTATCTTTGACAAAAATGACTATTTCTTTGAATATATTTTTGCATACATGTCATTATCCCTGAAGATTATTCCATTCCTTGCTTTCCACAGTTTCCAAATGGTGTGAGGCAAGACCAAATTCCATAGTCTTCTTACCATGCAATGTTTATATGGTGGATCCCATTGTTCCCATGTCTACAAGAAGGTATTAGGAAGAGCCCAATGTAGATTAAAATTAGAAAAAATGAGGCTCCATACCTTTGAGGCATAATCACAATGCAAAAGAAGATGTTTGATATCCTCAGCCCCCTTTTTGCACATGCAACACATATTAGGCATAATGAAACCCTTTTTTATTAGGTTGTCATTAGTAAGAATATTTCCTTTTAGTACTAGCCACAAAAATAAATTAACTTTTGGTGTTTACTAAAGCATTCAAATTTTTCTCCGTCCATATCACATTGAACATTCTCAAAGAATGCATTGTAGCCTGATTTGACAGTATAGTCCCCATCAAAAGGATTAACCCAAATGAGCTCATCCTTTGAATCTGTTTGATTTAGAGGAATGAGTGCAATTTGTTGTTGCATAGAGGAGACAACATGTTCTAAATTTAAAATATCCACTTTGAGTTGCTTCCAAGTTCTCTTGTTTCCATCTAAGTCAATGTAGTCTTTCACTTTATTCCCATATTTCTCACTTAGAATGTCTTTGATGGATCCAAATTTTTCACTCAGGCTAAAATCAGTCCAATTGTCATGCCAAAATTGTATATCCTGACCATTACCCACTTTCCATCTATAACCTTTAGCAATAATGTGCCTGATTTGAAGTAAGTTGTTCCAAAAGATAAACCCATTGGGAAGTTGCTCTTCAAAAAGAAAATAATTCATACTTTTTTGAGCCAAGTACTTGACCCTAATTAGCTCTGTCCAAGGTTGTTTTTCCTTAAGTAGTCTCCAACCCATTTTGGCAATCAAAGCAACATTCATTTTCCTAATATCCTTGATACCTAGGCCACCAATTTTCTTAGGAGTACATACCTGATCCCAAGCAACCAAATGATACATGAATCTTTCTTCAATTCCATGCCATAGAAAATGATTTTGAATTCTTTCAATGTTGTCAATAACTATTGAAGGGATGTTGAACATAAACATTATATATATGGGCAAGTTTTGCAGCGTGCTTTTAATTAACAAGAATTTTCCAGCACTAGAGAGAACAACACCTTTCCATCTAACCAATTTCTTATGAAATCTATCTAACAAGGCATTCCAAATAGTATTAGAGACTTTACTAGTACCCAAGGGTAGACCAAGATAGGTAGTGGGTAAAGAGCTGATTTTGCACCCCAAAATGAGTGCAATTCTTTTATGTCTATCCAAAGGAGTATTGAAAAAATAAATCGAGCTTTTGTCAAAATTTACTTGTTGGCCAGATGTTGATTCATAGAATCTGAGAATAGTCTTTATAGCTCTAGCCTCAAGAATGGAATCCATCAACAACAAAATTGTGTCATCAGCAAATTACGATATCAAGCTATCGATTAGTGGAAGTAGATCTAAACCCTTTTAACATTCCAACATTGTGACCTTAGTTATGGATTTACTAAGGCTATCAGCCATTAGTAGTATAAAAATCAAAGGGGATATGGGATCTCCTTGCCTTATACCCCCTACGGAAAAGAATCCCACCGGAGTTCCATTAACAACAACTAAAAATCTGTAGTGCCCACATTTTTATAGCTCCAGTTATCTGTTGGTTCCTTTATTCCTAGACATATTTTGATTGAGACTACGATAGACTTTGGACATTTTACTATGATATTTTATCCTCGTGGACATTATGGCAATTCGGGAGCGTAGCGCCATTGGACTAGATTCGTATACTTGATATATTTTTATGATGTTGATGACACTAACAGGGTTATATGATAGAATTATTGGTTAGATGTTAGTCTCTTGTGATTGATTTGATTAATGATATAGTGTTTGGATTTAATGATGGTAATTCTCATGCTAACCTAAGTTTATGTCGTTGCAATTTTATTCGTGGATGATTCATGGAAAACTATGTGGATAATTGTATGCATTGCACTATCAATTGTTTAATAATGTTAGGACATTATAAGTTAGATTGAATTTGTGATGTGTAGATGATGTTTATTATATTGGACAGATGCGGTTAATGTGTGCAATGAGTGTGCAGGTGATAGGTATAGGAGAGCATGGGTTTCAGGGCAGCTACGCAATTGTGCACAAGCGGCCCACGGGCTGAGTCCTAACCATGCTAAATGTTTGAGGCCTTAGATTAGATGTATTTAATTGGGCACCATGGGTGAACCCTCAATTTGTAATGTAATTATGTCTTGTAAAATTAATTAGGTTTAGGGTGTGTTTTATTAAGTAAACTAGCTTAGGGGTTTAATGATCTTATCTTAAGTTAAGTGTTGGTTTTGGGAAAGTGTGTGTGTGTTGGTAGAAGGGATTGGGGACCACATGTGAACCTTGGGTGGACCCCACACCCTCTACCCTTGTGCCCAAGCATGCCAAACCCGAAATTGGGTTATTTTGGGTATTTTTAGGGACCCCTTTTGAGTTTGGGGGTTCCCTTAGCATGAAAATGGGCCCTTGGACCCTACCTAATAGGTAGGGGGCCTATTTCAAGGTTTGGAGGAGTTTCCCTCCCATTTTGCCCTCGTTAGTCTCCATCCATGTAAGATGGTTGGGTTGTGTGAAATTGTTAAAAGTTGCTCCACTTTGTTTTATTTTAGTTTTTGGTATTTTGGGTGATAAGGGATAAAAGGTGAGTTTACTCTTACTTATTTGGTTTTTGGAATCTTTGACTCTTGAGAGGAGAGGGGGTGACACTTGTCAATTTCCCATTGGTGAGGAAACTTTTGGGTTCATCTTCTTATTCTTCCTCATGTGGAAGGAATGGGTCTTCTTGGTTCATTTTTTTTGGAGCACTTGGAGAATTTTGGGAGCTTGGAGGGAGCTTGGACAAAGGGGAAAAGCTTAGAGTCTTGGAAAGCATTATAGAGGTAGGGTTCTTAACATTTTTCTTCTTAGTTGTGCCTATCTTGTTAACTATGCTTAATCAATGGATTGGTGTGTGTGAAATGATGTGTTGTGAGTTGTATGGTAAATGTAGTTGTTTGTTTGTTCTTGTTGTTTTCTTTGTTTTCTCTCCACCATCATTTGGATTGATGGTTTTTAGAGAATGTAGGGGAAGAGAGAGGGATTTCCCTCTCAAACCTCATGGTTGTTGGTCAAGCCATGAAGGTCCCTTCTCATCCCCTCATATGGTTTGAGGTGGGAGAAAGGTTCATATGGCTTGAACCTTTCCCCATTCTTGGTGAGGAAACCCTTTTGGGTTTGAAAATCCTCCCAAGAAGGATTTCTATAGCATAAGGAGGAATAAGGAGGATGAATGATTAGGAGGTATAAGGAGTTTTGTATACATGATTTTTGGTGCTCCTATGGTTGGACACCTTGATTTGGGCATCCTACTTCCTCTCTTCCCCCTTGTGAGGTTGACATTGTTATCCTCATGTTGTTGTTTTCATGTGTAGTAAGTGGTTAAATGGTCTTATGTTTTCTTGTTGTGTGTAAATCCCCTTTATACTTGTGCACATTGTGGAAGCTAGTTCCTCTCTCCCATGGGCTTGGGGGAGGCTAGCATGACTTCCAACCATGGAAAGGCATGTGATGATGCCTATTGGTTGGGTGGTAAACAAGCCATGTTCTCTTGGAGTTTGGAGCTCAAGTTGGAGATAGTTGGAGTTCCCTATTCATCTTGGTTCTTATTGTATATTTATAAATGTGATTATGTGAAGCTTTCTTTTTCTTGTAAAACATCCACTTTGTATGTGATGTTACTTGTAAACTTAAGCCATATTGCTTAAGAAAGTTTCCTTCAATAGTGCAAGGATCTTGTAAAAGGTTGTCTTGAATAGCTATGTAGTTGAGCATATTTTTACAAATGTGAACCCTTGCCTTGGAAAAGTAAGCTTGTAAAATAGATATGAAAGATCTCTTCATAAAGAAATTGTTGCAACTCTATTTTGGAATAAAAGTTGTTTATTGGAAACATTGTGTTACAAAAGAAATAATGTGAAGTTACTAGCATTAAAAGTAAACTGGTTTTTATCCCTTGTTGAAATATCTCTCTTGTAGAAATCTACAATAGTTATCTAGTTATGCATTACATGTTAAATCTGAAAATTTAGTGTGCTTGCATTTGAAAAAAATTATGGCACCACAAAATCTAAAAGTGGATATGTAGGCTTGAATGATTTTTCTAAATTTACTCTGAAAACCAAATTTAGACAAGACATTCTCTAAACAATTCTAAGACACTCTGTCAAAGGCCTTATGCATGTCCAATTTGATTGCCATCCCTATTTTTACTTTTTTCCATGGAATGAATAGTTTCATGAACCATGATCACTCCATCTTGAATAATTATTCCTTTGATAAAGCCACTTTGTTGTTTAGAAATCAGATTAGCTAGCAAAGGTTGTATTCTAGTAGCAAGTATCTTAGTAAAAATTCTATAAACAACATTTACCAGGCTGACAGGCGAGAAATCCTTGAAATCTTTAGCATCCATTTTCTTAGGAGCAAGCAAAATATGAGTATTGTTCATCTCCTTCAGAAAATTACCTGTCCTATAAAATTCATTGCAACTTTAAGCAGATCTTCCGAGAAAATATCCCAAATTTTTTGGAAGAAATTTGTAGAGAAACCATCAAGCCCTAGTGCCTTGTCCCCTTCAAGAGTAAAAACAGCCTTCTGCAACTCCTCAATGGTGATAGATTTTGTAAGGCCAACAACATTAGATGTTCTTAACCCCTAGGGTCTTCATTATAGGTCTCATCTTAATTAATTTCATCAACATAACAAATAATTTACATCTTTGTGTATCATTTAATTTCTCAAAGTAATTATCCCAAATTCCCATGGCGTTTCTTCTCACATTTCTTATAGACATTACATTAGGCATTGGTTTTATAATGTTTTCTTCAAATTCAATTAAGTGAATGGGTTTTCTATGCAAAATTGAATGTGGTGTTCTTAGAGGTAAAGATTCATTAGTAATGTTACTTTCTTCATTCGGTGTTTCCATGCAAATTTCAAGATTAACATTTGGATTCTCAGGTAAAGGTTCAACCTTTGGATTCAGATCAATTTATTTATCCATACCAACATTGTCATTCAATGCAATATCAATATTCATTAAAAAATCATTATTCTCCTCATTTTCATTATGTATTTCATCCTCATTTTATAAAACATTAGGTACATTTGATATAGTAGATGTACCTTTCCCTTCACGAAGTTTTGCATCCGCTTCACTTTCTTTATTCTCATCTCTTCCAATTTCTCCGGTGTCTTGTTCTTGACCTTCTTCATGTCCTTACGTCATTTTTTATCACCCATGATTACAAAAATATAGATAGTGGGGTAGGGGACAAGCTCAACTACTCAAAATTCACACAAGAATATACAAGAATGTGCAAAGCAAACATAAATCCGTGAAAGAGATGGAAAAGGATGTTGGATGGGCATGAAGTATATAAAAATAAAAACACGTATGCATTATAACGCATACATGTTTTTCTATTTCCTTATTCTAAGACAAGCCTCTTGGCTTAGATCTCCAAGCTTGAGGCATGGACCTGCAAAAAACATAGCAAACATCATTTTTGTAAAAAATGGTAAAATATGTCTTGTGCCATAATAAATCCAACTAAAAAAATCAACAAATTTAATAAAAATATGACTACGATGTCGAGGAAACTTTCTTCTTTCTAAAAATATGATTTTTCAAATTTTCGACTAATATAAGGTTTCTATACTAATTATTTTCTAACTATGTATTTTTGTAGCTATTTTTTGAGTTTATACATGTCTATCTTTCATTGTGTATCTTTTTCAACTCATCGAAATTGAATAAAAATTTTACAGTCCCAAACTAGGACTAATTCTATACATATTAAAAAAACTAATTTTTGATATTTTTGAGGTAGTTGGGGGGGGCACGGTCGGCTATCCGTTATTTTTCAAAATTAAAAATTTTATACTTGAAAAATCATTAAAAAATACTTGCTAAAAAATATATATCCCAAACTAGAGGCTCTTATTTTTCTACCAAAGGGTTTTCAAAAATATTAAATAATGCTCAAAAAATCGGGGGCATGACTGACTGTCTACTATGTGTTTTTACAAAAACAAGAGCACCTATTGGTATTTTAGATCTTTAACCCACTTACACTTAACCATTTTCAAAAAAATTAGTAGTTTAGAAACTAGACTCGAAATGCTACATTCATGTTCTTATAACATTTTTAAATTTTGAGTGTAACTATCTCAAATAACTTGTACAAGTTGAATATTTTTATTTTTCTTAAAAAGTGTCCACTTAAGACCCCCTTTTAGCCCCCAACTTGGTGCACTTACCCAGAGCAGACATCAATGCCTAGAATCAGACAGTAGCACCTGGGTGATTGTGTCCTCCCCTAGGCACTAATGTTTTGAAGGCAGATACAAAAAATTTCTCAGTATAGCACAGTCTACAATAGTTTGTAGAGTAGTTCTACGATTACTGAGCATAGACCTTGATTGCAGAATACATTCTATCTCCTTCAATCAGTACAATCGAAACAATTAGGAACAAATGAGACAAAAGGAACAACAAGAACAAATTAGGACGAATCATCGCATTGGTGCTTATTAGGTAGAGTCATGGAAGGAGATTAAAACTAGACCTCTCTCTCCCCAAAACTTGCTCTTTGGTGTCAAAAACTCATACTCTGACGTGATATCACCAAAAAAACTCGCTCTTGGCATGAGATCACCCAAAAACCTCACCTTCGGTGTTTGGATCAACAACTTCAAGCAACATGACAATTTTCTATCTCCTACTCTTTCACCTATCATGTGCATACTTTCCTCTTTACACACTTCTACACTCTTTTACATACTTATATAAATGTTTCTTTGATCTATCATATAAACAACTTTGACTAATTTCTTTATCTTGTTTTGTAGGTCCATATTTACAAGGAGTAGCACACACACAACAACAATAGCGTGGTATGACACATACACTTCACTCGTAGGGTTCATGTTTCACTTTGCAATCATTTCACGCTTCACTTGTCCACTCGACACACTATTCACCACACTCTCTACAGGATCATAAGGTACACATCTCTTATCTACTTTATGTTATCAAGTATTCACTCAAAAACATAAATTGGGGAAAAATGTAGACATAAAATCATGCACTTGGGTACATTTCTAGGTCATAAAAGTGAAAGGAACGATAAAAATATTGTTCCAAGGCACAATCTCGGATGATAATAGCGAGATCACATTAGATTTGCAAAGCGAGAAGAGCTAAAATACCATATATGGAAATCCATCATAATCCATAATGCTCAATACATTACAATAGAATGACTTGAATTATTCAATAAGAAAGATATACATATAAGAGGAGGAAGTGCAACTACTACCTAAATCGGTGGTGAAGAACTCCCACTAAGCGATACGGTAGTTAACTCCAAAAGACTAGTAAGCTAACTCCACATAAGTGAGAAGCTAACTCAACACAACTAGTAAGCTAACTCCACATAACTAGTACACCTAAGCAAGCTAACCCAACAAGTGTAGGGCTAATACAAGTGTAATAATTATCATGATAAATAAATAAAAGGATAAATAATAACCTACACTAACAAAAAGCATGCTACCATTTACATGATTCATAAGTAAGAAAACTAGTGGTTGACAACTATCTTTGGCCTCTTTTCTTTGTCTTTTTCTTTCTCTTTGGTCTTACATACCCCTGACCGAGTCAAAAACTTTACTTATTTATCTTTCATGGCTTTAAACACGGGACATCAACACCCAAGTGCTCTTGTCCCTCCTAGGCGCCCCTAACCCTTTCTTACTTTACTCACTTTTTTAGGGTCTCTTTTATATTTTTGGTATCTTTTTCACTTATAATTTGGCCTTCCGTTGTCCATTATAAAATTCAAACAAGGGAATCATATAATACATAGTTATGTGTTCAAAATCAAGGATCAAGCACTAAGCATTATTTTCATCACCTAAGCTTACATACCAAAGGCACTAAAGTACTTCAAAATTCATCCATTTAGCATCCATTCAAGGTACAAGGGTTACATACACAACATAGGATGGGGAAGTCTATTCTATTCCATCTACACATACTAGTACATTGTTACATTCTAACTACAACCCGCTATCATTTGTGTAACTTGCACAAGGGCATCCTAAGGCACCATTTCTACACACACACACACACAAGAACTACATAGAGTTTGAGATGTAGTGTAGCGCTCGGTAGTAAGTTCACTTTTTAGGTGACCACCAAAGTCGATCCGAGTCCCCATTATGTATTTTCCTTTTTAGGTTTGATGTGGTTAGTAGGTATGTGCAGGTGAACTTCTCTTTTGCAAGTTAAAGGTACCTTCGGTGACCAAGTAGCGAATATCAAGTGACCAACATGAACCAACAATAAATACCTTATGATATAAAATAAAGTATATCTTGAGATCTTCCACAGTCATCAGCGCCCAAATCAAATCACTAGCACCCAAGTGCCTTTGCCCCACGCTGGGCACCCCTATCCAACTTTGTTCCTGAGTTCTAGATTTTACAGTGAGCGATATGACATTGTTTCTAGTATGTTCAACACTCGCACCTACCCAAATTATTTCCATATTACACAAATATAAACTAAGTCATCTTATCTCCCTCCTTTGTTTAGGTTTTATACTTTACATGCTAGTTTTCTTGTGTCATACTATATATTAGCAATTTTAAATCATTTATTATAGTAGTTACTCTAAAATAAAATGTCTAATAAAAACATCCTCCATATCATAACAAGTACTAATGGGTCTATAAGGAAAATTAGTATACCATTGGAGAACATGATCAAAAAGGCTATTATGAAACGCTTTTAGTAACAAATGATCATTAGAGTAAGAAGTCATGGCCAATTAGTAATGCTTTAGATGCAAATAGGTATTTCTTGTGCCATTGAAACATGAAAAGGTAGGCATGACAAAACCGTTAGGGAAACTGGAATTGTGAATCTTCTTGGGAATAGGATTTCCATGAAGGGAATTATTTTCAATGGAAGCATAATAGGCTTTACTTTCAAGGGTAAGGGTATGAACTGAGATTGTAAATTACCAACAACATGCATGAGGGATAGGATATCGTGTGAAGGAATGGTTAGAGAAGTGAGAGGAACATTGAGAGGTTAGATATTTCCATTGTGAGTGATCATGGGAACTTGAGAAGGAGGAGTGGATGTGGAAGGAGGAGATCAACATGGATGTTCTATGGAGATGATATGTGTAGGCTAAGGAGACACAATAAGAGGTGCATTAGGGGTAGAAGTGGAATCATCATGGGAAACATTGGAAATAAATTCGAAGTAGAAGAAAGAGGAGTAGTAAATTCACATTCAACAATCTTAATAGAAGAAACATCATCACTAACATGTTCATGATCAAAAGCATAATCAAAATCACTATCAGTCATATTTTCACAAGAAAGGATTTCATCAAGAGTATCATCAACATATAAAGAAATTGTAGGAGTACTAGCATCAGATTTATCATGGCAATCATTGGAAACAATTTCAGAAGTAGGAAGAGTAGGAGATATAGATTTACATTCATCTTGACTATTAATAGGAACATCATTATGCACATTTATATTGTCATTATTAGAAGTAGAATTATTAGCATCTATGTCTTCACAAGAAAGAACCTCATCATGCAAAGAATCTATATTAATATTATCATGTGTCATAAGAGAAGGAGAAGAGGATGAAACATCAATGGTGACTATGGTGGATGAGGGAGAACATGAAGCAAATTTTTGGTCAGGGGAGACTATGCAAAAATCAAGGGTTTTGAAACCAACAGGGAGGGTTTTGAAAGTCAAGGAGTTGTTGGAGGATTATGGGATCATATTGGGGATTGTGCATGAGGTCACGAAATTCAAATTCTTCAGAGGCATTGGAAAAAATAGGTTACATATGTATATAGGTCATATCATGCTTGGGAGATGGGAACCTCTTTTTGGCCATGAGGGTTTTGGGATCCTAGGGCAAGGATTTTGAATAAGAGAGGGTTCACCAAATGATTTAATTTAATTTGAATTAAATCTAATTTCAAAGTAACTAACAATGTACAATATGATAAAAATATAGTAAAATGCATATGCTAAATGCTCAACCAATGCAAGACTATAAGAAAATGGAAGAAATAACTGATTTAGCTTATTTCGTGTGATATGTAACTAGTACTGGACTGTGTATATCTTTGGATCTAGTAGGGAATGATGTCACAAGAAGATCACTAATAGTTATAGCGCTCCACACCGATCGAGATAGGGGTGATAATGCAGGGGCATCCTATTAATAAGTCATAAGGATAGGATTTTTCTTTTCAAGTGTGTTGGTAGTGTGTCAGAGGTCACTACGAGTTGTTTAGTTGACTATATGGGTGCCTAGACCTATCCTTTTTCAAATAGAGCATTTCCCTCCATTTTTGCACTATTTGAATATATAGGTTATTTTGGTTTGTTGAGGTCATTTTAAACACTCTTGAAGCTTGAGAACTTTTTAAAAATGTGAATGAAGAAAATGTAGTGTATTTAGGTCCTCTAGGGGTCACAAGTCATGAAATGTATTAGTCATGCTAAAATTAAGACATTTAAGGTAAATGTAACACCCTAAGATGGAATCTTATCATGAATCATACTTATAAGCGGCCTAATGAGTAATTCATTCGAGTAAGAAAGGGAAGAGGGATATAATAAGAAAAATTTAACTATTTCCAATTCATTCTACCTAGGTTGAATCAAAATGTAAAGCTTCAGGAAGGATTTGAAGAAGGGAAACTCGATTTTGATCATTACATGTGAATTTGGATGAATGTATCTCTGTGTTTCTGTGCAATTGCAATCATTGAACCTTGTACTTTGTATTTGTAAATTAATCATGAATGGTAAGAGTTTATAGAGTGGATTTCATGCACTTGGGTGATCCATTGCCTTGACATGAGGTTTGAATGCTTGAGAAATGCTTATCTCAGAAGGTGGCAGAGCATCTAGAAAATTGTTGCAGGTATTCTTGTAGATTTGATAACATTATTATTATGCATGTGTATGTTCCTTGATCTTATAATGAACTCTTTGTCATCATAATGAATGCAAGTCATTAGGAACTTAGTTATTAGTGGGTAAATGGTAATGCATTGAGTTTGTGTTGTTAGTTTTTGCACTTTTCTAACCTAGTAACAGTGTTGAGTATCTTGCATGGGTTGAGATGTAGGATCTATAAGTTGTATGGAGCATCTTGAAGTGTTGAACCTCAAGCTAACAAGTGGGTGAGTTGACAGAGACCTTATAAGTATGCACTTGATGCCTTGAAAAGTATAACCCTGAGTAAATTGTGGTTTGCACAACAGTGAAGAAAGTTTGTAATTTCTTTAACTTGTGGATAACTGTATAAGCCTCTTAGGGATCCAATTAATGTGGAGAGAGAGTTGGTGGATGATGACTAGGAATATAAGACTCATTCTAGTCATCTTTTTACATGTTAGGGTTTCTAGATAAACCCTAAATTGTAACTGTTTTGATGAAGGTTAATTAAGACAACATCTTCTTAACACTATTTTCCATAATGAAGGAGTTTTAAACCATCATAATAGACATATGAACAGGTGATTCAAGAATATAAGAGTATTACTTGTCTTAAAAGTTACTCTCTTTGAAAACTATGAATAATCATTGTTTCTGACGTGCAACACGGTAGAATTTTACTTGGATGAAGGGAATTTGTTCGTTTTTCAAGAGCTACTAGTAACATATTCTTGTTCATCTATATGCTACAAACCCTCATGAAAAATTTTAAGTCTTATGGAATTTGTAACTTTTTCTTACCCCTTGGGCTATTACGAGTTACTGCATGATACCAAGTGTGGCTAGGGCATGATAAGAGATCCATCAAACTAAGTCCTCTTGGTCTGAATTTGGAAATAATGGTAATGGTGAGGTGTAAAAAGGGATTCTAAAATAATTTTTACTTTCATTGGATATTTTTTCATATATTCTTGATAGTATTGCACCAGGATCGTGTGAACACTAAGGTGGACCTAATTTGGGAAGCCATTTACAAAGAAAATTTCCTTTAAACTAGGAGTTAGCCCTTGAAACCTCGGGGATAAGATAAATGACATAATGTGTGCTATAATATGGTCTATTTTGCCTATAGAATATTCTACAAATTGAGTTATTTAAGACATTAAGTGGAAAAGGGGCTAGTTGGGGCTAGTAGGCCAAAGGAAGAAAAGTAGATTTCTAAGAGAAGCTTAAAGAATCAAAAGATGAGATTTGGGCATATCATGGGTATGGTCAAGGGTTTATGAAGAAGTGAAAATATGGATGTGGGTGATTGTGTGGAAGTATTTTCCACGAGTGTTCCAATAACACACTATCTTAAGAGATAAAGAGAGCAATTTAGTCATGAAAGGGAGATTGTTGGTTGAGCTACTTTGAATTCATTATATTATGAGTTCTAACATGTAATTTGAATGTAGAAATAGGGGAAAGGAGAATTCTAGGAGGCATTGAAGGAGCAAAGGACAAATTTTTGATTTGAGCAATCACTAATGAAGATGAGGAATGGAAGAGAAGTATCCTATGAAATGTGATGCTTTTTTATGATTAAAATGACCATGATTGAATGTTCTAAATAGGTTTTGATGATGTTGAGACTCTTATAGGTGAAGAATTATTAGCCTAGAAAATATTGTGACCATACTAGAAGCATTGATGATCCTCAAAGGGCTAAGATAAGTCAAGGTGAATTATTTTCATTCTTGACTAGTTGTATACCTATATGAATGTTTGTATTTTGTCTACATCAGCTGCCCACAGTATGACAAAGGCACTGGATCTTTGGTGTACGAATTTGAGCACATGTGACTATGTAAATTTTTGTGATCTACTTCTTTTCGGGTCATAAGATCACTTTAATCTATGTTTTGTCTCATTACTTTCATTGTTAGGGTTTTGATCACACCTGTAACCTACAAAACAAACTCTAGCTACCTACAAACCTCTCAAATACATCAAATATGAATAAAGTATGCAAAATTGAAATTGGGTGACCTCGGTGGTCACCGAAGAGTGAACTCGTTATCGAACATGGCACTACATTCCAAAATCCATGTAGTTCTATGTTCTTATGTGTGAAATAGTGTCCTTAGGTTTCCCTCGTGCTAATGATGCCAAGATAACGGGATATAGCTAGATAAGATGCAAATGTGTGGTATGGAATTTAGCACTTCCCCTTCTTATACAGTGTATGCAACCCAAAAATGTAGTCCCTTTGATGATAGTGATAGTATGTAGATGTGATTGCCCCTTAGAATTGTCACCAAATAATAATGTGTATGTTGTGTATGTATATATGAGTCTCTTATTTTAATTTTGACACTAGTTAGACAAAAGGTTAAATTTGAACACGAGATAAGGATAAGAAAAGTGAAAAGGCTGACCAAAAATGTCAAAATGTATAAAAATAATAAACAATACATGAGCGCCCAAAATGGACACCATCGCCTCGGTGCTAGTGTCCTTGGATAAATGACGACAAATGTGAAAAATACGAGATAGACGGGGATCCCTATGACATGGTCAAAATTGGATATAGAAATGATAAGTATGGAAGAGAGTTACAATAAAAATCAATCAAAGACATAGATTGACAGGAGATATATCACCAATGACTAATTTTCTTACTTGAGTTTCATGCATATAAAAACATACCGATTTGACATAGAAAAATAGTAATATGTGTGTGATTTTGTGTCTGTAATCCCAATGAATTAAGGAACAAGTGATAAAACATTTGAGTGTGTAGCTCAAAATGAATAATGTGTTCCCTTGTTAGATAAGCATGAGAGTTTATATTCGATCTCATATAAGGTTCTAGAGTTGGCCACCATTATAATTTTATTCTTACAAAATGGTTGTACATGGTGTTGAATATAACACACAAAGAAAGGAACATGCAACAAAAAAAAAAGAAAGAGTAACAACATCAAGTGTATAATAAAAATCACTATAGAGGTGCTTAGGCCACTTACAAAGAAGCAAGTGCATAAACACATGATAGGTATAGACCCACAAAAATGGGAAACCCACAATATCACAAGACAATCAAGGTACTCATGACGCATACAATAAGAAGTCATACGGTCAAAACAATCTGGAGACAAGAAAGTATAAGAATCGTAGTGAAAAATAAAATATATCAATATAGGTTTGTGTTTCATAAGACACATATGTTATCATTTTTAGCCCCAAAGATAACATAAAAAAGTTATAAGTAATTGAGCTTAATGAGGAATTAAAAAAATAAAATAAAACAACAACACTTTATAGTGTAGGAGATGCCCCCAAATGAACAATGTCGATGGGAAGGGGATAGGATGATACCTATCATCATGCATCAAGTTGTGTATATCCTGCACATCAAGCTCAATATACCTCATGAATGCATGTGTGTAAAATTTATGTAAAGTAATAAGCTATCCAATTAAGTAATGTGTAAGTCCTAATTTTGTATTTGTGCAAATATTTGAATGATTTTGTATTATGTGATTATTTGATTTTTTCATTTTCATAATACCTATGTACATGGAAAGGGTAGCATGAGAGTTACCAATGAGGGACTTATTATGAGGTGGGTTTGAATCACTATAGGAAGTATGTGATTATATTTTTTTGAAATTATCTATATACATAGGAAAGGAAACACAAGATTTACCCTATGACTCTATGAAGATGGTGAAGATCCAAACTAGTAGGAGTGGAAGAGTACTTTGTAAGTTTGAGTTTAAAATGACCAAATCTATACATTCCAGGGCCCATAGGAATGAACTAAGAAGCATTTAAATAAATAGGATCAAGGGTCACTTCACGCAAATTTTCATTTGACATATCTAGTTGTTCATCACTACTATTAGTATTTGATCAACTATCTCATTGTTTTGGATTGACTAGTAATGGTAAATAAGAATATCCTCTTGATTTCTCTCTATGGTGCCCTATATTTTCTTGTATGTGTTCTAATTATTTTATAAGCATGTGTAATTTCTCATTTTTGTGACATTGTTGCACATATTCCTCTCTTTTGTAATAATTCATGTGCAATGTGTATTGTTTTCTTTATATTTACATAATAATAGCATGGTGTGGCTCTTGTACTAATATAGACATTTATGGGTGACATAGCATTTGCATATCTTCTTTGGGAGTATATTTCCTTTTATAATAAATGAAGTTGTGCCATTTAGTATTGCATTATTTTCATCTAATATAGATGTATTAGCCTTACATACCCATATGGATTTAGGGACTTATGATGAGTAAATAGGAGATGATACTCCCGAGAGACATCACTCATAAGAGGCTGAAAAACTAGTGCACCTTGAGAAGCGCCTGTAATATATCACAACCTCCACAAATGTATGCCTAAAATAAGGAGAGAGATATCTATTAAAATATCACGTATTGAAATAAATAACACATTATGCGCAAACTATTGTATCTTTCATCGTACAACATAAAAATCATTTTCATGATGTCCATTGATTCCATGATAATTTTAAAATGGTTTTTCTTTGATTTTTTTAATCCCATATAAAGGATAATAATGATTAGATAGAAATTTTATAAATCCCTTATCAATTATTTCATATATAATTTCGTGTTGTCTACCATTCTGCCAAACCAAAAATGTGTTTTACAATATGATTGAAATAGTGTTCAAGATTGATTTATTGAAACATACAAATTGTTTCCTCTATGTAGGACTATAAATTCACTTGAATAAGTATATACATCATGCATGTATCATTTTTATCTCGATATATTTCCTTCAATCTCATATGTACATTGATCGTAATGTGTAGAGAGATAATTGATAAGGAAATGTAAGGGATTCTTTAGATGTGCTAACTCATCCTTGAGATATTTTATCATGGTACTCATAGCTTGAATTTGAACATGAAAATAATGTTGTAACACTTTCGTAGACTCAAGAATATCTTTATGAAATATTTCATTGTTATTTTCATGTATTAATGAAGGATCCATAGGAAATGGCCTAAAAGGTCTATTGATTTGGAATCCTTGAAAAATAGATTTTGAGGATATGTATTAACATATTACATGTTCTTAAGTGGTACTGAAGGCACACTATCATGTTCCACATTTAGGAATCATTCATGTTTTCATAACTAAGAATAAGGGGAGGAAGAAAATCAAAAATACTATTCCAATTATCAAAATCATTAATCTCACATTCATAATTATTGTCAAAACATGTCTTGGGTGTATCTATGGGATTGGTATCAACTACTTATTCATAAGAAAATGAATTTTTGATAACAATAGATGCATGTGGAATTTATAATTTAGATTGAGGGATGGGATCACAAAAATAACTTTGAATTTCTCCCAGATTCTAGGATGACATTCACAAACATGCAAAGGGTGAGAATAACTAGGATCATGAGTACCAATAAAATGGTGAAAATATTATATATCTTTGCTCTTGATATTAAAAGGAAACAAAATTGATTAAAGAGATAGTAGACCCTATTATTTTGTGAATCAAGGGCCATAATACAAGCCATGATAACACAAAGGATAATTATCCTAGAAACAAGTGTATAAGGAGTAACAATATGGGAATCAGAAAACAAACCAAAAAATATTGATAAATCTAAAACCAAAGAGGAAGGAGGAACCCCAAGGAAACTAGGATTTGATCAAGAGTTTGTGATGTAAGAGGATACATACAAACATGAATTAACCTCACTTTTACATTCTACCTTCTCAAGACAATCATAATAGTGTTCAAATTCAAGTTTCTCAACGATTCCTTTATGGAAAGATACGCCTATTCTCAAGGTTTCATATGATCACCAATTAAAATAATTACCTCCAGGTCCTCTTGTGTACATTCAAATTTCCCAAAACTTTATATGATATATGGAATTTCCTCGGTTCATGGTGGTCCTCTCTATACAAAAATAACCTATTCAAATATGTTAATCAATCCATAATTAGTACACATATTCCACTCACCACCCTTCTTCGGTGCTAAAAATTTTGTCACTTTGTACACAAACTAAAACTCTCCACGATGAATCCTCTATCCAAAAAATATTGTTATTTCCTCCTTGTCTCCACATTATATTGTGGTGTCATTCTATAAAACACCTTGTTCAACAAATTCAAACATGGAGTTAGATACATGCATTTACTAATGCCTCTCACATGTGGTAACCATTCGGGTAACTCATGGAAAACTTCCTCTTATTCTCCTAACATCTCTTTTACTTATCTTGGAATTATTTTTCATTATCATCCACTTTTTCCATGCCTTCTCTTTGTGTAATCCACAATATGAGTGTAAAACATGCACTATCCTAATTCACCTCACTCAGAAATACTTCCTAAGAGTAACAAGGATTTTGGTGTTTGTAGACACTAAATCACACACTTGGGTACATTTATAGGTCCTAATCACATACCACTATTCATATGATTCCTAAGCGAGAAAACTAGTAATTGACATCTATCTTTGGCCTCTTTCTTTTCTTTCTTGCTTTCTTTTTGGTCTTGCACACCCCACTTCCCGTCCGAATTTCAGTTTTATCTTTTGGCTCTGGACACTAGGGCCTAACCATAACACCCCAGTGCCCAAGCACCCTTGTCCACTTTGGATGCCCCCTGACCTCTTTGTATCTTACTCACCCATTTTGGTCCTCTTTTATCTTTTTGTCATCTTTTTTTTCTTGGTGTCAGCCCTTTAGAGGTTAATTATGAAACTCAAACAAGGGAATCATATAAATACAAAGCTATATGACCATAATAAAGGACCAAGCTCTAAGCATCTACTATTATCACCTAAGGTTGCATCAAAAGGCATTTCAAAGAGCATCAAAGCATCCATATAGCTTCATTCAAGGGACAATGGACTACAATTTCTACATACACTTCATAGGAGGGGAAGTTAATTTTTACATCCACACATCTATTTACATTGCTACATCTAGCTATTGTTCATTATTCGGTGCATCTTGCACAAGAGCCACCTAGGGCACGATTCTACACACATGCACACAAAACTACATGGAGTCTGAGATGTAGTGTAACACTCAGTTGTAAGTTCACTCTATCAAGTGACTTTCGAGTTTAGTTTGACTCCCCATTTGCATATCTTTTTTTTAGGATTTGATGTGTTTTGGGGTTTTGCGGAGTTACAGGTGAACTCTATGGGCATAGTGTGACACAAAGGTGATCAACAACGAAGGTCGGTGAACATCTTATGACACAAGAAAATTTAGATTCTGACCATTTTGAAGTCACATGTGCCCATAAGTAGTCTTTGGCACTAGATGCCCTGGCTCAGTCTAGGCACCCGATCCTAACATATCGAGACAATTCTACAATTTTATGGGTTCGGTTGCGATAGTGTGACCTCATGTTTCATCAATTTTCCATCTCGGTACACCTCATGATTTATTGCAAAACCATCTAAGTCTTATATTCCCCCTCTTTCACCTAGGGTTTCATTTTTATCTAGCTTATTGCTTAGGTCAGATATGTACTTTATTACTTATCATTATGTTGTGACTCTACAATTAGGATTTCATAAATTTATTTAAAAATTTTTTTAAATCATTTGATGAACCCATCTCATTCAAACACTATGTTGGGGTGTGGAGCCTTTTTTGGTCTTCTTGAATCAGTATTAAAGTGTTGGAGTTCAAAGCAGTTAAGTTTGAAGACTTCGGGAGCATTCTACGGTCATCTGTTGTGACGTTGATGTGTCGTGTCTTTGTGCCATCATTGTTAATTCGTTGTTAATTGGATGTTAACGTCGTGACAGTTTTTTCAGTGTGGGAAGTTGAAATTTCTGACTTTAAAACTTATAGGGTCGGCTTTAGGACTTCTTAAAAGGATTATAATCTTATAAATATAAGTGTTAGTGTATCTTGAAGATATCTTAAGTGTTCAAGAGGTCTTGAGTCTAAATGATCAAGAGGTGATCAAGAGTGATCAAGGTTAAGCAATTGGTTGTCAATTGTGGTTTAGATGTGGTTTAGCATCTTTAGAATTCTAATGTGAGTTCATAACTAAGAGAAAACTATGAGAGTTGTTTTACTCTTGTTGATAATAAAATCGAGCAATTTCTTAGTGGACGTAGCCCACATTGGGTGAACCACGTTAAATATTGTATTGTCTTCTTTTGTGCATTATTTATTTATGTTGTTATATTTTTGCAAGTATAATTTTGCTATATAGTTTCCTACTACTATGGTTTGAGGAATTTTTCCGCATAATTGTTCTCTAATTCCTAACAATTGGTATTAGAGCTTTGGTGATTTTTTTCTAAAGTTGTAAATTACAGGGAAATTTTAGCTTGAGTGGGAGCTATGGCAGATGAGGGAAGATCAAGGATGAGAAGTTCAATGGGCAGAACTTTGGTTTGTGGAAGATGCAAATGGAGGATTGCTTATATCAGAAGGACCTCCATGTTCCTTTGGCTGGAAAAGCAAACAAACCTACAACCATGTCGGATGAGGATTGGGAGTTGCTGGATAGAAAGGTGCATGGGGCAATTCGTTTATGCCTTACATCTTCGATTGCTTTCAACATAACAAAGGAGAAGACCACGGAAGGTCTCATGAGTGCGTTGGGGAAGTTATATGAAAAACCCTCTGCCTTTAATAAAATATTTTTGATGAAAAAGTTATTTAATATGAAGATGTCTGAGAATGGTTTTGTTGTTGATCATTTGAATGAATTTAATATGGTTGTGAGTATGTTAAACTCGGTAAAAATTGACTTTGATGATGAGGTCAGGGCTTTGTTGATTTTTGCTCCGTTCAAGATAGATGGGAAAGCTTGGTTATGGTTGTAAGTAACTCAGTCTCTAATAATTCAAAGCTGAAGTTTGAGGATGTAATAGGTGTGATCCTAAGCGAGGAAATGTGAAGGAAGAGCATCAGAGATTCTTCTACTTTTGGAAACACTTTGACGGTGGAGAGCAGAGGGAGACAAAAGAACAGAGGGAAAGGTAACCGTGGGAAGTTGAATGATTGCGGAAGGTCAAAGTCCAAGAGTAAGTTAGAATGTTGGCACTGTGGGAAGGTTGGTCATGCTAAGAAAGATTGTTGGGCTCTTCGGGATAAGAAGAACAAGAAGGAGGAAACTAAAGAGGTAAATTTTGTAGCAGGTGATGTTTGTCAGGATGCCTTAATTCTTTCTTTAGATAATATTGTTGAATCTTGGGTGTTAGATTCAGGGGCTTTTTTCCATGCCACCCCACATAGACATTACTTTACTGATTTTGTTCAAGGTGATTTTGGACATGTATATCTTGGTGATGATGAACCATGTATCATAGTAGGGAAAGGTTGTGTTCAGGTAAAAATGCGAGAATGGGGACACATGGCTACTTAAGGACATCGGCATGTGCCTAAGTTGAGGTGTAACTTGATATCAACGGGTCATCCGGGTAGTGATGGTTATACGGTCGGTTTTACACAGAGATTCTTGGAATATTACTAAGGGAGCTCTTGTGGTTACAAGAGGTAAGAAAGCTGGTATTTTGTATTTAACCAAATGGTGCTAATTATTGTAATTTAGTCTTTACTGATGGAAATGCGAATTTGTGGCACCAGAGACGAGAGACTCACCATATGAGTCATAAGGGCATGCAGATTATAAAGGACAGGTTGCTCGGATTAAAGGAGTTAGATTTGGACTTTTGTGAGGACTATGTTTATGGGAAACAAAAGCGGGTGAGATTCCTTAAGGTTGGACCTACCAGGAAGGAGGGTAAGTTGGAGTTAGTGCATACAGATGTATGGGGGCCAGCTAAGGTAAACTCTATTGGTGGTTCATATTATTATGTCACTTTCATTGATGATGCAACTAGAAAAGTTTGGGTATATTGCATTAGAAATAAATATGATGTGTTTGAAACTTTCAAAAGATGGAAAGCCTTGGTTGAGAATGAAACAGGTCTCAAGTTGAAATGTCTCAGGTCGGATAATGGAGGGGAATATTGCAGCAATGAATTTCTTGATTACTATTTGGTAAATGGGATCCATAGGCAAAGAATGGTTCCAAATACTCCACAGGAAAATGGAGTGTCAGAGAGAATGAACAGGATAATCATGGAGCGTGCTAGGTGCATGAGGTTACATGTGGGGATGACACTCATGTATTGGGATTAGCGGTAAAGCAGCTTGTTTATTTGATTAACAGAGGACCCTCTATGGCTTTGGATGGAGGTATACCTGAGGAGGCTTGTTCGGTAAGAAAATTGATTACTCATTTCTTAGGGTATTTGGATGTGAGGTATTTGTTCACATTGATAAAGATGATAGGACCAAGTTAGAGGCTAAGTCTAAGAAATACACCTTTGTTGGATATGGTGAAGATGACTTTGGTTTCCGTGTTTGGAGTCTTAAAGACAAGAAAATATTTCAGTCTAGAGATATTGTCTTTAATGAAAAATTCATGTATAAATATCAGTTGCAGGAACATAAAGAGGAATCAAAGAAAGAATACATAGTGTTAGAGAACATTCTAGAAAACAAGGTGTCCAGAGGGTCGGTTCGATTCTAAAGATGTTCGCAGCACAACCAGTTCAGGTACCTACTCATCAAGAACCCCAAACTCCTGAGGTGAGAAGGTCTTTTAGGGTAAGAAGGGAACCTGAATGATTTACTCCATCTTTGAATTATTTATTACTCACTGACATTGGAGAGCCAGAGTGCTTTGAGGAAGTAGTGCAGGTGGATGCCAAGAAGAAGTGGAGCATGCCATGGATGAAGATCATATATCTCTTATGGAAAACCAGACTTGGGATCTGGTGGAGCTACCCGAGGGAAAGAGAGAATTACAGAACAAGTGGGTGTATAGAATCAAAGAGGAAGATGGAGGCAGGAAACGATACAAGGCTTGGTTGGTGGTCAAGGAGTTTACATAGAAGAAAGGTATAGACTTTGATGAAATTTTTTTCTCCCGTTGTTAAAATGACTTCTATTAGGACTATTCTTGGTTTAGTTGCGGTAGAGAAGACCTGCACTTAGAGCGATTGGATGTCAAGATTGCATTCCTTCATGGTGAGTTGAAGGAGGAATTATACATGCAAAGAACCAAAAGGTTATGAGGTCAAATGGAAGGAGAGGTTAGTGTGCAAATTAAAGAAGAGCTTCAGTATAGCACGAAACAAGCTCCACGATAGTGTTCCATGAAGTTTGATAGTTTTATGCAGGAGTGGGGTTACTACATGTGTCACTCAGACCATTACGTGTACATCAAGAAGTTTCTTGATGGTAGTTATATTATTTTGTGCATGTATGTGGATGATATGCTTTTTGCAGGGAAGAACATGCAAGAAATAAAGGTACTTAAGAAGAAGCTAGGTGACTCCTTTGCTATAAAGGATTTGGGGGCAGCAAAACAAATCCTTGGTATGAGAATAACTCAGAACAAGAAGGAGAGGAAGCTGGTGTTATCTCAATAAGATTACATAAAGAAAATCTTGGTGAGGTTTAGTATGCAGGATGCTAAACCGGTTGGTACTCCTTTGACAGGTCACTTTAAATTATCAAAGGAGTAGAGTCCCAAGACTGAGGAGGATAGAATCCAGATGTCCAGGGTACCGTACTCATCAGGAGTTGGTAGCTTGATGTATGCTATGGTATGCACTAGGCATGACATTTCCCATGCAGTGGGAGCAAGTGAGCAAGTTTATGAGTGATCTAGGTAGAGAGCACTGGCAGGCAGTAAAGTGGATCCTTCGGTATTTGAGAGGGACCATAGAAGCAGCATTGTGTTTCAGTGGATCAGACACTACATTACGTGGTTATGTAGATTCGTACATGGTAGGATATTTAGACAGTAAGAGGAGCACGACAGGTTATGTATTTACGGTTGGTGATATAATGGTGAGTTGGATTTCACGGTTACAAAAGGTTGTGGATTTGTCAACCACAGAAGGTTGAGTATGTTGTTGCCACAGAGGCAAGAAAGGAGATGATTTGGCTATAGCAATTTCTTGATGAGTTGGGTCATAAGCAGGAAGTTGGGAGACTACACAGTGATAGTTAGAGTGTTATTCATTTGGCGAAGAACTCCGCTTTCCACTCTAGGACGAAGCACATTCAAATTTGAGATATCATTTCATCAAGGCAGCTTTGGAAGAAGATAAGTTGAAGCTGGAAAAGATTCATACTACGGTCATAATCTTACGGACATGATGACCAAGGCAATCACAAGGGAGAAGTTGAAGTTGTGTTCAAATTTGATTGGCCTTCATGGTTGATAATGAAGGGTTAAGAACTTTTCTCAGTGGAAACAGTCTCCAAGTGGGAGATTGTTGGGGTGTGGAGCTTGTTTTTGGTCTTCTTGAATCAGTATTAAAGTGTTGGAGTTCGAACAGTTAAGTTTGGAGACTTCAGGAGCATTCTGCAGTCATCTATTGTGACATTGTTGTGTCGTCGTTGTTAATATGTTGTTAATTGGTTGTTAACGTCATGATAGTTTTTCCATCCGTGGGAAGTTGAAAGGTCGCGACTTTCAAACTTCTAGGGTCACTTTAGGACTTCTTAAAAGGATTTTAATCCTATAAATAGACGTGTTAGGTATCTTGAAGATATCTTGAGTGTTCAAGAGGTCTTGAGTCTTAATGATCAAGAGGTGATCAAGAGTGATCAAGGTTAAGCAATTGGGTGTCAATTGTGGTTTAGATGTGGTTTAGCATCTTTGGAATTCTATTGTGAGTTCATAACTGAGAGAAGACTGTGAGAGTTGTTTTACTCTTGTTGATAATAAAATCTGAGCAAGTTCTTAGTGGACATAGCCCACATTGGGTGAACCACGTTAAATCTTGTCTTGTCTTCTTTTGTGCATTATTTATTTATGTTGTTATATTTCTGCAAGTATAATTCTGCTATATAGTTTCCTATTGTTGTGGTTTGAGGAATTGTTTTACGCATATTTGTTCTCTAATTCCTAACACACTCTTGGATCCTCATTTTTCTTCTCTCATGGATCATAAGGTCTCTCAAGTCTCCTTTCTTCAATTGCTTCAAATGCACCCATCTTGTAAAGATGTTCTCCATAAAACCCTAGACACTATGTATCTCCCTATCAACATTTTGCCTTCACAAGTCAATTCCATCTTCGATCATCTCTTTGATGACTCTATTAGTTCTAATTTCAATCAATCAATCTACAAATCCATTCAAGTTTTACATTCTTTATTTATTTCAAGACAAATTTCAGGCTATAGAATCAACGATTACATCTCTAAAATTGAAAATCAATCGTAGACATTAGTTTTTGCCACTCGCCTACTTCCTTCTATACATACATTATTTAATTAAAATCCTATCATTATATCATTATCCTAATTCACCTCCCCTCATCCCATAAAATCAATTTTTACACCCTCATAAATTACTATCTACCCATCCCAAATTACATTAACCCCTTTAAAACTACCTAACCATCTCAAACCTATTTTATCCTAACACCCTAACCTCCCAAACTCGACCTTAACCTCTACCTAACCACTTCCCTCACAATCCACTGAAATTCTTGTTTTAGAAGTGGTTTTAACCACTTCAAAACATTTTTCCCGAAATTTCTAGATCGCGACGATTCTAAAAAAGCACCAGCGATTATAAAATCTAGTTTTGGCTCCTCTCTCAGGGATCTTTAGAATTCTTTTGCACGCTCTTGCACTTTTTTTTTCAACCCAACAACAAATCTCCATCATTCTAGAGATCATCAAGGTCTTGTATCAACCTCAAGCTCTTACAACAATTCATTTGGATAATATTTTCATCAATCATCTTCCCAGAAAGCTCAACAATCTCACAGAACTCTAATCAACTTCATCCGGCATTCACACACATGACTCAACCTTGTTCAACATTACAAGGTACTCTTTTGTTTCGTTTCATCATTTTCATTTCATAAAAACATCAAAAGCAATAAAAACAATCATCTATAAGCTTAGTTTTAATCAATTTATCATTTTTAGGAAATTTTATCATTTTCACAAGAATCACTAAGCGATTACTTGAGTCACCCATGATTCCTTGAATCATCCATGCAATTCTTCCAAATCATTTGTGATTCCTCTTAATCTCTTTCAATCTCTCTGTCTAACAACATTTTTCAATCAATTTTTCAATCTTTTGTCAAATTTTTATCAATATTTTGGGTTTAAATTATTTTCTTCGAGCATGATTCTAGTTTAGATGGTAATACTCCGGCTAGTCCCATCCAATTAGAAGCATTTACGACCTCCCAATAGTGTAGCAACCCTTCTTTTGGGAACGATAAAACATCCTTCATGAATTAACACTGTGTGTAATTTGGTTTTCCACTAGACATCAAAGATCAATTTGAGTTCCTCCACAAAATCCAACAGGAAACAGAGGAATTTTAGTACGACTACTTTGAATCTATCCAGATTGCTTCCACCCTCACTTGGGCCACGTTTGAAGTTGCATGGGACTTACCCTTCAATCTTGAGTTCTAAATATTCTTGTCCATTTATCATTTTTATTTATATATCCTTATCATTGTTATCAATCTACTTAATTGTATTAAAATGGGCTAACGTCCTCCGAGGAAGTCCTTTTGGATTCCTAGAATCAGCCTTTGCCGAGTAGCTCATTATCCCATTTATCTAATCCATTTTGTTTAGATGTCTCTGATCTTCAAGTCTCTTCACTCAGCGAAAAGGAGGAGCGCGTTGTCCATCAATCATCAATATCCGGTCGTCGTGGGTATCGATTAACCCCTGCCATCTTCCAAGGTTAGTTTTTTTGTTATTTCATTTTATTAAGTTAAATTTAGAAAGTAAAAACTCTTTGTTACATCAACATCTTAAGGACGCCTCTCAAGCTCATGCTAATGCTTTTTCTACTCCTCATCCTCATTATATGTCTTCTACATGTGTTCATATCAAGTAAACATCAAGTCTTGTCGCTCAGTATTCTCTCAATTTTGATCTCAATGCTAAGCAAAAAGATATTCTTCCACAATTCATAACTCATCAATTGATCAACTCGATCATCTACTCATTGCTATCCTCCTTATCGGCTGGTCAAATATTAAGGTCTCCCATTTTTTACTTATCATTGAATCAATGGACATAATGACAATGATTGCTATGATTTAATACGAAGAATCGAGCATCTTGAGCATCAAATGTTTATCTCATTCACCGCACAACATTTCTATTACATGCACATCTCCAAATGCTACGTCCCAATGGGTTCCTAAATCTGATTAATCTATGTCTAATGAACATCATGCTATCACTTCTAATGTTCCTTCTTCAATCAGTCAAACACCGCTTATTCAATCCAATCCGACTAAGTAGCCGCCTATCAAAATCAAAGCTAACACCTCTTGTCAAGTCATCTACGGCACTACCAATTCAAACTATGCAACCACCTCCCAAAATCATTCCACCCTCTTCTCCTATCAATTCTTCTATATTGTTACCCAATAATCCACCACTTCAACAACCAATCATTTTTTCAAAGAAACTACTCCTTATATTGATGGCTAAGACACATTTCAAACTCTGCCACCATGGCATGGTCCTATTGTTGCTTTTTCCTACCATTGTGTTGGCTCTCTCTCTTATCATGACATAGATGACACTCTCCCACAATGGCATGGTACCTCTTGTGTCACCACATAGATCTCCATCATTGACACACTTGGGGGCATTGCACTTATTCTCCCCCTCCTAGCATTATCAAGTGTCTCTCATTGCCATTATTACGCTTTGTGCTTCATACATCATATTTATGAGCATCATTATACAACTTGATACACCTCTTGTATCATCATTACCCGATGACGTACTCTTGTGCTATGGTTCACACTTGATTGTTGAGGGAACACGACATACATGAACCTCACATCATAAAAACAACACAGTTCTACACTCAAAGCATATTCACGACACATCTTTCTAGCGCACATACATAACAACACACTTCCCTATGATGCACTTTAGTTCCTTCATTCATACTCTATTGTTGAGGGTCTAAATCCGAAATGAACATCATCACACTAACTCACTCTCTACACTCTACGCTTTGTTGATCATATTTTTCTAGTGCACAATTGAACCATCTTCTCGATGACGCACTCTTGTTTTGCGGTTCATTATTAAGCTGTTGAGGGGAATTTATAAATGAATATAATCACATACACATCCATATACATCCAATCGGGGGAACATTGCTCTATCACACTCACATTGCACATTATTCCATCTCACTCACTCGTAACATATTACATATCTTGGTTTCACATACTCTTGCTTGTTTAGAATTGTTACATGTATACTTTGTTTCACATGTTATACAGATATTTTTATGTCATTATCTTTATCATATATACATGCGTGTTCATTTTCCTTCTAGTTGTGAATGCATACTTTCTACATATTTTTATGTGCAAAGCACGGATGCTTGGCAATGTACCTCTTACCGGTCTCACAACAGATCATGGGGGCATCTACTTTCGTACACACTATAGGTTTTATTTTTTCATTATATACTACTTATTCTTACTAGCACACTACTATATTGATATATACATGCTTTTATCTTTCTAACATGCTAACGGGTGCTTCATGTGCAACATTTTCTTTGCAAGAACTATTTGGTAACATGGTTGTCTGGTACTTTTCTTGTTACTATTTTTCATTGTTTGCCATTGTATCCATTATTTGTGGGCTTTGCCCTATGTCTTTCTTATTCATTTCTTTGTTTGTTTTTGGACGTTTTGGCCTAAATTTTCTTGTGATATTGTGAGCAATGTCCCGTGTTTGAAACCTAATTTTCACAATCTACATTATCTTCTTGTTTGTTAGGTTATACTTTGTCTTCTATTTGCATATTTTTCTTGATTGCACTAACACATGTTTCTAGCCACTTTGTTTACATGTGCCTTGGTTTCTACCAAGCACATTCCCTCCACCCTAGGGTATCAGTTTCATATCAGCAAATCGGTCCTCTCCTTTGGGCCGCATCCTCCTAGTGATGTCGCATGCACCCCAAACAAGGGGGCATACATTGGGTGAATCAGTCACCCCATACAACAATACACAATCACATAGGAACAACACAAGATTCATCCATAGAAATGGCCCATATTTTGACTTGGGTCCTCACCATATAGCACAAACACTAGCGCCCAAATACAGACATGAGCACTTGGGCGCCCCTGACCCTTCCTGGGTGCTTATGACCTGGGGAAATTATAGAATATTTCTCAGATTGACATGGTTCACGTAAATCTACACAAAAATTTCTCAAGACAAGCACAATC
Source organism: Taxus wallichiana var. yunnanensis (assembly GCA_018340775.1). Classification (NCBI taxonomy): domain Eukaryota; kingdom Viridiplantae; phylum Streptophyta; class Pinopsida; order Cupressales; family Taxaceae; genus Taxus; species Taxus wallichiana. The sequence continues at coordinate 651,512,746 of CM031236.1, forward strand.
CTCCAACAATCAAAATGCAATCTATCTTTATTTCCTTCATTTTCTAATTGGATTGAACTACATCGAATCGCATCGAACTAGAACAAAAAAAGATCACACCATCTATATTGGTGTATAATTTTGGGAAGCAATCGTAAAAGGAACAATAACCAGATTGTACCAAGCCACAAAGAAATCAAATTCTAATTAAACACCGTGCTCAATAAGATGAAAGTAATTCACCAGAATAACTTTAATAAAACCTTTGCAAACAAATGAGCAAAAATATCATATATTATTATGGAACTCAATGAAATAAAATGAGGATGGGCCTTGTTTATATATACAAGGAATATCAATCTAAGAATCAGTCAAGGTCGTAGCTCAAGCCATAAATCAAGGAAAGAACTATTCAATACCATGGATTTAGGAAAGAACTAGTCATCAAAAATCTAGTCAATACCATAGATCAAGGAAAGAACTATACCTAACAACTAGATAATATCTTCCTAATATCTAAATAAGATAAAAGAAATATCCACACACATAAGTGAGTGAGGATAAATACAATAAAGGTAAATAAAGTACCTAGGTGAACAGAGCTAATGTAAATACCTAATCTAACACCCCCCTCAAGTGAAGCTAGGGGACCAAAATAAAAGTGGCATATCCACAGTATGAGTCCCAACAATTGGGCTTGATCAGTACTCATGTACAATATATCTATGAAGAAATATTGAACTAAAAGTAGGAAAGAATCTTGCTAGAAGGAAAGAGAAAGAAGAAGAAGAAGAAACATGCTCTCACGAACACCCCCAATAAGAACTTCCAAAATCTCAAACATGCCACGCAACTCAAGGTAGCGAGGTGATGTAAAAGGCTTCGTAAATATGTCTGTAACCTGCTATTGAGTCGGAATGTACTCCAAGCAAAGATATCCATCACGAATGTGTTGATGAATGAAGTGTATGTGTATCTCAATATTCTTGTTCCACTGGTGCTCAACATGGGTACAAGAAATGTGAATTGCACTTTGGTTGTCACACCAAAGTACACGATCGATGAATCCTGTGGGAGTCCAAAAAATTCAATAATTGTCAAAGGAAAATAATTTGCTAACTCGTTGTAATCGTTGCCTTATACTCTTCCTCTGAAGATGAAAATGCAATAGCCTATTACTTTTTACATGCCCAAGCAACTAGAGAAGAACAAAAAAAAAGAAATCCAAAAGTGGAACGGTTTTCATCAATAGAACCTGCCCAATTTGAATCAGTATTTCTAACCAACTAGTAGAACCCTTGTGTAGTGTAGTCCAAAGTGAGAAGTTCCCCGAAAATAGCGTAAAATCCTTTTAGCAACTCGCTAGTGACTACTATGAGGAGAATGTGAAAACCGAGATACAAGCCCTACTGTAAATGAAATATTAGGCGAGTATGGGTCAAGTACATGAGACTTCCAACCAAATTCCTATACAATGTAGGATCACAAAGTGGAGTGGTACATGTGGAAGTAAGAGTAACCCAGATTGAAAAGGAGATGGACTTCACTTGCAATCAGCCATATCAAAGTGTTGAAGAAGATCATGGGTGTACTTTTGTTGACTCAAATGAATCTCTCAATTTGTCTGAGAAATCTGTAAACCAAGGAAATAATGTAATAACCTAATATCTATCATGTCAAATTGTCCTCTGAATAGTTTGAATGTGGGAAAAGGAGCTTCCAAGAACTAATAGATCATCAACATACAAGAAAAATATCACAATATCCTCACCAACATGTTGTAGATATATTGTATGATCAAAGTGGAAATGAACAAAACCAGCAGATAGAAGAAAATAATCCATCTTCTCATACCAAGCTCAAGGGGCTTGTTTGAGACTGTAGATAGACCTTCGAAGTCTACAAGCAAAAGAATAATCCTGAATAAATCCAACAAGTTGCTCCATGTATATTTCCTCTTGTAAATCTCCATGTAAGAAGGCACTCTTCACATCCATCTGGTATACGGGCCACCCCTATGATGCAGCAATAGCAAGTACAAGGCGTATAGAATCCATCTTGGCAAGTGGGTGCAAAAGTCTCAGAGTAATCAATACCTTCAACTTGTGAAAACCCCTTTGTAACAAGACGAGCCTTATACTTATCAATGGACTTATCAGCTACATATTTGGTTCAGTATACCCACTTACACCTAACCATATTTTATTTCTTTATGAAGAGATACCAAATCCCAAGTATGATTCTTCATCAAAGAAGAATACTCGATTTTCATCGCATCATCCCACTCCTATATCCCATGAGCTTGTGAAAAAATGGTGGATCCTTATAAACCGCCCGCTTACAAAATTCTAGAACATGTAGAATGTGTATGATGATGCCTAGTGGGTGGAAGATCCTGAATGAAAGGTGTTGCCTCAAATATTGTATTACGAACCCACTTAGGCATACTTGACAACATCACTGAGAATAGGATTCTCGTCGGCATATATAACCTCCTCATCAACCTCCTCAAAGAAAGGATCCTCAAGATGAGATAAAGAAGAAGAAGTAGGCATGGAAGAAGATGAAAAATCATGAGGTGTGAAGCGCTCATCAAATTGAACATGTGTTCAAAAAATAACCTCATGAGTATCAGGATCTAAAATTTGATAAGCTCTCATGTCCTCACAATACCCTACAAAGATCAAGGTTTTGTTCTTCTTATCCAAGGCTTTCCTTTTCTTCTTATGCACAAAGGCCCAAACATGGCTCCCAAAGACTCGAAAAAATGAGACATTTGACTTAGTGTTTGACCAAGCTTCCTCTGGAGTCAAATGCTCAAGTGCTCTATGTGGTGTCCAAATTTGAATGTAGTTAGCACAATTAACGGTTTTTGCCCAGTAGATAGGAGGTAAATCTTTAGAATGCATCATGTAGTTAGCCATTTCCTTCAAAGTTCGATTCTTCTGTTCTACTAAGTCATTATGTTGTGGATTATGAGGAACAAAATGTTGGTGAATAATGCCATGAGTTTCTAAAAATTTAGAAAACTCATTATTGAAGTACTCCCCCATTATCAGTGTAAAGGTTCTTTATGCAACTAGAAGATTGTTTCTTGACCAAAGCCTTGAAGACTTTGAAGTGTGAAAAACACCACGTTTGTACTTGAGAAAATAAACCCAAGTATGCCTCGAGAAATAATCAATAAAGGTAAGTGCGTACTTAGTTCCATTAAAAGAAGGGGTAGGAAAAACCATCAAGTCACTATGTAAAATTTCAAGTGGTGAAGAAGATCTCTTGGACAAATTCTTAGGAAATGGATCTTGGTGTTGTTTCCCTAATGCATAGCCATGAAAAAATCTCTCAAGACAAGAAACTCTAGGAATACCATCAACCATACCATGAGTGCTCAACTCCTTCAAATATTTGTAATTAAGATGTCCAATACTCTCGTGCCAAAGCTTAATCTTTGAATCTACATAAGAAACCAATCTTGTCCCTATAGAGGAAGTGTCATCAATGTTGGGGTTAGCACACCGATTATACAGACAATATATCAAATCTAAGCATACATGCAAATAAAATTAGATATTCTATCAGAAGAAATATACAAAACAAGAGACATAAATAAACACCAGATTTAATGTGGTTCACCCAAGCAGGTGGGCTACGTCCACCAAGAAACAAGTCAATCTATTATCCAAATCTTTGACAAGATATACAATGAATATTTACAATCTTCCACACCTCTCAGAAGTTCAATACTTTCTTTCCCTCAATTTTTTGCTTCATCACCAAGAATTCTCTCTCTCACCAACTTTTGCAAGTTCTTTCTAATTCTTGTTAATCATTATTTTTCCTTACTTCTAAACCCTATCTTTTATGCTTATATTTCATTACTACATGCTAGGTGTCCCTTTCAAATATATGAGTATCCATTAAAATGCTTTCCAATGCTCTTTACCTAGTTTAGCCATATATCTACTCACAAATCCCACCGCATGTGCAATGTCTAGTCTCAGTACAAACCATAGCATACATGAGACTTCCAATCGCTGAAGCATATGGTACTCATGTGCCATGTATTTGACCTCCTCATGTGATGATGGACACACGATCTTTTCTCAATTTGAAGTGTCCATCCATAGGTGTGCTAATAGGTTTTGCATTCTGCATGTTGAAACTTTCTAACACCTTGTAGATATAATCCTCCTGAGACAAATACAATTTCTTATTTTTCCTGTCTCTATGTATTTGCATGCCAAAGATTCTTTTTGCAGCTCCTAAATCCTTCATATCAAATGTGTGAGCTAGCTTTCTCTTAAGCTCACCAATGTCCTACATACTAGATCCTGCAATAAGCATATCATCCACATACAGTAACAAAATAATATAGCTCCCATTTTCAAGCTTATTGAAATAGATATAATAGTCAGATTCACATCTCAAGTAACAATGTTCATGCATAAAACTATCAAACCTCATGTACCATTGTCTTGGAGCTTGCTTGAGCCCATATAGGCTCTTTTTCAACCTGCACACTAATTTCTCCTTACCCTTGACTTCATACCCAAGCAACTGTTGCATATATATCTCTTCATCCAAATCACCATGAAGGAAAGTTGTCTTCACACCTTGTTGCTCTAAATGAAAATCTTCTAGTACAACTAAAATCAATACAGTATGAATAGAAGTCATCTTAACAATAGGATAAAATATTTCACCAAAGTCAATACCTCTTTCTACGTGTAAATCCCTTTACTACAAATATTGTCTTGTACATTTTCTATCGACCCTCTTCTTCCTTAATCCGTAAACCCACTTGTTTCTGCAATGTTCTCTTAACTGCTAGCAACTTGACCAAATCTCAAGTTTGGTTCTGTTCTAAGGAGTCCATCTCCTCATCCATGTCATGCTCCCACTGAAGTGAGTCTTATCATGCATTGCTTCTTCAAAGCTCTTTGGTTCACTATTATCAGTCAATAATAAATAAAATAGAGAAGGTGTAAATCTTTCTGAAAGTTTACTTACCCTTTGTGATCTTCTCATAGGAGTTTGGGGTACCGGAGGCTCAATCTGGACCTCCTGGACATTCCTATCTAAATCGCGAGTGGACCGACACCGATCACCTCTAACCAACATTAATTCTCGCTAACCGATGCTATTTTGGATCCTATGTAACCAATATCGGTTCATGCCTAACCGATGTCGGTCGTGGGTCAACAACAACACCGGTTCTATGTAACCTCGACGCTAATTCTTTTAAATCCGAGAGTTCATTTTCATTCACAAACTTCTTAACCGGTTCATCCTTGGGTACTAAAATTTGATCCTGTACATTCTCTTTTCATTCCATTCAACATCACGACTCCTAATAATTTTAGAATTCTCTAAATCCTAAAAACGGAAACCAAAATCACCAGATCCATAACCAATGAAAGTGCACCTCTTGGATTTTGCATCCAACTTCTTTCTATTTTCCCTATCAACATGCACAAAAGCTTCTGAACCAAAAACTTTAAGAAAAGAAAGATCTACCTCTTTTCTAGTCCAAACTTCCTCTGGTATTCCTCCATCTAGTGAACTTGAAGGCCCACGGTTAATCAAATAAACCGTTGCATCAATTGCTTCTACCCAAAACTGCAAGGGCAATCCAGAATGTATCATCATACTTCTAGCATGTTTCATGATTGTCATGTTCATTCTTTCTGCAACACCATTCTCTGTGGTGTTCTTGGAATCGCATTCTTTCTCTACGTATCTCATTCATTGAACAATAATCATTGAAAGTCTTGCTACAATATTCACCACCATTGTCAAATCTAAGGCACTTTAACTTAGAATTTGATTTATTCTCAACAAGGGCTTTCCATCTTTTAAAAGTCTCAAAAACATCATATTTATGTTTAATACAATAAACCCATACCTTTCTTGTAGCATCATCAATGAAAGTAACATAATACTAGGATCCTTCATGAGAAGCTACCTGAGTTGGTCCCCACACATCTGAGTGTACAAGCTCCAATTTTGCTCCTTCTTAGTTGCCCCAACTTTGAGAAATCTCACTCTCTTTTACTTTCCAAAGATACAATGCTCATAGAAATCAAGATCTAAATCTTTTAAATCTGATAACTTACCCTTAGCCTTTAAGATTTACATTCTTTTTTGACTCATATGACCCAACCGGTTATGCCACATGCATGCATCTAAATCTGAAGTAGATAATGTAGAAAAGGAATCAGTAATACAGGTAGATAAATATAATGTTCCTACCTTCTTACCTCTTGCCACAAAAAAAGCACCCTTGGTGACTTTCTAAGAGTCTCCTGTAAAAGTAACCATGCAACCAAATTCACCTAGTTGCCCTGCAGAAATAAGATTCCTCCTGAGGCTTGGCACATGTCTCACATCTTTTAATACCCATGTATTTACATTCTGTAATTTTAGATGAACTTCCCCTTTACCGGTAATACTACAAGGTTCATCATCACCCAACTAAGCATACCTAAAAGCGCCTGGACATAATTTCGAAATAACCCTTATTAGGAGTTAGATGGAAAGAAGCGCATGAATCTAAAACCCATGATTCAATTCTACTATCTAAAAAAAAAGAATAATAGCATCTTGTATTACCTCTCGATGCAAAAGCAAGATTTACTTCTTTACCTTTGTCTCGGTTGTTGGTTCTCTTTATCCTTTGACCAAAAATATTTCTTTGCATGTCCTTTCTTTCCACATTTCCAACAAGTAATTCCCTTACTTCTGGATTTACATTTGTTATCCCTTGACTTTGATTTCTCATTACTCTTACTCTTGGATCTCTCCTTCGCCCGCCCCGCTTTCTACATTCAAATTATTTCCATATGATGATTCATTTGTACTCTTCCTGCTAATTTTTTCATTCAAGATTATACTAATCACATCATCAAACTTCAAAATATTATTAGTAGATGTTGTATTACTAACAGTCATTACTAAGTTGTCCCACTATCGGGTAAAAAACATAAGAATAAAAGTGCTTTTACTTCATCATCAAATGGTATAGCAACTTATTTTAAGCGATTTACAATAGATGGAAATCATTCAAATGACTAGATGTAGATCTACCTTCATGCATCTTAGAGCTAAATTATTTCTTCATCAAATAAACTTTATTTGAAGCACTAGGTTTTTCATATAAATTAGCAAGAGATTTCATTAACTCTACCGTAGAATCCACTTCTATAATATTGGAAGCTACGAGATCTTATGCCTGGACTCAATATTATACATCCCAAATCCTTTTCGTCAAGAATCTTCCATTCTTCATTAGTCATCTTCATAGGTTTAGACTTCTCATCCAATGGTAAATATGAATATCTTTGATATAGATAATCCTCAATCTGCGTCTTCCATAATTGATAATTCGGCCGTCAAATTTCTCTACCTTGTATTTGTTTTCTTCTGCCATTTTTGTAGCTCACACTCAATCAAAAACCCTCTATAAGTAAATCTTTCAACACACAAAACCCTCAAACAAAGCTCTAATACCAGTTGTTGGGGTTAGCACACCGGTTACAGATGACAATATATCAAATCTAAGCATACATGCAAATAAAAGCAGATATTCTACCAGAAGAAAAATATAAAACAAGAGACATAAATCAACACCAGATTTAACGTGGTTCACCCAGTGTGGGCTACGTCCGCCAAGAAACAAGTCAATATATTATACAAAACTTTGACAAGATATACAATGAATATTTACAATCTTCCACACCTCTCAGATGTTTAGTACTTTCTTTCCCTCAAGTTTTTGCTCCATCACCAAGAATTCTCTCTCTCACCAACTTTTGCAAGTTCTTTCTAATTATTGTTAATCATTATTGTTTCCTTACTTATAAACCCTATCTTTTATGTTTATATAGTCGTTTATAGACTTAGGGCACTTAGTCATGCAATTACAATCAATAGAAATACTTTAATGCTAAAAATAGATCTAATTCCCGAGAGTTAATTAAAATATCATCACACAGGTAACCGACGCTGGTTAGACCTAACTGTTGTCGGTTCCTCCCTTTCCTGATCGATGTTGATTCCCCCTTAATCGATGACGGTTATTGTATTTTCCAGCAAGTTTCTATTGCATGCTAAACTGAAGTAATTGAGCTCCACAACTCAACAATCAAAACCCTCAAAGTGATATAGTCTATAACTATGATCAACAATACCTTGAGCAACAAGTGAATGAGGCTCCAATAAAGTTCGTACTTCCGCCCCATGTGGTGTAAAAGTAACTATTTTTCCTTGACCAAGATAAAAATTTGATATACATAAAGTAAATTTTTGGTGATGTTAGGAACATACAATGCATCTTGAATCTGCCACCTGAGTTTATATCACCTTTTCCCTCAACAAAAAGAAAGGAAGAATCTTCAACCTCAATTTTGGAAGTAGAACTCAAACCTAAAGATACAAAAAACTCCTTGGAAGAAGTCATGTGATGAGAAGCACCGGAATCTATAATCCAACTATCTCGTAAGTGGTGATCTGAGATCTCTCAACAACATTAAGTGTTTTTCTATTTTGATTAGAAGGAGGTGGAATGGAGATAGAAATTATGTGTTTCTTGATTCTATCCTCTAAGGCTTGCATTCACTTATAACACCTATGTTCTTCATGCCCAATACCTCCACAAAAAGAGCACGAAAGGCTAGACTTATTCTTGGATTTAGAAGACTCCTTGGGTTTAGAGTTGTTTTCTTTGGGTTTATGAGCACTTTGAGATGAAGAAGGGGTGGATTTGGTTTTTCTTTTCGGTTTTCCCTTACACTTTGAGATGGTGTCTTTACTATTTATTTTAGTTGCCACTAAAACAAAATAAAATACGCTTTCCTTCACAAATAAAATGAAAGGGGGTGGAGTTAAGCACCTACTAGTAGTAATCAAGCTTAAGCCCCCATATGACCGGGGCTAAGGATTTCAATGGGTTGCAATGAGAATGGGTCTTGCTTATATAGGCAAGAAATTAATCAAGGAAATAACTAGTCATCAAAGAACTAGTCGAGACTATAGATTTAGGAAAGAACTAGTCATCAAAGATCTAGTCAATATCATAGATCAAGGAAATAATTATACCTAACAACTAGATAAGTGGGTGAGGATAAATAAAATAAAGGTAAATAACGTACCTAGGTGAACATGAGCTAAGGTAAATACCTACTCTAATGTCAAGGATAAAGAATGACACTAGACCTTTCTCCCCAACACTTCTTCTACCATGGCATGAGATCACCCAAAAAATCGTTCTTCTACAACATTTTCAGGATCCTTTCTATCATTTTCACTCATCATGGATTAGGTGCACACATTCATTTTACTACTTTTTTGCATTTTTATACACTTTTTACATATTTGAATTGAATTTTTCATATACACATATTTCACTACTATTTTTCTTCCCTCTTGCAGTTCATCCTTATGGGAAGTCGCAGTCACATCATCAAACACATCAAGTGAAAATGACAACATGTATAACACGACATAACACATACACTTTCACCCCTAGGGTCACTTCCTCTTCTTTAGCTTTCACACTTCATTTTATCACTCCATGCTTTTTCTTGTCTCCTCAGCACGCTTTCATCATCGATCTACATGGTTATCATGTACACATCTCTTATATAATTTATGTTATCGATTATTCACTCAACAACATAAAGTGGGGGCAAATGTAGACACTAAATCACACACTTGGGTACATTTCTAGGTCCTAATCACATACCACTATTCATATGATTCCTAAGCGAGAAAACTAGTAATTGACATCTATCTTTGGCCTCTTTCTTTGCTTTCTTGCTTTCTTTGTGGTCTTGCACACCCCACCCGCCTGATCTTACTTTCATTATTTTGTCTTTCTTAGCTATGGACAGTAGTACTAGCCAGGACACCAGCGCCCATATGCCCTCATTCCCTTTGGGCACCCCCGACCTCTTTGTATCTTAATCTCCCTTTTTGGGCCTCTTTTATCTTTTGGACATCTTGTTTTCTTGGTGGTTGTCCTTTTATAGGTTAATTATGAAATTAAAACAAGGGAATCATATAAATACAAATTTATGTGACCATAATAAAGGACCAATCTCTAAGCATCTACTATCATCACCTAAGGTTGCATCCAAAGGCATTTCAAGAACATCAAAGCATCCATCTAGCTTCATTCAAGGGATAAGGGACTGCATTTTTCTACATAAAATTCATAGCAGGGGAAGTTTATTTTTCCATCCACACATCTATTTACATTGCTACATCTAGCTATTGTTTGTTATTCGGTGCATAAAGCGCACAAGAGCCACCTAGGGCATGATTCTACACACGCGTACACAAAACTACATGGAGTCTGAGATGTAGTGCAACGCTCAATCGTAAGTCCACTCTATTGGGTGACCACTAAGGTCAGTATGACTCCTCATTTGCATCTTTTTATTTTTAGGATTTGATGTGTTTTGGGGTTTTATATGAGGTCATTTATTTTGTCGGTTATAAGTGAATTCTGCGTTTATAGTGTGACATAAAGGTGATCAACAACGAAGGTCGTGAACATCTTGGAACACAAGAAAAATTAGATTCTAATCATTTTCACAGTCACATGCACCCAAAAGTAGTCTCGGCGCCTGGCGCCCCACCCAATCTAGGCACCCCAATCCCAACATATATAATAATTCTACAATTTTTTGGGTTCGGTTCATGGCAGTCTATCCTCTTGTTTCAATGGGTTTTCCATTCTCAAGCACTTCTTAGGATTTATTGTGAAACCAGCTAAGTCTTCTATTCCCTCTCTTGCACCTAGGGTTTCATTTTTATCTAGCTTATTGCTTAGGTTAGATTTGTACTTTATTTATTATCGTTACGTTCTGACTCTGCAATTAGGATTTCACAAATTTCTATTTTTTTGTTAAATCAATGTTGCTCCACTCTTCTCTCATAATGGGTTCAGGTATACTTCTTCCCATCCTTCTCCATTATGTAGATTTTTTTTTGCCATCATGTTACCTCTTCTCGGTCTAACTTCATAGGTCTACTAAGAAGAAAATTAAATGTTTCTATGGGAATTATTTTACACATAACTTCATCCTCATATATCCCAATATGGAATTTGACCAGACATTTCTCCTTCACCAACTAGCATCCCTTTTGTAACCATGAAACCTTGTATGGATTCAAATGTTTGATCCTCTTCAAACTTACCCATCAGATCTTCCACTACCAAATTATTAGTGCTTCTAATTTCCATTATTACCTTACATAATTTTCCTCTTTACATGTCATTCTAAACAAACTTCTTCTCTGCTCAAAACCAATTTATTTTTCTCTTGTTTTGACAATATATGCTTGAATATCAATGTTTCACCCATATCTTGTTCCTCATCGTGTCATGACATACCAACATCCTCTCCTTAGACAATGTGTGTATTTTTTTTACCTCAATTATAGGCATGAAATTATTCATATGATCTATACCCTATTTCGCCAAACATAGAACATATGCCATCAATCCATGATTGTCTCCATGCCCATAGTATCCTTTTCCCCTAGACAAATTTATACCTTATCGAGATTTTCCTTCACTTTGCAGCTTCAAACTTTATTCAACTTTACATTATGCAAAACTTTCTCTCCCTTACTCTAGCCTTAGTCTTGCAAATGCTTACTTTTTCCATGGGTAGGGTTGTGTTGCTTATATTCTATATTTGCGTCTTCCTACAATGCATACTAGTAGTATTATTCAATGGAATGAACTTTCAACATACCAAAATCATCTTGAATTCAAATTTGCAATCTAGCCATATATTAAGAAATATTCTCCACATCAACTTCTATGTGTCCCATTCTAATGGTGAGTTGGTAAAACTTGGTGTATTCCCTCACACTAAGCTCTATGTTTCATAGAACCTATATCTTTTTGTACAAACTAAGCTAGTAATCTAGAGGGAAAAAATTTCCTTTTATTTTTTCCACTATCATATCCCAAGTATTGATCTTATGCTTTCTAAGATTCACTCGGCTAGTCTATATATGCCCCCACCAAAGAGATACATGACCTTTCAACTTTGTACATGAAAAATCAAGCTTCATGGGATATTCCCTATTTTCATGATTAAAATATTTCTCCATATCTTTTATCCAATCTAGGAGAATTTATGGTTCCAAAATTCTATAATAAGAAGGGGTATCAGATCTAAGTTTATTCCTCATTCTACCAACTATGTGAAGTAGTTTCATCTTTTAGACCATTTTTGCTTTTTCTTCCTCTACTTTTTCATCCACATTCACATTTGCACCATGCACTCTTTACAACGTTGGTATACCTTCATCATCAATGTTATCCTCCACAACAACACCTTGGTTTTTTTGTGCTTTCATGGCTTCCAATTGAGTTTCTAGAGTCTCCGAATTAACTCGGAAACCTCAATTATGGAACCCTAGTTCATGTATCCCCAAACATTAATATTCATTCTATGTGTCATCTTATTTTTCTAAAACTCGATATCAATGACCTCTACAATATTCTACCCAATAATTTTCTTGTTGGAATATGCCAACAATGATTTTCTATCCACTTTTAACAAAAATGAAAAACTATCAACGCTTTTTCTAAAATTCTCACACCTTCTAGCCAATATTCGCCTATTGGAAGATGTCTACAACAACCTTCTACCCATAATATTCACTTTTTAAATCCATGTAATATTATTGTGTCACTTTCTCACACCTTTTCCCCAACAATTACCCGTTAGAAGATGCATGCAATGATTCCTACCCATACTTATAAAATTGGAGAACCCCAATTATTCGTTGTGCCTCCAAATACAAGGAAACAAATCCTCACTCGATACCAAATAAAAATAACTTTTCAAGGTCCTCAATGAAGAGACACCTTACACATGGCAGCCCTTAGAATATGTGTAATAAACAAACAAAATAGAAATAAATTGCACATATACAAGAATTTTAATGAACACTCAACAAAAACAAGACTTTTATTTGTATGCTCATAAGAATAACACACTCATAATGATCACCAAAAATACAATCCATATATCAAAAATCATTATGTGTCATGTCATATGATTTAATGTAATATGAGACTCAATTATATTACATATTTGTTTAGGTGCTTACCCCAAAATAGATGGTTACAAATTTTACATCATTTACTTACCAATCTCACTATCTGCTAAGTCTTAATCTTGCATCCACACATTTCTCTTACATGATAATTTAATCTAAGTTTTTCTCCTAAGGAAATTGGGTTTTGTTTAAATAGTCATCAAATGCAACAAATTAAGACTCCTAAACTTGTGGAATTCAAACGTAAAGTTTGAAAGGGGCCATAAGAAAACTCAAGGCATAACTAGTTTGCCTTTCAAAAATTTTGGTTTCAAACATCCAATTATTCCAAATTCACAATCTCTATCATGTTTTCATGGATAATGTTGTGCACTATAACTATTGTGCAACAAACCATACATTGCACATGGGAAGCGTGCACTCAAGAAAACATTGTGCAATGGACTAGTGCACTCTACATAATGCATCACAATACTCTATGGCCCATCAATAACATATTTTTTCACCACGACCCACCAACAACACAAAATACAAACACTAACTCCAACTATTCAACTATTTTTGGTTGATATAGGATTTCCTATGAACCTAGATGCTCCTACATCATAGCACCAAAGGGTCATAATTGTCATGAATCTAGAAAACACTAATCAAAACTTGTATCAAAGGCATATGGTTTAATATCTAATTTCTAAGATAAAGAGGCGGGGTCTTACAAGAATCCTAAGGTCGTAATGTTATTTGACACTTAAGAATCATATGTAAGAGATAATGTAATAAACAAATATATGAGCTACATTATCTTAGTCAAATACATGATACGGCAAACATAATGAATCTCACTAACATAAAGGGAAGGGAAGAGTTAGGAATAATTACCCTTGTGTAGGCGTTTTTGGCGTACATTATCCCCCATTGTAAGAAGAACCTTGTGAGAGAGTTTTTTGTCGATGGATCACAAGTGGGATAGATAGAAGACCTAAGTGGACCAAATTTGGGGTTTTCATAGACTTGGTACACCTTGCTAATATAGCTCTTATTATTATTTCTCTTAGTAACCCAATGCTCTAAATTAGATCTCCAAAGTTATAAGATGTACTAAACCCTTAACCTATTGAACCATTGGGAGAATATTTGCAAGTGAAAACAAAGCAAAGTATGTGATGATGATATAGATAATTGACAGTAATAACACCTATCTCTCGGAGAACATAATACGAAGTAAAGATCTCTCTTCAGAGATGATGTTAACCATGGTCGATGCAATCGACTAGAAAAATGGTTCTACAAGATGACATCAACCATGGTCAATTCCATCACCAAAAATAATATGATCTAAAGGTAACAATAGGAGAGAGAATGGAGATAAAGAAAACACGTAGAGAAGGTATGAAAGGGATCTAAAGGTGCCATAGGTAGACAATGTGAAGGTAGTACGGATGAGGATATCAAGTGATCATAAAGAGGTAATAAGAAGGTGGTAGGAAGGCATGTTAAGGTGATGACACGCACAAAGATTCTCTCATGAGATACAACTTACTAGTCGAATACCACTCCTAGTACACCCCTTAAAAGACACGCACTTAGGGAGATTAATGTGCCAATAGCCTAGAAAGAGAACTCATTAGTAAGAGTGAAAATTAAGGTGTATACAGAGAGAGGTTTTCAAAGCCACCAAACAGATGAACAAGGTTGTGCAATATCATTCATGTTATTTACTATGGTTCTAGTCTTACCACCTAAGGAGTGCTATGGTTCAAGTCAATGTTCTTTGTCAAAGCACTAATTTTTGTGTCTACTTTACCTTGTTGCCTAAACTTGGTCTACAAATTCTCTATTTCTAACTATATCTTGAATTGTGAAAAAAATGATTTCATTTTTACAACCCTCTTTTACTAAATATTTAAATTATATCAATTTAGTATGTTCTTAAAATAATCTAGTTTATACAATTATATATTTGCTTTATTAAGTTCTATTTATTTAAGCGTAGTTAAACTATTTTTTATTGATATGGAGAAACTTTGAATAGACCACCATCTATTGAAATTAGATTTATTGGGGACCCCATTATCAAAATCAAACCTAAAATTGAAAGTAGAGCATACATTGTGACCAACTCTAATAACTCAACCACAAACCTGAGAGAAATCTAATATACAATAAAACCTTAGACTTGAATTTGTTATTACATGTACTAATCAAAAATTTAAACTCAAAACCCTAAACTTACATGTTTCCTTATTACATTCAATTCTATTTACTTTTAAGTCAGTTACACTCTTACATACTTAGTTGTCCACCAGTTTTTTAAAAATTGAAGATACTACATATAAAAATTTGTTTGAGCAAGAAGGAATAAATTCTATTACAAAAATACCAAGAGATAAAAACACTAATTTTGTAAGTGGGGACCAAAATTAGCAAAAGGGCGGTGGGGTGGGGACAATAATTATAACTACTTTTCAAGTGTATGGACAAAGTTCAGCATGAATTAGACACATGCTATAATGGAGGAAACCATTATAAAAAAGGAATTTTGAAGTATGGAGGAGCTGAACTATCTTGGAGGCCTAATCTTCAAAGAGGTACTATATTCCTTTATGTACACGTCTCTAACTTTGGCAATAGAATATATTAAACTATTTGCTTTCCCACACGTCTCTAGCCCCAGACACACACATGGATAGATAAGGTGTGGTCTACCATGGAAAATGACAAATTAACTTCATCCTCTTCATTTTTCAACTTTAAAATGATTCCCAAGTATTTTGTTTTTTTAAATAACATTATTAGTAGACACTATATATATGATAAAAATTTGTATGTATCTTAACAAACATATCGGTTTATCAATGGACTTAAACATCTCATTTTTGGTGTTTTCCATTTGGACTTACATTTACAAATTAATTGACATTTGCAGATCAAATTAGGTAATTAGTATCTGAATTTTTTTGAATTTGTATCAAATTAATGGATTTGTATGGAATAAATAGAGATACTATACTTAATCATCATCCATCTCAATTAAATTAAGATTATTTTATTGAATAATATTTTATATTTAATTAAACAAACTCACTATTTTTTCATTAAACCTCTTCTTTAACTATTTTTAAAATATTTTTATAGATAGTGTAAATTTATCATTTATTTATATATTTGTCTCGATCACATTTCTTTATAAATAAGTTTTGATTTTTCAAAAATACTTTTATTAAGAATTATTTTCTTATATATGTTTATTTTCATGGTAGAATCCCTCTCTCCATGAAGTTGTATATGTTTGTTTACTCGCTTTCTTCTCTATTAAACTACGACTTACATATTTTACTATGTAAGTCGGATATGCTTTTTAAGTGCATCTTTGAATTGGTTCTAGTACACTAAAAATATAAAAAAATCTCAACTATACAATTAACCCTTTGATGAATTGTGAGAGGAGTACATTTACTTGTTCAACTTCCCTCTCTTCTTCTATATAACTTCAAAAATTCCAAAATAATCTTCAAAAATTACATACTCTCCAAATCGAAATGCCTTTACACGTCAATCATACCCATGCTCTCCTCACAACCTCAACATCCGTACTCAAATCTGCATAGTACATGAAAAGTGAATGGATCACATTTTCACATATGTTTCCGCAAATAGAAGGTATCATAGGTCAAATAAGCAAATTAGTACTAGTAGGTAGGGGTGCCTATTTGACAAACACAAATTTGTTGTTGACATGGCAGACAAGAAATTCTTGAAGACCTCTAATATGTCTATAAATATGAATGGATCACATTTTCACATATGTTTCCGCAAATAGAAGGTATCATAGGTCAAATAAGCAAATTAGTACTAGTAGGTAGGGGTGCCTATTTGACAAACACAAATTGTTGTTGACATGGGAGACAAGAAATTCTTGAAGACCTCTAATATGTCTATAAATATGAATGGATCACATTTTCACATATGTTTCCGCAAATAGAAGGTATCATAGGTCAAATAAGCAAATTAGCACTAGTAGGTAGGGGTGCCTATTTGACAAACACAAATTGTTGTTGACATGGCGGACAAGAAATTCTTGAAGACCTCTAATATGTCTATAAATATGAATGGATCACATTTTCACATATGTTTGCCTATTTGACAAATAGAAGGTATCATAGGTCAAATAATGCAAATTGGATCACAGCACTAGTAGGTAGGGGTGCCTATTTGACAAAACACACAATTTGTTGTTGACATGGCAGATAAGAAATTCTTGAAGACCTCTAATATGTCTATAAATATGAATGGATCACATGTTTCAAATAGAAGGTATCAGGTCAAATAAGCAAATTAGTAATAGTAGGTAGGGGTGCCTATTTGACAAACAAAATTTGTTGTTGACATGGTAGACAAGAAATTCTTGAAGACCTCTAATATGTCTATAAATATGAATGGATCACATTTTCACATATGTTTCCGCAAATAGAAGGTATCATAGGTCAAATAAACAAATTAGCACTAGTAGGTAGGGGTGCCCATTTGCCTATTTGAAACAAACTAATATGTCTATAAATATGAATGGATCACATTTTCACACTAGTAGGTAGGGGTGTTGACATGGACATGGCAAACAAGAAATTCTTGAAGACCTCTAATATGTCTATAAATATGAATGGATCACATTTTCACACTAGTAGGTAGGTCAAATAAGGTGCCTATTTGCCTATTTGACAAACACAGCTGTTGTTGACATGGCAGACAAGAAATTCTTGAAGACCTCTAATATGTCTATAAATATGAATGGATCACATTTTCACATATGTTTCCGCAAATAGAAGGTATCATAGGTCAAATAAGCAAATTAGCACTAGTAGGTAGGGGTGCCTATTTGACAAACACAGCTGTTGTTGACATGGCAGACAAGAAATTCTTGAAGACCTCTAATATGTCTATAAATAAAAAGGGGACAAGTAATAACATACTCCCATAGAAGTGAAGACAATGGGGAGTTTAGAGGGATGTGATGGTGGTGTGATTGATTTTGTAGTAGGAAGAATAGCAGAGCAGAAGGTGGTTGATACTAACCTATTTCCAAAGTTTTGCTGCCTGCAAATGATCTTCAGAAAGAAGATGTTGAAGCTGTGGTGCAAAGCATAAGAAGTAACAGGGCATGGTTGGAAGATGAAGTGATGAAAAACAATGCTCTGCTTTTTAGAGGATTTGCTGCGAGGTCTGCTGCTGATTTCAAAGCAGTCGTAGAAGCTTTTGGATGGGAAGACCAGCAGTATCTTGGGTTTGCCCCAAGAACAGATATTGTTGATAGAGTTTACACTGCAAACGAGGCTCCCTTGCATGAGCAGATTGATTTCCACCATGAGATGTCCCTGGTAAGTTTATGTGGGAGTAATTCTCTTAGATAATTCAAACTGCAGCAGTCCCTATGATAATTAGGAAGAGAGCTTCCCAAGAGAATTGCACAGATAATTTGCATGGACTTCTCTTTGTGATCCACCATCATGTAGGTCACAGAGACTCATAAGAGTGGCCTAAAACCTCCATCAAAATTATATTCTAAGCATTTTTTTCTTTTTCTTTTCTTCCCAAGGTCTCTTGCTTGTTATTGTCTTCTAAATCTGGTTGTTAGAGGTCTCTTGATTAAGTAGGTAGGTAGGTGGAAATCTAAGAAAACAACAGATATCTACTACTACTGATTTTGTATTGGGTTTTCTAAAGCGAAAAACTAT
Source organism: Taxus wallichiana var. yunnanensis (assembly GCA_018340775.1). NCBI lineage: Eukaryota > Viridiplantae > Streptophyta > Pinopsida > Cupressales > Taxaceae > Taxus > Taxus wallichiana. The sequence goes on from CM031236.1 coordinate 651,531,540, forward strand.
GATGTAGATGGTTATAATGAGACTTATGTTTATACAGATGAAAGAGTGGCCTTCTAAGCTGTTTTTCTTCTGTGAGAAAAGCACCTTCTGAAGGTGGTGAAAGTGCCATAATTCCAAGCCATCTGATTCCTCCACTTATGAGAAAGGTACTACCAGAGTTTGTTAAGAAAGTGGAGGATGTGGGGTTGCTCTTTAAGATATCGACTCCAAGCCAAGATACTTCCAATTCATTCATATCCAGAACATGGAAATCCGTGCTTGGAACCTCTGATCCAGAAGAAGCAAAGAAAAGGTGACTGTCTGCTCTCTCTCTCAACGTTTATGAACTGTATAGTTTCAATTACAACATTTTTACCAATATTTATTTGTCAAAGATTTCATATAAATTTAACGAAAAAGTTATATATATATTCCAAGATGATCCTCTGCCTTCCCTGCATGTGCTTTGATTGTTCATGTAGCTTAATGACTTATGCCTTGGTTGTTGGACTTTATAATCTGCTGCTTCTGCTTTTTTTTTTTGGTTATATATCTTTATTAACTTAAATTTTGGTTAATTAAAATATTTGAACTGTTGATTGATGTATAATTCCTTAAAGTGTTAACCAAAACTTTTTATCTTGAAACTTGTATGATCTGGATGGAGTGCATGATAGAAACGTGTTTGCAAATATTTTGAGAGTACAAACAGATGTAATGTTTAGGCATGGTTGATACTATAGTTATCTTACATTAAAATTTTAAAGATTTTCCATACTGTATAAAGTTTTGTATTTTTAGCTAAAAATTTTATGTTATTTATTATTATTTTATACTTTGAATGTATATATTCTAAATATTTTCAAGATTTAATATTCAGCAATTGAAAGGATTTTCATTTTTCATATTGTTTAGAAGATTTTCAGCATTAGTGAGATCATACTTCTTTTTTGTATTTATCGTATTTTTTTATTTATCGATTGTCTTTTTCTATACTTGAAGACCATCGCTGAATACTCTCTGTACGAAAATTGCTACCTTGGTTGATATCCCACTTACACAACTGTAAATCTACTAACCTAGAGCCCATGTGCATATAAAATTTTGGAAAAAAATTTCAAGAATATTTACAATTAATGTTTCCTCTCAAAACTTAAGATCTGGATGGAGTGCATGATAGAAGAGCCTATATATCATGCATGTTTGCAAATATTTTGACAATACAAATATATGTGATGTTTAGGTAGGTTTGATATCCCACTTACACAACTGTAAATCTATTAATCTAGAGCCCATGTAAATATAGAATTTCAGAAAAAATCTGTAACAATATTTACAATCGACATTTCGTATCAAACCTATGACCCATCATCAGGAATAAAAATGTAATTATATTTTTGTAAAATGTAATTATGTTTATGCTTTATTATGTACGCATTATTTGTGTATTCTCTTTCATATAAATTTATGACAAAGTTAAAAATGTACCAACAAATATGTAAACAAATCAAAACCTGTAATAGAATCTTGGATGTTATCCCTTTCAGATCACACACTGTGATCCAAAACTTAAAGGCGAAACATTCTATTACAGGTTTTCCAAGTTTATTTCCATTGTAATGGAGAGCTGAAGATTAGAATCTCAAGAAAAACTCATATGGAATCAACTGATTAAACAATTTTTACCTCTTAAATTTTTTTCTGGCAATATAGGTTCTAATATATTATATAATGGAAAGTTCACTTAATCTTGATATGATGTTCATGCCAGGGCTGCTGAAATGATGGGCTGTGTGCAATTTAAGTGTTATGAGGATGGAACAGCAGATTTTACATACGGACCTGTGGATATAATTAGAAGTTTTAACAAAGGAGGGAGGGAGGTTTGGTTTAACACTATAGCAGGGTATGGTGAAGGAAACAAGAACCAGTGCCTTAGCCTGGGAGATGGCTCTGCTATTCCTGCTGAAGCTGTGGAGGCCTTCAAGAACATTATGGATGAGCAATGTGTAGACTTGAAACTGGAAGATGGGGATGTGTTGTTGTTGAACAATCTTGCTGTGCAACATGGAAGAAGACCTTCTAAGCCCCCCAGGAGGGTCCTGGTTTCTATGTGCCAGTAACTACTTTATAGATTGTTTTGGAGAAAATTTATAGATTGTTTTGGGGAAAATCTAGAAATATATGTTTGAGGGCTGTGATGGTGATTCTCAAATTTTGATAGGAGCTCTAGATTGTATACGAAATTTTCTCTGGACTCTTGGCGATTAAGGATTCTTGTTTCCCAAATTAAGCTACTGTGGAATGACTTAGATGATGTGATTCCTATTTATGCCAGAAGAGATTTAAATAAAGTTGCTGATTTCTTGGCTAAGACGGGTTCTGAGAGAGAAATAGGAGTTCAGTGGCACAGTGGTATGATCGACAGTGAAGAAAGATTCAAACCTTAGGCAATCATGAAAGATAATATTTGGATCAGTTTTGGGAGTCTTGTCTTCTTGGCATCCTCCTCCTTTTCTGTAATTTGAGATAGTGGCAGCTGGTCACTCTTACCTCTCTGTAACTTTTGGGGTTTAATATATGTTTTCAAATCTTTTTGAAAAAATACGGACCGACTGTGTGCCCTGTTTGCCCAATTCATTCGGTTTCATTTCTTTTATTTTTTTAGTTCTCAGTTCAGTTTCATTTCTTTTATTTAGGATACAAGATTTATATTTTAATAGATACGCTGACAAACGGTCTAGGATTTAATATTACTCTCATAATTTAATGAATAGGGAGGTTCAATATATATTGTATATGTATAATTCTTAAAATTAATTATTTGTACCATTTAATATTTAAGTCATTTTTGAAATCCATTTTTATGAAGAATTTATTTATTAAAAAAACTCTTTATAACAATATATTATTGTTTAGAATTTTATTTTGCTGTAACAATCATTTCATTAAATTTAGATATATTTGATTGAATCTCGATCATATTTTAGTGAAATGTTAGACTTTTAATATCTATATTAGATTTCATTATTGTTATTATTGGATTCCATTATTGCCACCATTGGATTTCATTATTGCTATTATTGGACTTCAATATCTTCATTAATGAATTCTATTATCATTGTTATCGGATTCCAATTTTGTTATTATTAATTCCAACTATGAGACTTTTCTAAAAATATGGATTCTAATATCGTCATTATAGATTTCATTGTTATTATCAAATTCCAATTTTGCTATTAATAGATTCCAAGTGTGTAACCTTTTGAAAAAATATTGGATTCTAATATCGTCATTATTGGATTTCGATTTTACTATTATTGGATTTTGATTTTTACTATAATTGGATTCTAACTATGTGACTAATCTAAAAAAACTTACAAATCTCAAGTTTCAATTATTAGTTCCCTTTGCCAAAGTATTTCTTGTGTCAAGGAAAGTGTGTGCATTAAACCATGCTTTAAAGCTTGACATTGAATTACATTAAATAGATCAAAACATGTTTGACTATATGTCTATATGCTTGGATAACTCATTTAATTGTACATGAATCATGACATTGCCATGTGTGTGTCCATCTCGTGGTCTAGAGCTTTGTAGGTATTTCAAACTTTATAATGTCACCTTTCTTTTTCTCTTTCTTCATTTATTATGCAATGCATTCTTTGTGTCAACAAGTTGTAGAATCATGTATCGAAAAGATTTGTAAAACATTGTAATTGTCCTTCAAGTTATGGTTGCACAAAATGAGGACACACATCACACCTTGGTGAATTTTTTCTATGGAATAAGCTTCTCTTAGTGCTTGGGCTCGAAAGTGCTTAGAGACACAAAATTGTTCTAGGTGTCTTCCATCGTGAAATCAGCTTCTCTGAGACATCTTTGAACTTCAAATTTTCACTCTTGCGACTCTTTTTTCCTTTGTAGTTACGAGATATCAACACGAGTTTCAATCTTGCAAACACTTAGCCTTAAGCATATTCACAATCGCATCCATTTCCAAAGTCTTCAAGAACATGAGATCATGACACACATACACGTCTACAAAGAATTCTTATCTCAACTTCATTTCCTTTCGGAAAGCACGAAGTGTTGCCACTTATTACTCATTCGTAAACCTTAAGCTTGGAGCTTGAACATATTAAAGTTATGCAAGTTGGAAAATTAATTTGCTAAATAATAATACCAATAAACAACCGTGAAGTATTACAAACAAATTGAAGGAATACTTTCTAATATTTAATTCATGGTCAATTATGTATTAAATAGGACACAATTGATCTCTTAATCAAGCATATTTCAAAATAGAAATTTCAAATAATTTGCATCTCGGCCAAGATTAAGTAATTGTGAAATATATTATTTTGTAATTTTAGTATATCCTAAGTCTAGAGACAAAATACCAAAACAATGACCAAAGACGGGAAAATAAAATATGGATCCTCCCAAGATAGACTACTTGAGTTCTCTCGAAATCCGCTTTTGGAGAAGGGAAAGAAGGATGCGAGTTTTGGAAGAGAAAATGGTAGATGTTAGAGCAGAGAACAACCAAGAGGCCGGGAGGGATCTCCTTGCGAATATTTTTGGTCCCTACTAGGAATAGAGAGGAGTTTGAGGGTCCTAGGCTTCTAGGAAGGAAACGAGTTTAGAGAAACCAATAATAGTAGGGACAATGTGGAGAAGCCACCCCTAAGAATATAAAGGACGATATTTAGGTTACATAAAAGAAAATATATGAAGGATTCAAATATGCTTTAGCCATGCGTCAAAATGACAAGGAGTGCCAAACAGCTCCCAAACTGGAGGATACTTATAGATCCAAAAAATATTGTTGAATTGTAGCTACCCCTTTGTAGGCAAAATAATATATCGTGTGGAAAATTATTTAGTTTTCACCAATGCTCAGGCTAAGGCCCCCCCCCCTTCTTGTGTATGGGAGGCTCCCATTATTGAATGTAAACTACCTAAAAGTTGTGGGTGGTCGTTAGGCCGGGATCACACAGGAATACTCCACTAAACTTGTGGCAAAAATGCTTGTACAAGGTACAAGGGAGGAATTTGCAGTGAAGAGAGGTAAAGGGGAGTTAGGGAAATAAGGAGAGAGAGGGTTACTATTGTGAGTAGGCTTACAGAATTCACATATAATAACTAGAGTAGGTCCACATTCAATTAGCAAGAACATAATAATGCAAATAATGATAAGACCAACAAATCATAGACACAGAATTTCATTGACTCATTTATCAAAGGCATATACACCTTTCTTGGTTTTACAAGATTATCATGTATGCAAAGTTGGAAAGAGAGAGTAGAGGAACATAAGACAAGAAATAGAAGAATTGCAGCTTTTATTGTTTGATGTAGAAGTGGTAATCTCAACAACATACATTCAATCAACAATTGTCAACCCTTTAGAATGGAGAAGCCATTCCAATTTATAGCATTACAAACATGTCTCTTCATCTACCCCCCACATGACTTTTCACCTATCTTCATCACTTGTGACCTTTCATATTCCTAGGAGGTGAGTCTTTTTCTTATTATTGAAAAAGGACTCTTACAATGTTTAATTAAGGTCACTTAAGTGAATCAAATGAAATAGCAAAAAGTACATTCTTAATGAGAAATTAGAACAAGGGCAGAGAAGGAGGGAGGGAGAAGGGGTTGAGTGATCGATGAAGATGAAGCCATTGATGATGGGGAACTAGCCATTCAAGATCTCTGAGGGTGAATTCCCGAAATGAGCTCTTGCCCTTTGAAGAAATACTTCATGGATGAGAAGGTTGACCTCTCGATCACTGTTGATCTAGAATGCATATGCGTCCTCTGTTATGAGATGCGAGAACACTCCAAAGTGTTGAATAAGTGTTTAGAAACACTATTGTGAGGCATTGCAAAGTGAACCTGGGATGACCACTGATGCCACCCATGATGATCCTCTCATGTCATGCTTCTTATGACTATTGCCTTGATGACCGAATTTTGATGTTTCGACACCCCCATAGGCTTTATGATGTTTTTTATTTCTCTTATTTCCGAGTGACCATCTGTGGAATCAGAACACCGTGGTTGCAAATTACTCTTCTAATGAGATGTCGAAATAATCCAAGACATTGAATTAGTGTTGAAGAACATTGTTATGATATATGCACTGTGAGGGAAACATGATGGTTCTTTCATGATCTCATAGTGAGAGTGAGGATCACTTTCTTGCATCTTAGACTTTCACAATTAACCCCAATGATCATAAGAGACAAATATATGATGCTTAAATCTCTTGATGTTTATCTTTCACTTACTGAAATAGGCCTTCATCATGCGGGTGAAAGGATTACCCTTGAATGGAATTCTTGGCATGTGGCCACCTGTTGGAATGGAATGAGGTGATGGAGATTTCCTCCCTTCTTATCCTTCCTGGATCCAAAATCTTCTTTGAATGTAATCATCCTTAGAAGGCTCATGCACTTTATTTCTCAGATGCCTCTTTCTCAATGGCTCTTGGTTGCATTGAAATGAGGCTTGGTTACAATGTTTCTTTCTTTGAGGAATGACCATACTATCGGGTGTTTGATTGAGTGTTTAAGAACACTATTATGCAAATGACATCAAGTGGAACCGAGGTGATTTCTCATTCTTAAATACATGGTGCTTAGCATGAAGATCACCTATTTACTCTTCTTAACTCTATAGTACTTCTTGGATGAAATTAGATTTGGGATGTATGTTTCCCATTGGAAAACATGATATATGAGGGCTTGAATACTTTGATGACTTGACTAGCTCACTTTGACTTTGATGTAGGATCACATCTTGTTCATTATGGGAAAGTTCGCCATTGGGAATACATACTTGGATGTCCCTAAAGAGAAGGAGGTTGCGATGGATCACTCTTGCTTAACTCAAGAGGATCTATGGGATCTACGATGAACCTTACCTTCTTATGAATCCTCCTAGAATATGGAACCAATGTGCACTCTCTTTTCATTATCTTCCTTTTTGAAGGTTCATGTTCAATGGCTCTTAGTTGCACTTGCAATGTTTCATCCTTTGAGGATTGACCACACTACCAAGTGTTTGATTGAGTGTTTAAGAACATTGTTATGCAAATGTCATCAAATGAATCCTAGATGGTTTCTCATTCTTACATACAAGGTGCCCCACATGAAGATCACCTATCTACCTTTCTTGACTCCAAATCACTTCCTGGATGAAATCAGATTTGGGAAAGCTTGCGTACCTTCATGTTCATATGTTTCCCATGGAAAAGGATGAGCTCTTGATTCTTCACACATGATGGCTTGAATACTCAAATGGCTTGACTAGCTCACTTTGATTTGCTTCTTGGAGATATGACGATGGATTCAAGACATGATGTTTCTCAACTTGCCTAAAGAGTTTCTCATTTCACTTATGATCATGATGACATCCTTTGATGAATTTTGGATTCCAATGGGGCTCTTGACTCTTTTCAAATTATTTGTCGACCGCACAATGTCCTTGATTTTCACCTGTTACACCTCGATATGCTTTGTCATGTTCCTTGACACAAATGTGGTCAAAACGATGCTTCATGATTATTATTGCAGATGGTTAATTTTATTGTTTGAACTATGAGACAACTTTACAACCATGAAAGGATGGAAAATAACAACGAGAAGATTGAAAATAGAGCCAACAACTTTCTACACTAAAAACCAAAACTTTCAATTTTTGGCAGGTGGGATTAGGAATTGTTATTTTGGGAAATTTTGTTTTTGCTCAAATTTTGTCTTCTCAAGATCCTAGCACACTTAGATTACCTATGTCAATGATCCTTTACTATTTTTATCAAATTTCTATTTGTAGTAAGTTGCTTTTTCGAAACCTACTATTTTGGGAAAATTGTTTGTTTTACCTTGTTTGTTGTTTTGCATTGTTTCTGGATGTTCTGAGTGACGGGACCTTGTTATTTTGAGAGACTTACTATTTTTAGTAAGTCATTGTATAGAACATGTTCTGTTTTTATAAAATGATCATACTGGTGTAGGTTTGCAATGAAATCACCATTGTATGATTTGGCTCGCATCGGAATCTTGTGCTCCAGTTTTCACAATTCCTTCCGCTAGAACTCTTGCAAATCAAAAAGGAAACTTTTCGAGGTGGAGTTTTCAGATTTTCATCTATAGAAAACTAGGGCATCCTCTGGTATGCAACAATTGTGATCACAAATGCGTATAAGAGAGAGTTTTTTCGTGAAAAATCAATTGAATCTAATTTCGGTTGAAGAGTTATGAAGAAATATTTGTTTCCAAGGTCATGGTTGGTTTGGAATGAATTTGGAAGCATCTCTTATATATTTTGAATTTTTCTACGGGTTTTCAAGTAATAACAATGGTGGACATGTGAACAGTGAAAATGAATGACTTAAAAGTGAGTTATTCTTTACGTTATGGCTTAAGTGTTAACCTTGGTTTGACTATGGGTGAATGGAAGTTGAGTTAAAATTCAAGTTTTCACATGGGCGCCCATTTTTGTCCCTTATGTCCCCCTTGGGAAATTGAAAAGAGGGACACAAATGGGTGCTTTGGGAGAGATTGTGTTGATTGTCTTAACTGGGTGCAATGTGGAGGGAGAGGAGAAAGTTAGGCAAACACGGGAGCCGAAAAAGGTCATGTGAGAAACCACATAGGGGCTTGCATGGGGGTGCTCATTTTTGTCCCCTTGAGGCAAAGGGACAAGAGGGACACAAATGGGTGCTTTGAGCAATATGTTGCCAAGTGGCAAGATCTAGTGCAATATGAAGAAGATGAGTTTAGCCATTAAGCACCGACGGAGTAGAGAAGGGTCGAATGAGGAATGAGAGAGAGGGATTGCACTTGGGCACCCATTTTTATCCCCTTGGTAAAGCTACAAGAGGGATAGAAAAGGGTGAAATGAGAGAAATCATGACATGTGGCAGTCAAAATTTTGGCTAAGTATGGGATCATCACACTCTACACTAGTGAAGACTTGGAAACTTCACTTCGAGAACTTGAAAAGGTTTTTGAGGTGAAATTTTATGCAATTCTGACTACAAGAGACCTTCTAAGATCAATGGAATAATTTTCATAACCTAAATCTTCCCGAAAGTCCAAAAACATCTCCTTTTTTATCAAAATAGCGAGGTGCACCTGCAAAAGTTGAGTTGCCTTGAGAAATCCTTAGGTCTTGTGTAAAATATGATTCTTCCATCATGAAGAGGATTCTATAAGATTTCCATTGCTTACTTGTTTGCATTCTAAATCCTTACGGAGCTCCCAAAATCGGTCAAAGAAGTCCAGTTCATATTTTGACCATTTATTCCTTACACACCGAAAAAACCCATTTTTGCACACTATGTCCCTATATGAACAAAACTTCACTAAATCTTCCTAAACCACCTCCAAAAAATTCAAGGCTCTCCAATATCACGTCCAAATTTTTATGAGTTTTTGGAACCGTTCCCAGAAGATGCGCACATACCTTAAAATGGCCAAAATTGGCCTTTCTGAGTCTACCAAAGAGATAGTCTTCTGTTGCACTTCACTGAATGGAATGATGCGTCTTGTCACACCCTTTTGCCATGTTGCACATGTTTATTCAATTCATTAGGAGAACTTGCAAGGTCAATATGATCATACACAGGAGACAAATTGACCAAGAGAGGGATTTGGGAAGGCTTTGGAGCAAATTTTCACATTTGGCTTAGTTGTCATGTTTCAAATTTTGAATTTTTGGGCTAGCAAAAATGCATGACTATAGAACGCGAGGGGCATGTTAACCTCCAACCTTTGGAGAGAATCATGTCCTATAAATGGAGCTCAAGGGTATATTTAATGTATAATATACAAACCTAGAAGATTGCACCATCGGAACCAACGACATAAGTTATTATCAAATTTAGCAATTACTCGGAATACAATTTAAAGATCAAATTCTACTTACAATTCCAATTACATTGATACAAAGGGAGGATGCACGTCAAGTATCCTTACACTTGGCTTAGGCATGAACGATACAAAAATCACAAGGTTTGACTCTTTTGAAAGCTACAATTGATATATGACAATAAGAAAGAAGAAGGGTTTATACTAGTGGTTATCTCTCATGTAAAGTCTTTGGAAGGTATAAGAATAGTATTTTCATTTACATATGACCACTACGAAAAGATGATAAAAGGGAAACCAATTTTCTAGACGAAAACCGAGGAAGAGAGACTAAAGCCCTTTGAAGATCAATAATGCCTTGTACTTATTACAATTTTCTTTCTATGAACATGAAAAAATGATTCATTATTTGACATTTTATATGTGTATGGTAAATTTTAACACATTTTTTAAAAATCATTTTATCTAATGTATATTACATATTTGAATGATTTTATATCAAGCATTTGATATCATTTAATGTGATGTATATTACATATTTAATTTTTGATGGAATGCTTCATACGGTATGTTCAAGGTAAATATAACACTCATGCAGATGCTAGTAGCATACATATTTCGAGATAAATCTATGTACAAGATGCCAAGAGAGCGTTCTTGAGACATTTACTCCATTTATGTAACAAATCCAATATAAGTGCCTCGAGAATGATATCTCAACACCTTTTACTAAGATTTATCTAAGACATGTAATAATTTTATGATATGAAGATATGTATGCTATAATTTTCTAATATGAATTTAACATCTATAACATAACTTTGACTTGATACACTATATATGTGAAGATATGTTTAAAAACCAACATACATATCTTTGTCAAATCTATGTAAAAGATGTCGAGAGATATCATTCTCAAAGATTCTATATTAGATTTGTGATATAGATGGAATAAATGCCTCAAGAATGGTCTCTCTCAATATCCTTTACATAGAGTTATCTAAGATATGTTTAAAAACCAACACCTTATGTGAAGAAGAAAAATAAACCCAAGAGTAACCTATATATATTTGACAACTTGTTAAATAAACAACAACAAAAAAATTAAAATAAAAACAAGATGAAAAAAAAAAAATAAAAATAAACATTAAAACTTCACCTCAATCCAAGAATCCTCCTTTCAAGTTCTTCAATCGCCTTGCAATGAACAGGACTCATAATAGTGTTGGAAGATGATAACAATGTTATTTGATGAAGCATCGCCCTAAATGAGCGATGAATGGTAAGTATGTAATGAGACTAATGAGATAAGTGTTTTGTTTTTGTGTTGTGTTGTTTCATGTTACTTTTTTTTACTTTTATGGGGTTTAGATTGTGTTTTATTGCTACTTTATGAACAGGACACTCGTAGTAGCATTGGAAGATGATAACAATGTTGTTTGATGAAGCATCAACCCTAAATAAGCAATGAAAGGTAAACATGTGATGAAACCAATGAGAGAAGTGGTTTGCTTTTGTGTTTTGTGTTGTTTTACGTTGCTTGTTTTATTTTTAAGAGGTTCGAGATGGTATTTTTGCTACTTTATGTTTTGTTAAATAAATAAATCCACTATATATTCATTTCAATGCGTCTAGAAGGTCCATACTACGGCCAATTTTGTTAGCAGACAAATATGACAACATCTTTAGGCATGTTATATCCATTACCCAAACTAATTATAGATCAAGTCTAAATCAAGAGTGCAAGGTAGATGAGTCAATAGCCTAATATGTAAACCCCAATATACCATGATCTTTATACCAATGAGGTCACACCACAATGGAAGTAGCCCTCCAAACATAATGGTCAATTGGTTGAAAGATAGTACATTTGTTTGTTCGATGTTCTCTTCATTTGTGGCTTCAAAATCCAAAAGAAAAACAATTGTCACTAAACACATGCATTTCTATCTCGAGTTGAATATTAGTCTTCAATGCATATTTGAATTATTTTTACAACTCTAAAATTTTCTTTCATTCAAAAAAATAATCCCACATTGGTTGGTAGACTTGGCCCATAACAACATATAAACATTTCTCCCTAATGATGAGTCTTGTTTGTGACCTGGAAACGTTGGAATCTCAAAAATACTACACAATTATCCAAATACATCTTAAAATTAAAAAACTATGAAAATCTCAAAAATCAAAACATATAAACAATTTTACCATGATCCTTATGCCAATGGGGTGACATCGCAATGGAAGTAGCCTTACTATTAATATAATGGTTGATCCCCCTCTTATGGATTCATAATCCCAAAAAGAAATCTAGTTCAATTGTATCTAAACACATATCTTACAAATCCAAGTACGATATACCATGTTTTTCATGCCAATGGTATGACATCAAAAAAGAAGTGGCACTCATACTAGACTTAGTCTACAAATATACCATAACCCTTATACCAATGGTGTAACACCCAAATGGAAGTAGTTTTTATATTAACATAATAATTGATTGGATGTGAGAGGAAGATTTGTTTGACCTTCCCTATCTCATTGAGCTTCTTCCTACCTCAACTGAAATATGCCTCCTTGATACATCTTGGAATTGCTTCTACAACCCCGAAATCTTGACACATGTTTTCACTAAACAAAGACCCGTTAAGATGCCTCTTTTCTAAGGGGAACTACAATAATACAATTAGTGCAGAATCGATTTTTACCGCCACATTAGTTCTCCTACCTCTCTTCTCACTCCCTTACCCACCTTCATAGAAAATTCCCCCCTTGCAGATAACTGCAAGCATTTTCTGCAGGGTCAGTGGAGTGCCCCTGTTGGATCCCCGACCGAAAGGCCACCACAAAATCCACCTTTTCACGTGCATGCATATACGACTGTTGTAACGGTTAAGTAGAGGGACTTAGATTCCCAGAGCATTGGCAAGGAATCCACAAGTTTTTCCACCCGAAAAATTTCCTCACCAATAGTTTTTGGCGCCCACCGTAGGATGATTTAGCAAAGATTGCACTGAATGCAACCGCATGGTCGAAAATTAAAAATTCAAAAGAGAAAAAAATTTGGAATTTGAATGGCTATATGAGCCACATGGATTCAAATCATGGCTATTTCGGGAAACCCTCCTATTGAAAGACCTGAATTGCTCTTCCACATCCAAGAAGACATTGCTTCAGATTTGAGGGAAGCTATCTAGCATAATAGACAAAGCGCAACCATCACTTCATCACCACGAGAATTCGGACCTTCAAGAAGAACGTGTTGTTGAATTGGAGAGGTAAAGACAAATTCTAGCACTGTAAAGAAGAGCATAGACTTTCAAGCTGGCAGATAGAAGATACACCCGGCAACAGAGACAAGGAGGACAAAATGATCCCATTTTTTAGGAACTTCAAAGGAGACAAGAGCTACTCGGAATCCAAAGGCCTCCTTTTCAAGCAACCGATCACGTTGGGAACTTGAGTGTTGCCAATCCTTTGGACGGTGAATTTCCATACATCAATGAGAACCTTGAAGATTTCACCGACGTAGAGACCAGAAGAAGAAGCTAGAGAAAGAGAAGCAAGAGCCGACGAAGAAATAAGAGCTCAACTCAAAGAAATCAAGAGACTTCAAGCCGAGGCAGACGAAAGAGCAGCAACAGAAGCCGCAGCCTTAGCAAGGTTGGAAGATAGAAACAGAAATAGAATGGGGGATCGTGAGCGTGAACGTGATCGTGAGGCCCATAGGCCTAATGTACCATGGGGAGGAAACACCGGTCCACTGGCTCTTGCTCAACCACTCCATGAACTTCCGAGAGGCTCAAGAAAAGGAAGATGTATTGGGTGTTGAGGATGAAGATCTGTCAATCTGACTGTTTGTGGAGTCACTTGAAGAAAAGGTTGCCGAATGGTTCTACATGCTACCCCGAGGTCTATCACCTATTGGGAAGATATAAGAAGTGCATTCGAACACAGGTTCAAGACCATGGAAGATTGTCAGGATCTCTTGGTCCAATTGGTACAAATGAAAAAGAAACCTCCGAGTCAATGAGAGACTTCATAGCAAGATACAACATAGTGATAAGAAGAATCCCTGAAGATGTGGTGCCTTCTAAAAATAATTTGAAGAGATTCTTCATCAGCGCCTTGCCATCAGAAGTAGGTTTCTTCCTTAGAAGAACCCAACCAAGAACATTAAGGGAAGCTCAAGACCATGCAATAGAAACCAATGATGATCTAATCTTGTCTGGTAAAGTGAAAGGCCCAAATGGGAAGCAAAAGGGTCAGAATTCAAGTTCTGTCACCACAGATCCAATGTTCCAAAAAATGGCAAATGACTTGGTTGCCTTGAAGAAGCAGCTATCTCAGATCACAATGCGGAATGCTTCAAGGAAACCAAACCCTCCAGATAGGCCAAGGATTGCTCCACCTCCTCGTCGGCTTGCTCTTGAAGCACCACCAGTCAATGCCATCTGTGACACCAAAGAGCCAGAGGAGGAAGCAGAAATTGATGAAACTGAAGAAGAAAATATGGAAGACTATGAAAACTATCTTGAGGTCAAGGAAGTTGATATGCACAATGGCCTAATTGAGTACGTTGATGATGAAGATGAAGATGATGAAGAAGCTCCAAGTTTCTCATGTGTTGTTTTCACTCATGCACAACCCAAGAAAGGTGTTGCATCCTCAACGGTTGCGGTAAAGGATAAGAAGAATAAAGAAGATTCTCCTCCAGAGGTCACTCAAAATAAAATCATCAAAGTAAAGGATCACCATTACCACCTTCTATGGAGTCAGCCAAAGAAATATCAGACTCACTGGTTGTCAGGGATCATGCTACTATGCCAAGAAAGTCATCTAATTCTTCTCCCAGCTCAAAAGTTGCTAAGAACAATTCTCCTTTAAATGTTGTTCCTGCAAAAACATCTAAGGTTCAATCAAAAGCTACACCCGAAAAGGAGAATTCAACACCCAAAGTAGCAAAGCCTCTACCATTTAAATCTTCCTCCATTTCCGGAACCTCTTCCTCACTCACCATAACCCCATTTGACTTTGTGGAACATGCAAGAAAAACCAAAGTCCAACTCTCAGAAATAGAATACCTACAAACACACCCTAGCCCAGTTTGACAAGTTCATTAATGCAGTTCGTGGTGGTAACCCTGTATCCTGGAGTCCTAATTCTAAAGGCTTATTGCCCACACCATCCACACCGCCTTCCCAAAACTTGTTAGCCCTCAGTGCCTCCAAAACCAACAGGGTTGAACATTTCTACCTATCACTCCTCATTAAAGGCTTCCAACTAAATAATTGTATCATAGATTCCGAAGCCTCAGACAATGTGATGCCAGCCAAAGTTGTAAATGCTCTAGGCCTCACCTTAACCCAGTAAATGGCACCTGTTATTCAATGGAATCCAAACAAGTGCCATTAGTATGAAGAATCAAATATGCACATGTAGCACTAGCTGATTTTCCAGACAAGAAGGTGCTCCTAACCATACTGGTAGCAGACATCCCAAAGCATCTTTTGGTATGCTATTAAGTAGGAGTTTCAGAGAGACCTGGGTGGGGAGATAAAAATGGATTGGTCATCTGCAACTATCCTAGTAAAAGGTGAGATGAAGAAGTTGCTACTAGTAAGAAAGATGAAGTTCATAGTATGAAAGTTTGATGATCCAAAAGCAAACATTCTCTTTCAAGATTGTGGGCTAGGAAACTACTTCCTCACATCAAGAAAAGAGGAGAACTTGCCACTTCTCATGGAGGAAGAGGAAGATCAAATTTGGACAATGGAATTTGATGGTAGTCATTCCAGAGCGGGCTCGGGAGCTGGTGTAGTATTGTACTCTCCTTCCAATGAGTTGTACCCATTTGCCTACAAGCTGCAATTTGATAATACAAATAACACTGCAGAGTATGAAGCACTACTCTTAGGCATGAGTGCAAAGAAAGGACATGGGAATCAAGAAACTAAGATGTCAAGGTGATGCAGAGGTTGTAGTAAAGCAGTCCGCCAACAATATCAGGTGAAGAATCCAAGACTCCGGCATTACAGAAACAAAGTGTGGGACTGCATTGAATCTTTTGATGCATTTTCCATTGAAGCTATTCCAAGGGAACATAATGAAAAGGTTGATTCTCTTGCAGTGTCAGCTTCCCTAGTGACACCTCATCCTTCTTTTGGTAAAGACAAAGTGACCATTGAAATGGTATTCAAGCCTAGTGTACCAGACAATGCAAATCATTGGCAAGTCTTCAATGATGATAACCAAATTCTAGCCTTTTTAGAGCAAAGGGATAATTTCAATAATCTCTTCTTGAAGGAGGTGAAAATCCACACCGAGAAGCAGTCCCCAAAGAAGAGAAAGAAGGAATTGAAGGGATTGATGATGAGGGAGTAATCAAATTGAAAGGGAACAAAATTCCCAAAGGCCTAGTCTCATTAGAAGACCTCTTTGACAAACATGACAGATTCATTCAAGAGAAAGAAAAGCAATCTTCTTGGTGCCCAACTAATTTTGATAAAGAAAACATTGGTACCCGAAGGAGCCAAGGATGGTCAATATTGGAAAATGTTGCTCGCCTAAAGAAAAAAGAAGGTTTGTTGCATTACTCAAGAAATACTCAGATGTCTTGGCCTACTCTTATGATGAACTCAAATCCTTCCAGCAAAGGAAATGCATCACTCAATTCCTTTGAAGCAGGGTGTTAAGCCCTTCAGGTAGAAATAAAGGTCATACAACCCAAAGATTGTTGATACCATCAAGGAGGAGGTAATGAAGATGCTCAATGCAAGGATCATCTTTCCCATCCACCATTCAACGTGGGTGGCTAACATTGTGCCAAAGTGCAGAAGAAGAATGGTGAAATAAGGATATGTGTAGATTTTCGTAACCTGAACCAAGCATCACTAAAGGACAATTATCCTCTTCCTATCATGGACCATATCCTGCAAGCAGTCACTGGATCTGAAATGCTTTCATTACTTGATGGATTCTCAGGATATAATCAAATCAAAGTGGCAGAGGAGGACCACACCAAGACAGCGTTTACAACACCTTGGGGCACTTTTGCCTACAGCAAAATGCATTTTAGCCTAATCAATGCAAGAGCTACATTCCAAAGGGCGATGGATTTGGCCTTCAAAGATCTGAAGCATTGCATTGTCATATATCTTGACGATTTCATAGTATTTTCAAAGAAGAGGGGAGATCATATCTATCACTTGGAGCAGTGCATTTGCACGGCATAGGAAACATGGCATATCAATAAATCCAAAAAAATGCATTTTTGGAGTCACATAAGGCAAATTATTGGGGCATATTGTCAACAAACTTGGAGCACACATTGATCCTGAGAGGGTTAGATCTATTCAAGCATTAACCCTGCCCACAAGCAAGAAAGGAGTTCATTCATTCTTTGGAAAGGTGAACTTTCTTCGTCGTTTTGTGCTTGAGTTTGCTGAGTTGATGAAGCACATCACTTCCATGATGAAACCACAAGCAAACTTCAAATGGAACAATGAAGGGAAGGCAAAGATTCGAAGAGATCAAGAAATCCATTGCCAAGGCTCCGACTCTTGTATCTCTAGATTTTAACAAAGAATTCATCATGTATTGTTATGCATCAGAACATACACTCTCTTCCGTCCTCATTTAGAAAAATGATGAAGGCGTGGAAGCACCTATTGCTTTCATGAGTTGTCCTTTGAAAAAGCATGAGCTAAAATACAACCAATTTAAGAAACATGCCTTTGCAGTGGTCAAGGCTGTAAAAAACTTTAGGTTTTACATCCTCAATTCCCATACGGGGTGATGGTCCTTGACAGTGCAATCAAATCCATCTTGACATAGCAAGATCCCAAAGCTAAAAGAGGAAATTGGATTGCAAAGACTCAAGAATATGACTTGGAGATTCGACCCTCCAATCTGGTAAGGGAAAATGACTTGTGCAAGTTGATTGTTGAGGATGAAACTCTCAAAATTCAACATGGTGAAGAAAACTATGCTTGCTCAACTTGTTCAGAAGACAACCCACAGGTTCTCTTTGTCACCACTACTGATGAGTGGTATGTTGATATTGCCTATTACCTGACTTATGGAGAATGCCCTCCCCATCTTGATTACAAGCAAAGGAGAACACTCAAGCTGAAGGCAGCTAAATTTGTAATCTGGAATCATGCGCTTTACAAAAGAGGCCTGGATGGTTGTTTCCTCAGGTGCGTAGATAAAGAGCAACAAGAAAAGTTGCTTATAGCATACCATGACCAAGCATGTGGTGGACATTTTTAGCAATGGTCACTGCACACAAGATCCTCCGAGGAAGGTATTATTGGCCCACCATCTTTGCAGATACTCAAGATTGGGTTTCTAAATGCAAAGCATGCCAACAATTCGTTGGAAGACCACAACTCGTTGCATTACCACTCAGCCTGTGGTTATTGAAGAACCATTTCAACAATGGGGGTTGGACTTCATTGGTGTTTTAAACCCTCACTCAAGTGCGGGGCACACCTATGTACTCACAAGAATAGACTACTTCACCAAATGGGTGGAAGCCATTCCGGCCAAACAAGCCAACACTGAAACAATATGCAACTTCATCAAGGAGAATATCATAGTCCGTTTCAGAGTGCCACAGAAGATTGTAGCAGATAATGCTACCTATTTCTCTTCAAGAGAGTTGACCGAGTTTTGCTATAGCTACGGAATCTCCCTAGCTCATTCTTCTGACTACTATCCACAAGGAAACAGACATGCCGAATCAAGCAACAAGAACATTGTGACCATTGTCGCAAGCTTGTAGACAAGAATCAAAGGAATTGGCACAAAAGGTTGTACAACGCATTGTGGGCGGATAGGATCACTCCCAAGAAGGCAATAGGTATGTCACCATTCCAACTACTGTATGGAGTCGAAGCAGAAATTCCTCACAATTGAGATGACAGCTCTCAAGCTGCTACAGGGAATAGAAGATGGTCAATACAAGGATTTCATTGACAAGAGGATTCTCTTTCTTGAGTTGGAAGAAAATAGACTCCAAGTGGTGGATCACATTAAGGAGCACCAATTGAAAGTAAAGAAGATTTTTGATAAGGCCAAGGAAAGAGAATTCAAAGTTGGAGATTTCATCCTACTATGGGACAAGAGAAAAGAACCAAAAGGCAGCGATGGAAAATTCGACTCATTATGGCTCGGCCCAGTCCAAACTCGTGAAGCTTGCGGTGAGAATGTTTTTCTTCTCTCGTATTTGGATGGAACGTCGCTGGAATTGCCTCGGAGTGGGCAATACTTGAAATTGTATCATCAGTGAAAGCGGGTTGTCCCCCACCTTGTGCCATAGGTGATTGCTTGGTGATTGTTTCCCTTTCGTTGTATGGTTTTGTTTCCCCTTCTGTTGCGTGTTGTGTGTTTCCTTCTTCCGATCTTTCTTTCTCGAAGTTGTATATGACTCTACAAGGCCCAATGGATAAGGCACTTGTCAACGAATTACAAGGTCTAAAGATTGAGATTCTAGATTCTCATGTCATGTCTTCACTATACTCAGTGCATGTCATGTCCCCACTAGATCCAGTTGTTGTCGCCCTCAAAATCCCCCCCTCATTTTCTAAGTCAAATTCGAAAATTTTGAGCTCACATCCTCCGAAGTGTTCAAGTGAAGTTGGAAACCCGAAAAAATAGAGAAATTCATGCTTTGAAGTTGTTTAAACTCTCCTGTATGCGGTTTGATAAATTTTCCGTTTCCCCATCTGGACACGTGAAAATTCTATTGTCGTCCTCATTTGAATGAAATTGGCAAATCTTTATATGGCCATGGATCATCGAACGATATTGTTTTCAATTCCTTGGTTTGCGAAAGAAATTTGAAAATCGGGCGCAAAATGGTGGAATTTTCTTCTTCTCTGCATTTTTCCACAGTCGCGAATGACAGGCGCTTTCTTCCCCGTCAAATTTTGGCCCAATTATCCACGGGTATGTGGACATATCTAATTGGAGGTGGGCCGACGAGAGCAATTTGAGAATTTGAGCCTTGTTTCCAAAAGGGCTAAAAGTCATAAAGTGACCCGCAGCCCCGATCAGGCTTAAAGGAAAAAGTCAAATCTTGAGCCCACCTCAAAAGAGTCAAAGCAGGGAGGCAGATCGTCAGGGAAATTTGAGAATTTGAGCCTTTTTTATTAAAGGGGCTTAAAGTTAAAAAGTGACCCGCAGCCCCGCCAAGCACAAAGGAAAAAGTCAAATCTTGGGCCCGTCGTTGGAAAGTCAAAGCAGGAGGCAGATCGTCGGAGCCTTTTGAGTTTTTGAGCCTTGTTTCCAAAAGGGCTAAAAGGCATAAAGTGACCTGCAGCCCCAATCATGCTATAAGGGAGAAAGTCAAATATTAAGCCCGCATCGAAGGTCAAAGCAAGGAGGCGGGCTGCGAACAATTTGTGTTTTTGAGCCCGCAGTAAAAAAAAGTAAAATTATAAAAGTGGCCCGCGACTCTGTCTCCACTCAAATGAGGCCACGTGTCAAGACCATATCAAAAGCGGGTGAGCGGGCCAAAATGTTCCAAAATTCCAAATCTCTATAAAGTCACAAAATGCAAAAGGAATCCTCCACGCCCGCTCCAGTAAATTTCTCCCACGTGGACAACTCTGGTTTAAAGTTTCAAAGGCAAGATGAATGGTTCAAATTCAAAGTTGCAAAACGAGTGTAACGGTTGCATTATGAAAAGTCTGGTTTTTTTCGCCATTAGCGTTTCTTCGCAAATCAAGAATCTGAACGAACACAAATGATTGAAAAGAAATTGTAAACCATTTCTTGCTAACAAAGAAGAAGTTGTAACCGTTTCTTGGAGGAGATTTAATGGCCTCTTCACACCATTGTACAGGGCTGGCAATTGATATTGTAAACTCAGGGGTGCATTGTACTAAAAGAAAGTAAATGAGAGTCATTTTCTTCTAATTTCCTCCATTCTCAAATTTCTTCCATTCCCTCATTATGTACAACTTCTATTTAAGTATCAATACAAGAAGGGTTTTGTAACCTCTTTGATGAGGAGATTGTAGAAACTTTGAGTTTGCAATCTTATCTCGTCTTGTTTCCATTTACAGAGTTGTTTCTTCTCATGAATGCATGTGTTGAAATTTCTAATTAGTGCGTGCAGGAATCTGATTTTCTAACTGCCATATTAGTTCTCCTACCTCTCTTCTCACTCTCTTTCCCACCTTCATAGCAAATTCCCCCCCTTGCAGATAACTACAAGCATTTGCTGCAGAGCCAGTGGAGTGCTCCTATTGGATCCCCAGCTGAAAGGCCACCACGGAAACCCACCTTTTCACGTACATGCATATACAGCGGCTGCACCGGTTAAGTAGAGGGACTTAAATTCCCAGAGCGTTGACAACGAATCCACAAGTTTGTCCACCCGACAAATTTCCTCGCCAACACATCCCACCATGCTTCAACAGAGTCAGACCTCGAACTAGGTTTGCACTCGCACTCGCACTCGCATACAAGTGAGCCCTGCTTCACCGACATTTAGGTGCCCCAGGTGGAAGCTCTAATACCAAATATAACGAACCGTTACACCAAAACCTTGAGGCGTTAGTGAAATCCACACAAGGATCATATCAAAAAGACGCTAACAAGAACAAAAAGAAAGTAAGGAATATTACATAAATAGAGAAATTGAATTAAGTATTTACTAATCAATAGGATAACTTTCATCTGCAGAAGAAGCCACTCACAGTAGCCTATTGTTGTCTACAATATTGCATTTAAAGAAATCTCTGATCTGATCTCCAATCATGTGTATTTATCCTACATGAAAGTCTCTTGGTTTCTAGTGCTTGGGAACAGTCTTCTCTCCCCCGAAGGTCTCCTCTATCTTCTTAAGACGTCGCTGAACATCCAAGTCCCCAGTTAGAATATCACAAAATGCTGATTCGTATGACCCGATTTTGCCATTATTGCTTCCAATTGCAACTCCAAACTGAGTGTCATCTCTGTGATCAGATTCACAAGACAAATGTGGTTATGCAACAAAATTGTCGTTGGGTGCAATAGGAGGAATAACAAAAACCCTGTAGGCTTGTGAGAATTCATGGTCACGGTGCTGCCATGGGGGACGTCTTGATGAAGAAAGGGCACCATGACTGAGGCTCGCTGTGATAGACTAATGTCTGACAATACCTCTGCAAACGTCCCAACACCTAAACCTACTAACAACACTTATCCTGTTCAATATAGAGAAAAACAAAGCTGTAGCAGCTAAAAAAGATGAGACATATTGTAGGCTCACTAATTCGAATGGAGAATATTCACCCACCCGTTCGCTGTAATTCCAATTAACAATACACTTGGACCCAACTCTCAGAATGCCACCATTGTAGAGATTAATAAAATAAACTCACATGAGTGCAACAGACGTTAATCGTTCCTTCGGCCTTGAACCCTGCTAAAATCCTTCAAAATTGATTTAGCTGTATAATGAAATCTTCAAAATAAATTGTATCCCCATTAATGTTTACTCCTTTTAACAGCATACTGATCTTCGGAAAATGTTATGTATTTGTCTGGAGTATAGCGGCATTAATTTTGTATCTTCATGATGATTACAGGGATATTCTTGTCAAGGTAGAGAAAGATAACAAAAATATTAAAGTGTAAGACATTAGGAGAAGGGTGTTTATACATATAGTCTGAAAGCCCATTTATATCTAATATAGCCATGTCAAACTAGTCTCACACAAGCCTCTGTAGCATCCAACTCAAGAAAAACACAGGAATAAAATAAGGTTAGTTATTTCTGTCTCTGTGCAGCCCTCCTACGCCTCCAAAACCTAAACTAAAGTTATACATTCATTATAATTATTCAAAAGAACAATTAATCAAGATGCTTAAAAATAGAATGAAAAGAAAGCATGTAAATCTGTCTTTGAATAGTGAGAATATGCGGTGTTGATTTTGGGGTATTTTGTGTTATTTTTTAAAATATTACCTTCTTTACACTACTATCTCAATATTTACCATTGCATACTGGTACAAAAGTTGTAAACAAAAATAAATTATATACAATAACATGTGGTTTTTGGTTTCTTGGTTGTAAGTTATTAATATTGTTTCTTCCTTCTGCTGTTAGTGGCGTTATATATTTTTAGTCCCAACTTTGATATAGAAGTCGTAACTTTCAGGAGAAAAGTACACAAATAAAAAGAGGAAAACATGCTTGCTTACAATAATTGTTCAATGTAAACCAAGTGATGGTGACTTGAGGTACCAAAACATGTATCGTGTAGCTGAGCTAACCAGTTAATTAAATGGAAAAAATTATAGATGCAACTGAAGCTAATAACTCATTACCCTGCAGACATGGATTCTTAAACAGAAGACCAAACCGAGGCCTTAGCAAGGTACCCACTTTCCTTCTTATTTAGTTGCATACACACCCACAGACTTGCTATGGTGTAAAAGACACCAAGAATTGGTTAGAATGAAGCTCATTATTTCCTGAGAAAAAAATCAATTTTGCTTTGCTGAATCCCAATACAATGCTGAAATCTGTTTGTTAGAGACCGTTGCACCCTCTCTTCTAAGAGTCCAATAACTTACATCTTACAACAAAAGAATCAAACCAAAAAAACGCTGGGTCAAACACTGGTCACTGAAATTAGGTTCCTTGCAAAACTGATCTTGGGAAATCAAGATAAGCAACAACCCCCAATCACCCCACTTCTGATTACAAATGCTGGTTTCCTTTCCGTCAAGGTGATCAATGATAGATTCATAAATTTCTTGCAATATGTGACGTGTATTTCCTGCAGGAGAAAGAAGGTGCTTTTTCGGGGTATTTGGAAGATCTCGCAACAGCTATCAGACCATTGAAGACCACTTGTTGAGTAAAACCGGTATCAATTTTACATGCTCTAACTTAGCAACAACGACAAGACAATATATCCCAACATGTGTAGGGCCTTGCTTTCTCTTCCAACTCTTCTCTTGTAGGCAAAGAATCAATGGCAAAAAAATTGTCCCAAGAACAACAAAAATTATAAACATTTCTCAATAAACCCTTACTAAAGGGATGGACTTTATCCGGTAGGTTCCTGGAAGACAGACCAATGGAACTTTCAGTAACTGCCATCATAATATTTTTACACCCTTCACAACGCAATCAGTAGAAGATGCCTTTCATGTTTATATATAAGAAGTAAAAACAAAGTATAGGGGGTGGGACATGGGAAAGGCTTCTGGAAAAGACCTGTGATCAAAATATGATGGTTTTTAAATTTAATCCCAGGTCTTTTCCTAAAGCCTTTTTCTGTTAATTATGGACTGGAAGCCATAAAACTCTTAAAAGTATGAATACCTGAGATAAGGAATTCGACGCTTTCTAATAAGTTCATATGTTGTTTGGTTTGTCAGTATCAAATACCTGCAACAACAAAGGAAGGAGCAAAACTTTAAAAATATATATATATATATATGTATTTTTTCTAAGAATTACTCCTGCACAGCAAACACACATAACCAGTGAAGCAAAGATGTGCACGATCACAGAATGAAGTGATGCAACCTTGAAGTGAGGAGTTCATGGCTCATAAATTTTACTTGTGAAATATAAACGTAATGCAAAGGAGTCTTGAGTAAAACATTCATGATTAACTTAATCAACCTGTAATCAAAGGTTTAGAAAGAGAGAAGGATAAAAAAAAAATGTATGCAGACAACATAGCTGGACAACAGGCTTAAGGAATTTTGGTGTGCAGGTTATCAAGAAAACTCTAAGAGTGACCCAGCGTCAAAACCCCCAACCATGATAAGGCAGCCCATAACTCCATCAGACATGTGGTGGGGTTTGTTTTACAAATCATTAAGAATAAACTAAGCTAAAGTCATTAAACAGACAGCCTTTTAAGGCTGGATATTTATATTTATTTGAATGCACTATTTGTGGTACAAATGTGCAATTCCAACATCTCTGTTGCAAGAAACAATTCAGTGCCGTCCATATTCTGTGATTTGGAATAGATCAGCCTGCTGTCAGAACATTTTGATGTTTCTTTATGAAAAGGGGTGTATATAGAGATCAGACAAGAAATGTGGTTAGCTGATTACTAGTAGAATAATTGGAACCTTGTCATTATTGCAGCATTTTTTAAGTTGTATATCCCTGGATTAGATGAAAAGGCCAGTTAGAACAGTGCAACAAATTTAAGGAGAGATGCAACAAAAGGCTAAAATAGTAGCAGAAC
The DNA here is from genome assembly GCA_018340775.1 of Taxus wallichiana var. yunnanensis. Classification (NCBI taxonomy): domain Eukaryota; kingdom Viridiplantae; phylum Streptophyta; class Pinopsida; order Cupressales; family Taxaceae; genus Taxus; species Taxus wallichiana. Next base: position 651,556,621 of record CM031236.1, read on the forward strand.
TCTGGATCTAAAGGAAGGATGAGCTTCAGAATGATGAATTTGAGCCTAGGGGAAGGAACATCTTTTGCATGGCTTTCACAAAGGCAGAAAATAACCATCGGGACATCCTGTAGTAAAGAAAACTCAATACTTCTGATAGAAACTGTGATTGTCAATTGCATCATTTAAATTGTAGTTTCCTTCACAAAATTAAATAGTGAATAACACTTAAAAAATAATTTCTTTAACGAATTTCAAAATGATTTGAAGCAATGCATCATGATATCATTGTTCAACTTATGTTATTGCATCACCAGTCTGAAAAGACAACCATCAGATTAAGATAAACAGCTGAAATTAATAAAAAAACAATGCCATGCTTTTGACACATCTTCATTTATTGACATACTGAAATTGGAACAAGAAATGTCCTCTTATGCCTAAGCTGGCTGTTTGAATTGATGACTAGTAAATGGCCTCTTGAATTGGCAATAAGGAATCTTTTTAATTCTACAACCAAATCCTGATGTTTATTTAATCTTTGTGTCTTTGAATGAGATTTAACAAGAAAAACATTTACGTAAAATATCCAGAAAAACATTACCAAGAGATTTAACAAATTTGAATCAGGAAAATCATAGCCTAATATATAGCACCTTTATTGGTCCTTATTTCAAGAATCTAGGAAAGCTTTTGCTCGATGGCATCTTCTTTGGCACAAACTACCTGTTGGAATTTTCCTATTACCAATTTGGCACGAGTGGTATTCATGGTAAAACATGTGGACAACCTGAAATGATCATGGGATGTCTTATTTGAAGGTAAGATTGCTTATACTTTTTGTATATTGTTGCTTTTGTCTTTGAAAAGCTGACAGGTATAGATATATATATATACTTTTTGGATATTGTTGCTTTTGTCTTTGAAATTCTGACTGGTATAGAAATATATAATATATTGGCTGAAAGATTGCTTATACTTTTGGATACTGTTGTTTTTGTCTTCAAAAGCTGATTGGTATAGACATACACAATATATTGGCTGAATATTTGGAATTTAAGAAGCAGAAAGACTGACATTTCCAGATCTTATAATATACAAAACATGGGAAGATCTTCTAGGAAAGTTTGTTTTAGATGGCCTTTTCTTTGGCGCAAACTACCTATTGGAGTTCTCCCATAACAATTTGGCACGTGTTATAGTAAACTATGTGGAGACCTGATATGATCAGGGATATCCTGATTGAAAATAAGATTTGCTTATACTTTCTGGATAATGTTGTTTTTATCTTTAAAAGCTGAATGGTATAGATATATATAATAGTTATCGGCTGAAGATTTGGAAATTATGAAGAGTATTGACTAACATTTCCAGAGTTTTAAATAGAGAAAACATGTGATGATTTTCTTTGAGAAGCATACATGGATCAATGTCTGCATACAGTCAAATAGGAGGTGAGAGAAACGTCTCTCTATACCAGACCCATCATTGCAATGACATGTTCAAGAAACATAGCAGCTGGCCTGAGCTACTTTTCAAGAATATACCCCTAGGCCAAGTCCTACTATGCCACTTACCTTAGCAGAAATTCAATATATGGTCAAAAATTTAATTGCTAAAGATAAGTTACTGTTAATTAATTTGTCTTGTACAAAGACCCGTCATCAGAATGGGAGATCAAGATAAACAGCAGCCGGATCAAGCTATTACTTAGGGTCCTCCTATGCCACTCATCTCAGGAGAAATTAACAATGTGCGACAATCTAACTGCTGGAGAAATTAACAATGTATGACAATCTAACTGCTAAAGACAGATGATTAATTAACTTGTCTTTTATAAGTGTGGCAGTTTTGTTTTTTGACACACATAACTAGATGATGTATCTGTAATATAAAGTTTCTGAGCAGCTTTGATGTATTGGATTGTACTACAGCATTACATATATAGCATGGTCCTATGGCTACCACTCATAGTAGACCAAGGGGTCAGGAGTTAATATTCATAAAATCATAAGCTCATCAACATGAATGGATCAAGAATTTACAGCAAATGCTAGACAATTGAAAAGTCTTCAATCACTAAATGTTAATGGATGATAATGTGGTAAAAATGCAATGAATAAGTTGCATCTAGGTATCCATCCATCCATCTTAATTTTACGCCGGGACACTCCCCACCCCCTTTTCCCGGCCATCGTAGATGTGCAGGATGTTTTGAGGATTTGGGGATGTGGGCCAACTGCCCCACATCCACCCAAGGACAAAAAAGTGTGCATCCCCAGGATTCGGGAAAGTTTCTGGGATGCCCCCAGTTCTTTGGATCTTTGGGGACGCCCCGAGATGTTCGCGTCCCTTGTGGAGTTCAAAGTCTGTAGTCCCCAAAAATTCACTTTAAAAAAATATCCTACAAACCCCCACAAATAAAACCCATACAGATTTGGATTGAGTTGAAATGGCAGGTCTGGAACAGATGAGCATTGCATCAAAGCCAGCAGACAAATCAGCTAACCGGGTTTACTCAACATCATCAGTAGCAGACATGGATGCATAAGTAGCAGGTAGAGGCGGGGTCCCAGATCAAGACCGAATAGTCACTGTAGAAGAATCAATTGACCCCAAGCTTAAGTAGTATTGCCCCGATGGGGTCCCAGTTGGTCCATATCAAAATTAAGTCGGCTACCCATCAGTTTCCGATCCAGATCCAGGATTGAGCAAGGGCCCACTATCTTTCTATGGGCATCTATCTGGCAAGGGATCTCAATCAAGTCTAAATAGGCTGGCCCTCACGCCAACCTCCCCCCACCCCTTCAATCTCTAGGGTAGTGAAACTGGGAGACCTAGGCTATAGATATAGATAGGCCCTCGATTTCTGCATATATACCTCATACATATAGAGGGGTTCAAGCTATAAACATTATATTCCTAATAGCAGCTCTTTAGTGTTAAAATTTGCAGCTTGAGTAACACACTAGCAGTTGCAAAGTCGATTTGCAATCCAAGCCCACAAAAGTGGTTAACGAAGGATTCCAGCTTGAATATAACATAGGAATGCCCTACCATTGATAAAGGGATCAAACCAATGGTTTAACTTCTATGGAGCAGGTTCATCGCTATCAAAAAGACTAACTCCATAGTGAACAATTAACTCTTAACTTTGCAAATTTTCCTTTTGTTATTTTTACAGCTCCTTTGACATGCAAAATCAGTCTAGATGAAATGGCAAGTAACTATTGACCAATAAGTTAATGATAACACGCATTTTCATACATTAACATAACTTTGTTCATTTAATATATATTTCTTTAATTTTTGTATATTTTTATATTTATATATTATTTTAATAGCCATTTCCCTCACCATACCCAAAATCCAAGAAATTTTTGCCGTCCCAAAAACTCAGTCCCCCTGTCCCAACTTCAGGTAACTATGAGCTATCTATATGCATGAGAAGAGGAGATAAAAAGCCACACCTTTCAAGTTACATGGTCAATGATTTATCAGTTAAGAAAGGAATTGTAATAAATTGGTTATAAGAGCTGTGCTTTGTTTATTGATGCCAAATCCGGGTCTATTGTTTTAATAGAGTCCCTGAAGAATTGCTACTATTCTACATCTGGAAACAAAAATATCTAGTTGCTTATGAACATTTTTGTTTGGGCGATAAAAAAGGTTCAAGGTAAGCATGGAAGAACCTAATTTCAATTATTGGGAACTATATCTGGTGGGGACCATTCACCCTTGTCTTTGGTTAAAATTTATTTAATTTTTCCAACCATTTGAATCCTCTCTCCATCTGAAAGTAAAACATTGTTGCTAAAATAGTAATCTTAAGCTACATCATTATATGTAAGCAAGAATGCTTTCTATATTTCCTTGGTAAAAAATGACATGCTTTAGCGAATGTAATATGAATATCGGATACTCACGTATGAAAAGTTAGAAGCATGAGAAGAATAATTAAGCAGAATAACAACGCAATTAGAAGTACTATCTCTATCGCACCACGCCACCTAGCCAAAATAACCATTAGAACAGCTAGTCAGAGATCATGTGACTGTCATTTACAATATGTTTGCAACAATTAATTTGTAGTTTCTTTTGCAAATTTAAATTGTGAAAATATCCACCAAATATCATCTGTAACTAATTTCATATACTATAAAGAAATACATTACAATAGCATTGTTCATTTTGCAACTGATTTATAGTATCACTAGTTTGCAAAGAAAATCCTCAGATATAGATAAAACAGCTAAAATTGGAGAAAACAATACCACTCTTTCGACACATCTTTACTTATTGATATAATGTACATGGCAGCAGTCCATATACACAATATTGTGTCCTCAAAAAGATACCACCTGCAAAGTGAAATCGCAAATAAATCCAAGTTGAAATCCATAACAATTTGAGGCAACTTATCACAAAGTATCCTATAAAGATCGGTGTTTTCATTAGCCAAAAAAATACACAATTGCATCTGAGTCCCCTCAACTAATAAAACAAAAGTCAGCCAGAGAAGGAAAAGCAAAGGTTGTATCAAGTCCCTAAAATGTTCAGAAATTTTCTTTAATCACACAAGTAACCCACGTAGCTTACAGCAAAGAAAACCAAAACTGTATTGAGATTTGGTTGGAATATTTTCCTTGTGTAAAGATTTCATTTATCATCTGCACAAGAAAAATCCCTGCCATTCAAAGCACTGCCAAAACTTCGAATGGAGATCAAGAAAAAGAATCCAATAACATATTTAAGTCAAATATACCTTATTTCAGAAAAATGATGCATGAGCATCCCCAGTCATCTAGTACGTCCTGCACTGGGGACACTATTCTGTAAGGCCGGGAAATGGACTGTGAAAATGAAATGGAAATGGAAGAGTGAAACCCAATTCTCATTCACTGGAAAATGTGATACAAAGTACATATTTATCAACATGAAATGACTGTTCAATTCATCTTCAAGATGACTGTTCAGCTTCTAATGTATATAGCCTATAGATAATAGTAATATAACATATTATTATTACATTTATTGCCTACACCTAGGATTGTGTACAAATCTCTTCCTTAATCTACAGTGGTAGCCGTCAAACCAATGTTGTGTTGCGCATTTTGACAACTTTTTCTCTATATTTGGCACCTCATTTTCTTGATACGAAGCTCCTTCTAACTAGGTCTTGATCATCTTTCAAATTGTTGTTTGAAAACACCTTTCAGTCTGTTTTGAATATAGTCCTCTGCAAAAGATATTGCCCAAGTGATGATAGTTTGTTCCCTTAGGAAGTTTTAGAGTTGTCATTAACCAAGGTATTGACTTGGTGAAGACTTGAGTTTGCAGAATGAGAATTGAATGAGGGTTTCAAATAAATAGTATTGAAGGATTAAAAATGCAGCAAATAAAATTTGACTGCTAATTTAATAATTTATTTGTTGTAAGACAAAATTGCCGTAGCATGAAATGGAGAATCAAAAAAATCAGCAAATAAATTTTCTACTAATTTATTTGCTGTGAATGGAAATTAGCCGTACCTCTGAATGGAGGAATGGAAAAATGCAGCAAATAAATTTTACTGTGAATTTATTTGCTTTGAATGGATATTTGCCCTGGTGCTCTGATATAAATGTAAGGCCAGGAAATGGACTGTGAAAATGAAATGGAAATGGAAGAGTGAAACCCAATTCTCATTCACTAAAAATGTGATACAAAGTACATATTTATCAACATGAAATGACTGTTCAGTTCATCTTCAAGATGACTGTTCAGCTTCTAATGTATCTAAGTAATAATAATATAAAATATTTCTTAAATTTGGTCAGGTTGAAGCAGATAATATCTCTCTACAGAGATCATTGGTAGATAACACATCCAACTACACCTCCAATATTATCAACGACCAATTGCAAGCTGAGCTCCTGGACCTCAAAAACAAACAGGAAGAATTCAAAACCCAGCACGAAAATCTGAAACAACAAACAGACTCTTGGGCCCAAGTGGTGAAGGGAAAGGGCACAGTTCCTCCTCCTTTGGCAGCAGTGGAAGAAGTGGTGTAGGCTAAGTTGATAGAGGAACGCACCAAACGTACCAAGGATCTCAACCTCAAAGTGAGAGGGCTGCCCACTCCTCCTTCCTCAGACCCGATGGCCATTGGGTCTAACTTTCTCACGGAAAATTGGAGCTTCTAGATGTGCAACTTGACAGGGCATGGTTTGGGCTGGACTCTACCCTTTTCCTCCGTTTTAAATCAGCGGAAGACAGGCTTAGAGCGCTCAGAGCCAAACGCAAACTATTCTCCCTCCCCAATAAGATCTTCCTTGACGAAGACCTCACCAAAGCCCAAGTGGCTGAACTCAAGCAATCTCGTGAAGCAGTGATGGCAGCTAGGAAAGCAGGCAAGTGGGCAGTAATTCGTAACCTCAAACTGTCATTCGAGACTCTTTCCCTCCCGGCTGGGCTCCCGGGTCCGGTTCCAAATGACGGTCTCGTGGGGGGAGACGACGGAGCAGGGGTATTTCCATCGCTTGTTGGAATGGCAACGGATTATTTTGGTCTTCTCCATGTGTACTCTTTGACGCTCTAGGCTTTTCGGACATTCTTTTTGTCATAGAGACCCATGAGAGCCTGTTCGTCCTCTCCCGAGGTTCGGGGGTATCACTGGATTTCTATTTGTAGGCGGGTGACTCGGAGTTCGGGGGGTGTCAAGGGTTCAAGCGGGGTTGCTTGCTTGATCAGAGATACTTTCCAAAACAGCATTTCAATGGTCGCGGCGGATGAGTTTGCCCGCTTCTTTTGGGTCAAGATCAGACGGACGTCACCACACCTTAGAGACTTCTATATAGCGGTTTGCTACTTTCCACTAGCTTCCTCCCCTTATGCCATTCATAATGGTCCTAATGGGGATCCTTCTTCGACCTCTACACAGGTATCTCCCAATTCTCGATGATTGGAGAAGTCTTCATCTTGGGGACTTTAATGCACGAACCAAAAACCTCCAAGTCCCTCTTCACGACAGGACTAGTGATGTGCTTTGTACCTTTGAGATAGATCCCAACTCCAATGGTATTCAAAGAGAGTCAAATGACTATGCAGGACCTTTGACATCCTATGGCCGACATCTCTTACAGATGGGAGAGTCTCATGAGTTGTTGATTCTGAATGGTCTTTCGTGCTTCCCGACTCTAGGTTCTTCACTTGTACACCTCACGGTGGAGGGGCTAGCATTGTGGACTACATTCTAACCACCCCCAACCTGGTTCCTCACATCCACCACCTTTTGTCTCCCCATCCCCTTGTTGATCATGCTACCCTTTCCTTCTTTTTGCAAATTGATCCCCCAGTCCTGCATCACTCTCACTACCCTCCACGTACTATTCTAAAGTTTGGTGAGGGTGACCCTGAAACCTTCTCTTCCCACCTTCGTCAACTTCTTCCCCCGAGCCTCAGTTCACCTCGCTCCCCACGAACACGAAGTACAACCTCCTCTCTTCCATTATCCATGAGGTTGCCTCGAATTCCTACCCCCACATCACTCTCACCCATCATAGCAAAAAAACTTGCCCCATGAACCAATGGTATGATGAGGATTGTAAAGCCCTTCACCGGCAACTTCGCTTTGCTTTAGTCCATGCTCTCCCATCCTATCCCTCTCTCAAGTCTGCTTATCACCACCTCCTCCGCCACAAGAAACGTATCTTCATATCCCGACGAAGGCGGGAGCTCCGTGAGTCCCTTTCACACTCTCCCAAGCACTTCTGGCGTACCATTCTCCCCCGGCATTCCCCTCCTCCACAGGACTTGGATCCCAACTCCATGTTTGCTCATACCTCCACTCTTTACGATGTCCCTAGCCAACCCCAGATCCAAGTGGTATCCCCACCTTCTAATTGCCACATTTTCACCCACACAAATGTCAAAAATGCCATCTCAACCATGAATAGCAACAAAGCAACAAATGAGGAGGGTTTCTAGGCGAACTCTTCAAGCAGGGACTTAGCATCCTAAACAGCTACTTAGTGGATCTCTTCAACCAGGTGGTTTGCACAGGTTTTCGGAGTCTTGGTCCCACCACATTATTCACCCCATCCACAAATCGGGTCCTACCTCTGATCCCAATAACTACCGAATGATCATGGTGGGTCACACATTTGCCAAGCTTTATGTTATTGTGCTTCACATGCGACTTTCAGAGTTCTGGACCAGAATCACTATAGAGCTAGAGGACATGTGGGATTTCGACCAACCTACCAAACCATTGACCACATCCTCACTCTTTGGGCCATTATCGAGGAGGCACGACATCGCTCTTCCAAAGTCTTTTGTTGCTTTGTCGACCTTTGGAAAGCCTTTGACTCTATTCGCGGGAAGCTCTCTTCCAGAGGCTCAGAGAGATTGGTATTTCCGAGACTCTTTTAGTTGTCATCATGCGCCTTTATGAGGAGGTTTTGGGCCATCTCCGCACTGCTATCTGGGCTCTCGACTTCATCAGGAGTACCATTGGGGTCAAGCAGGGTTGCCCTTTGTCTCCTACATTGTTCAACATCTACATAAACGAGCTGGAGGATTTTCTAAGGGACCACATCCAAGAGGTGATGGTTGTCTTCTCCACCAAGTTTTGATCTATAATCTCCTCTTCGTGGACGATGGTCCTTCTCGCCTCCTCGGCAAAAGGTTTATAGAGACATATGAATGCTCTAGCCCTCTTTTGCGACCAAAGGCAGTTGATAGTTAACCGGGTAAGACCAAAGTTATGATATTCAATACCCTGAAGACATCTGATTTTCATCTCTTCTACAAGGGAGAGGAGCTTGAGATCACCAACTCTTACACTTACTTAGGAGTGCTCTTTTTGGACCTCGCTTCAACTTACAACCGACACTCAGCCTCGGTTAATAAGGGCTATGGCTCCCTGGCAATCTTGGAGAGACAATGCTTCCGCCATCACTTCTAGGACATCCTATCCAAGTTATCCCTCTCGAACTCTCTGTTAGGCCCACAGTTCTTTATGGCTCGGAGGTTTGGGGGCCTTCCCTCCTTGAGTCCGACTGGGCTAGCTGTGGAGAGAGTTCAAATCCTCCTTCTCAGACGTATCATTAGATGCAAGGAGACGGTTCCCCATAATATTGTCCTAGCAGAGTTTAGTGTTCGTCCCTTTAGGTTGGAAGCAATTTTTGGCATTGTTTCCCTCATACATCGCATTCGAAGGCTAGCTGATTCCCCTGCGTTGGAAGGGACAAGTACCCCTACCTTGCTTACCGCTCATCGAAGGCCATTGCTTCAGCGATCACCCTAGTCGCTCCGTTGTTGGTATGTCGGAGTTTCACGACTGCTTGAGTCTATTGGTATTCAGACAGGTCACCTCCCACCATACAATTATTCCTTGGACGCCCCCATCTCATCTCCTTCGAGCAAGCAAGATCTGAACAAAATCATCAGAGACGATATCTACAGACAATTCATTCAATACACCTAGACCAACCCCCAAGGTGGGTTACGTCCAAAGATGTCCTTCTACGCTTCACACTTTCTAGAGGTCAATAATGGTCTTATTTTCGCCCCAGATATATCTCCCGGCATTGGATGCACGCTCTTCGCATCTCCTGGGTCAATTAAGGGTCGGATCTCATAGACTCCGGGTTGAATGTGATCATCAGATTGACCATTCCGAGCGGATCTGCCAGCTTTGTTCCCTCCAGGAGATCAAAACGGAGGAACACTTCATCTTAGGTGCCCCATCTACTACGAGATCAGAGGGAGATTCCACTGCCTGTTCAAAGAGTGTCCTACCTTTACTAAATTCTTCAGATACCATGACCAGAGGTGCCTTGCTCTTTATCTGCATGAGGCTTTTAGGCTTCGAGGAGACCCTTCAGCCTTCTTCTAGGCAAACGACTACGCCATAGATTACTTCCTTTTTTACAGTGCTCTCTCCTGGGAGGGGCACTAAGCGGCAGGGTGGTACCAATCCTAACTACCAGACGAGATCAATTCGGGCCGGGGTACTATTTCACAGACCAGGGACATCCAATCACATACGAGGTCGAGGCCACCCTGTCGATGGCCCTTGAGATCCACTAGACAAGCATAGAGAGTTCATCCTTCCTCCAGGCATTAGTACTCCAGACCCTCCACAATTCCAAATATCGAGTTTCAAAGCACATTACTAGCTTCTTTTAGTCATTTTGGTTATTAATTGGGGTTGTTTTGCCTCCTCTCCCTCCCTTTTCTTCCTCTACCGGTTCGGGTTCTACAAGTTTTGTAGGCGATCTCGATAATTCCCACGAGACGGATTACAACCTTCTTTCCAATTCTACCCACATTAGAGGAACTAAACAGTGAGCCATTCGACCGGATACAGTGCATAGATCAGTTCATCCCTGGTTGGACCCTCACATCTCCCTCGGTCACCACCAGCAAGCTTGGCCTGCACACTCGTACCAAAGGACAGCCCAACTCCATCCATCTCCTGCTCGTCATTTTAGCCTCGATCTCAACGGGGAGGGGTCCCTCATCCCCCTCTTTGGATCGCCATTTCATCAGGAGTTTCTTTTCGTCGGCCTCGAATGTTAGGAGGGATGTCGCTACCATTTCTGAGTAGACTACTAATCCTTGTTTGCCCCCTCCTTCATTCCCTTCTCTGCTTCTCCCTTCTTTCTCCCCGTTTGTTTCATTGCACCCACGTTTGGGGGTTTGGCTTGGGGTTCTTGTTTGTTTTGGTTCTTTTCCTTTCTTCCGATTTTGGGAACTCATTTTCAATTTTCCCTTTCGCACTTTGTATATTGTTTGGGCTACGGTCCCATTGACCTACTTTTGTGGTCATTCGTTGGACATTAATATACTTATCTTATTTCTTTACTTTCTGTTTGTTCTCGGGGACCTTTTGGTCCTCTAGTTGGAGTCTTACTAGCCTCATTATATGATCGCAGTCCCATTGACCTACTTTTGTGATCATTCATTGGACATTTAATATATTTATCTTATCTTATTTTATGCAGCAAGAGAGCCGAATTAACACATAGAGAAAGCGAAAGAAACACAATATAATAATGTATTCAGCATATATTTGAATAGTATATAGGCTATTATATAGCCATGATAGATAAACAACTTCCTACTAAATAGCAAGACATGCTAACTACTAACCCGTTAGTAGATTTACGGGTATAACCTAGGTTAGTAGATTTACAGGTATAACCAACTAACCTAGGTGGAGTAACAAACTAGAAATAGTTATTTACCACATGGTAAATATGAATAGCTCATATAATGTGAGCACTAGTGACTAACCTATAGTTTTCCTAATATTCCCCCCTTAGTGCGAACATGGTAGAAAAACATTCACACTCTCAACTACAAGTATGCTCACCCCTGTGGCATGCCCATCTTCGTGGCTCGTGAACTTGATACAAAAGAAAGGCTCTCTCCTTCCATGGTTTTAAACAAGTTTACCACAAACCTTGACGTGAACAAGAACCCATTGATTGTCCACCTTGGGAGGTTTTGGATCTCCCACAAACCTTTTCCAGATCCATGAATTGTATTACACTGGTGCTTTTGTTTTCTACTATATTTTTACATCAAGGAAGTACATAGGAATCACTTTGCTCACTTATTACCAATCTGAACAAGAATACTCACATTGGAACAAGTATTCACATTACATCCATAAGAACAAACCGTTCTTGATTGTAGTCACTAGAAACCACCACTGCCACTAGAAGTTGCCCTTGACTTTAGCCGATTTGGTGCAGAATGGAAATGGAACATTGGTGTTATATTCCCCACAATGTGAAATTTTCATTTATTCATCAAATTGCAACTCTAAAAAGAAACACATTGCACACAACCTGGAAACATGAACTCTGAAAATAAAGCACACAACTAAAAGCAAACTCGCAATCGACAACCACACCACCACAGCCTTCTATGCGTCCCCGTCATTGGTGACTAACGAGAGGTCGTTGTTCGACCTCCAACCTCCTATGCCTCCGTCCTCCATTAGAAAACTGCTTAGTTACTCAGCAAATTTGAAATTGAAGCTCAAGTTTTAACCCTCCCCCTCATAATGTGAAATGGGGCAAACTAACAAGACGTTGGGTTACACCGAAAATGCATCCTTAAGGTAAGTTTTTTTACAATTTTAACAACTTGACTAATACTATTTAATAACTTATTTTTACTGTGATTTTAATGATGACACAACTCTTATATTAATGAATGACAAATTAAGCTTGACAACTAAGAGTTACATAGCAAAATTGTCAAGAACTTATTGACTATTGACACAACAATATTAATAATCCTAAAGACCTAGTTTATAGCATTCACTAGAATGCATTAAACATATATTATTGACACATCCAACATTAAACAAATTCTTAAAAGACTTAAGGACAATAGTTTATTCTTGAAAATGATTTGACTAGACTCTACATGATGACTACTTAAAACTCGTAAGAAAAAACTTAAAGCTAAAGATATATAAAAATAACACTAATGTAAAACTCAAACATAAACACAATAATTAAAACTTATCAAGACAGCTATAAATGTGTTTAGACTCACATAAAATTAATAGACTTGCACTGTTATGGACCTGATCAAATACTATGCAGCTTGAGACAAGAATCTGATGCCAAGGACGAATGCAGACTTGAAGGAAAGTAGAAAGACGCATAGGAATCTTGTATTTGACAGGGTTGAATTATCCAAATACTCAGGTCTGAGCAGTGGACAGCAAGATATGACATGTCAAGTAGAAGGAAGCACGGACCAATGATGTGGTGAGCAAGCCAAACTATCCAAATTGATTTACACAAAGTGAATGTAAACGCAGAGCAACTACTGTACTGCGAAATGACATCCGTTGGATCTGCTTAAAATGCAACTTCAAATCAAGCACGATCTACACTCAAAGGTATAGCCCGCATCGACCAGCTTAGGATTATCAACCTCCAATCCAACTGCCTTAATGATTCTCTTTGGCACTCTTTTCACGGTTCTAACTAGAAGCCTGATGGGTGGATTTGACAAAAGACCAGCTTTTGCGACACAAAGGAAGTTGAATGATGTCCTGCATGGCAGAATACATGCAAAACAGATATCTTGACAGGTAGCGCTCAAAAAGATTTTGGGTGTGAAATATTTGCCAGTGTAGAGACACAAACAAATATTTGAAGTCCAATGCAAAAACTGCAGATTCCATGGAGCTGTTTTCAACAGCCTGATTCAGGAAGAGCTCGCCAAAGCAATGGACATAGAGTTCAGTGCAAACTGATCTGTCAATATGAACTCTCAGGAGATTCAGGTCATAAGAAGTGAAGCCCACAATTTTAATTTACAAGGCCCAGCCTTGTGCTATTGTGAACAATCGGATCTAATACTTATAGTTGTCCTTGTAAACAATATTATTCTGCCATTGAGAATAAGCCCAATAATTCTCTCTTACAAAACTCACTCTGACACCAAATCTTAAATTTGGTCAGAGTCTATGCAGCAGGCGAGCTGAATCAACACAGAGAAAGCAGAAAGAAACACAATATGGTAATGTATTCAGCAAATATTCGAATAGTACATAGGCTATTATATAGCCATGATAGATAAACAACTTCCTACTAAATAGGAAGACATGCTAACAACTAACCCGTTAATAAATTTGCAGGTATAACCAACTAACCTAGGTGAAGTAACAAACTACTAAGAGTTATTTACCACACAGTAAATATGAATAGCTCATATAATGTGAGCACTAACCTATAGTTTTCCTAACAATATTATTATTACATTTATTGCCTACACCAAGGATTATGTACAATACTGTTACACATTCCTCAGTTGGCAGCACATGGGGAGTCTCAATTTTGGCCCAAGGAAGGAAAAACAGGCAACCCTTTCTTCATCCAGCTCGATGTTGCAAGCATAGTTACCTAAGTCTCGGGACAGGGAGACAGAGGGACGGAGGGATGGGGTTTCCGAGACGGCAAAAAAATCCCAAATTTTGGGGACGGCAGGGGGACGGCTATTAAAATAATATATAAAAATTATTATCTAAATATTTTAATTGTATTCAATGAAATTTAGGGATTTAAATTGTGTTTAATGTATTTTAGGTACTTTCAAGATCATAATTTAATGTTCTTGGTAAAAATAACAGCATTTAAAAGTAAAAACATCAGAAAACTTTTGAAATATTTTTTAAAAATAGGAGACGTCCCCTCTAAGTCCTCAAGTCCCGAAACATTCGGGACGTCCAGCACATCACCAAAATCAAAGGAACGCGTCCCCCCGCGTAACACTGGTTGCAAGTTCTTTGTATATACCTGGTCTTTGTACAGGTTTTTGTAAATATTGCTTGGTCAATATATGAAGTACCTTTTCAATGATTAAAAAAGATGAAATTTTATAGGGGAAGGCCAAAATTCTACTCATGAAAGAATGAGCAGTTCAAATTCCTCCCATCAATCGAACTAGTGAATGTTTGGCAAATAAAGGATCACTGTCCTTTCTCAAGCATTTCTGAAGGTGTGGGTTTAACAGACAACAATGAAGTATTTCTCCGCAAAGGTGCAAGTGGGCAAAGAAGGGATGACTGTCCCTTCTCTTGCAAATTCTCATTCTGTGCGGACCAATTCTCTGCAGAGCAAAGTTTCAGATTAGAGCCTGAAAGTTTCAATTAGTTAAAGAAAGGAAGGTTGTCCCTTCTCCTGCTGACCTGAAAAGAAAATTTAAAGAACCCAAACAATTCAAGGGTAAAGAAAGGATGGCCATTCTTTCTCCCTCAGCCTTATGGTGTGCAAGATAATTTTGAATTATCAAAAAAAAAAATGAGGGCAGAAAAAGGACAGTCATTCTTTTTCCGGCAAACCTCAAAGTTTTTCAATATTGGAGGAGGTACGGTCAACTCTTTTCTCACCGACCTCAATTTTGGCAACAACACCAAGCAGGAAACAAGCAGAGAAAGGATGACTGTCCCTTCTGCTCAAATCAAAGTTTAGAGGCAACGGGATGACTGACCCTTCTTCCAGCAAGATCAAGAAGTTTTCAGGAGACTGAGCATCTGACACTTCTCTGGCAGCCAGCCAATGTTCAAAATTTTGGAACATTTACCCGCCAATTTAAATTTTCACCTGGGGTTCCAAAAATTGCAAATGTCAAATGACAGATTTGGAAAATGTATCATGAAGCCAAATTCAACATGTAGCATTGTCATCTAAAGGAATTTGGATTGTTTGAACTCCTCTCTAGCTACAGAGCCACATCATGTGTCACACGTTGATTCTTGCAAACATTTTAAGATGGAAGATTAGACATGTGGCTTAGTTCATCCATATCCAACTATGTAAATCTGGAATCTGTTAAATGCCTGAGATCTTATTACCTAAGGGAGGTGAACCATTTCATGATTTCTTCTGCTGAAACTGTTGTTCTTCCCTCCAACAACAAACAAGACCTTTGAAGATAAATCATTCAGTATGTATTAGAGTTAACACTTAACGGCTTTTGGATCCTTGAAAACTACGCTTTTAAGCCTTGGCTTTTGTAAGAGAAGAGTGAAGCTAGGCAAAGTCAGGGAAGGTTTAAAGAAAGTGAATGAGTCTAGCTTGCAAGAGAGATTACTAAAAGAATCCCATAAGTCAAGATAGGTATGGAGTGTGTTGTATTTTCAGCTTAAAAATAGAGAGCAGAAGTGTGTTGTGTTCATGTATTCTGACAAATAGATGATGCCTTGAATTTTTGAGAGATTAATGAAGAATGCCTTATTTTCCATTCTGTGATTTCCTTGTCTATGCTTCCAGCAGTTTGCCATGCACTCTGACCCCACTGAGGTTGATGGCTGTTCAATTGACCTTGATAACACCATTGGAATGTTATAAGATTCCAAGTCATAAATAAAAAAGAAATCATGTTTAAGAATTTTACCCACATTTGGCATACACGCTTGTAAGAGCATATTGTGAAAATGCAATTGGAAGCTCATGCACATGGTATATCTTATAAATTACTAATCTTAGCATTCATAGAACATAATTTTATATAAATCTCCGCTTCTAATAACAATAAAATATTTTCAAGTTGCCATTGTCTTCAAAGTGTTTGAACGGGCAAATTCACACACATATTTTTACTCAATGTGCACTCTAAAATAAAGCATTCTATTTCTTAGTGACCACAGAGCTTTGAGATCCTGAATGTGTGAAGCAAAAGGGTCCAAGAAAAACATGTTAAGAGTTGCCTCATGCAACATCTGCTAAAGATACACAAATTTAGGATGACCAGTGGCATATCTGCTGCAATTGGAGATAATATTTATGACAATATCATGTATAAATATTAAGTATATGTACTGCTTTTGCACTATGGTCCAAACCCTTCTCATCTGACAAAACTTAGCTGGCTTAAAAATAGAGACATTGCTGACAAGTATAACAGAATCCACCTTAATTAAAAGAATAAGATAACTCCATTTTACTCTAGCACAGTTCATATTGCTGGAATGTTTGTTGAAAAGAGAAACTTACCAGAACCTGCAATGGTTGCCTTGACCTATACATGTCCCCAGCCAAACGCAATGATGATCAAATTGAAGAACACATTTTTCACAGTCATGGCAATGTTTCGATCGTGGAGGCTGGAAAAAATAAAGGCAAACCATATCATAAACTTTCAAATGTCAATGCAACTTGAAAACAAAATCCTCAACAGTACGTTCAAAATGTAGAAGATAAATTTTGAAGGCATTCGAGAAAGCAACAAAGGATATATAAACATCATATGTAGCTCAATAGCGATTTTGATATATGCACATCATATTAGTCTGCATAGAGATTTGATTCCCTCTTCATTTGAAAAAGTATTCAAGTACGAAATAAAGAAATCTTTTGTTGGAAATGCATCATTGTATCTATTAACCAAAAAAAAAGATTTGAAAGTACATTCTAGCCATGTTTCTTGCCAGCTTTTGATATCTTAAATAATTTGCAATATACAGCTCAAGCAATTTTGTTGAAATGTATGCGATTATGATCAGACCATTATACTCAGTGGGCTTCTATCCATGAACAGAGATCCACAGACTGTTCTCTGTCATTTTGATTCTAAAGTATTTGACAGGAAGATTAAGCAATTGACTCAAGATTAAGCTATTGATTCCATCAGTTATGTGCCCAACAGAGGAAATATTTGATCCATTCTCAGAAAAATTGCAGTGAACTGTCAGTAGCCAATAACTTTTTTGAAACATGCTCCAAGTTTAGCAGAAATGAAGCCTTTGATACATTATTGTAAAAATGCATGCCTTGCTGTAAATTAAATAGGATGAAATCGTTTCCAGCTATACTGTGTATCTTTAAAAGTTATATACACTCACGGGAATGAATTTGGCAATTCTATTCAATTCAACTTATCAAGCAAGAAGCTACTGATGATTTAAATAAATGTTCTCAGAAAATTTCCATACATTAGAATATCTCTAAAGCATCAGCAATCTTCATATGAAGCCTATGATACATTATTGTAACAAAGCATGCCTCCCGGATCCCTGGAAATTAAATGGGATGAAATGGTTTCCAACTATACTCTGTATCCTTATATCCATTGACAGGAATGAATTTTGCTATTCTATTCAACTCAAACAAGATGCTACTGATGCTTTACATGATTTGAATAAATGTTCCAACAAAACTCCCATACATTGAAATATCTATAAAACATTGGTAATCTTTATAACGACCCATATATTACCATATGCTGTTAGTCCCTGAAAAATTGATACAGTAGATAGCGGCAAAATTAGCTACAGATATAAGACATCAGAAGTGCTAGGAACCATGACAAGTGGAGGAGGCCATATACTCGTGCATATCAGCTTGGGCTTCATGTAAGCCATCAAAGTTGCATTAGGTCAACTTTGTTTTTTCTTGTTTGCTCAAGAGGAAAAGAACAATTTCCATATTTATGTAATGTCTGTGCATAATGCAATTAAAAGTTTTCCAATATGTCCGTATGGTAGCTTGGCCTCTCTTTATGTATGTAATATAATGATTTTGGGGCTGCCCAAAATAGTGTTCAAATCAATTGTTCTTGTCTAAGAGGGAAAACTTGACAAGAGAGTATACACTTACTTCTGAAAACTATGTTACCAGGGTTTGTCCACTTCCCGCCCGTACCATGCCTGATACGTATCCAGTACGGATACGTGCAAGTACAGATACGGATTCACTGTGGATATAATAGGGTACATCCCAGGTATGTTTCGATGCACCTGGGATGTACCCTGCTGTACCCAAAGCAAATCCACAGGTTTGGATGGGTGGGGGCCAAAAACAGTTATTTTTATTTTGACTTGGTCAATGACCAAAAACGAACCCTAACACTTAAACTAATAAAATATTAAACCCTAAACTCCTCAAAAAGCTATAAAAAGCACTCAACCATTCATTTGAAATCACACAAACAATTCATTGTTGGTTTTTGCAAGTGTATGAGCAAAGAGCCAAAGAGGAATTGAAGAGGAGGCAAACATTGGAAGGAGGATTTGTTTGGAGGCAACCATTGCAAGGAGGACGAGATTGGAGGCAGCCATTGCTTGCAAGGAGTTCAAGTTTGTTTAGAGGAAGCAATTGTTGAGAGGAAGACATTGTTTTATTGTTCATTCAAAGGAGGAGATGTCACGTTTGGAGGTAGCATTTGTTAGAATTCTATTGCAACAAGGATCTACGTTTGGAGGCAGCATTGTTTTACTTGCTACCCTTGTCTACACTTACAGGTATTTTTATTTAATTCATTCTTCTTTTTTACGTTTTTTTTTTAATTATTTTGTTGCATTTTTTAAAGTTTAGAGTTTAAACACATCCTAAATCTGTGTATGCTCTCACCTTGCACCTTTATGGTGATCTTGGTGATCAAAAACAGATTAGGATGGCACGATTAGAAAATTTTAAATTAATAATTAGTAAATATCGTTATTTTTAATTTTAAATGCATTGTTCAATGTTAATAATTAATATTTTAGCATTTATCATTTGATTTATGTAAAGGTAAAATGTTTTTTTATTTTTTTAACTTCCTAACTCTGTGTATGCTCTCACCTCGCGCCTTTATGGTGACCTTGGTGATCAAAAACATATTAGGATGACATCACTTAGAAAATTTTAAATTAATAATTAGCAAGTCGTTATTTTTATTTTATTTTTAAATTTTATGTAAAGGCAAAATGTTTTTATTTTTTTAACTTCCTAACTCTGTGTATGCTCTCACCTCGCACCGTTATGGTGATCTTGGTGATCAAAAACAAATTAGGATGACATAACTAATTTATTTATGTAAAGGCAAAAAAATAATTTTTTTAAACATCCTAACTCTGTGTATGCTCTCACCTCGCACCTTTATGGTGATCTTGGTGATCAAAAACAAATTAGGATGACATCACTTAGAAATTAGTAAGCCATTGTTTTTAATTTATTATTTATGTAAAGGAAAAATTTTTTTAACATCCTAACTCTGTGTATGCTCTCACCTTGCGCCGTTATGGTGATCTTGGTGATCAAAAACAGATTAGGATGGCATCAAGTTCTGCTTCAGTGGAGTGCAAGGCCCACAAGCTTCTAAAAACACATCAATTCTGTGAAACATGATCCTAATTCTCCTCTTTGGAGACATGTGACAGTGGTAGAATACCTTGTTGGTGGTGGGGGTCGGATTTGGATATGTCATGGTTGTCATGCTCAATACAAATCCTCATATAGTTGACTGAAAATCCATTTGACTGGGGTTGGAGGTGTGGGGATAAAGAAGTGCCCCAAAATATCAAAAGAGAAAATGGCAGAGTACCGAGAGAGCAAGAGGAGGTGATAAACAATGTGAAAGAAATAGATCTAGAACAATTCCATTGCAAAAAAGGCCTTCATCACAACCACCCACACCTAAATCTAGTACTCATCCTTTCATCCAAACTCAAAGTCATCCACTTGATACCCCTTTTGATGAAGAGAGTCAAAAGACCTTACGAAAAAAACCAAAAGGAGCAATTGAAGAAGCATTTAATAATGTGTTATCATGTGTTTTTGCAACGGCAAAATTCACATGAAAACATGACAACTTTACCCTAGTATCGAAAATGTTCATCGCAACCCTTCCCCAACACTTATCCGATTCGATTCGGTCCCTATGCGGAGCTTATCCCCAATCTGTATAATGTCAAGTATTTGTGGTCTCACCCTCACCCATGTGTCAAAAAGGAGAAAACAAGTCTAAATGAGTCTTTCAAGATAGTATCTTTCAAGGTGGATTTTTCAAAGCAAGCTTGGGTATGGCTATTTCTAGCCTTTCTCAAGCGGGTACACATTCTCTAGAGCCGAATTAAAGTCCCAAATTCATCAAGGAGGCAAGGAGGTATATTCATGAGCCAGGATCATTTTAATTGATTTAGGAAGATTTTGGAAAGATTCGGAGGTTTAGGAGCCAATTCAACAAAAGCGGGTTTTTGAGGCCGAAGGAGCTTGCACTGTGAAAGAGCACCTGAGCTTTGGGAGATGATTCGGGAGCTCCGGAATGAGTTGGAGGCCAAACAAAATATCAATCGAAAGCTAATTCAAAGCCCTACATGGTGGTAATCTCAGATTTTTCACAACACCCATACCTTGCTTTCCACAACTCATTCTTTGCAAAACACAATTGGCGGTTCTGATCAAAAATCCCATTTTTGAGAAGGTTGCAAGAAGAATTAGACCTTGAGACCCCTCTCATCTTCTCAAAATGTCTTTTCCAGTCAAATTCATATAAGTGTCAAAAATTCATCCGGGAGCTCAAGATATGTCATTTTCAAGTCACCGCCCAAGGTACATGTTTGATACTTAGTCATTTTCTCTGGTGCCACGTGGCAACATGAGACTGAGGCGCACTTTTGGTGTCCCTCCATCCCTCTCCAAGGGGGCAGAAACAATGCTCCCCACCTTAAGCCTCATGGACCCTCAACATGACCCTGGGGAGCCCGGATAAGCACCTTTCCTCAATTTTCTAGCCCCCACTCCAACTTCCGCATGTGTGCCACTTGTCCTCACCAGGATGAGGTACATTTTTGTGTCCTCGTGTCCTGTTCCAAGGGGACAATAGGGCCAAAAAAATGTGCCCCCCACCTTAGGCCTTGTGGTTCCATCATATGACCCCAAAGACCTCCGTGTAGCACTCTTGGCCAGATTTTGAGCCCACTCTCCTTGCTCCACATGCTTGCCAATTGTCACCTCCAAGTTGAGGCACACTTTTAGTGTCCCCTGTCCCGTTCCAAGGGGACAAGGGGGGAGAAAAATGTGCCCCCTTTCATGCTTCCACCAAGACACTCGTGTGACCAAAAATTGACCCCGGGAGCTAAAACTAAGCACTTTTCTCATTTGCCCTCACCCGTGCATGTGTGCCATGTGTCCCCTTGTCCCGCTCCCAAGGGGACAATGAGGGCAAAAAAATGTGCCCCCCGCTTCCTCTCTCCATCTCCCACCTATAAAAACCACACTTAGCCATTTTTTCATTTCCCCACATTTCTCCATTTTCACCGGAACTATGGCGAAATTTTTCCAAATTCCTCCTTCGCCATTTTCAATTCCCAAGCATCGCACACATGTTCTCATGATCTAAAAAAGAAAAATCTATCAAAAAATACGAATTTTTAAAGGCTAAGGGCAAGATTTTTCGCCAAAAACTTCGTAACTCGCAAAGTGAGATTGTTCATATCTTGAAGACTAGGGCATGAATCAAAACGGGGTTTTTTGCATTCATTCACATTTCTAGGCGCCTTGAAGACCCAAGTGGATTATTTACATGCACGACCCAGTTTTTTTGCAGCGAGAAAACCCCAGTTTCCCATCCCCAAATTTTTGAAATTTAATTTCTCCTATTCCAAAGACCGGATTGAGATGAAATTTAATACATGAGATAAAAAGGAAAAACCCATATCAAAAAAGTTGATTTCATCCAAATCGGGGCCGGAAAACCACTTTCTAAAAATAGTAAGTCTCTTCACAAGAGCTTACTATAAATAGAAAACCTTCACAGAAAGCGAGTTTTCACAAAGGGCAGAGTTTTCTAAATGAGCATTCAGAGGATCGTGGAAGGTGATCGAAGGCGGTCCGAGTTGAAAAAGGTGAATAATTCAATTTACTAAAAATAGTAAGTCCCCATTCCAGACACATAGAAGTGTCAGTGTCAAAGATGAAGTTCAAATTTGCAGGCATTGAACCACTCTCAGCTCTCTCCTCTAAGTATGCAGTTGTGGGGGACAATAATGTCACTCACATGGACCTCGAAGATCTGAAGAACCGAATGTTTGGAGGACCAAGAGAGCCAGTGGAAGACAAGGTTTTCACAAGCGGACTATATGCGGCACGTGTACATCCAGTCTCACTGCAAAGTGTGGAATTGGTGTTGGCTTGCTTGTAGCACTATGAGCCCGAGACCAGGACCATTCAAGTAGACTGACGGCTCAGCCATGGTGGTACTTGCTCCCAAAGCTATCTCCCATTCAATGCAAATCCCAATTTGGAATAACATGGCCATCATTTCAAAGGAGGTGGCAGCAAGAGAATGGACCAAAATAGATTCATACCTTCAGGGCCTTGCTCTTGGCTCATGGTTGAAACAGGGAGAAAACCTTCACGGGTGCCCAAGTCCTTCTTGAGAGGTGAATTCCACAAAGGGTATTCAGATGCAATCATTCTTCTCAGTCAAGTGATGGGGGAATAAACCTCAAGAATTTCAGAACTAGATGGCTCTCTTCATATTCATGATCATGGAAGATAAACAAAGGATTGACTGGGGACAAATCATCAGTGACAACCTGCACCACCAGTTGCTTCAGGTACTGGTCTCGAAGAAATTCACAATGACTTCATATTTGGTGTACGCTCTCGCAAGCTCGAGACCTTTCAAAGGGTTGGCACTTGCTTAGAACATCTCTCCCAAGGCCCTAACATTCGAGAGATATCCTCAATTGGTTTTGAAGGAGAGCAATCGACACTTCACGAGGGTAAATGATGCCTTCACCATGTTCGTCATCAAGACACTGGAGGGGAACCTTCACTCGAGGATGTCGCCACAAGTGGCTTCCTGATCAAGAAGTACGGGTCATACTTCACACAATTCTCCACCTTCTCATACATCTAAGTTTCCAGTTATGATCTTGCCCCGCTCAGACTACCTCGGTACCTCAACGACAAGATTATGTTGTTCGAGCTTTGCAAGCAATTGGCACATATTCACAACAAGCTCAAGAACCGGAAGAGAAAGAACGTTTCTTTCCCCATTTCTCTTGGAGTCTTCACCTGCAGAAATGTCGGTGATGCATCACACCTTAACGTCGCCTTCACCCCGAGCTTGTACTCATATACACCAAGGGTAAACTTTGACATTCGATGTGATCCAGATACTTTCCAACTCTCAAAATAATATCATGTCCCGCAGGTAAAAGACTATTGGGTAAATTGCATAGATGAATTTGATGTCAGGGAAAGAGACTATATGCAAATGATAGTTGAATGAGATGAAGAGATTCAAATTTGACTAGTATGAAGGAGTTCAAGACGATGTCACAGAATTGTATGATCCGGAATACAAAGCAGTGAAGGCTTCTTTTGCCACAAGTAACATGGAATGTCCATGAGTCGGGAGACATAAGTGAGCGGACCGAAGTTGTGATCAGAAGATCAAAGGAATGGTTCAAAAAGAAGAAGGTTGCCTCTATCACATCGGGAAGTTTCCACGCCCTATAGAGACAGGCATTGCATCATTCTTCATCAAAGGTTGTGGAAAAGACCTCGAGCTCGATCCATTTCGAAGAGAGTTCGAAGCGTAAAGCAAGTGGAGACAAAGGCCCCTTACTACAAGAGATTGCATAAGAAGGTCAAATCAACAGAGGACCCTATAGTAGAAGTAGAGCTTGAAGAGAATGAGTTGGTTCACCTCTCAGCTTCTTAGCAGCCACAGAGTTGCCCGCCTTCCATAGCCACTCCTGCTTCCCCTATGCAAGATGTACCATCTCACACCGAGCAGAGACGATGTAGTTACATCGATTCACGGAGCTAGAAGCAAATGAGATGTTTCCTTGGATGAAGGAAATGATCACCAAAGAAGCTCATACAGTCCAACAGGTAACCGTCCCCGATTTTTCAGCAATATCAGCATTGGCCAAGGAAAGAAGAAAAAGTTTGCAGGCGACCACACGCTTCTTCGGTGATGCCACAGTAATCATTATGTGGAGGTAGTCAGATCGAAAGTAATCAAGCCTATTGAAGAGATGACACCACTGACTACAAAATGAGCACCATTCCCCTAGGCCTAGCCACTCATGAAGGAGATGCTCACATGTTCCAGGAGTCTTCCACTCGCATCCTCGCGAGGAATCAGGAGTATAAGGTAAAAATTGATCAGTTGGAAGACCAAGTGCAAACACTCTCTTCGTATGTGCAACACTTTATGGACCCGAATTCTTCATCGTCACTCCCAATTGAAGAAGTTACCCTAATCAGTAGCTTTGATCCAAAGTCCATTAAGAAGACACAAGCTTTCACCATGCAGGGACGAGCAAATGATAAGTGGACGAGCATGATCATCGAGAAAGGAAAAGTACTTCTCCCAAAGTTGATCTCACTATACAAGTACATGTGCGCCACTACAGATAAAGCCCGGATGACAAAGGAAGGATTGGAAAAGGAAAAGGAACATTGGGACCAAGTTCATCCACTTGTGATGGAGATGGGAGATGCTCACTCCCAAGTGTTGGTGATCAGAAAATATTCAATTCTCCATCTGAGGACTTGTCACATGTGTGGGCAAGGACCCTTGCATCTCGGTATGAAATTTTAATTCGGGCCATTGGTGAACTGGATACAAATGAGGAGCGCGCCTTAAAGTTGCAAGACAATGTTAATAGCAAGATACAAAAACTTGGAGTGCCTGTCATCGACGAGAACACTACCGTAGATGAGTTGATAAAGCCATTTGAGGAGCATGTTTATAAAAAGGTCGAGGACCCCTTTTCATTCAACGAACATACATTGGAGTCTCTATCTAAAATCTCGAGCCAAAACATTCGTAGTGGTTCGCGAAGAGCAAAAACATCAATGATGTCTCAGATAGTTGGCTTGAGTCCCTAAGTTGCGTTCGCATTCCTCAAGCAGATAAGGTAGCAGACTGCAACAGCCCGATACGGCAACAAGGGAGTGGAAATTTGTCCAGTGGAGCTCGGTCATGATCAATCAGGTGGCAAGGCAAAATCAACAAAAGCGGCTTCTTCATCAACATAGTTCTCTCTCCTTCTCTCTCTTTCTCTCTCTTCCCTTTCCCCTCTCCCCCTCTTCCTCCATGTTCTATTCTTTCGTTGAGGGGTTGCACTTTTTCATTTTGTCCTATTCCTATTTTGTCTTATTCATTTAAATGTGACTTTAGCTTGTAATGTAATAAGTCACCCTTAATTAATAAAAGGGGACTTAATCCTACACCTAGGAATATGAAAAGTCACATGTTGTAAGGGGACATATGAAAAGTCATGTGGGGGTAGGCAAAGAGTCATTCTCAAGTCTATAAATTGTAATGGCACCCTCATTCTTAAGGGTTGTCAATTTTGTATGCTCATGAGAGATTACTACTTGTGAAGAAACAAAAGAGATAGTTATTTCCTCTTTTTCCCCTCTCTATGTTCTTCTATTTCTCACTATGTACAATTTTGCCAAAGCATCAATGAAGAAGGAAGGAGTTTGTTGCCTTTTTTGATGAGGAGATTATTGAAACTTTGTGTTCTTAATCTTATCTTGTCTTGTTGCCAATTGCAAAATTGTTTTTCTTCTAAATCTATGTGTGTTGAAGTATTCTAATTAATGGTTGTAGGAATATGATTTTCTACCTACAATATTAATCCCCCTCTTTTTCCCACTCTCTCAACTATGCAATCATCTTGGCTGAGTTTGGCACGCACCCTCTCCGAATCTCAACTATGTTCCATCTTGTGATGCTACTCCATAGACTAAGATGTATGGCAGATACACCAATTGGGCAGAATAGATACCCCTTCAAGGCTCTCCAATCATCCATGAGGCTATGTGAATTGGGGATCCAAACCACTTGGTATGCACATTGTACAACTTTCTTCCAAAGCATCGGATTGGATATTGATCGCCTTCCTCCTCTCACATTCTCTATTAATTCTCCCCACATGCCTAAAAGGGAAATTCATAGAGGAATTAGAGAGGAGATCTACAAAGCTTACATAAAATCAACGTGGATTGAACCATTAGAACCATTGCCAACAAAAATGCACCACTATTTGGAGCATTATCTCCAAATTGAAGAGGGACGTGTCATTCCCCCCAAATACATCAAGTTCCCACTTGGTTTGAGATTCCCCTTGGGTCAACTACGAGTTTGCTCTCATCAGCTTCGCATGGAGACAGAGCACTACATTCCTAGAGACCAACGCACTTGCACACTTTGCAACAATGAACCTGAATCAGAGGAGCACTTTATATTTCGTTGTCCTATGTACTATGAGATCCGTGGCAGGTACTATTGTCTCTTTCGAGAAACTCAAGGCTCATTACGTGCCCTTATTCATTATGATGACCAGAGGTGTGTAGCTTTATTTATCAGGGAGATGACCCAACATAGATATGGCCTCCTCAAACATCATCATGGCAGCCTTGGGTCCCAGAATATTGGTGCATTCCTTCAGCCTTCTACACAACACCGGAGGCATAAACAGTACATGACTTCACACATCAGTCACGATCTACCAGGCGTAGAACCTCTTAAGCATGGCACATAGACTTGTTGCATCCTATGTCTTTCTTGTTGCTTCTTGTATTTTGTTTTGTATTTGTTTTTTTTTCCTTCGTGCATCGTCTTGTTCTCTTTGCCCCTCTTGTAGTCCCTTTAACCTTTTTGGTTACTTCTGGACATTAATTTTAAATTAAATTAAATTAAATCAACAAATTCCTCCCTCGCAAGCAATCGCAAGCTTTTGCAAGTACACCTGGAGTGTTCCTATAGGATCCCCGGCCGTAAGACCACCACATGCAGAAATTAATTTCACGCACACATAATAACATGGAGTTGCACCAGTCAAGTAGAGGGACTTAGATTCCCAGAGCGTTGGCGGATACCCATCAATTTGTCCACCAAATTTTCTCACCAACATAATGACAAGAGGGATATTGTTAATAAGGTCACTACTTGATGCATTTATGCATGTGGGATGGCCCTTTAATGTATTGAGGTTTCCATATTGGCGTGAGATGGTGGAGGCTATCAATGAAGCTCCACAAGGGTACAAATGCCCAAGTTATGAAAAGGTTCGAACCACACTCTTGAAAAAGAAAGTGGAACAAATTCACACCTCTTTGCGATCAATTAGAGATTCATGGAAGGATTCGGGGTTTCCATCATTTCGGATGTAAGGAAAGATGCTAAAAATAGGCCCGACGCCCTAAAGCGGCAATATTCCTAAAAGTCGTTGACTCGAAGGGCAAGTCAAAGATGCACAATTTATTGCCGGCATTTTAATATAGGTTATTGAGTAGGTGGGACCCCAAAATGTTGTCAAGTCATCACAAACAATGTTAAAAATTGTAAAGCAGCAGGATTGATTATAGAGGGTAGATACGGGCACATATTTTGGACCCCTTGTGTTTTCCACTCCCTTAATTTGATGCTCCAAAAGATTGGGAAAATCCCGTGGATTGAGCAAATTTACACCGAGGCAAATGACATTCAGATGTTTATCACAAACCATCATATGTCACAAGCCATATTCAAAAGATTCTCAAGGTTGGAGTTGTTGAATGTTGCAAAACAAGATTTGCCTCTCACATACTTGTTTTGAGACAACTTGTGAAAGTGAAAGAGGCTTTAAGCAGCATGTTGATCAACAATGTTTAGATAGTGTGGAGGTAGTCAAATACAGAGAAAGTTGCAAAGGTAAAATCATTGGTCCTTGATGATGAGTGGTGGGCCAAGGTTGAGTACTTGCTCAATTTTACAAAGCCCATTCTCTCTATGATCAAATACGTAGATAATGATGCAGCATGCATGGGAGAGATATGATGGAATAGATTCTATGCTTGAACGTATGAGATAGGTCATACAAACAAAAGAGCAAGATCCAAAAGAGACCTTCTACAATGAGGTTAAAAATGTGGTCACGAAGAGGTGGAATAAAATGACCACCCCATTACATCTCATTGCTTATGTATTGAACCCAAAGTATAATAGCTCTGAAATACTTGGGCTAACTAACGAGAAACCACCATTCTTTGACTCTGAAGTTGCAAATGGAACCAGGGCAGCATTTAGAAGACTTTTTCTTGATCCATCTATAGCCAATGTGGTCCGAAATGAAATGGGCATGTTTGTAGCTTCAGAAGGCAACATGGGAGAGATTGAGGCTCTTTTCGACAAGTACACCATGAGCCCAACCAAATGGTGGTGTGTACATGGCCATGATGCCAAGTACTTACGACCTATTGCCATCAAAATTCTTTCACAGGTATAACATTTATAAATTTATAATCATTGAAAATTTTAAATTTTATTTAGTAGGATTTTTTCGCCATTCCTAATATGTTACTAATTTGAATTTTCTAACGAACTTTTTGTAATTGGTGGCTAGTAATTCTTCCGAAAGCAAAATTGGAGTACTTATACCTTTATCCACTCAACTAAACGCAAGTTGGCATCTAAAAAAATTGAGAATTTGGTATATGTGAATTCAAATTTGTGCCTCTTGTCACACAAGTCTAAGGATTATGTTAAAGGTCCTCATGCAAACTTTGAGATCTTCTAGAGAGCAAAGACTTGGATGCCTCCGCAGCCACTCTTGCCCTACTTTCAATATTTGATGGCGAAGATGACATCAAGAGGAGTTCACAAGGAGTGAAGAGCGGAACTAATGAAAGTGGAGCTTGTTGGCAAGATTTTATGCACAAAGTGTAAAACCTAGGCAATCATAAGATAAATCTCCTTCATTTAACAAAGTGAAGCTCCTGTGTGAAATGTTTATCTATTTTGTAGGGATGAATCATAATAACTACTTTCGGGGTTTTACTTTAATTCCCTCACTCATGAACCACAATTGGGAAATTTGGCAAAGCAAGTAAGCGGTTGTGATGGCAATATTTGCGAAGGGGAAAAATAGAAGTAGGGAAAGAAGGAAACAAGATGTGTTGACTCAACCAATAGTTATCGAGTTGGTCTCATCCACACATTAAATAAACCGACAAATCACAACATTGACAAAATGAGAAAGAAATAACTTCTAACCTAGATCTAAGATAACACAGTTTATCTAACACCTTGAATAGAAGTAATCAGCAAAGCACTGTAGACACAAAGTTCTCAAGAAATCCACCTTTCATTCAATCTCCAGCTTTCACAGAAATCACATCGAGGGTTCCAAAGACAAAGTCTAAGGAACTCAAAATGCTCCGATTACAAAAGCCTTTGCTAAAACAAGTTACGATGAATCGGTTGTGATGAGTTAACCCATTGGTTCTTTCTCTATTTATAGTGCATATAGGCCAAATACGAGATAGGTAACTTTCAATGAATCCCGCATGTGGAAGCTATAAGAAAAGAAACAGTTGACAAGCTTCTTCCTAGAATTCCTCTTTGCATGACATGCATAATTTACAACTGAAGACTAAATCAATGCCCCTGCATGTCGCCACCTATTCCCAAGTAATTGACTTTTCTAGTAACTTTCGAAGTAATGGTTTTTAAACCAATTACCTAAGTTTTACAACTTAATTGATTACTCAATTACTTTGTCGGAGAAAATAAGAGAAAGAGGAGAAGAAATTAGAAGTTAATCCAACTACAACACTCTCAGTCTTGTTCTCCTTCCATACTCTTTATGTTGATCCAACATGTATTGTACTTCCGCCTCATGAATGATATCTCTGCCTTGAATCTGAGAAACTCTTTCTCCCATATGTTGTTGAATCCTTTCCTTTGACTCTCATTCAACTCTCATCAAACTAGGTCTGGTATCACTTTAGATTTTATCAACTTCTCAACTGGATTACCTGTGAGAGGAATAATGATTCCATCTATTCCCCCCTGAGCAACTAATTGTGATTTGCTTGCGGATGTTGCCTTTGTCCTGTCTTCACCTCTTGTCCTTGAAGCTTTTGCAGTTTTTCTCAAGTATGTGCACAAGTGAATTGTCCGGAAAGAATTCAAACAAACATTCAACTCGTCAACCTTTTTTTTAAATAGCATGTGAGCAGCTTTGAATTCTGGGAATTACTCCGGGTGCAGGCAAATATAAATAGGCTCAATGTGAGCTAAACTAGGAGATTGGGAATAACATGCATGAGCTTTGAGAGGGATTAACTGGGAGACCTTGCATGCAATTTATGAATATTTTCCACATGGGCTGCGTTTGGGCTTTCAGAGTGGATACTTGCAATTTAGAAGATAGTTGCGTGGATTTTGAAGCGGAAGGGCAGCTGCTTTTAATTGGAAGACAAGACAATGATTATTCACGACAACTTAAGTGAACTCTCCTTTAAAAAACTGCGTTAAAATTGAAGGAGGAAGGCAACTTGCAATTAGAGGATAAAGCATTCAAAAACCACGACTTGCAAAAGTGAAATCTTCTTTTAATATTTGCATGAAAATTGGAGTGGAAGGGCAGCTCAAAATCCACGACTTAGCTTGCAAACTCCTAATATTTGCGTGGAAATTGATAAGACAAGGCAGCGTGGAAATTAGAGGTGGAAGGCAGCTAAAGACCACGACTTGGTTAAGTGACTTTTGCTTTAAATTACACAAGGCTGCGTTGATTTTCACTTAAGAGACTTGCGTGAAAATTGAAGATGGAGGGCAGCTTGTATTTCCACAATTTGCACAAGTGAAACTCCTTTTTTAAAAATGCGTGGAATTTGAAGAGGAAGGGCAGCTAAAAACCACGACTTGCTTTGCAATTGCCCCTTTTTAATAATTGCGTGGAAATTGAAGATGGAGAGCAGCTTGTATTTCCACGATTTGCACTAAAACGTTTTGCATTGAAACTCAAGGAACAACTGCGAGGATTTTGAGGAAGGAGGGCAGCGTGGATTATAGAAGACATGGACCTTTGAATTCACAATAACTTAAGTGGCTTTTCCTTCCTAAGAATTGCGTTGAAATTAGAAGAGGATAGCATCATGGAAAACATAAGACTTAGCATTGAAAAACCACGATTTGCACTAGAAGACTCTGCTTTGATCCTTGACGCAATTGCCTAAGTGATTTTGCCCCTTGAACGACCCTCCAGAATGTTGTTTTTTCTTCCTTGGCCATGGCTGCTCTGCAAAAGGAAGAGAAACTCTTCCAGATCCACGATCTGTTTAATCATTCAACCTGAATTAAACCTCAGACAAGGCAAAAATCCTGAGCTTTCCTCTTGTTTGATCCAGTTACCTTCAAATACAAGCTTTTGAGACAAATTGATTGGCAATTAAAAACATTGGATAGCTTTTCAAAACCCCAAGCCCGGGAAAAGGTCTGGCAGGAAGAAAGAATAGGCTACGGGGATTGCCAGACGAAAAACAAAGAAAGACCAAAAACCAAAACACAAAAGAAATAAATAAAAACAAAATACCCGAAAGAAGTTCGGGCAATTGCTCAAAAAAAAAACTTCTCCAATTAGCTAGTCTGTAAAAACTCTTCCCCGGGTGAATGCTTTGTGGTAATAGTGATGGGGTGAAGTGCTTTATATAACCCAAATTTCTTAATTTTAGCTCAATCTATTTTTAAACGAACTTTTACTTTTTAAATATAAAAAAGTAATAGTGCTTTTATAAAACCAGACTGGGTTTCGGAAGTGAATTGAGTGAGCTTCAGCATGTGGGTATTTGGCGAATGTGGCTCTATGACTTCCTGGAGATACCTTTGAGCAATGCGAGCAACTACAGGCAAAACAAAACAAAAACATGACCCTTTACTTTAAAAAGAACGAAAAATTTAAAAGGGGTAGTCCCAGATTTCAGGGTGAAATCTTGGGGACACCAAAGCTAAGCACGAGTGGTATGCAAGAAATTGATTTTGAGGAAAATCTAAATGATATATTCTACATTTGTTTGTATTCATGTTGACATGATATTCATATATCATATGTATGGCAGCCACATTATCAATGAAATGTAAAATCTTAAATATATTGTATGTTTTGAAAATTTGAACATTGATCCTAGTATATTTTTCAAGTTGTGTTTGTATTCACATTGAGATGATATTCGTATATCATATTTATGGCAAGGACATGATCAATGAAAATGTAAAGTCTTAAGTATATTGAATGTTTTGAACATTGATCCTACTATAATTTTCAAGTTTTGTATTTCTTATGCACTAAAAAATGAGTATATGTATAATATATATATATATATATATATATATATATAATTTATTTTATTTTTAAATTTTTAAATATATATGTACGGACGTATCCAAGATGTATCGTACCCAAGGGTTTTTTAAAATCGACGTATCTGCATATCAAACCCATACCCGTTTCCTGGCAATATAGGCTGGAAACACTAAATGGAGATTTTTTTATTAATCGCCATAAATATCAAGTTTGACTGATAGGCCCTTGTGGGACTTTCAACAGGAATATAAATTCTGGATTCAGTTAGCTTGTGATACCAAAGAGGCTCCTTGGTGTCTCTGAATAAGTTTAATGTTTATACAATACTAATCTTTAAGCTTGTATAGGCATGCGGCCCTGAAGTGCTCTGCACTGCACACAGAAAAGGGAATTTGTGATTATGAAAATAACAAGAACACAAAAGACTTCGCCACCTATGATGAACATGATTCTCCAACCACAACTACAATACTAATCTGTAACCTCATCTAGCCATGTAACCCTGAATTGCTCTGCACGGCACACACAAAAGGGCATTTGTGTGGATGAAAATAACAAGAATGCAAAAGACTTCACCAACCTACGATAAAGATGGTTCTCCAACCACAACTATAGGAATACAGCAGTAAAATTTGATAGGAGAGTTTGCAGTGCAATCAAATGAATTGATAGATCATGCTTGTAGAGAAGATTAACATATATGACAGCAAATCCAAGATGGATTCGGATTGTTAGCATCATACGTAATATAATCACCATTTCTGCAATGTCATCAATCACTTCACCGAATTTGAGAACAAATATCAAGTTCACGTCCTCAGTGCTGTCATTAGTCAAGCATTTCTTGAGAGGTCGTTGAGAAAGATTGACCGGTTCCATTAGTATCTTGATTCATAAAACCCAACACAGAAAGGCAGATATAGCTTGCCAAATTAAATTCAGCTTTTGGTATTGAAAACTGCATTGGCAAAATGGAAAGATGCTCACAATTGATTGAATTAGCAATACAAAAATATACATCTAATTGTATCTTTAATGCCATAAGTAATCTGCCATTGAAAGATGAAAATATATTTGACCAACAATCTGGAATAGACTATCGACAGAACTCACACCCAGATGGATTAAGCCAAACTTTGCATTTAAAAGATTCTTGTGTATGCACCCAATCTTGAGCTGCTAATTTCTGTGTAGGAAGGTTTTAAGAATTATATGCTAAGAATTCCCTCTAAATATTTGATGTTGTAACCAACTTACATCTGTGGCCTAAAAGGGCCCACTGGGGACTCCCAGGAGGAATCTTTGTTTATCTTTGGCCACGGTAGATATGACAAGTTGGTTGGAGACGTAAATTAATGAGCCTGATTTTAACAGAATAGGGCAAGGATGTCAAACAATGCCTATCTGTGATAG
Source organism: Taxus wallichiana var. yunnanensis (assembly GCA_018340775.1). Taxonomy (NCBI): domain Eukaryota; kingdom Viridiplantae; phylum Streptophyta; class Pinopsida; order Cupressales; family Taxaceae; genus Taxus; species Taxus wallichiana. The sequence continues at coordinate 651,590,396 of CM031236.1, forward strand.
GTTTGATGATAATCATAACCATATGTAAATCCTCACTTTGAATGTTCGATGGGAGTCCTCATATAGCTTAACCCCTTAAAAATATGTGTCGATTTTATAATCATGCTAATGATGTATGCTTGTATATATGACATTTGTGTTAATATCTTATCCACCATTTGTTTATGCAGGAACAGGAAGCCAATCCAAACAAAAATAAAAAGGTTGCCTCAAAATTGAGCAGACTCTTTCACCTTTTCATTGCCATTAATGAGTTCGTACGATACTTGATGATCATATACAAAATCAACATGCAGTCTTTTGAATTTGGTTTTCTTTGGTATCTTGTAAATTTGTAACTGTGCACACAGTTTTACCTGTTTCATATGATTAGGAGACTTTGATTTTGTCCACACACTTGGGGCCTTTGCAAGACCTTCATGAATGGGTTGAGATTGCAAGGCATATTCAATCCAACGAATCACTTTAAAAGCCTCCTACCACAACTAACGTGAACGAGGACCCAGCTAAGAGAATCTAAAATGGGCATTTTAAATAGCAAATGCTCATATATATGCTTGTTGGATCATATTCTGATATATATGCTGTTTAAAATTCTCATTTTAGTTCGCCACATATTCATGTCATTCCAGTGAACCCTGGGACGCGTCCCGGTGTTTTTGGGGCCGTTCCCTACAGAGGATGTTTTGGGGATGCAATGACAGATAGGAAACGTTTTGTTTTCTTAGGAAACATCTCTGGGACATGCAAAAATCTGCAGGGCCATCCACTACATCCCAACAGTTTTAAAACACGTTTTATTCAAAAAAATCAAAAATAAGGGAAAAAGGAGATGGTGGGCCCCACAAGGACCCCCACACCCTTTTCCACTAACCTTAAACCTGAAACAACCACACTAACAACTAAAACAAAAAATCAAGCTTATTTTTGCCATTTTGCATTTTGTGAAGAAGAAGACTGAGGAGAACTGCGGTGAAAATAGAATAGAATGACAGTGAGAAGAAGGCAAGATGCCACACAGGTTGATGAGGAGGAGGCACAAGAGGGATTGGTTGGGGTTCCATTGGATGAGGCAGTCCCTCATAGTTTTAGTGACAGCGTCAGATTCTGATTTTGACCAATTTTAGCAGATTTTCACTAGGGGCAGTAATAGATTTTCTATGCTTTTGTCATTTTGTAGTTGAAAATTGCAGCCCTTGGGCATTTCACTGTAATTATTATCCATATCCACATTGAATCTTATGTGAAATCTCAATTCAGCTCTAATTTTATGCATTAAAGTTCTAAGAGTATAATGTATATGATGAATGCCTTATCAATGGTATCATCTAAATATTTGATATTTCATATATTTTAAAAGTTTCCTTATTATTTAATAGTTGTCCTGTGTCGTTCCCATGAATGCCTTATCAAAGTTATCATATAAATATTTGAAATTTCCTATATCTTTTAATTTTCCCTTGTTTTTCAATAGTCGTCCACTGCCGCTCCTAAAAATGGCCCCCAAAAAAATGTCCCAGAAATGCAACCCCTGCTGTCCCTGTACTGAAACTTGGTGGAACATAGTGTCATCCATGACAAAATGCTTATAAAGTGATTTGCTGTTGTGAATACGCCTTGCAATCTCAACCCAATCATAAAGGTTTTGTAAAGGTCCTAAGAGTGTATATAATAATAAAACTATATATATAGTTACACATCATTGAGCAATATAAAGAACTAATGAGTCATGTTAAAACCTATGTTCCGCGGTGACGCGTCCCGGCATATTTAGGCCCATGCCCAATAGGGGACGTTTCGGGAAACGGGGCGGGTAGGAAACATCCACTACCAGTCCCCAATTTATTAAAAAAAATAGGGGACGTCCCTAGGACGCCGAAAATAAGAAGGGGGACGGCAAGGGATGCCCAGACATCCCCGGTATGGCTATGGGGCTTCTACAAGTCCACTGACCATGCCAGGGACATCTAGACGTCCCAGCAAAGGCAATCTTTAATTATTTTTTAAACTCAATAAAAATAAAAGGAATGTGGGGGCCACAAGGACCCCCACACTCATTCCTAACTAACCTAAACCTAAAACAACCTCTCTTACAACTAAAACAAAAAAAAGAAGCTCATTTCTTATAAAGTTTATGCCATGATACAATATTAATCAAATTGTTCTTTTATTTATCAGTTTATTTATACAATTTCTTATTAAATTCTATCATGTTAGGTGGTACTAGTTGAAATTTATGTTGCAACTTTGCATTAAGGTGGGCTTTTCAATTTTATATCTTGGAAATAGATTTTTAAGAAATAAGGTGTATTCTATTTAATGCATATGTATGGGCACAGTTTCCATTTATTTGGAATCTAAACTCTTGGGATGCTATTTCACCAATACTTAAAATATCTGTATATCCTGAATGCCATTACCTCTTGATTCTGGTGCAAGCAATAATTTTTAATTTTATCATATTATATTAGAATTGAATTGTAATATATTTTTCTCTGGTATCAGTCTGTGCATTAATATTATCAAAATTGATGTTCATCTTCAGTCTAACCATATGAAGAGAGTTGTTCCTTCGACTATAACAAAGCTAAAGGCACAACAAATAAAAGAACAATTTGATGCCATTTTAGCGGATTTTGATTAGGGGCAGCAATATATTTTCATTTTCTATGTTTCAGACATTTTGTAGTTGAAACTTGCAGCCCTTGGGCATTTTATTGTAATTATTATTGTAATTGAAACTTGAATCTTATGTGAAATCTCAATTCAGCTCCAATTTTATGTATTAAGGTTCTATAATGTGTGTGATGAATGTTTTATCAATGTTATCATATGAATATTTGAAATTTCCTATATTTTTAAAATTTTCCCTTATTTTTTAATAGTCGTCCCCTGCCATCCCCTAAAAAAAGGCCTCCAAAAAAATCCGTCCCAGAAACACGTCCCCCTGTCCCCTGCCGTCCCCATCCCGAAAACTTGGTGTAACATAGGTAAAAACATATATAAGTATTAAATGTGTTCCTGTTTGGAACTTATGACAGGCCAAGTGTACGTTTCCCAGCCACTGCCAAGTCCCTGTTTGGAACTTATGACAGGCCAAGTGTACGTCTCCTAGCCATTACCAAGTCCCTGTTTCCGGTAGGGACATATAAACCCCAGGAAATGTTTTAGTACTGATATGCAGATTTCAAATTCCCAATAAACAATGTTATTGACATTTTTATATCCAGTGGCATTTTCAAAAGAATTTCAATTTAAGTCTCCTACAGTACAGACCATGCTACCATACTAAGTTTCTGCTTAAAGTTTTCAATGCCATTATTAGTCAGTTTAACTAATTTTGCTAAAAATACTATTTAGAATTCTACCTCATTGATTTACTTTACATGTATACTTTACAATTATAGCTTGATCATAACATATTGCAAAACTCCCAAAAATAATCCAGTTAACGAAATTACCTGCCAGCAATGACAATAAGGGCACGTTGAAGTTCTGCAACCAACCACCATTTCATTACACACATCATAAACTACTAATTTATAGAAGAAGATAAATGCAGAAGTAAGAATAACTTAGTATATGCCATTATGCATGAGCATTCTAATCTGAGTATTAAATTATTAATTACATAACAAATAGCAATAAACTTGAGACACAATTCAGGGTGTAATTGTAAAGTTCAATGAGATTTTTTTGTGCATAGAATTTGGAATGTTAATTAATTATAAGAAATATTTTCAAGACATGAAAGCAACCTGAATGGTGAGCTATCATATAGGGTTGCAGAGAGCCAAGGAAAAACCGGAGATGGAGATGAAGCAGGAACAGACAGACTACCTGGAGATCATTACTAATGTCATCGCCATTGCTACCTCCTCTAAAAAGGAAACAAAAAATAGGGTTTGCTGTTTTCTTCTATCTGTTACTTGCTAGGTCTCTTCCTGCCTATAGTAGGCTGATGAAATAGCCACTACCATAGTGATAGAATATATTTTAAGTGGCTCAAGCCTTTGCTTTTAACATCCTCTTGCTGAAGGATCAAGGTTGGTGAATGGAAATCATTACAGAGGAGGTAGGGTGCAGAAGACTGCATTCTATTTGAATTCAAAAATATATTGTTTTGAAGGAGCCTGGATTTCAACTGCCAAAGGTCAGGATTTAGAAGCCTTCTGAAGGCATATAAACTGTTTGACAGTGTCTCAATGAAAAATGCATAGAAGATGGGAGAAACTACACAGAAATACTCTGCATTCTCAACAGCATTTCATCAAATGATGGATCAGGATAGAATTGGAGCAAGCAGAAGTAGTACATAAGATGAGTTCGAAGGAAAAATCATGCTAGGAAACAGGTTTATGGACCAAAGACGAACAATATTTAACGATGGAGAAGGGCATCAGGAGGAAAGAATACAGAATGAGACCGTCACTGGAGATTCTGGAATAAGTAAAATCTTTTGTGCAAAGAATCGGAAGGCTGGCCATCTCAGAATAGACAAAATGGATGTATAATGCAATCTGAAAAGTTAGAGGTGGATGCATCAAGTCCAAGTATAGCTAGAACAATAAAAACATGAAAGATAGCTGACTGCACTGCAGATTTGTGGGGTTCAGGCAAAAAGTCTCAAAACTCAAAACATGGCTGGCAGAAACCTGGAAAGAATTTAAAGTTAATGGATTTATGCTGCAGGAAAAAGGGCATTTTCTAGTGATATTTGAGTCCTTGCAGGAAAGGTAGAGAGCGCTTGAAAAAGGACCGTATTATCAGGATAACTTCTACCTCTTTTTAAACCTTGGGAAGCAAGGTCGATTCCGACAAAAATAACAACCAAGATTCCTACCTGGGTTCAGCTTTGTATTTGCCCCATGAAAGGTACACAAAAGAAGTTCTAAGAAGCACAGGAATCAGTTTAGGAAAATATTTGGCATGAACAACTACTACCCAAAAAGGATGGTGGCAACCTATGCAGGTATACGTGTGGAGATGGATTTGGAAGGCAATCTACTGGCAGTAATATCATTATCGGCTTTTGATCTTACCTGTGATACTCGGAAACAATTACCACGCCCCCATACCCATCTACGAATGTACCAGATACGGGTATGGGTCCTGGTACAGGACTGATATGAGCCCAAAATGCTATGCAGTCCCGGGTATGGCCCAAGTACAGTTCTGCCATACCCAGGCTGTACGAGGGACGTTTCCATACCATTTTAGCAGTTCTCTACATTTTTAAATGTTAAATATTTTTAAAAACACTGAAAAACAAAAAAAAGGAACCCTAACCCTAATCTACCTACCCCAACCTTTTAAAGACACTATCCAAAAGCTATATAAGCACATCTTTGCTCCATTTCAAACCACACTTTCAAATCTTCCATTTTACAAATTTAGGAGCTTGATAAAAGAAGTTAGGAGCTTGAAGAAGGAAGTTAGGAATTTGAAGGAAGAAGATGGGAGCTTCAAGGAGGAAGTTAGGAACCCTGAAGGAGGAAGAATCCTAAGACTACTAACTTTGATGCTTCCACTGCTACTTTCACCCAACTTTAACTACTCAGCACCGATGATGAAAATTCAAGGGGTTCTTCACAAGGATTGGACAATGGAGCTAGTGCCAGTGGGAGTGGAGTTCCTAGTGGCATTCATGGAGCTGATTTTGAGGACAATCTAGATGATATATACTAGAATCTAGATTATAATCATGTGCATAGGAAAATTTAAGCAAGTTGAATGTTTTGAACTTTCATGAATACAAAGTATTTTAAGTGATTTATCTTTTATGGACTAAAAATGAGTATTATGCATTTTTATATATATTTGTATTTTTTTATAATATATCAGAGGGGCTGGTTCAGGGCCCAAAAAAGAGGGTTGAAAAGACTCATTAAGAAAAAAGCCAGTTTTGTAGTCATTCAAGAAACCAAGTTGCAGGAGAAGGAGGCAGCTGCCTTAGTTTAGCAGGTATGGAACATAACAGGTTATTTAGTTTCAAGCTCAGTTGGACGGAAAATGGTAGCGACATGGGACGCAGGTATTCTTATGGTGATGGATAGCATTGTTGAGGAAAATTTGATACTGATAAAGTTTGCAAAATGACAATGGTATCTGGACTTCACTCATGTCTCTTTTTACGCTCCACTAGGAGGAGCAGACTTTTGGCTTAGTCTTCAAAAGACACTTCAAGGTCAGGAGGTAGAAAATGTAATACTCTTGAGGGATTGTAATGTGGTCACTTCTCTCCTAAACAAGAAGGGCGCTTTTTGCATTGAATGCAAGGAACAGAGCTCTATCCCAGTTCATAGACAGCAACAAATTGATAAGACATACAACCAGAAAAAGACATACTTACATGGTCCAATAGAAGAAAAGGGGAAGAGTTTATAGCAGAGAGGTTAGATGGATGCTTCATATCTAAAAATTGGATAAATGAAGGATATGTAAGAGAATTGCATATCCTCGAAGATTCAATTAGAGATCACAGGCTAATAGAGGTATCGATGGCCAAAGATAAACCACCAAAAACGCCCCACTCAGATTTTTGAACATGCGGATTGAAGTATCGAGATGTTCTTAGACAGAAACAAATCGATAGATATACAATGAGAAAAGGGCATATTTACATGGTCAAATAGAAGAAAGGGGGAAGATTTTCTAGCACAAGTTAGATAGATGCTTTATATCTGAAAACTGGATAAAGTGTCACACCCCGCACTCGTATTTGGTTACATTGCTGAAACTGTTTGTGGATCATCAAATAATTAAGAATGTTTGTTGATCAGTGCATATTATGAAGTTATTATGCAAAATATATATGTGTGTGTGTGTGTGTGTAACTGAAACATATACATACATGTGTGTAGATGTATACGTGACACTATGTTTGCATTTATCAGCTAACAATGTTGGTCTTGTTGATGATCGCAATTTGTTTCGCTATATCTCATTTGGATTGTTGTACATCTGAAATATCCCTTATGGGATACTACTTAAAAATGCACAAAATATTGAAAACTTGCAGCCAAATAAAATACTGATTTATGCAAATTTTTACAGTAAGGACAGCAAACTAAATAAAATCAATATCTCCCAAGATATCCACTCGAATTACTTGAAAATTTAAAGAGAGCTTGATATTATTATAGAGGACATAATAAAACTGTTTTTGGAGTTTTACACAAATTAAACTGCTGCCAGAAAAAGCACAGCGTGCCCTAGACAGCTGGAAAACTTCCGAGGTTTGTTACTCTCTAAATACAAGAGCAAAAATAAGGGTCTTTGGAAATAACATTGACAGATATAGGAAATAGTATTTCCACCTTCAGATCTGAGAACGGCCGACTGGAAAACCCCAAATAAAGGCTGCAAGTCGCCTCGCTTGGAATGGGGTCGGAAAATGATGGAGGCGCCTTCAACGTGCTGCCACGCCCAACCCAAATGGCTGCCGTGAATCTGATCTGGAGCCCCTCTGATTATCTTCCCCAAATGCCCCCAAAACCCTCGAAATCCTTCCTCTTAAACCTCTGATAATGTCTCTGCCACATAGCCCTGAAAGCGGCTCCAAAATAATGAGACTAGGGTAGATCTCTCACTACCGAAGAATGCCCTGCTAGCTAGGGACGGGTCTCTCACCACCGAAGCTAGGGTCCCTGTGGGATTTGACTCCACAAGCTATAGATGCGCAACAAAGCAGCTGCACGTGAAGGAGGCTAAAAATGTATATGACAAAAGGTTCTTTTCCTTTCTCCCCAACTCCTTATATACTTCCCGAGGCAAAAGAGCCCCAATGACCCTATACGCATTTCATTCTATGGAGGGGCCAATAAAATAAAGTGACTTAAGTTACTTTTCCCCTTTAAGTCGCCATGGTCCAAAAGTGACCCTCAACGCAAAATTAGACTATTAGAACCACGTGGCCCCCTCCCCATAGCTCCCAGCGTCCACAGCTCCTTGGGTCTGACCACGGCTTGGACTCAACTGGCCCTTAGGCCTTTGGCGCAGGAAAAGGGGACATTACAACATCACCGTTGTGGCTGTAATTAATGATTTGATAGTTATTTATGATTTTGGACTGTTTCAATTGCTTTGCAATGTTCATGATGTTTTAGAATTGAGCTTGGACCGCTTTGCGAAGTAATTGTTTATTTCTAACATTTTGTTGATTGGGTCGCAAAACCATTACGCAAGGTAATAATAATGGATGCTTATTGTTTTAAATGCTCTAATTCTCTTTGGCATCGCAAACTCGGTCCATAGACCGTAAGGCGATAAATTGTCGATGCTTGGTCAAGGGTTTCATTGACGACGAGGTAAATGTTTAATTGTTTTGATTACCTTGTTTGGCAATGACAAATAATGAGTAATAACTAGTCACAAACCAATAAGCAATAAATAAGTTATGAGTCTTGGTCTTAGACCATAATACAATGTTTATTGTTGTTAAGGTAAAGTTATTTGTTGGTTTCTATTAAAGTGGTCTTGGACCACGAGGAGATTCTAATATTAAAGGTTAAATGCTCAGTGTTTATTAGATAACACCATGGTCATAGACCATATAGACTTTGCTTGGTTAAAAGTTATGGAATATGGTCATCGACCATGGCTTGCATTTAAATTTGGATAGTTGTTGGAAGCCATGAATTCCACCATTTAACTTGGCAATAGAAAAGGTAACATTTTATTGGTTTTGGTTGTTAATTTGGTCATCAACCAAATGGCAAGTGGTAAGTAATTGGATGGTGTATAGTGTTTAGTGTTATCTTTGACCACTCGACTGCCATGCAACAGATTGGAGGAAAGAGAGTGCGAGTTCCCAAGCCACTACGTGGCACTGCAAGTTATTAATAACATTAATTTTGGCTCGGTTTTTGTGGAAGGTTTGGACTCCTTGAGAAGTGGAAACTTCACCGAGGAGCCATTGCTCTGCTTTAATTCATGTTTTCTCCTGAGACTAATTTCAGAGGAACAATCAGGATTTGTAATAGGAAGGAAAATTCTGGATGGGATAGGGTGGCAAAGGAGGCAATTCATTCTTTCCATTAAAGCAGAGCTTTAGTTATATTTATAAAGTTAGACATAGCTAAAGCATGTGATAAAGTTACTGGGATTTTCTTTTTGCAGTCTTACGAAGATGTGGTTTCTTAAAAGAATGGGTAAAATGGATAAGGAGAAGCATTTCGACTATCTTTTACTCTACTTTAATCAATGAATCGCCAATATAAGTTTTCTCAAGATCAAGAAGGTTAAGGCAAGGGGATTCCCTTACCCCATACCTCTTCATTCTTATGGAATAAGCTCTGGGAAAGGATTTCTCCAAACAGGTGTATAAGAGAGAAATTAAAGGGCTTAGAAGTGTGTGCAACAGTTAAACCTCTGTCTTGTTTACAATTTGTAGATGCTATAATACTAGCTGCAGCACTAGTATTGTGGAGACCAGAGGGATAAAGGCTGTTTTGGATATCTATGAAAGGGCGGCTGTTCAACAAATCAGTGACGCAAAATATATGGCTTTCTTTATAAAAGTTTCAAATGATCTAGAATATAAACATTTCCATACACTTAAATTTCAGAAAGGAAATTTCCCTACAAAGTATTAGGCTTTCACTTAGCAACGGATTCGAGGAAAAATGGGGCGGATGGAATTACAGGCAAAAATTAAGCAGAGAATAGATTTATGTACAAATAGATGGTTATCCTTAGCTCAGTGAGTAATGCTAATCAAAACAGTTTTGTCTGCAATGACTATATATTTGTTCTCAGTAATCGCAGCTCCAAAGAATATAATCACAGCATTGGAGAAATTAATGAGAGATTTTCTAGGGCAGGGTAATAATCTAGTAAAAGAAAATACATTTGGTATCTTGGAACAAGGTATGCAGGCCTCATTCAAGTGGACTTGGGATTTGACCTATGGAATTGGTAGGATGGACTTTAAGAGAAAAAACTGTTTTAGAGGTGATGTACAAAGTTTCTTACTGGAATAAATTGCTGAGAGCAAAGTATGGAAATAACTTGATTGATGAAGACTCTTATAGGATTGAAAATCTTCCTGAAGGATCAGCAATTTAGAATCCCATGCTTAAGGGAAAACAAATCATCCTTTGTCATTATTTTTTGGGAAATTAGATAAAAAAAGCATGCAGATTTTTGGGCTGACAGGTGGAATCAGAATCACCCGTTGATTCAAGATCCCAGATATGAGGACACTGCACAAACGATTAGACAGGTTGAGTGGCATAAAATTAGCAAATTGATAAAAATGGAATGCAGTAGAGGCAGATTGCAGAAAAGATGGAAACCGATTGAAAAGTAGCCGGAAGTGGGAGACTTGGCAGTTAGGAATGGACTATGGCAGCTAATTAGGCATTTACGGATCTCTCAAAAAAATGGAAACGAACAACCAATATGGGGCAATAATGGTAATGGGGAATATACGTGTAGATCAGATTATGATTTCTTAAAGAAAACTATATGGGCAAAGGATATGTGTTGGAGTAACGTGTGGAGAAAAGGAAAATGGCCAAAACTCCAAGCATTCTTAGGGTTACTCTTTCAAAATAAGATCCTCACTTACAAAAATTTAATCATATTGTTCCTGTGGCCAATCTTGCTGCCCTTTCTTCCATGTTCCTATGCCAAATCAATGTGGGCAAGATTAAGGAAGCTATTTGGATGTTCAGGATCTGCAGGGGTGGTGGAGGTAGAGGAGATTGTTTCAGATTGGAAAGAGGCTCAATTCCCACGTCCTTTGCTGAAAATTCTGTGTCTTGTGGGCAGGTATTTTGGAATATATGCAAAGCCAGAAACTCAGTAATATTCAGAGATCAGCTATATCTGCCAGAGATTGCTTGGAAAAAGGCTAACACGGCACTTAGAGATAGTATTCAAGTTGCCAAGAAGAAAAAGATATACCAACACTAACAGAAAAAGTGAGAACCTTGGAAAATTGGGGGATTACAGTTTATAAAAATCCCCAAATTGAAACAGCAAATTACAAAGGTTATTCCTCCGAAGAAGGAAGAATACCTCAAAATGAACCGTGATGGGGCAGCTAAGGGTAGGTTGTGGTGCTGTGTTTAGAACCCATGAAGGGGTGATCCAAACAAATTCTTGCCATTTTTAGATAAGAGCATGAACAATGTTGCAGAGGTCGAGGCAATCCTTTTTGAAGTGTAGATGGCAGTTCAAGAAGGGTACAAAATATAAGAATATAAAGTCACCCAAAGATGGTAATCCAAGCCTTAATATATGGGGACAGTCATCATTGGTATATCGGGATTGCATTCGTGAACTTATAAAGCTGACAAAGTTCTTTGCATCAGTGCAATACTCACACTTTGAAAGCTGGTAATGAAGTAGCTAATTATTAATCAAACATAGCTATAGTTAGTAAATCAAGAGAGGTTGGAATAATAATGTTGAAGGAGAGGACAAAAGGAAAGGACAAATGGAGAGATAAAATAGGTGTTTGGGCAGCTTCTATAGAACTTGCAGGTATGCAACTAGGCACTGAACTATAGGGTGTAGTAATTGATTTATAGTACAAGATATAAAGTAGTAAAGAGTGAATGTATTGCTAAACCAACAACCTGAGTACAAGTGAGGTACAGCTAGTAGAAGTTAAAGATTCTTGCACAGTTGACCTGCTGCTATCTCAAGGCAGGCATGCCTCGTCAAGCGGCAATGTAATACCTTTTTTATATATACACTATTAACCATTCTCCCAAAAAAGAGGGAGGCAATTAGTTAGAGCCAACAAACGCGAACAATTTGGACCTATTTTTAACCAGGCAGAAATCAATAGACAGATAAAGCCAGCTTACCTGCTCGTGTGAGAAGATGATGGAAGTGTCTCTTCCTTTTGAGTAAACTGAGCTAGTCCTTTGCCTCTGGCAGTTCCATTATTAGTAGTTCCATAACCAGGAATATCTATGGACAATGAAATTGTCTCTTCCTCTTGTGTACCCTGAGCTGGCCATTTGCCCCTGTTGGTTCCATAGGTAGCGGTGCCATAACCAGGAAGATCTATGGGCAAAGTCATTTGTGTCTCTTTACTTGATGCAGAGCTGTCTTTCAAAGCCAGGTAAGAACTCAAATTACAACCAGCTCAAAGACAAATAGCTGTTTATGTTTCAATTCTAGAGTCTTACCTGGAAGTGGAATCCATTCCAAGTTTCTTATCAGCTTCCTCTACAGTATTTTTATTCAGTTCTTCGAGAACATACCTAAAATACAAATCAAGCATCGATCACTTACTTGAGAGTACATTCTAAAATCCACAGAAACAAATCTGTTAAAATTTCATGTATTAGAAAACTCAGACAGAATGAAAATGAGTTCAATTCTTACCCAGGAGGTGAGCCAGATGTATAAAAATACTGGAAAAGACTCAAGATGAACAACAGCAAATACAATGCAGTGTACCTGAACATTAACAAAACTAATAACTCATATAACCATTTTTTTCAGTTTCAAAACAAACTGTATGAATCATCTTATTAGATTTTCTAAACAAATACACATGCCAAATCTCTTACATATTCTCGCAAAATATATGCTTATTGAATTTTCAAAAAAGAAATCCAATTGCATGAGAAATTTAGGGTTCTAAGTTTTTAACTGTTTCCTCTCTGAATTTTCATGTTCTCTACAAAGGAAAAAATTTAGGAACATTAAGTCACTTGAAGAGTATTAGATGAAAGAAAAACAAAGAAAGAAATAGGCTACACTCTGTTTCCATGGAGCTCTTTAGAAAGTATGACAAAACCAACTGCACAACACAAAAATCTGGAAAAGCAACAAAAGTATTTTTATTTTTTTCATTTTCATGATTTAAAAATCATTACCTCAAGCGTAGAAGCCATTTAATGAAACATAACTACGGACTTGTGGACATTGCTGTAATTTCAGAAATATCATTCTGGTACAGCAAAATAAATCGTATGTGGAAGACGTATTCAAATTTATTTTGTTCTATTTAGTATCCCATGAGGTATAAGACATGATAAGCGTTTTTACCATACATCTCATACTAGATTAAAATTCAGATTGTATGGTGAATGTGTAGCCAGTTAAACTCAAAATTGTTTGCTAGTGCCCCAGTTATTTTGTTTTGGTTTTAAGGGACACTAAAATTAATGAATACAAATAGGGTTTTGCATGATTTCTTCAATTTGTTTCTTCTATCTTTGGTTGGGTTTAGATTCTCCAGATCCTTCCTGGTGAATTATACCTTTTGGATGGACATGTCTCTCATTTGAATTGTGTTTATATTCTAGAAGAGAATGCTAAATGCTTCGTTGTTTTCAATTTTAGCTTTCGCACATGGGAATATTTTTCCCTAAACTTCTACCAGCATTATGATTCATGAATGTTAATGCTTTCTCAGGATTCAAATATATGAGATATGTGAATCCAAAATAAATTGTTACCATTGCAAATTTTATGTTCTGCAAGGAGGTGAGGAGAACAGGAAAACAAGGGGTTGAATGTTAGTGCATTCTCAGGATTCAAATATATGAGATATGCAAATCCAAAAAAATCATTACCATTGCAAATTTTATGTTCTGCAAGGGAGGAGAACAGGAAAACATGGGGTTATAAGATAAAACTAGTTTTTCAATATAGGCTTTTAATAGTTTCAGCAAAATTCCCTGCGTCAGAAAGGAGGCACAAAATGAAATCTACACTCCACTGCACAATGTATTACTATTTTCTCATCAAGGACTGCCTAAGTTAAGCCAAATGCTTAGAGGGTAAAACTTATCAGCCTGCTATCAACAGACACAATACACAGAAACACCGTTAGCATATCAAAAGTTTACAATTCCTACAGCAGCATTATACTAGTCAGGAACCAGATTATTGACAACTTGCCACTAACTGACACTTACCATGGCTCATTTGCAATTTTCAAAAGCAATAATGAAAAAAACATACAAAGTGATCACAAATTTTACTATAATATGAGATCTGAAAAGGCAATTGATATAGGAACACATCCCAATGTACTTTCATGTAGATCAGCTAGGAACACCGTAATTTAGAAAGTTGGCCTTAAACTTGGAGATGTTATTGAGATTAATTGCCACCAAAATGAAATCCAGATTAAGTCGAGCTCCTATGGCGATCCCATCTTATGCTGCCTGGTGCCAGTTAGTCATTCATCCACATCAGGACTGGCATTTAATTGTGTGTAGCCAAAGTAGGATTTTTTTTTGAAGAAGAAGAAGACAACCGTCTAACGAATCCAACCACAAGGATACTAGTTTTAATGTCGCAGATTCAAGGTAAAAGTCAACTTCACTTAAGGGTATTCCCACTGAAAGAAATAGAGCCCTGTGACAACCAGGATTCCAGGCTATGTTCCACCAATTCCCTTCTTGGAAGGGTCAGAGAAACATGTGAATGCAAAAATGGGATCTCTAGAAGTGCGCCCAAAATCCTAAAAAATGTAAACAGGAAAATAGCACGGGGATGGTGACAGGGGGACCCAGGGACGGGAACACTTCTGCAAAGGACATACGTTCCAGGTCTTTTGGGGATGTATTAATCCGGGTCACAGTTATAAACCTATTGTCAATGTCAACACTAGAAACAATCTCCTTCATAGTGGGAGCCCCTCCTACGAATTGAGGGGGTCCCCTCACAAGGCCGCATATCAGCAGCCTGCAGGCCAAGACCAACTGCTACTTCTTGATGCAGCTCATCCATAACGGACAGAAGACGAAAGATTACATGTGTAAGACCAGTTGTTCATCTTCCATAAGAGTTTCTTTGCATTCAGTATCACCAATTATATATGTACATACATAGATTGAGTAAGATAAATAAAATAGAGAATTACATTTTTCCTTTGAGAGGACGTCATCTAAAGAACATTCAGATTGATAAAAATTCTGGTAGAGTTCTCTATATATATATGATTGCTCTGTTCCTGATTTCTTGTTTATAGCTGTTTTAGCGAATTAGACATCCAAATTCGAGCAGTTTAGAGTGTTATCTACTGGATTTATCCGGGATTCAGATCAGTATTGTATACATTCAACATCACTTCATTGGAATTTAACTGTTGGCCCCTAGGTGGTAGTTGCCAGGAATTTACAGGCTACACAAAAACAGCTTCACCAAGTTAGCACTCGCTTAAAACAAAGGAAAATAATTATGAAACAGAAAAGTTCAAGTTCAAAGAAAATGCAATAACCAGAGGATGGGCTGGGCACCTCATATGGCATTAAACTCAGTGAACTTACCCGCACTTGTGAGCGGGTTTCCCAAAAGTTCAAGGTTTTCAATACAAAACATCACATTACATAACTACAGCAGACCAAGTTCCCAAAAGTAGAAATGGGCTTGGATTCTTCAAAGTGAAATCAAATGAACTTAAGTGCCTCACCAGAGATCCTGATTTGTTCTCTTAGTGTGGACTTATATTTACATATGATGAGACAACCTCAATTCCTTGAAGTGGTGTGGTCTATTGCAACACATGTTAAAAGGACCTGCAAATTCAAATCAACATAAAGTATCGCTGAAGGCCCCAGTTTGGTCTGTTGGTGTGGATTTACAAATAAAATGACACAAATTCAATACAAAAAGCTAGATATATTTTTGCCTTATATTTTCAATAAAGAAGAGTTACTCTGTAAATCACTCGACAAAGAGGACTCATATTCTTTCTTGGGGTAATAATATGATTCCTTTCTGTCCTTCTCTAAAATTAACCAACCAATAAATCAAACCATACAGATTGGTGAGATAGAATAAGACATAAATAGTTGAAGAAACAGAGTGTAGGAAGGGGCGATCAGCATATTAAAATAAAGCAATTCAAACTAGATTAATTCTTCATCGACTGCCCCTCTCTTGAAGAAGAAGACCTAGTGATCAGTGACAGTTGCAAACGTTGTGGCATACAATTTGGTCGACTGATGTTGGATGCCTGTGGAAACTGAGGTGTAAGGCTGCCTTTCATGAGACATTGAGAACCCATCTTCGCTCAGCTTAGGGGAGTTTGGGATTTTTAAGTCAAAAGTTATAATCAAGTGTGTCATTAAAAACAATTGTGTCATTGTGACTTAGGGCACAGACTCAAATGTGATTTTTTATAGCTTTTTTAGAAAGAGACTGACCATGTAACTCGGTTGTTAAATTGAGTTAAATCTTTGTTCCCTGAAGTATTGTAAGAAGCATTTCTGAAAAGAAAAAAATATAAAGAGGACGAATTTTACCAGGGATGTGTCACAGTTTCCCTTATTAAATTGGTGTCCAGCGCAAAAAGGGCTCCCACAAACACCACATGCATGGCAGTCATGGCTGCTTTTGTTCCCCATTTTGATTTGTCCCCTGACCAATCATTCACAAACCCAAGCAATCTATATAAATCCTCCTTGAAGTGCTTTTAAAAGTCCACACTCCAAACTAAGTAATCTGCATAATTCCTCCATGAAATGCTTGAACAAACCCACACACCCAACTTAGCATTCTATATAAATCCTCAATAAAATACTTGAGCAAATTCACACATCCATCAGAGTAATCTAAACTTGAAATACTTCAACAAATTGACACAGACAAACCAATCTATATATAATCCTCCATGACATGCTTAAACAAATCCACACACCCAACCTTTTAAATTCAAATGTGCAATACATATAAAATCCTCCATGAAATACAATGAAATGCTTAAATAAACATCCTTTTGAGCATGCTGTATAAATCCTCCACAAAATAACAGACCAATCTACATAAATCCTCACTCGAATACTTAAACAAATCCACACCCAACTAATCAATCCATATGAATCCTCCATGAAATGCTTGAACAAATCCGCACACCCCAACTAGGCAATCCAATACTTCAAAAACATCAACACACACCCAACTGACCCATCTGAGCAATCTAACACATCCAAGTGAGCAATCTAATACTTCAAAAAATCCACGCATCCAGCTAAGGAACAAATCCACGCACCCAACTGAGCAAACTACACGAATCGTCTACAAAATTCTTAAATCCACACACCCAACTCAGCAATCTTTGTAAATCCTCCAAGTGAAAAAATAATAAAAATTACATGCAATAAATCAATCCAAAACAGTCTGAAGAACAATTTGAAAACCTAAAAAAACCTCACCATCATTGCCATTCAAACAGCGATCTACAGCAGCTAGGATCCTCATGATAACTAATAAAGTCAAATCCCATCAAACCCTTAAACCTGTATTGTATCGTAGGCCTCTCAGAGTGATCAAAACATCACTGCATTCAAAAAAAAATCATTGATATCCGATAATAACATCATTAATTGTATTCAGTACAATAAGCTAATTCCTGATTAGAACTATAGCATGATAATCTTAATATACAGATTTCTGTATGATTTGTTCTGTAACTCTTAACTCAACCCAAACCAAAAAAATTATCGTGGGAAGATGGAACTATACCCAAATGAATAATCATGATTGATGGGAATATGATCGTGCTTCGAACGGGTAATGATGAGCAATTTTGACAGAAGTGTAGTTGAACTTGCAAGTCAATTCCTTGGACAAATAAATGCATACATAATTAATTCTATGAATGCCTAGGCTCTGTTTTGCATTAATTGTTGCTGTTTTAGTTTTTTTTTCCCAGTTTTTTCCTCTTAAAAATAGTTTTGTTACCTAATTTCTTTTTTAATTAGAGCGCCAACGAATCCAATCTAACCGGTGAAACAAATTTTGGTTCTCTCATTTTTTTAGCTTATTTTACCTAATTGTAAAAGAGTTCGAATGGTCCCGCCATATTCATGTCCTTAATTACCACAAGATATTTTAGTTTAGGTTTTCCATATAATTATAGTAATTAATTTTGATTGAAAATAGTTATTTATTAATATTAATAGTAAAAGATATAAGTACTACATTATTAATTATACTTTTAAAAAATTGTCATTAACACTTGCATCATATTAATTGAGAATGTCCAATTAAAAATGGCAATAAATAGAGAACAAAAAAGATAAAATGGTGGCAGCGAATATGAAAGTGAGTGGAGGTATCACCCCACCTGTTAACACCAAAAAGCTCTTAATCTAAGACACCTTCGTCATCATCTTCGATATCATCTTTATCCTCTCATTTAAGTGAGATAGCTACAACAATCAATTTGACAAATTATTATGTTTATCTACCAATCACAAATAAATGTTTTAATTTCTAATTTATTTTTTTGAACTTATTTTTTTGCACGAGTGAGGTGCACAAAATTCTTAGGCTTAGATGTCAAGGACGAGGGGTCTCCACTCTGCTTAGATGTTAAAGACTAAGGGGTTTCCACTCCCCAATTTAGATGTCAAGGACTCGAGGGGTTTCAACTCTGGGAAAATTTGCCTAGGGCGCAATCTCGACCTCATCCCTTATCACGATATCTTCGGCCTTTGCACTCGGCAGAAGAATCGAACCTTGGTGGGCTCTTTGTGAGCCAAGCAACTTCACCAATGGGCCAATGGTCGTTTGATCTAATTTTATATTATATAAACTATCATTTTAAGAAAATAAAAAAATTATATTTACCTATAAATATAATTGTTTCCCTAATTCCAATGTACATTAAAATCAAAAAAACATAATGTCATGTATTTATTATTTGTGACTTATAAAAATATTTGTTATTATTCATAAATTAATAATACAACTAATATTATTCTTCACAAATTAAAAAAACTTAATTTTTATTATATTTTTAGAAGAAATTCCCCATTTTCCTACTTGAAAACATATGGTTAGAATTAGACCACCATCAATATCAGAAAATTTGTATGTATTATTATAGAACTATTCATTTTAGTTAATGTTAAAAAAAAAAATTCAAAATTATATAGATTACATTGAATTTTAAATGTGATTATGAAGATATTATTTTAATAACACATCTTTTATAGAAATAATCTAAAATACAATCTTGTTATAAATGTGAATGGTGATTGTGATTTTTCTTTTTATCTTATATGTTGTTTATCAAAGTTTATAACCTTGCCCTTTCTTACTTGGAACATGTGTCTAGATGTTTTCTAGTACACACACACACACACACACACACACACACACACACATATATATATATCATTAAATCACTTTGATATGTTTTTTATCTTTAATATTGTTTATCAAAGTGTATAACATTACATTTATTATTTGGAGCATTTGTTGTTTTTCCAAAAATATAACTTTATCATTAAATCATTTTGATATGTCATTAACAATTGCACTAGAAGTGCATAATGTGTATGTGAAATATCCCTTGTAGGATATCACTTTAAAATATGCAAAATACAGACAAATTGCAGCCCAATGACGGAAATCGATTTTGCAGAAAATTAAATCTAGGGCAGCGAATAGAAAATAATGGATAACTCAGAAAATACTTGCTCAAATCTCTTGAAATTTTAAATGGAGCTTATTAATACAATAATGAGATATTATAGAAGCTGTTTTTGGAATTTTCGAATAACGAGAATGCTTGAGAAAATTACAGGCGTGCCCTAAGCATTTGAAAACTTCTAAAATTAATATCTTCTATAATATAGATGCAAAAATTATGAAACCTTGGAAATATTATCTATAAATATAGGAGATGATATCCCAACCTTCAAATTAGAATTTGAGGAAGTGGAAACCCTCCAAAACAGTCTGTGATTTCTAAAACAAGTCGCCCCACCCTAAAGATGGTTGGAAACCCTTGCAAATGCCTTCAAAGTGATGTTAGACCTTCAAAGAGGTTACCGTAGATCTCCCTAAAAACCCCGAAATCTCTCATCCAAAAATACCCAAAATCCTCCAAAACCCTTGAAACTTTTTGAAAATATCTCTAAAGGACACCCTAATTTCAACTCAAAAATGACAAACTAGGGTGGATCTCTCACCATAGAAGAGTGCCCTACTAGTTAGGGATGGATCTCTCACCACCAAAGCTAGGGTTGTGGGATCTTACTCCAAGCTGGATATTTACAAACAACGATTTGCACATGAAAGGAAATATAAGTGTATGCATGAATGATCTTCTTTTCACCCCTCCACTCCTTTTATAACTTTTCCCATGCCAAGGAACCCTAAAAAGCCCAAGTCGCACTTTCCCCTAGGGAAGACCAAATTAATAAAGTAACTTAAAGTTACTTTTTCCCTTTCAAGTCGCCATGGTCCAAAAGGTGACCCCCAACGCAAAATTAGAACACTAGGGGTTAAGTGGCCCCTTCCAACGATAAAACATAACATCTAGTCCCTTCGAAAGCACTTTATATTCCTGTCAACGGAAAATTATAACAACTGGACTAGATATTCATACCCAATAGCTCACAACATCCATAACCCCTTGGGTATGACCAAGGCCTGGACTCGAGTTGGCCCCTAGGCCTATGGCGTAGGAAAGGGGACATTACAGTCCTCCCTTCCCGAGAAATGCTTGACCCCAAGCATTATCTGTCATGCTGCAGAAGCTGAATACCACAAAGTAAGTTTCTCCATCTCACCCTGCAGTCAACCAAAGATTGGTGTAATCCAACATAACCAAGAAACCCCATGTGGTCATCATGACCTCCATGTTGTATAGAGAACCATGTTGTTCGTGAAGTAGAATGATACCCACACCGACTCTCCACTGGTACCCACACCGAAATTGCCAATCTGTCCAATCCCTGCCAATGCAAGGTTGTCATCATGTGATCACTCGTTGCCTCTCCAATCAACTCTTGAGTATGAAAATCCACTCTGAATCCTGTAGAATCCCCTGGATCAACCTGTGAAACAACCTGTATGCGCACAAATGGTGCTAACTCTCCCACATGACCTGCGCTCGTGTGACAAACCGTACATGCTCCTGTATAAAGTTGAGGATATCCTCCCTCAACCTATGCCATATGAACCTCTCTGACATGAACCTGTAGGTCTCATCGCAGCTCAAATGCCCAGTCACGGAAGAATAATGCACATGTCGCAATATCTACATCCTCAACCATGAATCGACACAAGGTACAATCACCGCCACGATAGAAGATCATCTCATCCTCCAATCTGTAGCTATCATCCTTTATGTGACCATCCAAACTCTCACAAGTGTGTCGGTTCTTAGAGTACTCAACAAGCAAATGAGATCTCCAGTCTACCGAAACCTTAGATAACCGACATAATGATAAACTCGGATGATTTGAACCTGTAATCCCAATCTCTATAAATGTCTCATGCACAACACTACTGGTCACATCCACATCCATCATACTCCGCATCAATCCGTAATAATAAAACCCCTCATCATGCGAAAAATTCCTCTCCATCCCCTCAGCTGTAACCACCCTAGGTGCTCCTGTAGATAATCCCCTCAAAATCACATTCCGCCTCTCATTTAAACTTGACTCCATCGTTATAAAGTTAGTCGAAACTCACCAAGAGAGTGAAGCCACTTTGTAATCCCGACACTATGTTGGTCACTCCCATACCAACAATGTGGAAATCATCGTAACTATATAGTTACCCATCGTAATGCTCACTTGGGGAACCCGCCGTGTGCACCTCATAGACTCTCCATTAGCTCTGACCAAATTGAAGCCCTCAAATTCCTCTCACCGTAATCCTTGCCTCTCAACCAATGAGGCATCAATAAAGTTGTGGGTTGCCCCACTATCAATGAGTACCACTGACTCGCTGACCTGCATCACTCCTTTAATCCTAAATGCCTTGTACATCGTAGAGTACTAGACAATGTGGCTATAATCTCTCGAGGAGAGGTCTCCTCCTCTGCCTGCATCAGACTATCAACGTAACTCCATCTCCATCATCCATCTCGTAAGTCTCCAACTCCTCACCTCTGTCATCCTCACTCTCCTTGAAGACCTCGATGAATTGGACCTTCCCTCTACCTCTGCAATCATGTCACCTAAGCGCAAGGTGTGCGCAATGCAATCGAAACATAGTTTCTTTCACCTCAACTCATCTTTGTCCTCTCGGGAAATGAATGGCTTCTCGGCCACCTCCGCCTCTGTGGAGGCTCCTCTGCGTGAAGTTCACTGATCTAGATGGAGGTTCTCTTTCTTTGAACGCGAGGTGGAACCCTTGACTTTGAAGTGGATAACTCCAAGTCTTGAGATCTCCTAATAGCCTCATACGCAAAGAAGAAGGCTCAAATGCCTTCACAAATCCTCGCTTAAAACATCGATCAACCACCATGAAGAGTGAGGTCAACCTCATCTCTAAAACATCAGATACCATAACTAATAACCTTTGAAAATCGCATGATGTGCTAGTCTAGAGACCCCATGCGCCTCAGTGAGTCAACTCTCTGAAGTGCCTATCTGGGTCCCTCCTGTCGAATCTGCTCATCAACCTCTGTGTAAAATCTGCATAAGTAGTGATATGCATGTGTCCCTGTGTGATCAACCCATGATGCCACCAGTCATGAGCATCTCCCTCGAGGTGTAGGATAGCAAACTTAATTGCATCCTCTTCACGCATGGGATTCAAGTCGAAGTAAGTCTTCAACTTCTGAATCCAAGACTGCGCGGTACACTTCTTAGAACCATCGAAGTGTGGAATAGAGATTTGTCCCAATCTCCTCTGAAACTCAAGTACATGTGTCTGATGGTCTCTCCTGGGCCTGCTACCAATCTTCATTTACAATACTCCTGAAATGGCATGTTATCCCGCAAACCCTCACTCAATGTCCGGTACCTCTCCTAACAAGATTCCTCATCCACAATGTCTGTGGGTTGTTGTGTCTGTGAAACTTCCGGATCCTTCAAAAAAGAAGGCTCGTGGAGTCCCAAGGGTCTGGTAGAAGCATGAGGGGACCCCTGTCCTGAATGTCCACTCTCACCTCTATTACCATGTTGTCCCATATTGCTAGCTTCTCCTCTCTCGTATGAGCATCAATCCTACCTGTGCTAACCTCTCAGTGAGTTGGCTCAAATAGAGATTGGTAGTCTCGCTTTGCTTCACCATATTGGTGAACAATTGTTTCATCAGATCCACTCCCATCTCTTCATTGTCTCTGTCTCTGTCTCCCATCTTTCAACCCCAACAGGCTGGAGAAACAACAACTCTGATACCACTGAAATATCCCTTGTAGGATATCACTTTAAAATATGCAAAATACAGATAAATTGCAGCCAAACAGAAATATGATTTTTGCAGAAAATTAAATCTAGGCGTTGAATAGAATGTTGCGTTTGAGAAAATTATAGCGTGCCCTAAACACATAAAACTTCTAAAATTAATATCTTCTATAATATAGATGCAAAAATTATGAAACCTTGGAAATAGTATCTATAAATATAGGAGATGATATCCCAACCTTCAAATCGAGAAATTGAGGAAGTGGAAACCCTCCAAAATAAGTACGTAATTTCCAAAACAAGTCGCCCCACCCTAAAGATGGTTGGAAACCCTTGCAAATGCCTTCAAAGTGATGCTAGACCTTGCGAAAAGAGGTTGCCATAGATCTCCCTGAAAAACCCCGAAATCTCTCCTCCAAAAATACGAAATCCTCCAAAACCCTTCACTGAAACCCTTTGAAAATATCTCTAAAGGACAGCCCTGATTTCAGCTCCAAAATGACAAACTAGGGTGGATCTCTCACCGAAGAGTGCCCTACTAGCTAGGGATGGATCTCTCACCACCGAAGCTAGGGTTCCTGTGGGATCTTACTCCACAAGCTAGATATTTACAAACAGCAGTTGCACATGAAAGGAATTATAAGTGTATGCATGAATGATCTTTTTTTCACCCCTCCACTCCTTTTATAGCTTTTCCCATGCCAAGGAACCCTAAAAAGCCCAAGTCGCACTTTCCCTTAGGGAAGACCAAATTAATAAAGTAACTTAAAGTTACTTTTTCCCTTTCAAGTCGCCATGGTCCAAAAGGTGACCCCCAACGCAAAATTAGAACACTAGGGGTTAAATGGCCCCTTCCAACGATAAAATATAACATCTAGTCCCTTCAAAAGCACTTTATATTCTTGTCAATGAAAAATTATAGAGACTGGACTAGATATTCATACCCAATAGCTCATAGCGTCCATAACCCCTTGGGTATGACCAAGGCCTGGACTCGAGTTGGCCCTTAGGATTATGGCGTAAGAAAGGGGACATTACTGATATGTCGATAGACAGATGAAGAAGATGGGTGTGCATTTATATTGGGGACAAATAAAAGTGTTTTGAAATTTTCTTATGTTGGTTCATACCCACACCAAAATTATCTCTTTGAAGAATCACACACATGATTATAAACATAGATGAATGTTATTTCTTCCAATTATTGTAAGATATGTGTTTACTTTTTCAACTAAGAGTAATTGTTGGGCCATAATCTGATAGAGCGAGCGCATGCGCTAGCAAGACCCTGCAGGGAAACGCACGCGGGGAGAGAATACGGTGAACACGCTTGTAGATGTCAAGGTTTCGTGCTTAGAAGACAAAAAAAGGCACTTAAGGATTGCTTCAGAAGGGTCGAGGACTTAGTTACTTTTGGGCATGATGTTAAATATAGAGATGGAGTGAGTGACACGTAAGGGAAGATTCCATGCAGGAAGAGTCTATTTTTGGAACAAGGAACTAGCATTGAATCTGGAGTATGAAGACTTGGAAGCTACGCAAGGCTATTTTGGGATGAGAGGGAAGACAAGTGACATGCAGAGTTTTGGGCTAAAAATAGGATTAGAAGCAAGTTATTTATATGAGATCTCTTTGTTAAAAGAGCTTGCATGCTCTCATGTTGTCTTTGTAAGCGGTGCATGGCTATTCTTAGCATGCATCCTATTTTTGAGAGTGCATGAGTGGTGAAGGGAAAGTCCCCACTACCTATAAATATATATTGATTTGCACGATTTAGAGAGGACATTTTGCAGTAGAGTTATGTTATTGATTTATGAGTGCGTGTGACTTATGATGATACTCTTATGTATGTATTCAAAACTTGTGTTTTACAGTGATTAATACAATGGAACTTTGTGGTTGGATATTGGTTGTTGACATATCTATGATTGGATCTTGCATGGTAAACATGATCTTGATTCTTGTTTAGTTCATTCTTGCATATGGTTATGACCTAGATCTAGTTGTGGTTTATCTTTGCATGGTTATTATGGATTTGGATTATATGTGTGTTCCATCATGATGACTCCTGACAAAGGTTCCATAAAAAAGAGTGACCCGGTACTCTTGCGCGCTTTAGAGTGAGCACTCAGTGCATCCGAGTGATGTCTTAAAGTGCGCCTTGGGCTGATCTTGGTAAAATAAAAGACTACATTTTGGTTCTATTGTTGGGACCTATTTTCAAAGTAATTGTAAGGATGTTGCATGATGATGGCTTATCGGTTGACTCTTGCGACCATTAAAGATTGGGTTATTGACGGACATGATCAATTTGCTTGAAGATATGGTTATAGACCTGATTTTAATGCACGTAAGTGGGTTGAGGAACACCTTTATCATGAGATTTATGAGTCATTCTTTAGTTGTTTCCCTATAGAATTGTATGAGTGGTTGTCTACATGTACGCATCGATGAGGAGCTGGTATTATAGATCAAGGGTTTGGACGCAAGAAGAATACCAGACCTTGTTTGACGCAGATGAGCCTTGGACACGTGTTGTAGATCACTAGTGGGTTGGTGTTGTGAACAGTTATATTCGGAAGTATGTTGTTTCCATGTATTCTTGCCCGAGAAGTTGCGAGTTTACGTTTTTGTGGAAGCTTAGAGGATATTACTTTCGCGATATTCCCTTAGCAATCAAGATATTGATGGTGATGTTGAACTTAGAACGCCTTATGATGGCTAGCTAAACTCACCACTGCGCGTCAGGCAGGAGTAGGTGTGGTGAAAGATGGCAGACCTTGCGGCAGAGAGGTAGAGAGAAGAAAGGTGACTCGAGTATAATGAAGCACGAGAAAGGAAATTAGCGAAAGCAATGTGATATTGAGGAGTCTATGGAGTTACGGAGGATGATGGATCGTGAAGGATTTGAGGCTCGCGTAGGAGACATGGAGCCAAAGCATCAGGCTCTCCCCCACTTAGGCAAGCCAGTAGAGAACCCCTCTCGATTTCTGATGACAGCGCATCGAAAGAAAGTATAAGGACCGCGGGCGTGCATCCGATCCCACGGTGACATTGCCCTTGCGATTGGTGTTCGGGTTCTGAAACAATTATTGATAAGTAACACGGAGTTGGTGATAGAGTAGGAATAGGTAGATTTCCATTAAGTGTCGAAGTTAATTAGATATCACAATCATCTATGGCGGCATAGATGTTGTCCTTGTTGTTGGAGGCCGGTTAGAGGAATGTTCCGCGCATCATCTACATAGAGTTTGGGCACACGCAGAACATTGGTAATACACCTGGAAGTGGCACAACTTCACAAATTGTGGGATTTTAATTTAGTACAATGGTTGAAACGTAAAGTAGCTCGTCCTCTAGTCCAGGTGCCGATACATGAGGTGGATCTAAAGGATTTGGAGGTTCGGGATCTAGCGGATAGGGTGGCTGCGGAGGAGGAGGAAATACTAGAGGTAATGCAGGTTTTGGGCTGGTGGGCACAGTCCACACCACCCACAACAAGTTATTTACGAGATGTCCCTTCGCCTTCCGAGTATAGAGGCATTAAGGATATAATAGAGCACATTCATATGTGTTAAATACTATGATGCGAAGGGAATCATAGCTCCCGAGTGTAAGGCACATCAATTTGCTACTACTTTATAAGGGCACACGTATAATTGGTATAAGAAGTATGATTTGAACCAGACTTGTGTAGATTATAACTCGTTGCATGATGCCTTCTTAGTTGAGTTCCATATACCTAATTTTGAGCAGAAGAGCATCAGCAATGAAGGACATTAAGTAGGGCATGGTTTAGAGCGTAAGGGATTATGATGCCCGTTTCAAAACCTTGTTATCTAAGTTATCTTATGATATCCATCCTACCCAACATACACAGTGGTTTTTTGGTGGTTTGATCACACCTTTTAGGAGGGCACTCTCACACAAAAATTTTACAGATCCGTGCGAGGCACTTGAGGTAGCTCACGCGCTCGAGCAATTGGGAGTGTGGGCACCTTTGGTGTTAGCCCATTTTGGAAGCGCAGATTGCATCCATGGCAAAACAGTTAGAAAAACTATCGGCCAATTCATCTCATGAGACACGCAGTGGGATATGGTGTACAGATTGCGAGGTGGAAGGACAAACTAAGGACAACTGCCCTCGTAAGTCGGTGCGTGCCATGTTGTTGGATTGTGAGATATGCCATTTGGACCATGATGTTAGTATATGTCCCCTCTTGCAATGCATAGTCCATAATAATGTATCCATGTATTGTAAGATTTATAATTCTCATACTCATGACACTATTAATTACAGAATTATTGATCACATTCTTGAGGCTCATGATACCGGTGTGCGCCAGACAAGTGTAACAAGTGGATCTAAGGATCGTGGGGCAACATAATAAAGGGCAAAACAATGGTGATAACTAGAGTAGGGTATTTCATGGAGGATGTCGATGTCAAGGTCGCAGCGGTGGAAGAGGAGGATTTCCTAGAGGTATTTGCTTTACTTATGGATCACCTGACCATTATCAGCACAAATGTCCTCATAATATAATTTTCTCATGGTGCAAGAAACAACACAAGTTTGAAGAATGTCCTGATTTGTAAGAGCACATGAGTAAACA
This sequence comes from Taxus wallichiana var. yunnanensis, assembly GCA_018340775.1. Taxonomy (NCBI): domain Eukaryota; kingdom Viridiplantae; phylum Streptophyta; class Pinopsida; order Cupressales; family Taxaceae; genus Taxus; species Taxus wallichiana. The sequence continues at coordinate 651,618,093 of CM031236.1, forward strand.
ACATAAAAAAGATAAGGGCACGAATATGATTAAAATACAACACAGACAGAAGTTAATGGATGCCAAAGGTTGACTTGGATTCTAAACTACAACCTTTGTTAGTGAAGACTACTAAAAGTTCCAAGCAAAGCTAAACTAACAAGACTAACACCACATAGTCTAATTAACAAATGCTTATTGAATCTAACAATAGTTACATCAATGATTAAAGCTTAATGGAATGCTTGAAAGAACTAACATGATATATCAATCTATCTTAGCTAAAACATGCCTACTTAATATTCAATTGCTAACTAACTTAGACCTAAATAGATCTAGGAGCAATCAAATTAGGGGTTTGTTGCTACTCCAAGGAAGGTGAGATGGTCTCTCCAATAATGACTACAAGATCATATTGGATACCCATCTACTAACCCCATTGAAGACTTGAGGCAAGGATTGAGCTTGACTATTAATCATATTTCTTATATGATATGCAAATCAAAGCATGGTGTAAAGTTTAAAGGTATGTGGTTAGTCCTTTTTATAGTTTTTCCTTTGAGGAAAACTTGCATCTTGGTGTATGTGGGACTAAAAGCACAAAGTAGATTAAGAATTTTTAATCCTGATTAAGGCTTGCTAATCATGATTAGTGAATTAAAAAGTGATTAGGATGTGAGGAGCCTTAATCAACCACTTAGGGTCAATTAGGAGGATATGATAAGCTTTTAAAGCCTTATGAGATGTTGTGGAAGGAATTGGGGTGATTTTGAATGGTTGAAAGAGGGGTTTGAGCCAATAATAGGGTATATTGACCAAAACAAGGGTAAAATAGGCTTAATTAGCTAATAATCGCTAATTGTCTATTTGGAAGAGGATTTTGACTTACGATTTGTCGTAAAGTGGCATCTGAATGCGAAAGAGGATAGGTAATCAAAAAAGCACTATTAATTGACCAAAATGGTAAGAAACATTAGTTAATTAGTGGAAATCACTAATTATAATAGAAATGGTAAGAATGAGAGTGATTTGTGTGCTTTTAGCAATAAGATTGCAAAAGCAGAATTTAGGTGTCTACATTTGCCCCTGTTTGAGGTGAAGTAAGTAACTTCACTTCAAATATAGTAGACAAGCATAAACAAGTAAAATTTTGAAGAAAAATTAGTAGAATGAAGGATGCCCCCTCGAGTGTTGATGGGGTGATAGAAGAAGTCAATCGACGATCGAAAATATGATCGAAACGAATAGAATGCAAAAAGTGCGCAAGCGCTCACGGCATGAAAGGTCTATACACGTTGGAGGGTTGGGAAAAAATAGGCACGCAAGTGCACGAATGGGAGCGTTGACGCGTAAAAGGGGGCACGGCACTCTGAGGGCACTCATGTCGTAGGGGGTGCGTTGGCGCTACGAGGGGGCGATGGCGGTGTAGAAGTCATTTTAGCCTAGATTTAGAAGGAATGGGAGTTTTAAGAGAACCTAGATGGTAGGATAGATGAATTAGATAAGAAATTATAAGCATGGGATGATAGAATAGAAGAATAAGATCATGACTCATGACTTGGTGACCCTACGAGATAAATTTAGAGCGGTTAGAGACGCGCGAGTGACATAGGCGGCTCCGAGCTTATGAGGCAACATTCAGACGACAAGACCAGATTTTCTTGGAGATCACACTAGAGGTGACTGGTCTATCACACGTGGCTCACATGCCATAGATTACTTTAGATCATAGCCTACTCATGCCTTAGCCGAGAGGTGGCGAAGTGAGAGTCGACGTTTCACCTTTTGACCAAGCGAGATGAGGGTTACGCTAAAGGATGTGTGGCGAATCCTACGAGTTCTATCAGGGGTCGGTTGATTATTTGCGAATGTTTGCCAAGACCGTATTTGGCAGAGTGTAGTCGAGATGTTTGGAGTGATAGACATACCACGTCAGGGTATGTCCATTGACATTACCAAGTGTATGACGAGATCAGCAGTTCGGACGGGTTCTGTGTTTTTGTTAGCTCTTGTCAACGACATATTGTTTGCTGACAAAATTGGTGCTCAATTTCCTCTGGGCCTTATTGGAGTGATTCACAACCTCCTCCCAAGTTGAGGTTTATTACTGGGGACAGTGCATTCTAGCCCACTTATACAGAGATTTACATTTAATAGCCTACGATGGATAAAAGCTTGTGGGTCCTGCCACTTTGTTATAGATATGGGCTTGGGACCACATTGTGATTGGGACACGCCTACAGAGCATTAAGAGCTCAGGTTATTGGAGAGCCGGTTATCACTGGGTTTGGCTCTGGATCGAGACAATATTCACGGCCGCATGGGGGACACAAATTATTATAGATGATCTTTTGACGAGCTACAACCCCACATGATTACATGGCGGCCCTATAGGTTATACCAGTGGCCTCAGGATGCAGTTGAGTTGAGCACCAGCTATAGTGGATCACTTTATCCTTGGGAGTAGGAGTCATATCCTTGAGTGGTACATAGTGGATAGGGTCCAGTGGCAGTTTGGTCTTATCCAGGGGATTCTGGCGAGGAGATGTGGTACGGGTATAGATACAGAGAGACCTTTCACATGGGGTCCCAAATCACACTAGACGAGCTCGCATCGCCTTCTTACAGGCGAGTTCCAAAGCCTTGGGTGTCACTTAGCGCAAATAGTGGATATAGGGATGACCCCGTATTATGCAGGGTGGTATGTGAGCAGTCTTTGTCACGGAGATTGACCATACCACATGAGGTATTAGATGTAACAATGCAGGGGTTTCATGGCACGAGATCTAGGGCCTAGGCAGGCACGAGTAGGTCCACGAGATAAGGCCACAGGTACAACAAAGCGCTAGTTTAGTAGCGAGATGATAGTGCAATAACAAGTAGTGGTGCAACCATAGGTATTGGCACCACGGATGCCCCTTTAGGTTCCATTACGGGAACCATTGCAGGCACCTCCATCACCCCTCACGTGAGTCCACCACATAGTCCACCAGGAGGTGGAGGAGATGGCGAGGGTGGAGAGGATATGGAGGAGGATGTATAGGTTGGTGGGCAGGTGGTTGCCTTGCATCAACAATTACATCAGGTGATAGGCCTATAGTTCGAGCTCTTGTAGAGAGAGAGATCGGATCAGGGCAGAGACAGATCAGCTCATGACAGAGTGAGATTAGGTGATCGTAGAGAGGGATTAGCTCATGACAAAGCGATACGAGGCCAGGATAGAGAGAGTACAACTTATGATAGAGTGAGATCAGGTGATTGCAAAGAGGCTACATTTGCGGGCGGAGAGGGACCGCGTTGTAGCAGATAAAGCCTAGTTGCGGATAAAGTTAGCTAGCATGAAGCGAGCGTGATACACTTGAGAAGGCAGTGAAGCCTTTCTTGAGAGTACTGATTGTTGACCGGGCGAGTGTTTCTCAGCATCCGAGGCTACATATTACAGGATCGATATCATGCGGTCGTCCCGACCAGAGCAAAGAGCTCTTTGAGTACGAGTCATATAATGTTAGTATGTCTCGGTCTAGATCACGAGGTCGTTGCGATTAGCGTGATCCATACAAGTTCCTTTAGGATAGCAGGCTTCAAAGCAACATGGGTCATCACAACATGGTGCAACGCCTTCCACATGTCCAACACTTCGAGATGCCCCCACCTAGCGTTAGATCCGGACCAAGCGATCGCGGAGAGGGTGAGAGTCATGGTTGACTCTCTTATTGATATACTAGATGTATATTTTTGGTGTATCGCCTTGATATGAAGGCATACTTTTATATAGATGTATATGTATTGTTTTTTATCATGCCTTGTGATGAAGGCACATTTTTGTATAGATGTACGTTATGTATTATTTTTTATTATGCCTCGTGATGAAGGCACATTTTTGATCCATGCCCATGATGGATTTTTGTATCTAATATGTATCGAGACACATTGATTTTGTACACAGACATTTATATTTATGATAATGTATGATGATTTGATGGATTACTGATGTATCACATTTTGTTTATGAGATATCATGCTTAATCTGTATGTTTATGTTTGTATCACATGTTGTTAGATTTATGAGATAGCCTTAGTTGATGTCATATTGCATGTTGATGAGATACTTTGAGTAAAACATGTTTTTATTTTTGATATTGGTGTGGGGGATAGATTTTGATCATGCGCAACCCCTCTTGCCCCATTGATGATACAGATCTGATAATTAGCTTTAGTATACATGTGTGATGTAGACTTAAAGTTTATTGATATATGATGTATAGACATTATGATAAATGATATGATGATGAAAATGACGATAAACCGTGCAAGCAAACAATAAGCACAAATTAATCAAATCTAATTAAAACAACACAACTATCTACAAGTATGTAAGATAAAATGAACTCAATGTAATACACCATAGATTAAAGTAACATTCAATCTAAGTAAGCAAGTGAATCCAATTTAAAGCACATAATATGAAAAAGCAATACAACTAAAACCATACAAACCAACAAGTGAGTAAACTACTACTTTTTTTGTGGGACAATTTTGGGATCGTTTTTTAGTTGTTTTGGTTATTATCTTGAGACAATTTTCTATTGTTTTGGAGTTTTCTATGAAACTTATTTAAATGTTTTTATTTTCGCGACTAACATATATGTATGTTTGATTTTTTCAAAAGGGATGGAGGGCAAAACATGAAAAATTTGCAAATCCTGCGAAAATTTATTTTTTTTGTGGTGAAGGAGACCGTTTTGGGGAAGAAAGTCACGAATGAGGGGCCTTGTCCAAGGGAGCTCATCTTTGGTGCAAGCAAAATTTTGCTTGGTCCAGCGTGAAGTGGAATGGGTCGGGATAGGCACGGAGGATTTGGTGAAGGAAGAGGTGTCTTCTTTGGTGAAGAAATTTGGCCCGGCATAGTCGTAAAGTCCCTGACCTCATTTGTTAGGGAGCTCGGCGGTTAAAAATTTGTTTGAGGAAGTTGATCCTGGTAAAGGAATGTGCGGTCTTCTCAAGTGTCGAGTAAGGAGGTCCCTTCTAATCCAATGGAGCATGAGGTCAGTGGGCAACTTGATCTGGAGGAAATCAAGGTTGGGGGGATCAGTTTCAAAATCTCCATGGACTCGGTGCATGTTGATCTTCCATTGGGGACAAGGCAGGATTTTGTGGATGTCCGAGTCAAACGGGCAATTTGTTGTAAATTTGTGGGGGCTAAGTTTTCTAGGAGGAAGATTCTGAATTGGGTCTTCTGGTTTTGGGGTAAGGAGAGTAAACCTAGGGTTTTCTTTCTTCCGAATGGTTTCTTCCAAGTGTTGTTCCATTCAGAGGCCTCTTTGGAGAAATTATTTAAGGGGGGCCCTGGTTCCTTAACTCCTCCAGTTTATATATGAGACCTTGGTCCCCCGACTTCAATCCGCGCTCAGAAGAAATTAATCGGGCCCCGCTTTGGTTAAGATTTCCTAATTTTCCCTCGAAGTTCAGAATCTGGTTTCTCTGAAAGCTTTAGCCAATTCCCTTGGAAGGTGGGTGCCTATTTTTAACCCGTCTCTCTTAGCTTGGAGAAATTCTTCAGCTCGAATTTGTGTAGAGATGGATTTGTCCTCCCCTTTGCCTAGCTCAGCTTTGTTGTCCTCTGATAAGGGTTCCAGCCGCGATTGATTGATTATGAAGGATTGAATGTTAAGTGCTTTTCTTGTGGAATTTTGGGTCACTTGAGGAAGGCTTGCCCAAAGATTAGAAAATTGGCGAGTCATTTTCCTTCATCCGGTCGGTTGATATGCAGTTGGATTCGGCTCGGCCCTTTGTTCCTTCCCCCCTTTGTCAAAGCTTTGGAAGGAGTTGGGAAGGCTGGCGTTTCTTGCTTGGCCTTCGTTGGCTCTTCGATGAATTTGACCCCTCGCTCGCTCTTGAAGGAAATTGAGGAGGTGCATAGGGATTCAGGGGCTCTTGCCACCTTGATTAAGGAAGGAATGGTGCAAGGGCAAGCCTCTTCGTTAGAAACCCTTAATGGATGGATTTGAATAATGAGATCTGGCTTTGGATATGCCCATCCCCTCAGCTGGGGCTTTGGAAGATGGAGAGATTATTCCAGAAGGCTTGGCTTCAAACTTGGCTCCCTCCAAAATTTCTTCCAGTCAGGAAGGCCTGGAAGTTGCCTTGTGTGGCTCCACTGGTAAAAGGGGAAGAAAGTCTAAGCAAGAGGTTGCTCAATTGGAAGTGGAGTCAGGAATTCAAAGTACCCTAAAATTTGATATAGTTGAGTCCGGGAAGGTGAAAATCCTTCCCTGTTTTCAATGAAGTTGCTTTCCTGGAATGTCAGAGGCCTCAATTCCTCTGACAAAGCAACGCTTGCTTAAGCATTATATCCTCTCCTCGGAGGTTGTTCTGGTTCTTTTACAGGAAACAAAATTGTTCACTATTGAAGTTGAATGTTTTTGGAGTAGATCCAGAAGAGGCTAGAAAGGGGTCTTCTCGGGCTCGTCTGGTGCTTCAGGGGGGCTTGGTATTCTATGGAAGGATGGCTTTGTCAATGTGGAACTGCTTGCTCATTCCCCCAACTGGCAACTTGTAAGTGTAAGCTTTTGTCGCTCACAGTTAAGGTTCTTTCTTTTTAATGTGTATGCCCCTAATAGTATCATTGGAAAGAAAAATCTTTGGGTGGATCTGCTTCAATCTGCCTCTGCCTTGGGGGATCAGTTGTTCATTATGGGAGGGGATTTTAATGCCATCTGGTAGTAAGGACAATAAAGGGGGATTATTTGAAATCTTCAGTCTCAATTAGACTTCTCTACCTTTATTAGGGATGGTGCCCTTTTAGATCTTGAGCCTAAGCAGGGTTGGTTTACCTGGAGCAATAGAAGAAAGGGTTTTAGCAACATCGTTGAAAGGCTTGATAGATTTTGGTTTTCCCTATTTGGTCTCTTAAAGATATAGTTTTGGAAAGCTTTGTTCTACCTTGGTCTAGGTCGGATCACTTTCCGGTGTCCCTTGTGGTTAATTTTGATGAAGCCCCTCATAGATCACCATTTAAATTCGAGCTAATGTGGCTCAAGGATGCTTCCCTCGAAGGGTGGATTGATCTTTGGTGGAATTCTTACAAATTAGAGGTCTCAAGAGGTTTAGGTGACTCAAAAGCTAAAAATATTAAAAAGGATTTGCAAGATTGGAATGTTAAGAGCTTCAAAAATATTTTTCAAGAAAAAGCTAGGGTTGAATCTGATCTGAAGGCTCTTAATTTGAAAGTGTTCAAAGATGGGATGAATCAGGAGGATTTTGCTTTAGAAAAACTCTCTTGGGTGAGTTGGGTGAGTTGCTCCTTAGAGAGGAAATTTATTGGAAACAAAAATCTAGGGAGATTTGGCTAAAGGACGGTGATAGAAACACAAAATTTTCCATGCTTCCGTAAAATCAAAAAGGAATTCGAGCTTCATTTCGAAATTAAGAACAGTGAGGGGTGCTTCTGGTGGATCAGAAAGATGTCATCAATGAAGGTATCAATTACTTCTCCTCCCTGTTGGCAGGGGATCTGGCCTCCTTTGATGAAGCTCAGTCTTCCCTCCTGGATTACATCCCTTCTTTTATCTCTGAGAATCAGAATGCCGCTCTTCTGAAGCCTTTCACCTTCTCTGAGGTTGAGAAAGTTGTTTTCTCCATGGAGAAGAATAAAGCTCTGGCCCCGAGATGGCTTCCCTCCTGATTTTTATCAGAAGTTTTGGAAGGTTGTGGGTTATGATGTTTGGGCGGCAATGGAGGATTCAAGGAGGTCCGTTCGGTGCTCAAAATGTTGAATAGTACCTTCATTTGCCTCTTTCCCAAATTGAATCAGCCCTCCTCTTTTGTGGATTTCAGGCATGTTTCCCTCTATAATACGTCTTACAAAATAATCTCAAGGCCATTGCCCTTTGCTTGAAATCAATTCTGGATCCTTTGATATCCCAGAGAAAACCAGATTTATGTCGGGTAGATCCATCCTTGATGGTGTTATTTTGTCGCATGAGTTGACTCACTCCCTTTCTTCATCGAATTCTCCTAGTATGCTCCTGAAATTAGATATCAACAAAGCTTATGATAAGGTTAATTGGAGGTTTCTCATCAGGATTCTTCAAAATTTTGGCTTCTCAAGAGATTATGTGATTGGATTTTCAGTTGTGTTTCAGGCCCTTCCTTCTCTGTTTTAATAAATGGGAGTGTTGAGGGTTTCTTTGTTAGCAATTGGGGAATTAGGCAAGGGGACCCCTTGTCCTCCTTTCTTTATATCTTGGTTGCGGAAGCTCTTGGTAGGTCTATTAGAAAAAATATGGTGGAAGGTAAGCTTAGAGGTTTGAAGATTGTGGAGGGAATCCCTTCTCTCTCCCATCAAGCAATTCACGGATGACACCTTCTTGTTTGGTAAGGCCAGTATTCGAGAAGCTAAGGAGTTAAAAGAATCTTTGGATGGATACTCGAAAGCGGTTGGGCAAGAAGTTAGTCTGGTTAAATCTTGCATCTTCTTCTTCAATGTCTCCCCGTAATGTGAAGCTCGAATTTGAATATTTTCAATTTCAAAAAGGGACACTGCTACTGTCAAATATCTTGGTATCCCCTTGTTTAAAGGTTCGGGTAAGGTTTCTTTGTGGAAGGATCTACTCTTCTCTTTGGAAGCCAAATTTATTTCTTGGAAGGGTAAATGGCTCTCCCTTATTGGTAGACTATTGCTTATCAAATCAGTTCTTTGTGCTTCTCCTTTGTATATGCTCTCAGTTCTCAAAATTCCAAAGGGAGTGTTGGAAAAATTGAAAGGCATTTTAAGAAAGTTTATGTGGCAAGGTCTCTCTAGAGAAAAGAAAATTTTGTTGATCAGATGGGATGCTTTAACTAAACCCAAAGCGTTGGGTGGTGTAGGGATTCTTAATTTGGGTTTGCAAAACTTGGCACTTGGGGCTAAGTTGGTTTGGAATCTAATTTCCAATCCTAGCAGTCTTCTCAGTCAGGTATTTGAGAAGAAGTATCTGGGGGCCCCGCTACCAGAATCCATTCTCTGAGTTGAGAACCCACCTAGGGGTTCCCATATATGGAACTTTATGCTTGATTGTAGATCTTTGTTTTTATTTAATGTTGATTGGAGATTGGGGAATGGGGAGAAAGCTCTTTTTTGGGATGACCCTTGGAATGGTTTTCTAGCCCTCGGGGACATTCCTGAATTTGATGGCATTAAAAGGAGGTTGTTGGAGGATTGGGGGCCATTCGTCTCAAATTATGGGTTGGTGGCTGATACCTTTCCCTTCGTGTTACAATGGAAAAGTGTGGATCATCTGAGTCTCTCAAATGATTTAAAGGCTAATTTTTTGTTTGTTTTGCAGGAAAGGCAAGTCTTGATTTCAAACAAATAAGATGGAATTATGTCTCGGATTACTTCTCCTCGGGGTCTTACTCCCCCTCAGTAGGGTACCTTCTGTTACATGAGGATATTATTCTTTGAGAACCCCATATGGAAGGATTGTTGGGAACCCCGTGCCCCCTAAGGTGGGTCTGTTCACATGGATGGATTTCAATGGTAAGATTCTTACTCAAGAGAGAAGGAAAAAAATTGGTTTTAGGGCCCTACCAGGTGTATTTTGTGTAAAAGGAATGAGGAAGATAGGGATCATCTATTATTACACTGCCCCTTTGTTGTGGAGTGCTGGAATTGGCTATGTGTCAGGCTCAACCTACCCTGGGTTCAACCTAATTCCCTTCCGGAAGCTATTTTAGCTTGGCCTATTAAAACCCACTCAGGTGCTCTTTCTTCCATTTGGTTGTGTAGTATTGTGCTTCTGCTATGGCACATTTGGTGGGAAAGGAATAAAAGGATGTTTAGGGAGGAAAGTTGTTCAGTGGAATCGGTCCTTTTTAGGCTAGAGGGTGTTATTTCAAGTTGTGTCCTCGAGTTGGCTAGATCCTGCCCATTCACTTCATAGGACGGGTGTTAGAAAGGAGTTGGCCTATGATTATCAAACCAAGGGATGGTGCCCAGAAATCTTCTATGCCCTCCTCCCTGGCTAGGAATCTTACAAAATGGTCCCTCCCTCCTCATGGCTTTTTAAGCTCAATTTCGATGGGGCTGCTAGAGGGAACCTAGGAGCTTCCGGTGTTGGATGTTTGGTTCGAAATTCTTCAGGTGAGGTGGTGGGAGTTGCTTCCTATAAACTAAAAATGGGCACATGCAATGCTGCCGAGGTGCAAGCTCTCAGTAAGGGATTGCTCTTAGCCGCTTCACTTAAAATTGATAACCTGGAAATTGAAGGGGATTCCTTGGTAATCATAAATGCCATTATAAAAAAAAAGAGCCTTCATCATAGAAGCTAGATTTGGAGGCACAAAAGTGTTATGGCATCTATCCAAATTCAATAATTGGAGCATTAGACATGTGTATAGGGAGGGTAATCAGTGTGCCGATTGGCTGGCAAATAAAGGTATTGATCAAGATCTTTGGGAGAAAGTGGATAGTAATTGCTCGGCGTGGGAGGGTCTGCAAATGATTGTCTCGAAGGATTCACCCATCATGGAAACGTTGGTTGTCCTTCCCCGCGTGTGAGGAGTTTGGTTGTTATTTAAGTCGATTGGGAGGATCACCTTCGCTCACTTCCCATTTGCAGCAAGTATGGATTTTCCTCGGGCTCCTATCTTTGGCTCTATCGTGCGATATGAGGGAGATGGCCTTTCGTAACAAAGTTTCTGACTGCATGTTGAAGAAGATATTTTGTATCTCTTGCGCTGATGATTTGGAGGCTGTTAAACAAGTTCTGGGGCTGGATTTCTTAAATTCGGAAGGATGGCCAAGAATTAACAACAACATTGCTTCCATTTTTGTCGAGAATTTGTTGGTTCTGCATCCCTCGAAAGCGGAGGTGGTTAAGGTTGTTGCTCACTGGCTTTGCCCCACCTTCTATGGGAATCTGGCCTCGGAGGTTGCCAACTTCAACTTGGTGTCTTGGCCTACGAAGGAGGGTGCTTCGGGTTCTTCGGTCAGTGGTGTCTCAGCCTTTTCGATCTGGAGAATCATTTGAGGTCATGTTGGAATTTACGAGAATCCTAGTGGTCTTTAAGAGGGACAAAAATTCGGGTCGAGATCAAATCAAATTACCAAATGTTAAAGCGCTCGGCTTACCTCGGAGCCGGTCCCAGTGGTGGTCGGAGTTGTGTTCCACTACGGGGTGCCTTTGAATATACGTGGGCGCGATGGCTCAAAGAAACTCTGCCGAGATGGCGAATCGGATGGGGATCTCGGGGTGTGTATCAAGTCCGACCTACTTATGGGCCTCAATGTTTTGGTAGATGGTGTCTTTTAGGCTTAATCAAGGACGAGATATAATATATAGTATAAATTATGGTTTTGTTAGTAAGCCACTTATCTAGTTATGGATGTTTTGGTTTCACTTGAGGTATAACCTCCTTTTGTATATAGGGAATAGGTCCCTTGACCCGCCTTATCTATAAAAAAACATATCTATTTGTCTAGGGATTTTCAAAAAGTTATACAAATGTTTTCTTTTTTTAATGTTTTCAAGAAGTTTTTGAAGCAAACGTGTAAGGAAATAAAGAAAGCGTGGATGCCCCAACATTAGATGGGATGTCTGAGGGTAGAATGTCACATCTTTATGTGCGAAGGTGATGATGTAAAGTTTCCCCTAACGTGAGATGGGAATATTTAAAGTCAAACTCTCAAAATTCAAAGGTAGGATCGGTTGAATCGAGTCAAAGAGGGACAAATTCACAAGGGATTCGAGAAAAAGGTAAAGCCCGGCTTAAGACAAAGCTATCATACTCCTCGACTTGAAATGCTTTTGAACAATGGACCCTCCCATGGCGTCAGAAACTGGTTTTCACCAAAGGACTTGTCCAAAGTGCCATTATTGCATGGTTTTCACTATTAGACACACATGTTTATTTCTCTTTTTCTTTTTCTATTTTTATACTTTTGTCATTTTCTAATATTTTAGGGACCCCACACCTAAGCATAGAAACACTTAAGATGCATTACGTTCATGGGTTTAAGCTCCTGGCCATCTAAATAGGCAAGCTTATAGGCACCTGAACCGAACTTGACAACCACAACATATGGCCCTAGCCAATTAGGCTCAAATTTTTCCTTATTTTCTCGGTCCTTTGTGGTGTTGAATTTATTTTATTTTAACACCAAGTATCCTACCTCAAATTGACGAGGTATCACTCTTTTGTTGTAGCTTTTCCGCACTCGATCCTGATACACTTTAAGGTGATTAAGGGCATAAATTCGTTTCTAATCTAATAACTCTAACCTTTGTCAATTGAGCTACTTTGTAGTCCTCTTCTTCATTCAAGTAGTCCCTTAGCTCAATACGCAAAGAGGGGATATCGATCTCTAGGGGTAGCAAGAAGTTTGTCTTTGAATACTAAGGAGTATGGAGTGACACTGTAGGAGTGCGGATAGACGTTCTAAATGCCCAAAGGGCGGGGTGAATCTGTAGATGCTAGTTACGGCCCATTGTATTCACCATCTTCTCTATAATACGAGATGAGGGTTTTATTGGAAGCTTGGCTTGCCCATTACCTTGAGGGTAATAGGGGGTTGAAAACTTAAGAGATATTTGAAAACGTTTGCATAATGCTTTCACAGTTTTATTTTTAAATGATTACCATTATCAGTGATAATGGCAGAGGGGATACCGTATCAACAAATGATATGGTTCATTATAAATTTAGATATTTGGGCACCTTAACATAGGTAAGAGGAACAACCTCTACCCATTTTGTAAAGTATTCAATAGCGGTGATGATGAACTTATGACCATATGAGGATATAGGGTTAAGCTTTCCTATTAGATCAAGACCCCACTTTGAGAATGACCAAGGTGTGGTGATATGCTTTATAAGGATTATGCCGTGGCATGTATCAAATTGTTGTACATTTACGAAAATCCAAACATTTCTTCACATGCTTGCAGAAATCATTTTCCACGGTAGGCCAATAGTAGCCTACTTTGAGTATCTTCTTTTCAAGACGATCCCATTAGTATGAACCCTAGATATTCCTTCGTGTACCTCTTTGATTTCTAGGATAGATTCTTACAATTTAAACAAGCATAACAGATTATCGTCATAGCCTCGGTGGAAAATGGTGCCCCAAGTAGGGTATAGCGGGCTATACGTTGGATGAGGTTTCGTTTTTTGGTACGAGAAATGTTTTTAGGAAAGGTTCCATCGTGGAGGTAATTAAAGATGTCACAGTACCATGGGGAAAAGGGACCAACAACTTCACACACCAAACAAGATTTTAGCATGTCATATGCTGGCGTTCGTAGATGTTCCACAAAAAACAACATATCGTTGTTTGTAGGTGGAATACTTAACATGGATCCTATTGTAGCCATAACATTTGCTACTCTGTTTTGGGATCTTAGTATTTTCTCAAATGTTATCTACTTAAAGAACTCCTTCAAAGAATCAACCATTCTCTTGTATGGAAGAAGTTTCTCATCTTTTACTTTGTATTCATCTATCACCTATTTTATAATCAGCATGGAATCACATGATTACATTTACTCATCTGATATCCCACTTAATAGCTAGCTTCATCCATGTAATAAGGGCCTCATACTCCATTATATTATTTTTGCATGGGAATCCAAGTCGAAATATCCGTGGGATCAAGTCTCTGTAGGAGTGATCAACATAACTCTGACGCCTGAACCATGAAAGGTAAAGGAGCCATCAAAGTATAGTTTCCATATGATTGATTCCTTGAGGTACATCGTAGATGCGTTTGGGAGCTCCAGACTCAAAGGTTTGGTACCTGGTAGTGAAGCTTCTGCTAGTTGATCTGCTATAACCTTTCCTTTCACTAACTTTTGATGTACATACTCAATATCAAACTTGTTGAGTAAGATGATCCAATTATCCATCTTTCTTGTGAGTGTGGGTTTTGAAAATAATTATTTTAATGGATCTACCTTTGAAATAAGCTTGACCTTATTGTTGAGAAGATAGTGACGTAGTTTCTGAAAGGCAAAAACTATGGCCAAGCAAGCCTTTTCGATATATGGATAGTTGAGCTTGTAAGCTATCAATGTTCTGCTTAAGTAGTACACAACCTTTTATCTCTACTCCTTGTCATACTAGGCTAACAAGTACCCCAATTGAAAACTACGTAGCTTGAAAGATGTAGAGTAACAAAGGTTCACTGTTGTGGGTGGCATTAGAACAAGGGGTTTAGCCAAATAGATTTTGAGCAAAGCAAATGCTTGTTGTTGCTCTGGTCCCCAGTGGAAACTAACATCTTTCTTGAGAAGATGCGTGAATGTATGACACTTGTCTGTGCAAAAGTGAGAGATAAACCTTCTTATGGCTTGGATCTTTCCTTGTAAGCTTCATAATTGTCTGATATTCGTAGGAGGAGGCATTTCTATTATAGCAGCAACCTTTGTCGGATCTACTTCTATTCCTCTCCTTGAAACAATGAATCCTAGTAATTTTCTAGATAACACGCTTGAAGACACACTTCTTCAAGTTTAGTCGGACCTTGTAGTCCCTTAGACATTGAAAAATATGTCACAAAATCTCTGGGTGCTCTTCCCGAGTCTTGGAATTTTCCAATATGTCATCTACATAATCTTCCATGATGTCACTAATCATATCATGAAAGATAACTGTCATTTCCCATTGATAGGTAGCATTTGCATTCTTGAGGCGAAGGGCATGACTTGATAATAGAATGTCCCCCATGGGGTGGTAAAGTTGTCTTGTGTTGGTCTTCCTCAACAATCTTTATTTGGTTATATCCTGAGAAGCCATCCATGAGTGATAACATCTCATAACCAGTTGTCGAATTGACAATCATGTCGATGTTGGGAAGAGGAAAATCTTCCTTAGGACAAGCTTTATTAATATCTCAAAAATTGGTACACACTATGATACCGACAGGATTTTTCTGAAAAGGGACCACATTAGAAATCCACTCTGAGTAGTTTATAGGCTGATGAAGCCTACTTCTAATAACCTTTCTAGCTTTGCCTTAACCAACAAGGTGACGCAAGGATGCATCTTTCAGAGCTTTTGTTTTATGGGCTTGGCGTCGGGCACAACAAGATTGTGCACCACTAATGTAGGATCAAGTCCTGACATGTCTACATAAGACCAAGTGAAAATATCTACAAATTCTCTTAAAAGCACTGTAAAAGTTTTATGTTCTTGAGCTAAGAGTGAAGCTCCCAACTTAACTATTCTAGGAAGCTCCTCTGTGCCAATATTGACATCTATTGTCTCCTCCACCAATAACTTGGACTCATCTTCCATGTGTGTAGGATCAGGGGAGATTAAGATCCTCTTCTACCAAAGGTGGCTCAAAGAGATCCTCATCTTTAGATGGGTACACTATCTTGTCCATAGGTTTCTCTGTTTGTTTGTCCATAAGCACCTCAAAGAGGTTTTTTTTATAGGACTTGGACTTTTTCTTTTCGCAAGGCTTTTCTATAGGACTTTTTCCCTTGTTCACTTTTTTACTTAAGTGACCACACAACTATTGGTGTGTGTATTTTCCACATCATCAGGTGAGTCATCTCACTTAGGTGAGATCATAGGTCCATGTGTCATTTAGGGGTCATTATGAGATTCCCTTACGCATCAGTGTGTCAGTGTGTCAGTGCGTCAACATCAGTGCGTCAGTCGTCATATGCGTCATTGGGAGTTACACTTCTATTATGGGAATGTAACTCCCCCTCTCTACTCGAGTTGTCATGATTGCAGCACTGGGGGTTACTCAACACCTCCTATATGTACACGTCTTTTGATCTATGAGATAGAGGAGAGTTTTATGGCTTAACCAGGTTCTGCCCATTTGTCAAATCTTTGCATGCACATTCGGTTGATGCTCGCTCCTCCCGAGATCTCTTCACCTTTGCCATTCGCACGTCCGTTGATGTGCACGTCGTCCCTCGTGATCCTCGCTTGCGGGTTTTCAAACCCTCTTTCATGGTATCGCCAGCTACGATTTGTCGTCACACCAAAACTTGAGCAACCACCTCAAGCACTGAAGCAATGGCGAAACCCACGAACACGAATAGAGGTATAAATGCCCAAAATCAATGCAAGAAGAGCACGAAAAATGGAATAACCATTACAACACACGCAACGAGATCTGGATATCATGCTTGGAAGCGAGAAAAATGCACGAGTAATGCCGATGAGTGCATGGATCCACAAGATCGCTCGATACCATCAGTGCGGGAATTGTATTTATGCCATAACTTTTGACTCGCATTACTGCGTTTCGAGTGCTTCCTTGGTCAAAGTTGCATGATTTTCACACTTTATGTGATGGCATTGCCAATTTTTAAACACACTACTTTTATAAAGTGCCGCATTCTGGGGGGGTTGATTGTACTCTTGGGCCTACACACGCAGACGCATTATTGGTGAGTCGACGTCTTGCTTTTGTGCATCTTGCATTTTTTCATCATGGAGAGTGCTCTTTCCAGACGTGAGTGTCGTAGGATTTCCTTACAGCCTCCGCCACTTCTCACCGGGAGAGAGACCTATTCAGCTTGGTGTGCTTCCATGGAATGTTACTTCACCCACGAGGGTCTTTTACCCTTCTTACTTGGGCAGTTCTGCACTGCGCACCCACTGATCATCGTCATCTAGAGGACTTCCTCGACACTTGTGACCATGTCTTTGGTCACATGATGATGCATGTCTCTCATTCTCTCTGGTTTCACATGGCAGACTCAGATCCACCTCACCGTGTTTGGAGCATTCTTCAGTCCCTCTATGGAGACCCTTCACATCTTTGTCGCCATCGTTCTGTGTCCTCTGATTCATTGTCTCCTCCATTTCTTCGTGTGATGACAGTTCCACTGACACATGCTCACTTGGTTCTACTTCTAATGACGAGGATTGTGCATCCAATTCTGATGTCGAGAGTACTACAAAGGACTCTTCTCCTCTTTCTCTCACTATTCCAGAGAGTGTTGACACTTCCCACATCTCATCAGATATCGAGCAGTCCCCTTCTCAGTCTCATACAGTCATCACACCCGCCTCCTTTCCACTTCCAGTGTGCGAGGCCCCTTCCACTCCTCTACCTTCATTGGATGACTCATACCTATCTGACATTGCTCTTACATTTGTTGAGCCCCCTCATTGGGACGTGTATCTACGACCTTAGTCGTCTTTTCACTGAGTCCACTTTTGATGCTCTACGGGTTCCTCATCCATCTACAGTATTTTGAGAGGAGTTCATCATCTCTGTTATTGGGAGTGCCCTTACGGGAATCAAGTCACTTCCACATTTCGAGAGACATTCATTGATCCACCCTTGTTTGTGGATCCCTTTTCTATTGTGGGGGATGTTTTGTTCCCTTCACATCACGTGGACATCCTTTCTACAAGTGTTCACTCTTCACACTCTGACAGTTCTACGCACATGGCATTACCTTCGGTTCCTTGGCACTCACTTGCTAGACCTATGTCACACTTGATGCACGGACTCGAGTTCTTCGTGTTCTTGCCAGTTTCCTTTGTGGAGTGGGCGGACTTCGGCAAAGACGTCATTTCTATCCTTCCAGAGGGCGAGGCACATAGTTCGTTGTGGGTGGCTCTTCTTGATCAGGCGAGGAGGATCTCATGATTGACATTCTTCTCGGGAGACCTCCTAGAGTTGTAGAGTTTAGATCCGTCCATGGCATCTTCGCATTCATCTCATCTCCCTCTTCTTCTCCCTTCTTCTTCTTTTCGAGAGATTGCTTCTTTGTACATGGGTACCTTTTCGGCTTGTCATGGTAGGGACTCATATTTGGCATCTTTCTTAGATTAGAGAGTGTGTTTTTCTCTTGTGGTGGATGTTTTCCCCTTCGGGTTTTCCTTCTTGCTTGGGATCTTCTTTCTTGTACATGGGTACCTCATCGGGCTTTGTGGGACCCATTTCTCATTTCGACTTGCCACCTCATCCTAAGTTACGATGAAAGGGGGTGTTAGTGTGTGTATTTTCCACATCATCAAGTGAGTCATCTCACTTAGGTGAGATTGTAGGTCCACGTGTCATTTAGGGGGTCATTGTGAGATTCCCCTGCGTCAGCGTGTCGGTGCATCGCACGCGTCGGTCGTCAATGCGTCATATCGTCATTGGGAGTTACACTTCTATTGGGAATGTAACTCCCCTCTCTACTCGATTTGTCATGATTGCAAAGACTTTGGGGTTACTTCAACACCTCCTATATGTACACGTCTTTTGATCTATGAGATAGAGGAGAGTTTGTATGGCTTAACGGAGTTACGCTTTCGTTTGTCAAATCTTTACATGCACATTCGGTTGATGCTCGCTCCTCCGAGATCTCTTCACGTCATTCGCATGTCCGTTGATGTGCACGTCGTCCCTTGTGATCCTCGCTTGCGGTTTTCAAACCCTCTTTCAACAACTCGCCTCCTCTCAGAAGTACTCGCATGCATTCAACTAAATGGATAAGCCTTTCTTGGGATATCGTCACAAATCCGAGGAACTCACCAATAGCCTCGTCATTATGAAATATGTCAATTGACACATGTTGTTGTTGGTCCCAATTCACAAGTGATGGGTAAATGAGGTTTAGTGTCTGAGTTATAGGGGATACGATGGGGGTTATAGTTAGGATAGCCACGTTAAAAAATAGGTTTGTGGAGGAAAGGTCTTCGTAAAGACTACACCAAGAATCTATTTCACTTTCATATTTGAATGGACTATCTTCACGCTCGGAAGAGGCATCTTCGCCATCGAGGATGAGACTCATACAAATGGGCACCAACACTAGACTTACCCATTATACAATGAGGTATTGGAAGGGCTTCTAACATACCTTGTTGATTGTGGCCACAACCACGTCCTCCATATCCCATAGTAAGCATCATTCGATTGGGGATAACATACCTAGGTGATTGGTAGCATAGAGCCATTTCATCCTCTCTAGGATGAAATATGATATCTTTAAGTATCCTTTCATCTTCTAGTAGCCCACGAGGGAAAAAGCGTCAAAGGGGTAATTTTCCCTTGATCTTTGGAACTTGTAACCAACCTCAATGGGTTTTCGCAGATAGGGAATGTTTTGAACCGGAAGGGTTTCTTTGTAGATCATACTCTCCACAACTACTTGGTATAACCTTCATCTCCCATGTAGCGAAAGGAGTTTCTAAGGTGGAAGCACCATTTTCATTGGGAGACAAGGTATCTCGAATCCATTTGTGAAGCAAGGGCCTTTGATTGAACAAGAACAATGATATACGTCGTAGACACCCAAATTAGGTCACACCCTGCCAAGTCCCCTTCGATTCACATACATCTAACCATGACCCCTCCTCACATCATTATTAATTTAATTACCTAAATTAAATTAATTTCCACCTCACCTAGCCACCTTATCTCTCCACCTCATCCTAGACTTATTCTAATCCTATTAATTAACCTAGACTAGGTCCCCACCCCCTTAACTAACTAGGACTCACTCTAACCCTAATCTTAATTACCTATTATCTCTCTAACCAATTTACCACTCCATTTAGCAATAACCCACACCCTTGACACGAGAACAATTATGAATCACGCCAAAATTGGAAAAAAAGACTATTTTTGGCAAAGTATGACCTTTTCTCCTTAACCAGGCACCGCTTATTCTCGGTAGGCGTCGGTCGCCTAACTACCATGGTTACCTTAAATAAGGATTTCTAATCCTTTACTCGGGTTCCTAAATCTCTCTTCCTAGCTCTTGTGACCTTGCATCCTTATTCTTGAGTTTTCTAGCAATCTTGTGACATACAGAGGCCCCCACAACATTTAGACACCACACCCTTCATCAATAGATTAATCCGAGCTCTAGCGCACTCATAGGAAACATCGTGCCTTCCTGTTGCCATTTCATTCATTCGGGACCACTTTCTCCTACAACCATCACCACCTTCAGCTATCTATCTCCATTTCACAAGTATTCGACGGTGCATGCATGCAACCTTCTTCAACTATCACATGTATTCCTCCTCACCTTTACCTCTTATCTGTTTTATGTGTACTTTGTAGTGAAACATTTTGGCACTCTACGATGGAACCCCATCTTGTGGGTTCTTTTCATTGTTCATATAGGGTGCATTTGTGTGTTTGTTTCTTTCTGAAAAAATCACACTAAATCTCTCCTTGGAAATCTTCTTTTCTTTCTATTTGTCTAAAATAAATTTATCCTTTAGTGCTTAAAAAGAACACTTCTTCTTTTCTTCATCGTATTTAGTGAAAGTGCATTCCTCTTCTTGTTCTCCTTTTGCTACATCAATATCATTTTTGATTTTAGTTTAAAATCTATGCATTTCATCCTCTCGAGTGTTGCATTATATCACATAGATTTAATTAGCAATCACACGGTGGAGAGTCATGACTTGATTGGTGATTGGATTGGATTAAGCGTAGTTCACATTTGTGCACACACTCCCAAACCAAACCACTTACAAAATTTACACATTTCTTAAAAATTTCCCCTCCAGGAAGAAGCTGTCAAGGATTTAACAACCCATTGACAATGGGCCCTTCTAGGTGTTCTGCACCGGTTTATCATATCGAGCTCGGACCTCACGTACTAAAAAAGGTATATCGAGGACACTTTAGCCAAAACTAATATGAGACCAGCCATAGATTGCTTATAGGGAACCTTCATTATCCAAAAACTCTATTTCATTCACAGTTAATTCTAAAGGCATAAGCCACTAAACATTAAAATCGACACCTAGGATTTACGTGTTTTGCTAGTTTTTGCTTGATTGAATTACGTTTTGAGTTGTGAGGATGATTCATCACTTTTTCTTCTCTTTCACACTCCACCATCACAACTGGTGTATGTTGGTTTTTCTGAGTGTGATAGGACATCTTTCTGCCATACACAACTTCTGGGTTGGCTTTACTTTGACTTAATTCACTCCAAATCTAAAATTTTCTTCATCTTCTCAAAAATCTCATTAATGTCGGCATCGGTCCAGGTGACTGCATCGATTATTTCATCATACCAAGCACCGATTAATTGACCGCCGTTAGTTTCTTTGTGTTTTAATTATTCCATCAAAAACAACATTATCTTCTTACATACCAAATTTATGTGTTCTAATTCTTTCAATACACTTATTTTTGAGTCTCTGTCACCCTTCACATGACCCAATTATACCCGTTTTACACCTTTCTTCTTATTCAGATTTCCGATTTCTTTATTTTCACAATAACAAACATCGGTCTAGTGACCGACATAGGTCTTCTGTCTAACCAACACGGTTTCTCGGCGGTATCGGTCTCTATGTTTTTTATTTTTATCAGAAACAACAACCTATTTCTATTCTCCAACTTCACCAAACATTTGTTTCCAAGTTATATCAGTTATGCAGAGCCTATAATACCACTCTTCCACCTTTCATATGGTTTAGACTGCTCGCCAATGTGCATGAGCCTTGCTTTTCACGCTAGTTGTGTACCCTTTTCCTCTATCCCTTCGCGCCCTCCATCTCATCTCTCGATGAATCCTAATATCGTGATTGTACCTGTAGGTGACGAGGATTTTTCTAAATTTCTCGATCACAACCTCTTGGCCTCGTAACATTTCCTCGCCCACTCTTCTACACCGTGATTCATCAAGCCAATTTGTTGTTTGGTATGCCTACCTCCATGCCCCTGTCATATCGCGTTAATGTTACTTCAGCGTTACCTACTTCACGCGCCAACATCACCTACTCCGCATCAACGTCACCTACGACACCCTCAACATCCACCGCACCTTGATGGTTGTCGCACCTTCGGCGTCTGTTACACCTTTGGTGTCCATCACTCCGTAACCTCTGCGCAAAGACCTAAACATCGCCATATCTTCATCTATGGATCCTAGTATAGGTATTCCCACATCATCAATACCTATAACTTTGTAGATGCTAGTAGTATCGACCTCTTATACCCCCTTTTAGAGTTTGGTCCTTTCTATACCCCAAACTCTTCTACCCATCGCCACAAGGGTCTTTACACAAGTTCCTCCTACCTATACCCTACCTCAACAACCACCGTCGCCTCTACTTCTTATTTAGGGTACATGCCTTCGTCATCTATTCCCTCTTACATACCCCCATCTCAATTTTCTTATTCAACACCACCATATACTGGCGTGCCTTCCATGACCCACTCATCTTATCCACCCCCTTATACCGCAGGGGCATCCCTCAATCTAATCCTATGATGGATCTTATAAAGATGATGATGGATAAGATGCAAACCCTCGAAGCATCTATTTTGGCTCTCACAATGCCTTGAATTATGATGAAATCTGTAATGAGCCTATTCATCCATCCATACCCATTCACCCTTATCTTGCACATTGGGAGTTGCCTAAGTTTAATTGATTTAATAACAAGGAAGACCCTCAACAACATTTGTGATCGTTCAAACATGTTTGCTTTATTTGATCGCCCATGATGATGCCTTGCTCCTTAGGACCTTCCCCATGTCCTTGACAAGACTTGCCCTAGATTGGTATAGTGCTTTACCTAGGCACTCAATCTTTTCCTTCAATCAGTTGGCCCAGACATTCCTTGACCACTTCTCCATCAATATCTCTAAGAAGGTCTCCATGACTAATTTATACTCTATTCATCAAGTACAATGATGAGTCTATCATTGACTTCATCACACATTGGCATGGTCTCATTAATCAACTCACCATTCAACTTCCGCAACTTGAGCTAATAGAGTTATTCACTAGGGCTTGTCTTTAGGCACATTTCCCCAACTCTTCAGTGTACAAACATTCTGAATGTTTGACGAGGCATTCACAATGGCTCGGAAGATAGAGATTCATGCCCTTGAAGAGGAAAATATTAAGTTCTTGTGCAACAAGAATGCTTTGTTTAGGTCGAATGAATCCTCTTCTTCTTCTAAACCGCAAAACAATCATTCAACAAGTCACTCTAAGGTAAAAGGATCCTCCAACACCCCTCTCATCCGTCAAACCAACCAAAACCTCCTCCTAATATGTCCCCTGTTAAGAATTTCTAGTATAATTATGAACATAAATGTTATACCCCCATAGGAGAGCCTTACTCCTCTGTGTTGGAAAAGTTTTTAAAAGTGGGAGCCATCACCCTTCCACCTATCAAACCACATACTAGTTTTGACCCTTCCCGTCTTGTACCTGCATGGTATAAGGAGAATGACATACTGTAACTATCACCATATTAGGGGACATAGTGACGAAAATTATAAAACCTTTAAGAACATTTTCCAAGAAATGTTAGATAATGGAGATCTCATCTGGACAACCCTAACGTGTCGACAAATCAAAACCTTCTAGGTCTTTAAGAAACCTTTTCCAAACCATACCCCTTCATCAAACCAAGTTGGTGAGACCTCTAGCAATGACACCAATGTTCATGAGGTCTATACCATCTTTGACACGATACTTCGTCCCTTCGCTTAGTTTCTTCCCATCCCATCTATTGAGAAAATTCTTACACGAGCTCCTCTACCCATGGAGGAGCCTATTTCACCTACTCCTCTACCCACAAAGAAACCTACCCTACCCACTGTTTTACCCACCAAGCAGCCTACCTCACCTACTCCTTCATCTACAAAGGAGTTTACCCCACTTATCTCTTCACCTATCGAGGAGCCCACACTACCCATGCTTATACCCATGGAAGAGCCTATCTTATCCTCTTCTCTACCTAAGGAAGAGTCTACACCACCTACCTTGCTCCCTCCTCAACCCATAGAGGAGCCACTTTTACATCCTCTTCCTATAAGTGATGCTTCTTCTCGAGGTCTTCCAAGATCCTGTCAACCTTCTTACATCACTTCTACCTACTGAGTCAAAAGAAAAAAACTTCCTTGTCTCACAGACCTCATAATTCTTCATAGGGATTACCACCAAGTCGTCATCATCTTCCTCTACCTCTACGTCATTCTCTCATTTGGCCGATCACTTAGAGTATGTTGATTACTCCACACTTTGGGGGTGCCTTTGACTCCAATATCCACCCAAATGCATATGTTGTCCCTAGATACTTCAATTATTTATCCTAAAGTATTCAAGATAACCAAATCTATCACACCTGAGCCGGTCATATCAGCCTTTTCTTCATCAGCCTCACCTTCACCCCAACCTTCACCTATACCCAAACCTCCATCTGCACCCAAACCTTCACCTACACCTAAACCTACCACTACATTGGGGGTCTTGTCGATGCCTAGTCTAGTCCATCCCCTTGTGAAGATAGATTTGACCTTTTCCATCATTATGTACCAGTTTCTCTTCCTTTCTTTCATCTTCTCCACATCTTCCTGGTCCCTCATCGTTTCTTTCTTTTCTCTATTCTACCTCCTCTTTTGTATTCTTTAACTTCTTCATCTTCCTCTTCCCCTTCATTTTTCTATCTCTTCCTTTTTCCTGATTTTACCCCCTACTCTCATCTCGTCTTCTTGTTCATCTCTCATATCATCCTTCTCTAATATTCTCTTCTACCTATTCTTGTTCTCTTCACCTCCAAATTCTATAGTTCATTTCTTTTCTCAACTCTATCATCCCTCTCGTTTTCCATCATTTCTCTCCTTCATCCCCTTCACCCTTCGTCCTCCCTTTATTTTGGATCTCTCTTTCCTTTTTCTTACTTTCCCCTTCCGCTCTATCATTTCCTTGTCTTCTTCTTGTTTTCCTTCATCATTTCCCTCTGCTCCTATCATCCCTATCTCTTATTCCCTTCTCCATCTTTCATCCCTTGTCTCCCTCACTTTTGAATTTTCTTGCTCTTTTCATAATCTACCACTACTCATGTCCCTCCTCTTTTCATTTCTCTCCTCCATTTTTGATCTCCCACCCTCTTTTTCGTAGCTTCATCCTGTGCTCTATCATTTTCTTTTCTTTTTCTTCTTTGTCCTTCATCATTCTTTTCTTCCCCTATCATCCCTCTTTATTATCTCTTTTTCTTCCTTCTTATGGAACATTTCTATCCTTCTTCCATGCTTTCATTATCTCCTCTAATCTCTTCCCTCTTCTCATCTCACCTTATTCTTGTTTGTTCTTCCTCCTCTTTCCTTCCTTTTTCTCCTCCTCCATCGTGTCTGCTCTATTCTCCACATCCTTGTCTTGTTCAATGTCCTCTTCTTCCTCTCTATAAATTTTTTTCTCCCCTCCTTTCGGGAGTTGATGTTATCTCTTCCATTCTTGTCAACCCTCTCGAGGAGGCATCATCACCTATATCCCTCATCACATCTTCCCATGAAATTTTCATCTTGGAGGATACCATAACGGTCATCACCTATCCCAATTTCATTCTCTTCCAAGAATGTTTACTCTATTTCTTGCTTCGCACATGTAGCATGTTTTTCCCCTATTTTTCTAGAGAAGTCGCATTACTTTCTCTTTTCTTTGACTACTCTTCACCATCACTTACAAACCTTTCTTATGAAACATGTATTCACAATCATATTTACCCCCTCTTAGGGAATTTTATCTCACAATTCTATCCAATCTACTCTCAATGTTTGCCTTTGTGGCCATACTCATTCCCCCTTTGGGGCATATTATTTCACCACCCATCTTCTACTTTTCCTTCTTGGTCATTTTCATGCCCTATGTTGGGGCATCATTATTTTCATCCTCATCCCTTTTGCGAACGCATGATTTTTGCTCGATTCCTCGCATACGAAGGATTTCACATACCTTTCACATTTAGTTGCACATACTTTGATGTTTTCCTATGACCCATTGGTCATCACGGTTTACATCCATATTGTAGTGATCTTCACCCACTCATTGGTCCGTAGAATGTTGTTACCCGTCTCTGTTGAGACCACAATTGTCCTCTACCGATGTGATATTGGAGTCACCACCATAGTTTTCATTATTATTGTGATCCTTTTTTGCCCTGATGTATCTTGCCTTGTTACGCGTTTCGTCCATATTTTCAACACCCACTCGATCTTTACCATATATCTCTTTCAAACTCATAATTGAATTCCTTTCTATATCAATCCAAATTTTGAGGGGGAACACACTCAATCAATCATATTTTCAATACTTCATCATTTTTGTCTTGTAGCTTACCCAACGTAAACCACTCATAAAAAAGGGGCAAATGTAGACACTAGTTTTTGGTATCGTTCCTCCCCTTCACCCGTGTTTTCTCTCCTCATCATGTTTACCCATTTGAATCCCTACCCCCTAAATTTGAATGAATCCCATTCCCATTAAATATACACATTCCTGTAATCATCCTTAATTAGTTAATTAATCCCCTTCAATCATTAATCATCATTATATGTTAATGGGCTCCATATAATTCCATTTCATAATTAATATTTTAAACTAATTCACATCACCTCACCTAATAATAAAATACTCTAAAATCACTCAAATCATACATCTCACTCATGAATTGAATAATTATATACTCCAAAAATCATTCAAATTAGGCATCCCACTCATGAATTCAATAATTCAAAATAATCCACATGGGATTCACTATTGCACCTAATTCATCCAAAATCACTCAAATCCTACACCCCACTCATGAATTAAATAATACAAAATAATCCACATGAATCCACTATTGCACCTACTCATTCAAATCATGTCTCCCCACTCACTTAATCAGGGTTACTTTTACAAACCAGGGTTACCTGATAACCCCTAAGTTAAACTCATCTTCAGGCTATAAATACAGCCTTTCCTCCCTCCTTCGAACAAGTGGGAAGTCATAGTGAACCTTTGATATTATAACTCTTCATTTTTCATATCTTAATGCCATTGTAATGCCATTTGTGTCACCATAGATCATCTTCATGCCTTTGTAATTCTCTTAGCAAGTCCACCTCTTGGCAAATCCTTTGTGGTTTTCTTGGCAAATCTATCTCTTGGCAGGTCTAGCCCCAAAATTGTTGTTTGTTTGTCTGAAGTTCGGTTTGTTTTGATTAGATCAATGGTTTCTTCACTCATCAGCATTTTCATGTTCTGATATTTGACAGTTTCCACGTGTTCTCTATCCTTCATTGATATCATTTTCTCTTATCTAATGGGGTTGACATCCGCATAAGGAAGCTCATGCTTATTGGATGTGACTTCGTGAGTAATCCTCGCATAAAATATCTAATCAATTTTCTTTAGTGTCTTTGAGTTGCAGGTTTACCAAGATCGCAACGAGGAGCTCATCATCTACTTTGCACCTATATCATTTGTCACCATCTTCTCCCAAGGTACTAAGCCCTTGCATATTCGAGGTTATTTGGTGTTCTTTGATTTCTAGCTCACTAATTTGGATATGAATAACGAAAACCCGATCAACATTCTGGCATGCCTAGTGGGACTCGAACACAAGTTATTATCATTGGTTTCACAACTCGTTGCTTTATCTATCATTTTCCTATTAGTGTTTGTTGTCATAATTTCATTTTCTGTTCCATATGGTATTTTGTGGTTAACGTTGATGTTGTGGGAAGTGTTGTTTTCTGTGTTGTCTTTGGGTGCTGTGCGATTTGGTAGTAGTGAATGCGTGCTGCGTTGTCATGAACTCCACGGTCTTGTGGGTTTTACGTGATAATTATCTTTGTACTAATACTGTTTGCAACATTTTTTTGTATAGACTAGTCGACGTTATTTTCATCATTTTATTGTTTAGGATATCTCGGTTAGTCATCTTCCGGAGGTTGGTATTTGACGTGTTACAATTAGTATAAAATTTTAAATTTTGTTGTTATTATTATTTTCATAGTAATAATAATAAATACATATAATACATTAGTAAATAATAAGAAAATCAAAAAGAAAAAGAAAGAAAAAAACAATATTTATTATCCTAAAACTATAACCTACCCCCTAATTTCATTAGCTTGACCAACTTGGCCGAGCTACTCCCTCACCTCCCCGCCCAAGATCCTATTCACCTACCTACCCCGCATTTCTCTCTACCCAATCCCCGAGTTACTTCCCACACTCAACTCACCTCTCATTATCCCTCAGCCACACCAGAGCTATCTCTCTTCCTCACCGAGCACTTGACCTACCGACTCCTCTTATTCCTAATATCCTAAAACCTACCCAATTCCCAACTCCATTCTCTACCCGAGCCACTCGGCTCCACGTAAATCCTCACCCACACATAGACCATTTCGGACTAATCCACTCGGCTCCACGCTCTCTACTCAAGCTCACACCAATCCCATATCCTTTCCACTCACTCTAACTCATCACTTGACACTCCACCCCTTAATGAGCCACCTCACTCCTCTCTCCCCACTCGGCCATCCAAATCGCTTTCTCCTCATCCTCGAAGACTCTTCCACCCGCACCGAGTTATTTACCTCTTCCCATCGATACTCAATCCAACTCCCTCGTCCCTCGATCTGAGCCATTCCCTTTCTACTCCCTCGGCTTTAACCCATCCACCACCTCTCTCCACTTTGTATTTGTTCCCCTTGGCTCACCTCACAATCCAACCGCATGAATTTCCTCACCATGCGGGTTCTCTCCCCACCGTTTACAAAAATTCACTCCATCTCATGCTCTGCTTGAGCCATCCTCGCCGCTTCACGCTCACACCCCAACTCAATTCCCATCCATCTCCCCTTCCGTCCTCACCGAATCAACTCACCCTTTTTAACTCGGCACCATGATTCTTCCACCCTGCTAACTCTTTTTTTCTTCATGATCGCTTCCCTCGGTTGAGCCATTTCTAATCATCACCACCCCACGTTGAATGTGGGGTAAAACTCCACTTTATATCATTTCACCAAAAATAAAGCATCTTATTTCAAAACAAAAACAAACTTATCATTTCAAACAACGTATATCATTTTATAGTATAAGCTATCTTGTTTATATTTTATTCTTATTTATAGTTCACTAAACAAATAAACACAACGCACACATTGATATTCATCATTTGTTTTGTTAACGATAATTTCTTTCATTTTGATTTCAATCAATAGTTTATCATTTTATAGATTGTTTTTATAGTTTTTAGTTTGTTTTGTCATTTTATAGTTCAATCCTAGTTAATCATTTGAATCCATTACCACATTGCATAGTTTTTTGATCTATAGTTTCATTCATAGTTCCTCATTTTGATTTGGAATATAATAGTTATTCATCGTTTATTTCATAGTTTAGTTTATCTTAATTCATATCTTGCTTATTATAATTACATATGAAAGTGAAACTACTTTTTTAATAAGATTAATTTTCCGTGCGTAGGGATTTCTTTTGCACACAAATATTAGAACATATTTTATCGTCTTTCTTGTATCTTTTAACCCACGTCCACTAATTCTCTTATTTTCTTTTATAGAAATGTCTACGAACTTGCGCAACCCCTAAATTATGCTATCAAAGATCAATTGCTAAACAAAAACATGCCACAGTCTCCTCTCACCAACCCCATCCGTGATCGTGAATCATACACAACTTTAAGGTCCTCGGACATTCTTGGTCATTGATCACGACTTCAAACACCGTCCACCCAAATAAGAAAGAAAGCACTTTCTGGGATTACTTGGAGCCTACACTTTGCTTGCCTCAACTTGTTGCCAGATAAAAAGGAAAAGTGTTATATAAGTATTCTTCATTTTCTCTATTTGCTCCTTTTACATCGCAACTCCCTTTTCTTGTGTGTGTGTGTCCTCATCAAACGATAACATTTGGATTTGGGTTAACAAATAACTTTCATTTCTCATCCTGCTTGCTCATATAGTTTAAATAGGAGGTTCAATCTTCTACATCACACATTTTACCACACACTTAAAACTTCACAAACCAATTAACACATCAAAACATTCCTTTCACCTAGTTCATTGATTGGGATTTGATCACCCAATAGGAAACTATTTTAGACATTTCTAGCCACAACTTACCTGAAACCAAACATAGTTTTCCTTCTTCTAGGTCCTCTCAAAACCATCTTCTTTTTCTTTTCACATGTTCTTAATCAAAAAAAGGGAAAAAAGAACTGTTTACTTGATTTTATTGGTTTAGTTAGCATAATAATAGTTGTTTTTATGCCCATAATTACTCGTTCATCCGTTAAAAAATGGAACATGACTCTTCATCCCAACAAACATCCATCACAATAGTTGTTGTATTGTGCCCTTGATTACCTCTTTCATGGGCACTCACCCCCTCATCACTAGTTCTCACAAAGGACCCCTTGTTCATAATTCGACCTTAGATGAGACCAATTCTTTCTTATACCATCAATCTATCCCGTCTAGGCCAGCCACCCCACCATCTGTTAGATCAGCCTTTTGGAAATCATATCTTTCCTCGCGGTGATGTAGAGTTTCAAAAACTTCTTGATGCCAATCCGATGGCTCTCCAAGACTATCTCCTTAGAAAATCCACTCAGATTCCTCCAGATGGTCCACCACTTCAGTAGATTTACTCTTATTAGACCAATCTCAAAACACCCAACTTATCGTAAATGAACTTCTTACATCCCAACATGACCTCTGCTTCATCTTCTACCAATCCACCATCCCACCAAACTACTTAGTTAGTCACACCTATTCCCCTAATCTCCCTCCAATCAATACAACTATTATAACTACCATTCCTATCACCTCTTCAGCCACAATTATCACTAGTGCCCCTATCCAACATGCCCACACATCACATCCCCTATCTAAAACACGTAGGTTCCTCTCACATCACACATGCATGTCATTACTTCCCAACCCCCTTTATAGGTCCTTTGTATTATTCAATGTCTCACCCATTCCATCAACCTATCTATGCCCACATCCCCACTCAACATTTTCTCAACAACCTACCTAGTCCCAACAATCATACCATGTCCCCATTTCTCAACAACAATTATTTCATCAACCACCACTTCAATCACAGACCATGATTTACACTCACCCCTATCAAATTCCTCAAACACCCACGCATCCACAAATCAGCAACAAACTCATCTGATTACTTCTTACATGTAACCACCACCTCTCATTCCTCAACAAACTCTTCCCAATGATCCTGCATAGGCCTTAGTGAATCGATTAGCCAATCTAGAGGCCACCACTTTGGGATTTAGAGTCTCATTATCATATGAGAAAATATGCAACAAACCTATCCATCCACCTATACCTATTAAACCATATCCTCTACATTGGGAATTCCCAAAATTTAGCAAATTTAATACTAAAGAGGACCCATGAACATCTTATACATTCAAACATGCATGATATCTCATTGTGCATGATCAAGACTTGATGCTTTTCACTTTTCCTATGTCTTTAGTTGGTCCTGCGTTAGAATGGTATAACAATATCCCCCAACATTCAATATTTTCCTTCTCTTAGCTTGCACAATTATTTTTAGAACACTTCTCAATTAATATCACACAAAGTAACCATTCATGATCTATACCATAAGAAAATTTGAGGATGAATCCATCATGGACTTCATCACCGATGGCGTAACACTATAAACTAGTTATCTTCCCTCTTCCACAGACCGATCTTATTGAACTTTTTCATGGTCATGTGTGAAACATATAGCTTCTACATTATAGATCCAATCTTTCTAAACTTTCAAGGAAGCCTTCACTATGGCTCAAAGCTTGAGACACGTGCCCTCGAACAAGGTCACTTAAAATTAAGATCAAATAAGCCCAAACATGAATTCACCAAACCATCTATGCATCAAATGACAAGTCAAAAGTAAGCCAACGTTGTCATTGTTAAATCATCTCCCGCATCTACATCTACTACATTGGCTCAACAACGATTCACATGACCAACGCCCAACTACACTCCTCTCGGGAGTCATACAACATGATATTTGACAAATTAATGACAAAAGTGAACTTGATCAAATTTCGCCTATCCAACTAGTTGTTTGAGTTAAGACCAAAAATCGCATGGTATCGTGAGGACCATTATTGCAAGTACCACCAAGTTTGAGGACACGACATAGAGAGATGTTGAAATTTCAAGGATTTGGTCCAAAGACTCATTGATTAGGGATATCTTCAGGTAGATAATATAAATGCCTCACCCAATCAACCACTGGACATCTTTAAACAACCATTCCCAAATCACGCACCAACATCAACAAGTCAAGCCACCACTTCTTCTACACCCCAAGCACCTAACACTCATACCATAAACATGTTGCACACTATTGATCAAGATCTTATCTCATCCACAAATTCACCCTCTTCATCAACCATCATATCCACCTCCCTAGACATTCTTCCTACATCCACAAGTTCATCAACATTCATTCCCATACCCACACCAATCATATCTACATCCATCTTAACATCTCTTCCCACACCCACACTCACTTCCATATATTTTATCACACCTTCCCCATTTATAAATATTAATCCTACTGATCACATATCACATCCACTTTGTCGGGTTTAATTACCTTATCTGCAACCATTCCACCTTTACCCATTGTCTCATCCTTAGCATCACTTCTAGTCCCTCTTTCCGCACTCTTACCCACACCCACTACATCAACTATTGTGACCACATCTACATCACCTTCTTCTTCTACAACACTTTCATCACTTGAAGAATTTTGAAATCACTCCAACTTGTGATGACTTCAAGTAATCATCCCACCTCTCTACACAATCAGACACCTACACATCAAACTAATTTCCACCCATGTCACTAAAAATACCACCTTTGAAACCTCCAGTAGAGATTTATTTTCATTCATCCCAAGGGTCTCTATTTACAAACAAGATCTATACCCCATTTTCCCAACATCCTCCTTCACATCTTCACAAAAAGGTAGAGCTTCCTTCTCCTAATACCAATCCTCCCAAATCCATCATCTTCCTTTATTTTAGACCACACTTATTCATCATCTTCCTTTATTTTAGATCATCCTTCATTGAAAACCCACCTACTAAAAACAACACAATGATGTTCTCTTTCCAAACCACATCCCAAAAGCGAGTCGAGGGCATCCACATCATCAAAACCATCCCAAATCAAACACATTCGAACTCCTTCCCAAATCTAAGGCAATATCTAAGGCTACCATTACAACTCCCCACACGTCGAGGACATCATCAACTTCATCACAAAAACTTTACCTTATAACCACATCATCACCTATTCCATCAGGATATTATACTACAATGTTTTATCAGTTACTCAGGCCTCAAAATCACCTTGCCACCAATTAAACTTTCGACCCAAGTGCACGGAAGCCTTCATGGTTTGACTCTAATCTTATTTGTGTATTTCATCATGCACAAAAATTACACTAAACACTGTAAATCCCTTCAAACCATCATACACCACTTTATCAATGAGAATGATCTTCTTGATGAGGGAGAACCAACTCTTCCACCAACCCAATTAGCTCCCTCACCCCAACATACATCTTCTAGAACATCTAAGCCACCCCTTCAACAAATACTAAAGACTCACCACCAAAAAAATCCAAGAACATCACCAAGAAGAAAGGAGATACATCCAAGGACATCACCAACCTGCCACCAAAATAGGATGTTCTCGGGATGGTCCCCCTCTTTTGATCAATGTTGTTCGAGATAACCACCCATTCTGGACCACATAACCCTAACTCCACCACACAACCTAAGCCAAAGACCTTTGTTGTTATCCCTCCTCCTAGGATTTACCTCATCCACACCCCATCACAACCTAAAGTTGTCATCGCTGCTCCCACCACTCATCCCCCTATCAACCCCTCCATCTTTCTCTAAGGATAAGGTATTTGTTTTGGCCTCCCTTAATCCCACTTCCATCAAACAAACCATTATCAAAAAACTTCACAAAAAATGGTTAAAATGTTCCTTTATGAACTCATCCAAGTTCTCCTAACCACAAACATGCTCTTATTGAGGTTCTACAACGGATCCGGTATCATCTGATGAGCCTCAACCCCTCGCGGCTCTAGTTGATGCTCTCGCAAGCATCCACCACCATGTCCTTGAGGATTTAGAAATCCCATGACGATATGCCTCAGGAAGAGGACACAATCTTCCTCTCTTCATCATGGTCCACATCAATGACATGTGCATCCAAAACTATGATTGATAATGGTGCTAGTATTAATATAATTTCTTCTCACACCTTCAACCAACTCAAACTACCTAACACCATTATCGTTGAATCTCCTACCATCCTTCATGCTTTTAATGATGTTGTAACCCCTCCATTGGGTATAGTTTTCCTTCCCATTCATGTCATCCATAAACTCCTCCATGAGCTCTTCTATATTATAGAAGGAGAATTTCAAGTATAATCTTCTACTTGGATGTCCTTGGATTCATGTCATGCATTGTGTCCCATCTACCCTCCATTGTTGTATTAAATATGAACATGAAGGGACCATTTATGCTCTCCCTACCGATGCCCCTCCTTTCAAGACATGTCACATGATCTATAGACCTAAGGATGTGCTTGTCCCCAAATCCAACTCTTCTTCTGGTGCATCCACTAGTTCTTCTATGCCGCATCTACATTACCCCATGATGGATCTTCGATGTTATGATGTAGTGCACCTTACCTTAGGAGAATATCAACTCCTCACTCTTAATTCTCTTCCTTCTCCCAACCATCTCGGCCGCCCTGATAAGGCCCCCATGTATCAGTAAAATGTTGGGGAAATCATCACATTTGGCTCCTCTTCTCTCAAAACCAACCTAGTCATGGAGGCCTCGATTCTGAAAAAAACCAACCTATCTATGGTGGTTTTAGGTTTCTTGGAAAACCATCCTTCACCCATACATACCTTTACCATTGTACATGGAAAGGGTTTGGTATGGGGCTTGAACAAGGTCTCATGTTGTCTCAAAACCAAAAATTGACCTTCTTCTCATGCTGAAAATTACCCTAACACAAAACATATATAATGGCGGTTTGGGTTTTATCGACAAACCATCCTTTTTCCATACATACCTCTATTTGTGCATGGAAGGGGTTTGGTATGGGGCATTATGAACAAGGTCCTCATGGCAATGTCTTCAAACAAACCGTGAACCATGTGAAAAATTTGGCTTGGGAATACAAAGATCCCTCCTTCTTTAGGCATGTCTGTATCCTCTCCCATCAACCTTGATTCACCTACCTCCTCTCCATCTGACTATCTTACCAATCTAGAAGATACCTCCTCTCCATCCAGCTATCTTACCAATATATATGATACCTCCTCTTCTATTTGATTATCTTGTCTAACTATCTTATCAATCTAGATGATACCATATATATTCCCCTAAACTGTTTTTTTTTAATTTCCACCATTTCCCTCGGACCGGTTAGTTATAAATTTGGAAACGAAACCGGTCCCTTCCTCTTAAACATCAGAGATGGTAGAGGAATATTCCCCTACCATTGACATTCTTCAGTGTGGTGATGATAATTCTATTCTTTCTTACATGGGGGTCGAGGATTCTCATATCAGAAGTCCCTTCCCCTAAAACTTCCACTCTCCTAAATGATTCCACTATCGACATTAATATCGGGACTCCTCAAGATCCTCACATCCTTAAGGTGGGCCAATCTCTAGAGTCGCAAGAACTCGAATCCTTCACCTCTTTCTTATCCAAAACAGCTAGGCCTTTGCATGGTCATACTTCGACATGTCAGGTCTTAACCCTTCATCATTGTTGTCCATAACATTGTCACCATCCCCAACGTTAAACCGGTTAGGTAGAAGCTTTCACCGCATGCATCCTTGACTTTCTCTCCTTGTCAAAGAGGAGTTACAAATTCTTCTTTCTGCCAATTTCATCATCCCCATTGAATATTTCTAATAGGTTTCTAACATCGTACTCCATCGTTAAAGCATCAAGAAAGCTTCATATATGTATTGACTTTCAAGATCTTAATCTCTTTTCCCTAAAGATGACTTTCCTCTTCCTAATATCGATCAACTTGTGGATCTTACCGTAGGAAATGAGATGCTTTCTCTGATGGATGGTTTTTCCAGCTATAATTAGATTCTCATCGCACCAAAAGATCAACATAATACCTCCTTCATCACCCCATGGGGGACCTTTTTCTATCATGTCATGCCCTTTAGTTTGAAAAATGTTGGGGCCACTTATCAACGAGCCATGACCTATATCTTCACGACCTCATACATAAGAATATATTTCATGTTGATGACCTCTTGGGAAAGTCCAAACATCGATGTGATCACCTCTCTATC
Source organism: Taxus wallichiana var. yunnanensis (assembly GCA_018340775.1). Taxonomy (NCBI): domain Eukaryota; kingdom Viridiplantae; phylum Streptophyta; class Pinopsida; order Cupressales; family Taxaceae; genus Taxus; species Taxus wallichiana. Next base: position 651,654,218 of record CM031236.1, read on the forward strand.
CTTGAGATCCTTTTCAGATCCTCTCATTTGTTTCTTTCTTCACATTAACTTGGAAAAGTGTGTTTTTAGAGTTCTTACTAGAAAATCCTTGGCTTCATCAGTTTCTATTAGGGGAAATTTAGGTTGATCCTACAAAAATTAAAGAAATCCTCTAAATTCCTCCTCCTTCCAATCTCAAACAACTTTGAAATCTTCAAGGCTACCTCCAATCTGTCTTTCATTTCATCTCACAAATTTTTGATCGTTGTCATCCCTTTCATTACCTTCTTCAAAAGGACATAAACTTTGATTGGGATCACAACTGTCAAAAGGATTTTGATGATCTTAAACAATATCTTTTATCTCCACTAGTGCTCACACCTCCACATGAGGGGGAGCCCTTTTATTTATACATCTCTATAACCAATCATGCTTTAGGAGCCATGTTAGCACATTGTAATGACCAAGGTCATGAGCAAACTATCTATATATCATTTATGCTCTTAATGACTGGGAAACTCAATACACTAAATTTGAAAAGTATGTTCTTGCTCCATTTTATTTTTACTTCAAAACTTTGACATTATCTTCTTAATCACAAGACTTATGTTGTTACTATAGCTTCCAACCCCTCAAAAAATGCATTCTAAACCATATCATAAAATCGCATCACTCGGTGGCTCATGCTCATGACCAAGTTTGACCTTGAATTCATTCCTCAAAAATATATTAAGGGCCAAGCTATTACCAACCAATTAACATAATCCCCTCTTCCCAATATGTAACCTCCTCATGAGTACTTTCTAAATGAATCCATCAATCAGTCTAATCATGATCCACTTAAAATGACTCTCTTCTTTGATGCTTCTAAATGTCAACAAGGGGAGGTTGGGCATCGATCTCATTCCTCCTAAGGATGCTCCTCTATTCCCCCTGCATTCAAACTTGACTTTGAATGTACAAACAATATGGTAGAATATGAAGCCCTTATACTAGGTCTTGAAACTTTGTCTCTCTAGGCATTGATTCTTGACATCTATGGCGATTCATGAATTTTAATAAAACAAGTCACAAGTGAGTATCAGTGTAAAAGTGATACTCTACAACAATATCGTGAAATTTCTCATCTTTTTCTTAAAACCTTTGATTCTTACACCATTCAACTTGTCCCTCGATTGACCAATCATTTCCCTGATATGGTGGCATCCCTCGCATCCCTCATCCCTTGGATACTACAAGATCCCATTTCTTTTTTCTGTCATCATACACCATCATGACAAACCATTTCATAACTTATCCCAAATCCATATTGTTGAATCTGATTCATCAGACCTCTAGTATTCTCAGATCTTCGATTATTTATCCAAATCTATCACTCCTCCTGACCTCTCTAAAAATGCTAAGAGGTCTTTCATCCAATGCTACATTATGTGATCCTTGGTGGAATTATTTATAAACACGAATTTGATGGTGTCCTTCTTGATGCCTTAAATCCCATGAAGCCTCTCAAGTTATCCAAGAAGTCCACGATGACATCTGTGGTGGAAATTTTTTGGATTATCCATTGTTAAGTATGTTCTTCATCTTGGTTATTATTGGCCTTCCCTTAATCATGATTGTTGTGAGTATGTCAAGAAGTGTAAAAATGTCAACAACACTCTAATCTCATTGTGTTCCTAGCCAAGCTTTATAGCCTGCTTAGGATCTATGGCCCTTTTCACAATGGGGCCTTGATCTCATTAATCTAATTAATCCTCATTTTCAACAAAAACACCATTCTATCATCACTATTATGGAATATTTCACTAAATGGGTGGAAGTAATCCCACTCACCTCGACTAAATCTGGTCCGATCATTAATTTCATCTATTAGCACATCATTTGTTGCTTCGTTGTTCCACATAAACTTGTTATGGACAATGGAAAGTCCTTTAAAAATAAGGATCTTAAAAATATGCAATGTATTCAACATCTAACTTATCTTTTCTTTTCCATATTATCCTCAAGCTAACGCCAAGCTGAAGCTACCAATAAAACTCTCCAAAATATCATTTCCAAGACCATTGATCAAGCAGGTCAGAATTGACATCTCCAGCTTCCTTTTTCCCTATGGGCCTATCGCACTAGAATTCACACCTCCATAAGGGCCACTCCCTTTTCTCTTGTTTACGGTTTTGAATTTGTTATCCCTCTTGAAGTTCAAATTCCATCCTTACACGTGTGTCTCTTTGGGACTTCATTTCTAATGAATATTATTGCCAAGAGCATCTAACACAACTTGATTTGTTAGATGAGTGTCTCCTTCTCTTGCTCTTGAGCACCATCATGTTTATCAAGAGCACATCAGTGTGCTTATAAAAAGCATATCAAAGAGTGTGACTTTAAAATAGGTGACCTTGTCTTAAAATAAAATCATAACATCACTACCCTAGAAAGGAGCCAACGGGGAAAGTTTTCTCCCAATTGGATTGGACCATATATTATCATGCATAAGTATGGGTATGGGGCCTATCATTTGGCTTCCCTTGATGGTAAACCAGAGACTAAACCTCTTAATGCATTGCACTTATGACCATTCTATTGTTAACATATATACCCATGAGTAGATAGTCATATCTTTATATCATTCCTCCATCATCAGACCCCTTCCATCTATCATTGTAATGATATGGAACTATGTGGTCTACCATCACTTCCTTGACATGACCTTAAATATGGGCACCATAACTCTTCCCATAGAATTTTCCTTATCGATAGGTTCTCCTTTTTCATGATAACACTCGTGATCATTACACCCATCACCTTCTTGTTTACCTATTAGAACCACATAAAGGGTCTAGGGTGTCACTTACATTAATCATCGTCCCCTCTAAGTGGTTTACCTACCTATACCCACTCTATTCCCATCAAATAAAAATCAACACAAGAAGAAAAGAAAGGTCAAATTATGGATGCTCCTATCTCATATTATCAACAATAGACTAGTCCCTTGAAAGATAGATATTCATAAAAAGCATATAATAAAAATAGATGATCCCACAAAGGACAACTATCATGCATATCTTATCCTGCCATCTAAAATAAAAAGTCAAAAAAAATCCAAAAGCAAAAGCAAAAAGTAGACCATACCCTCGAAGGATGGCTACTCTATTGTATCATGGCAGTAAAGGCTTCCCACATTAATTAACCTTCTATATATCATAACATCCTCAAGAAATCTTCCCGCATTGATCAACTTTATCATATACATTCAAACTTTCCACATTGATCGGTTTGATCTTCCCCCTTCCCAGAGCTGGGGCATAGTCCTAGGAAAAATGCCTATGGAGAATCCTCTTCCCTGCATACAAGTTACATCTCAAACCCCCTTATCGTGTCAACATTAGGTTTATAAGATACTATTGCATCCATTTTTCCCTCATGGTATTTTGGTATAACTACATGTCATTGGTTATGTACTAACACCTACTATTAGATGTAATGTCTTGTAATACCTTGAGTAGTACCCTTGTTTACCTTTCATCCGGTTTGAAGCATGGTTTCCTATGTGCCCTTGTTATGATCATGTGTCATTTATCTCATCAAGGTCACCATTTATCAAAATCACATTCTTCCATATCAAATTTCAAACCATGAATTATATATCTATATGTTTCTCTTTAAGGATGACATATCTTACAATCATCCATAATCCCATGAATTCTATTACTATCTATGAATTCTCTTGCTCATACACTTTTCAGTTTGGGAATTCTACTTGATCTCATTGCAAGTTTGTGAATCCTACTTGAGGATATTTCTCAAATAGCATTCATTATCCAACAACTCCTCATCCCCCACCCTAGTCACCATGTGTTTCATCCACTCATCCTCACTTCTCATCTGCCACTTATCCCACGTTACCCTTCTCACCATTCTTGTCCCCTTTCAAATGGAAATATTCTTCCATTTCACTCTTCCACTTTCAGCTTGATGATATTACTTAATCACCCCTTCCATGTAGGCATCTTGGTTAAGACATACCCTCTTCCTAAGATCTTCCCGCTATAGAAAATCCTTCACCATTTCCTATTCCATCAAATGACAATCAACACCACAAATGTCTTTCCGCTCCATCTCTTCCACTTGAGGCTCTTGCATCATCACTCTCACAACGTGGGCATCCCATTAAGGATTCCCCTCACACTCTCCATCCTACACACGTATATATTCCTCCATCCATTTATGTTACACTCCTTTGTTTCCTTATTTCCTTTTATCACCTCATCTCACCTCTTGTTCAACTCTCGAGCATATACCACTCACTCTTTTCTCATCCTTCCTAGTATCATCTTTACTGGTAATCTTACTTACACACTTTTTCATTATGGAAAATTCCTTAAGGGTTCCCCTTGGTCCATCTTGTCATACCATCTTCCACCAACCTCATCAATCCCTTACTTCTTCATCCATCATTCTTCTTCCTCGACTTGGTGATCCTATTTAACCATTCACGCCACATGGTAATCTTACTTAAGAGTCCCTCTTAAGGTTGATTTTCCATATGTTCCTTCCCCATTCCATCATATTTCCTACATCCTATCTCCCTCATCCCTCCTTGTCATCATCTACTCCAATCAACCATTCCACCCTTGTACCCAATACAATGTTTTCTTTCTCCTTTCATATCATCATTTTGGTTTGGCGATCTTACTTAACCACTCTATGGCATGACGATCTTACTTAACCACTCATGTGGCATGGTGATCTTACTTAAGAGTCCTCTTAAGGATGATCTATCATCTTTCCTCCCCATAACTCCATATTACCACTACCCATATTTCCTATTTATTCCCCATAATCACATCCTTTTACCTCTTATTTCTTCCTAGAACACACCATCTCCCGACTTCCTCGGTCATCATCTCAATCATCCCTTGTTTGGCAATATGACTTAACCACTTTCACACATGATATTATCACTTAACTTAAGGTCTTTCCTTAAGGTAGACTTATCATTCTAGACTTCTCCCTCACCTCATTATTCATTCCCTCCATTGATTTTTCCTTCCTCCCGGCCTCCCCTATTAACCACATTTTTGTCCTACCATTATCCTTTTTAACCTATCATATCACGAAGTGTGTCTACAATCTTACGTTTGTCTCATGTTTTTCCCCATTTTCCCCTTCTTGATCCATCATCCTTCTTACCATTTCCTACTATTGTTTTCATGTCTTGTTTCTTCATTTTTATCTCATTCATCCTCATCCACTGCATCCTCTCCTTGCCTTCATCTTGGCATACCTCATTATCCCTCCTTTCTTTACTCTTTCCATTCCATCTTCTCAAGTTCTCCCACATATATACCTCCATGCTTACCCATGTCATTGTTTGCTCATCCCTTAACATTCTTTCATCATCATCTTCCATTTCGTGCTAATAATTATCAGTGGACTTCTCCTAAAATTCACTCATCCCCATTTTGATGGCCTTATTCCCTCTCTTTGAAATTCTCCTTTTTTTCTTCATTCCTTTCTTCCTCTATGCCCTCTGATTATTATCGGGGAATTCTCTAACGTCCCTTAGTGTTTCATCTTCCATTCCTCATTTACTTTTCCCCTTTCCTCACATTTTCTCCCATTTTCCCTCCCAATCATTATCAGATGACTTCTCCTAACGTCCCTTCAATGACATTGCCTCTTCTATCCCCCATTTCCTTGTTGCTCATCTCCCTTCTCTCCACTCCTACACATTTTCTTGTAACTTTTACCTACCTCTCCACCTCCCTTCACCCTCTTCGATATATCTACATCTTCATCCTACACCCTCTCTCTATTTTATTGTCATCCCCTTATCATTATTTCATGCATCTCCACATATTTTCCAATCCGTGTCATTCCTCCGTTTTCCTTCTCTTTGCATTCCTTATCTTGCTAATTATTCATTACAGTATCTCTTTTCTCGGTTGCCTTCCTTCGCATCACTTTCTTTGTTGTCCTCTCCTCCTTTCTACTCCTTGTTCTATTTCCTTTCCTCTATATCATCTTCTTCCCCTTTTACTTGCGTTTCCTTCTTACTTCCCCATTGATAACCTAATTCTTCAGCGTTGTCCCATCTTTTTTATCATCTCACCCTCCACATGCATTTCCATGCGGTCCGTTCATTATTCTTTACCTTGGATTTCCTCACTATGATCTGGTTCCTTCAATCTTCTCCATGTACTTGCTCTGTCACCTCTTCCTCCCCTTTCATTTTCACTTCCCCACTACCATCCCCTTCATTTCTCTATCACCTCTACCTTTTCCATCACTATGTACCGGTTTCTCTTCCTTTCTCTCATCTTCTCCACATCTTCCTGGTACCTCATCATTTCTTTATTTTCTCTATTCTACCTCCTTTCATATTCTTTAACTTCTTCATCTTCCTCGTCCCCTTCATTTTTTTCATCTCTTCCTTTTTCCTGATTTTACCCCTACTCTCATCTCGTCTTCTCGTTCGTCTCTCCTATCATCCTTCTCTAATATTCTATTTTTCTTATTCTTGTTCTCTTCACCTCCAACTTCTATAGTTCATTTCTTTTCTCGGCTCTATCATCTCTCTCATTTTCCATCATTTCTCTCCTTTCATCCCCTTCACCCTTCATAGCTCCCTTCATTTTGGCTCTCTCTTTCCATTTTTCTTATTTTCCCCTTCTACTCTATCATTTCCTTGTCTTCTTCTTGTTTTTCCTTCATCATTTCCCTCTTCTCCTATCATCCCAATCTCTTATTCCCTTCTCCATCTTTCATCCCTTGTCTCCCTCACATTTGAATTTTCTTGCTCTTCTCATAATCTCCCACTACTCATGTCCCTCCTATTTTCATTTCTCTCCATCATCTTCTACATGTTGTCTTGGTTTCCACCACTTTCATTTTACATGTCTCTCTCTCATTTTCACCCTCTACTCTGTCATCTTTTCTCTTCTCTTTCCCTTTTACTTTTCCTTGTTTGTGTGCCATTCATCCCTTCACTTTTCCTCCCATCATCCTTATCTCTTCCTCTTTTTCCATCTTCTTATTTCTCTTTTTCTATCATCTTATCTGTTTTTGCCTCTTTCATTCCCTGTTTCTATTTTTCCATCCCCATACGATTGGTTTCCTCTTCACTAGACATCATCATCATTCCTTAATCAACATACCCTCTAGCATCCCCCACTTTGCCCTTCTCACATTCATCATTTTTCCTGTCATCCTTCCCCCCTCATCTCTTTACATCCTCTTCTCCTTCTCATTTGTCCTTCCTCATTCCTTTCTTCTCCTTTCATCTTTCTCGGTTTTCTATTTTTCTAGGCCCATTGTGTCCTTCTCCTCCTCTAGTTTATTTATTTTTCTTCATTCTATCATCCCTTTCCTCTTATTTAAGCTCTTCTTTGTCCTCCTCTAATCCATGTTTCCATCATTTCTATCCCTTCATCCCCTTCACCCTTCTTCACTCCCTCCATTTTTGATCTCCCTCCCCCTTTTTCATAGCTTCATCCTATACTCTATCATTTTATTGTCTTCTTCTTCTTTGTCTTAATAATTCCTTTCTTCCCCTATCATCCCTCTTTATTATCTCCTTCGTTTCCTTCCTATGGCACATTTATGTCCCTCTTCTATGCTTTCACTATCTCCTCTAATCTCTTCCCTCTTCTCATCTCACCTTCTTGATTTTTCTTCCTCCTCTTTCCTTCCTTTTTCTCCTCCTCCACCATGTCCGCATTATATTCTACATCCTTGTCTTATTCAATTTCATCTTCCTCCTCTCTATAAAAGTTTTCTCTCCTCCTTTTAGGAGTGGTGTTGTCTCTTCCATTATTGTCAACCCTCTCAAGGAGGCCTTATGACCTATATCCTCATCACGTATTCCCATGACATTTTCGTCTTGGAGGATACCATAACGATCATCACCTATCCCAATTTCGTTCTCTTCCATGAATGTTTTCTCTACTTCTTGCTTCGCACATGTAGCATGATTTTTCCCCTATTTTGCTAGAGAAGTGGAATTACTTTCTCTTTTCTTCATCTACTCTTTTTCCGTCACTTGTGAACCTTTCATATGAAACATGTATTCATAATCATCTTTACCCCCTGTTGGGGGCATTTTATCTCACAATTCTATCAATCTTCTCTCGATGTTTGCCTTTATGGCCATACTCATTCCCCCTTTGGGGCATATTATTTCGCCACCCATAGTCCACTTATATTTCTTGGTCATTTTCATGCCATGTGCTAGTGGAATCATTATTTTCATCCTTGTCCCTTTTGTGGACTTATGATTTTCACTTGATTCCTCGCATACAAAGGATTTCACATACCTTTCACCTTTAGTTGTGCACACTTTGATGTTTTCCTTTAACCCATTGGTCATCATGGTTTACATCCATATTGCAATGATCTTCACCCACTCACTAGTTCGTAGAACGTTATCACCCGTCTCTGTTGAGACCACAATTGTCCTCTACTGATGTGATATTGGAGTCATCAACATGTTTTTCATTATTATTATGATGCTTTTTGCCTGAGGTATCTTGCCTTGGTTATGCATTTCATCCATACTTTCATCACCCACCTAATCTTTACTATCTATCTCTTTCAAACTCATGACTAACTTCCTTTATGTTTTCAATCCCAAATTTGAGGGGGAACACACTCAATCAATCATATTTTCAATACTTCATCATTATTGTCTCGCGAGCTTACCCAACGCAAACCACTCATCAAAAAGGGGCAAATGTAGACACCAATTTTGGTATCGTTCCTCCCCTTCACCCCGCATTCACTCTCCCTCATCATGTTTACCCATTTGAATCCCTTTTCCCCCTAAATTTGAATAAATCCCATTCCCACCAAAAATACACATTCCCTTTAATCATCCTTAATTAGTTAATTAATCCCCTTAATCCTTAATCCTCATTATATGTTAATGGGATCCATGTAAATCCATTTCATAATTAATATTTTAAACTAATTCACATCACCTCACCTAATAATCAAATACTCCAAAATTATTCAAATCATGCACCCCACTCATGAATTAAATAATTATATACTCAAAATCATTCAAATCAGGCATCCCACTCATGAATTCAATAATTCAAAATAATCCACATGGGATTCACTATTGCACCTAATTCATCCAAAATACTCAAATCCCGCACCCCACTCATGAATTAAATAATGCAAAATAATCCACATGAATCCCTATATGTACTACCCATTCAAATCATGTCTCCCCTACTCACTTAATTTGGGTTACTTTTACAAACCAGGGGTTACTTGATAACCCCTAAGTTAACCCCTTCTTCAAAGCTATAAATACAAGCCTTTCCTCCCCTCCTTGGAACAATCAGAAGTCATAGTAAACCTTTGATATTATAACTCTTCATTTTTCATATCTTAATGCCATTGTAATGCCATTTGTACCACCATTGATCATCTTCATGCCTTTGTAATTCTCTTAGAAAGTCCATCTCTTGGAAAATCCTTTGTGGTTTTCTTCCCAAATCCTTTGTGGTTTTCTTGGCAAATCTATCTCTTGGCAGTCCAACCCCAAAATTGTCATTTGTTCGTGCAAGTTCAGTTTGTTTTGATTAGATAAATGGTTTCTTCACTCATCATATTTTCATGTTCTCATATTCGTCAATTTCTGCATGTTCTCTATCTATCCTTCATTGATATAATTTTCTCTTATCTAATGGGGGTCGACATCTGCATAAGGAAGCTCGAGCTTCTTGGAGACAACTTTGTCGTGAAACCCCGCATAAAATATCTAATTAGTTTTCTTTAGTGTCTTTGAGTTGCAGGTTTACCAAGATTACAACAAGGAGCTCATCATCTACTTTGCACCTGTATCATTTGTCACCATCTTCTCCCAAGGTACTAAGCCCTTGCATATTCGAGGTTGTTTGGTGTTCTTTGATTTATAGCTCACTAATTTGGACATGACGAAGAAAACCCAATCAACATTTTGCACGCCTTGTAGGACTCGAACACAAGTTATTATCATTGGTTTCACAACTCATTGCTTTATCTATCATTTTCTGCTCCATATGGTATTTTCATGTTAACATTCACGTTGTGGGAAGTTTTGTTTTTCTCTGTGTTGTCTTTGGGTGCTCGTATATGCAGTAGCGATGAATGTGTGCATTGTTGCAAACTCCTGGTCTTTTGGGTTTATTGTGATAATTACATTGTACTAATGCTTGTTTGTAACATTTTTGTATATTTGGTGTTGGCATTATTTTCATCATTTTATTGTTTAGGATATCTCGGTTAGTCTTCTTTCGAGGTTGGTATTCGATGCGTTACAATTAGTATAAAATTTTAATTTTTGTTGTTATCATTATTTTCATAGTAATAATAATAAATACATACAATACATTAGTAAATAATAAGAAAATCTAAAAGAAAAAAATAAAAAATAAAACAAGATTTATTATCTTAAAACTATAACCTCCCCCTAATTTATTATTCTCTCTTGTCGCGAGCCTATGCCTCTATCCTTTAAACTTGACTTCGATTGTACTAACAACATTACGAGTATGAAGCACTTGTCTTGGGCCTTCAGACTACCATAGCCTTAGATGTTAAATCCATTAATATCTTTGGTGACTCTCAACTGGTTGTGAACCAAGTCAATGGTTTGTACTAGTGTCGTAACAAGGTCCTTAAAAAGTATAAACATCATGTTGACATACTTTTGACCACGTTTGACACCTACCTCATTCAAAACCACTTCACGATCCACTAACAAATTTGCGGATACCATGTCTTACCTCGCCTCACAAATACCTACCTCACCTTTAGACTCTAAAATCTTTGTCATAGTACAACGGTTGCAGTCACCCTCTTATCTTATCTGCATCGTCAATTTTGTGGGAAGAATCGAAACCGACCCACGTGATATTTTCTATGACGGTTTGTTTACTACCTCTCCCTTTCAATTATGCCTCTAGATCTCACTCTGATGAGCGACGAGCCTTCCTAAAAAGTGTCTCTTGTTATGTAATTATGGGGGTCTTCTCTACAAACATGGCTTTGATAGTATCCTCCTACAGAGCCTCACTAGTTCTGAAATTTCATACACCATTACATAAATCCGTGATGGGATTTATGGTGGACATTTCAATGGCCTCACCGTTGCTAAACGTATCCTTCACCTCATCTATTACTTTGGTAAACCCTTAACCAATCTCTGCTATGAATATGTCAAATGTTGTGTGAAGTGTCAACAACACGCTAACCTTCACCACACCCCAAGTCACGCCTTACAAGTTTCCAGAGACTTTTGGCCTTTCTCTCAATGGGGTTTGGATCTCATGAGTGATTAACCCTTATTCTTCTTAACGTAAATCAATGGATCATCACAACGATTTGAATACTACATAAAATGGGTGGAGGTCATTCCTCTCATTTCTATTAAAGCCTAAAAGATTGTGGAATTCATCAATCATCTTATCATTTTTCATTTTGGTGTTCCTCATCACCTTATCGTTAATGATGACAAACAATTTTTAAAAAACAAAACCCTACGCAAATTGTGTGACAACTTTGGCATTAAACTCAGTTTCTCTTCACCCTATTACCCACAGACAAATGGCCAAACCGAATCTTCCAAAAAACCCTCAATAAAATTCTTATGAAATTTGTGACAACACTAGTAAGGATTGGCACACGCACATTCCTTTTGCCTTATGGGCTTATCATACCAACATTCATACCTCTACCAACACCACACCTTTCTCTTTGGTCTATGGTATAGAGGTCGTCTTGCCTCTTGAAGTCCAAATTCCATCTCTTCATATATCACTCAAAGATATGCTCTTTGACGACGATTTCTGCTAAGAACATTTGGCACAACTTGAGTTACTAGATGAACACTATCTAAACGCTCTAGACCACCTTCAAATCTACTAAAAATGCATCAAGCGTGCCTATGAAAAACGTGTTCATGAATGAACCTTCAAGGTTGGTGATCTTTTCCTCAAGGAAAACCAACATGTAACCAAATCCGAGAAAAGTAAACGAGGCAAGTTTACCCCTAATTATCTTGGACCCTATATTGTTACCCATGCCTATGGATCAGGTGCTTATCATTTATCCTCTCTTGAGGGTAAACTCGAACCTGAGCCCCTTAATGATTTGCATCTTTGACCGTTATATTGTTGAATAAAGTACTACATCACTTTATGTCACTTATATGCTCATCCCTTGAGCGAACCTTTCCTTTCATCTACCTCTTTTAAGGACCAACAACTCAAACAAAATTGTGTGATTATCCATCACCCTTTCAGCCTTGTCTTAAATATGAGTACCACGACTCTACTCATGGCATGATTCTCATGGATACTTTTCATCCTTTTCAATATGGAATCCCATGGTCGTTCATCACTTGAAACCCTCTTTCATAGCTAACCTTTTCATGTTATGGTTTTGCCTTCATAAAAGAGGCCTATACTCCTTTATAGTCTTGTCCATGACTTCAAGTCCAAAAATAAAAATAAATGGGATACAAAAACTCTACTCCTTGATTCAAACTTCTTGCAAATAGACGATTCCCTAAAAAAGGACATCTATATTTCTCTCTCGTGCTTCTATAAGTATATTGCTCCTTGAAGGACAACTAAAAAAGTTAGCCACCTGTTGTACTTAGTTTATCTAACAAAAAGAAGACTAGCCTTTGTATCTCTCAAATAAAATTAATTTTGGAGCTTCCCGCATCAATTAGCTTCACGAAGACCTCAAGGAGAACCTATTTATCCTAATATAGACTTCCTGCATCGATCATTCTATACATGTAAAAGTAAAAACAAAATAAAAAGTCAAGAAAAATACAAACTTTTGGTCATGGACTTGCTATTCTAGTTTTGGGTATCTTGCAGAAGGGGCATACTATCCCACAACAAGGTTACGCTTAACAAACCCCTTCACCCTACCTTCATTTATTTACTCCTATCAACTCAAGGGATGTGGTGTGTATTCTATACATTGTGATCACACAACTTCTCACTCCTATTCATCCCAATATAGACTTCCGCATCGATCGGTCTATCGTGTAAAAAGTAAAAATAGAATAAAAAGTCAAGAAAATAAAAACTTTTAGTCATGGACTTGCCTATTCTAGTTTTGGGTATCTTGCAGAAGGGCATATTGTCCCACAACAAGGTTATGCTTAACAAACCCCTTCACCCTACCTTCTATTTATTTACTCCTATCAACTCAAGGGATGTGGTGTGTATTCTACACATTGTGATCACACAACTTCTTTCACCTATGGACTTATCACTCATGCAATGTTTCATAAGTCTAGGGGGTATAACGATTATGTTCATACTTGTCAACTATAGGCATGCCGCCTCTTTTCTTTTCTTATTTGTTTACTTATTGTTTCTTCAAACAGACAAGACCATCAAAATGGACTCAATCATAACACTGTCATCTATGCCTACACTTAATTCACCTTGCCTATTACCTATTCAACATTCAACCTTGCCTATTTTCAAAATACCTTACCCAACCAACTTATTCCAACCTACCTACCCAACTTACCTACCCAACCTACCTCCTCAATTTACCTAACCTAATCTCATTCTTCCCTAGTTTAAGGGAGAACTACATCGGCTTGAGGCCCCTTTCGCAAGGGCTATGTAGGAAGCACTCCGAGGGCATGGGGCCCTCAAAGGTTAGCTTGGCCACTCTTTTCCCCACCATTCTTCCCCATAACCAAAAACCTAGCTAGTTAGTTTCCATAAAAATAATAACTTGGAAATAATCTCAAAACAAACCATACATTACTCCTGTACACATTATAATTTACTTTCTATAATAACAATAACACAGTAGATTAAATAAAGCAAACACAACCAAACCATGTCTACATATAATTTCCATAACATCAATATATTAGAAATCCAAATTAAACTCAATCAAGCCTACATAACTAGTTTCCATAAAACCAATACTATGGAAATCCAAATAACATCATCTCATATTACAACAACATCAACCAAACCATGCCTAATCATTTAATTTCCAAAACCTCAATACACCCACCTTGGCCTACACCTTGGCCTTACCCACGGCCTTACCTATACACCCAACCCGAACGACCATTTGACACTCGAATTCACTTACTTGTTGTACCTTGTGATGATGTTACTCGTGTTGTTTAGCCTACCAAACTTGCCTTGCCTTATGTCATGATGTTTATCTTGACCAGGACCAAACCTTTTGGTGCTTTGGAACCCACCTAATTCCCATTCTGCACCTAGCCTTGTTGTGTTTCTAGGACCGTATCCTATACCTTGGATACCGAACCACATTAACCTTGTTTTGATAAACTATTGACCTTTGACGATGTAGAGTTTGTGATCTCTTCAACTGGTGCCTTATTGCATTGTACACACGTGCATACATTCAAATTCCACTGCCTATTACCCACACCGATATCACCATTACCTACACCCACACCTTACCACCTTTTTCATCACCTACCCCTTTATTAAACCCATCACTGATTCGCACTGCTACTTCATCATTTCTTGGTTTGGGGATCACCTCCACCCATACGTGGGCTAACCTAACTTTCACCCATACACGGGAAACCACCTCTATTTTGTCATCATCGCTTATCAATACAAGCTACGCGACAAAAAAGGGAAAATGTAGACACCCAAATTAGGTCACACCCTACCAAGTCCCCTTCGATTAACATACATCTAACCATGACCCCTCCTCACATCATTATTAATTTAATTACCTAAATTAAATTAATTTCCACCTCACCTAGCCACCTCATCTCTCCACCTCATCCTAGACCTATTCCAAGCCTATTAATTAACCTAGACTAAGTCCCCACTCCCCTTAACTAACTAGGACTCATTCTAACCCTAATCTTAATTACCTATTATTCCTCTAACCAATTTCCCGTTCCATTTAGCAACAACCCATACTCTTGACACGGGATCATTTCTGAATCACACCAAAATTGGGAAGAAAATAATTTTTTTGGCAAAGTATGACCTTTTGTCCCTAATCGTCGCCGATTACCTTAAATAATGAGTTTGATCCTTTACCCGGGTTCCTGAATCTCTCTTCCTAGATCTTATGGCCTTGCATCCTAGTTGTCAATGAGTTTAAGAGTATAAATATTTAGACCCGATCGTCATCCACAAGCACTCTCTTGACCTTCTTATGTTTTATTATTACTTTAATATGTAAGGGCGAGGTTATGGGATGGATTTTCCACTAAGACTTCCATCAGGATGAAGGTTGTGCTCGAAGGAGAAATTTGTGATACCATGGTCCTGTAAGTGTGTTGGGTCAATATCAATAGAAGTTCTGATCCTGCGAGGTTTTGCATGAAAGGATCTCCTTATGGAAGTTAGAAATCTTTAAAAGGTCTAAGATTGAAATCTTAGCTATGGCCTTCTCTAATTGATCTAAGACATCATAATGACGCTCTTAAGGAGGAGGGGAGGAGGTTATGAGATAACAAGGTGATCTCATCAAATTGCCATGATGCACTCCCTTGATCTGATCTTGATTGTGTTGATATGCTCACAAGAGAATCAACACAACCTATTAAGGCATCAAAATGGTTTGTCTTTGATACATAATTGGTACTCTTATTTTGGGACGACTGTCCCCCTGATTTTCCTTTCCTTTCCTTTGTGCTTAGGGAAAGGTTCTTTAAAAATCTCCATGTTTGTGTTTAGAGATTTTGTAGGGGTGGAAAAATCTATTTCTACGTCACTATTGTCGATCAAATCCTAAATGTAATGTTTTAGTTTTAAACACTTGTATCGGTTTGTGACCCTTAACATGGTGAAATCCACAAAATTCATTTTCCCTAAACCATGATAGCTTAGGTGCATCATCCTCCTAGGGTTATGATTCGGAGGTATTGAACCATATTGTGACCTCTAACTACTTTAGTATTGATGATATTGAGTCAGATAGAGGAGTGAAACATAACATTTATACTCCGTAGGTGAAGCTCCCTTCTGAGCTTTAAAGGAGCATGGTTTTGAACGGCTTGTACTTGTTTAGAGTCTACTATTCCATCATTGACAACATTTTTGTTCTTATTAGGAACAAACTTTGTCTTGTCATTAGTTTTGGAATCATTATGATCACATGAAAAGGGTTTTAGGGTCCCTCTGGCTAACAACACTTTTTTATTTGACTCCCTTTTTTATTACCTCTTCAAACGTGTTTCCATAATGCATTTTCAAGTGGAGCGTAATGTCTGGGGTGGAGGTTGGGAAAAATATAATTATCAACTATTTTTCAGGTATGGAGCAAGGGAAATGGCTAGCTAACCCTCTCCATCGTTGTAGGAAAGTAGTGAAGTTCTCATTGTTTCACATTGCATAGATCTAACATGGTGACATCACTCTCTATATTAAAAGAGAAGTGACGTACAAAATGTTCCACTAGTTCTAGCCATGTAGATATGGATCCCTTGGGGATGTGTAAAAACCACTCTAGTGCATGTCCTCCTAAACTCCGTGGGAAGAGGTGAATAAGATAGTTGTCATTATACACGACCTCTTGACATGCCATATAAAAATATTTGATATGATCTCAGGGATCACCTTTTCCCTTGTATTTATCAAACTTTGGACAATCAAAATGTCATGGGAAAGGTACTTGTAACATGGATCTATCAAATAGATAAGGGCATAATTCATCGAACTGGTATTTCTTGCTTTATTATTACAGTTTTCCTTCTTACAATGCTAGAAGGGCATTCTTCATAGTGGACCACTCTTGATTGAAGAGTGGATCTTGTGTGGGTGGCATAGGTCTGTATGAAGGGTTAAATCTAGGTGTATTCCCACCCCTATTCTCTGCAAGAAATTCTTCATAAGGGTCTTTTTCGTGTCTCCGTTGAGGAGTATTTGTTTGGAACTCGTGAAACAAAGCTTTAGGTTTTGCTTTCAGTATAACTTGTTTCAAAGCTTTTGGTTGTTCCTTATTTATATGTGAAGCCAAACTTGCCAATTGGCAAGTGAGAGTTTGTACTTTTTGTTCTAACGTTACTTCTTGAGTAGGTATTTCATTACAATCTTTGTTAGGAGGAGGTTGCTCATGATGAGAATGTTCCTCGTGGTCTTCACATCATATTCTAACAATAGGTATCCGATAGTCTCCATCATTTTCAAAAGGTACCTCCTCATTATTATGTCATTTGAAGTAGAGGTGTGTCCTGCGTTTAAAATCTCATTAACGAGTGTGACAAGTTCGATCTACTTATTCTTCTCCATGAACCATTTCGTGCAATGAGATAAGGATATATTGTATTGAAACAAGTAAAAGAATTTCATACTTGTTTTGAAACAAGTAATCGTTAATATGGAAGGGATGAAGCTCTACATCCATATGAGGAGAATCCTCCTCTCCACCACTATTGTCGATCATGACATTATCCTATAAAAGAGGGTTGTCACATCCAAAGAGATTGACTTCTAAATTTCAGGGACCCCATTCTCGAAGTAGGCATACTTGAAGCAGGGGAGTACAACGTGAAAGGATTCCACGAAGGTTTACTAAAAATGGACTCTAGGAAAACACGTAGCATAATCACAAAAAGGTGACTATAAAATAGCCATGAATCCAATAGGTCAATATGAACCTAAGGATGCTAAAGAATAAAGAATGATCTACCCTAGCAAGGTAATATATGACACAAGACTTCTAGGACAATACAATAACGTATAAAACTCAAATCTAGTCACAACAAAAGTTAATCCCTATGATTTTTCGAGATAGGTTTGAAACAAATAGTGATAACACAATATCACCAGTTAGGCCAAGTTTGAAACAAACAAGACCTAAATGCTAAGAACGTTTTGACGTGATCCTCTAATAAGGTATACTAAAAACCAGCTTTTAGACACTAATAAATTCTAAGTCTTATAAAATGCAAGATACAAATGTGAGCGAGTGTAACGTCATCGCTATTTAGACACGTTAATGAAGCTTTGTAAGAAAGTAAGGTTTTAGTATCAAAATGGCGTTATAGCGATGCTAACAAGGTAACCTCAACACTCATAAAACTCAAAACAAGGCTAGGATGTAAAAATGTTCCTAAGTATATCAAGGAATTACTATGTGTGTGAGTAGAGTAACAATACAATCTAGAGATTTAGGCCAAGTTTCACAATGGAAACAAGACGTAAATATCAAAATTGTATGGCTATAATGCGGGCAACATAAAAACTCAAAAGAAGTTAGTGATAAGACAACCTAACTATAATGATAATAAGTCTCAATATGGGTTTGAGACAAAGGGCCTACTAGAACTTGATGACATACCATTCACACTTTCAACACTTACATTCCGAATTGCAACCTAGTCATGCAAGTAGACTACAAAAGTGGTGGACATGATTATTTCTAGTGGTATCCATGTATGTTTGTTCTTCTTTTGTCTCAAAATGAGCAACAAGAAAAACAAAGCAAGGAGACAAGTGGTGATGAAAAATACTTGGTGTAACTTTGGTAGAGTTTCGCCTTGTCTTAAGACAAGTGAAAAATTAGGATAAAGTAATACTAAATAGGTTTCATGATGAAATGTCACATGGTTTAAAATTTTAGAGATTATTTCCCTTGTTTGAAAACAAGAGTTTGAATCCAACAAAGTTGTCACTTTGTGAGATCTCTCAAGTATAATAGCTAAGACAAAATTGGCTCCAAGCTAACAAGCTTCCTATTAGTTCTCTCACCTAGGTTGTTACAAACTACCTCTGTGAGCTCGATTTACCAAGAAAGTCAGACTAACCAGTCTGGGAGTATCTTGGATTTACTTTACCCCCTTCAATACAATGAGCAAAAAATTACGTTCAATTGTATTTTCACTAGGTCATAATGGAGGTAACTTTGACTCTAATCTTTCAAGGCATATTGATCAATTGGGTAGTGTGGAACACTTTCCCATTTTGTTCACAAGGTTTCCTCTTGTGTGAACTACTTTGGGGTTCATAGGAGCATTCCTCTTGTTATCTTAAGGCTTATGCCAAAGGAAGTTTCTCCTAGTTAAGTAGACAAGCTTTATCTCTCAATGAAACACGCACATACAATGTTTTTCAAAGTAGTGTATTTTCTTATCTTTTGGATTAAAATTTGGTTTAGACCATCGTTTGCAACCTACAACACACGTGAATGTTAGAATTTGGTTTGAAGAGAGTTCTCCTTTCTTTGGCTAGTATTAGGTCCTTCACACAAATGATTAGTAGTTCAAAAAGATCTACAATATCATATAAAGAGGATTAAATGTTGTTTTTGGTTCTCAAGATCATCCAAGGACGCGAGAGAAGAGCATACACAACAAGTAACCCAACTAGATAGTAATGAAAATCTTGTAAATCAAATAACCACCATAAAACTTTGTAAATCAAGGTTCATTCCCAATTAATCCAAGTGCTTTTTTAGTGAAAAACTAAGGTTGTTTTTGGTTCTCAAGATCACACTAGGTGCAAGAGAAGAGCATACACAAGCCTTAGCCTTAGTTATTTATCAAATGAAAATATCTTAAACTAAAAGATCATATACATGCCAAAATGAAAGTTTATTCCCTTAAGCATAGAAATGAATGATAAATTTTCCTACTTACTCTAAAATTAGCAAAAAGAAGGTTTAGAGGTGCTTTTGATTCTCAAGATCACACAAAGTGCAAGAGAAGAGCATACACAACCCTATTCCAAACTCATACAAAGCATGAAAACAAAATCACTCATCAAACCCTAAGTTAATTTGTTAGAAAACCTGCTCTAAATCAGAAAATTAATAACAACAATAACTAAAAACCCCTGGAAAATGACAAGAACTAAAAACCAAAAGTTGAAATTTTGAATTTTGAGCCAACTTTACCTCGAGAGCACCAATGCACCTCCTAGTGTAGTAGCATGTCCTATAGAGCATGAGTGCATCCTTTGAAGCAACAACACATACAGTTATGCAAAAGTGTGCCTCTCGTTAAAATCCACAGTGGAGTCAGATATGTGCTGCCGGTGCGGCGTCGGTGCACACTTCAAGCAACAACGTGGATTACCGATATTAGTGAACTTACGATCCGGTGTTGCACTACATTTTAGAATCCATGTAGTTCCATCTCTCCGTGTGTGTGTGTGTGTGTGTGTGTGTGTGTGTGTGTGTGTGTGTGTGTGTGTGTGTAGAATCATGCCCTAGGTGCCTCTTGTGCAAGTTGCACTTGTTAGCAAGCAATAACTAGATGTAGGAAATGTAGATAGATATGTGCATGGAAAATTAACTTCATGTAATTCCTCTATCATGGTTGATATCTTTGATGACTTCTATACTCGAAGTTGCAAACAGTTGATATGTGATTCTTGTTTGAAGACGGTGTACTCTTATGAACTAAGCAATCATGTTTGTTGTAGATGATATGTTTATCTTCTAAAAATAGATACAATCTGCCATGTCAATTCGAATTTAAAATGAAGTATTTCATTCTTTCTTATGTTGAATGTTCATTGCATGTGGATAGAGGAAAGTAATTCAACCTAAACTCATTCATAGCCTATATTGCATTTGAACTTGTGCTTCAGTCTATATGATTTCTGATGCAGGATAGCTATACCTTGGATCAATTTCAGTGATCCAAGGCATGATTTTCGATTTTATGATGTCAAGGTCATTTGACCGAGCTAGGAAGAATGTTGGATTTCTAAACCAGCATGCCACAGATCATAGGTGACACCTTTACGCATACGTCCTTCATAGTGATCCAAGAACGTCATTTTTGTTCATCATATGGTAATGTTGAATTGGTAATGTTGATGATTAGTTGGGGGACCTAATTTAATCTAAGTTCCTAAGTTTTTTATCTTATCCTAAGTTAAAGCTAAGGTGATTTTATTATTGGTTATATGGAAGGAGGTAATCCTAAGTCATGTTACTAAGATATTCTAAGACTAAAATAATAAACTATACCTAAGGACCTAAGTTGGTTTATAAGCTATATTATTGAACCTAACCTAAGGGCATGGGCTAGCCTAAAGGGGATGGCATGGATGGAATGAGGATGGGTGTCGGTGGCACCAATTCCTAAGGTAATTAAAAGGTTTAAATGAGGCATTTAACACTCTGTTACCACCAATTTTGGCGAATGCATGGAAATATTTGGGTAAGCTGAGTTGTCAACTCTGCTAAATTTATTTGCATGGAGTTTTAAATTTTAGTTGTAGCCAACAAGGAGTTGGCGAAGGTGGGAAAGAAGGAAAGGACTCTGTCAGTCCTGTTGGCATTTAATGATCTCGACCATTGCGAAAATTACCTGGGAAATAGGAGAAGTTGATGGTTTTAAGTTTTCATTATTTCATTTTTTTTGGGAATTTGTAGCTCTGCATGTGGTTTTCATTTTTTCAAACCTCCAGTTCAAATCATGTGCATACTTAATTTTCGCTTAGATGGCAAGTGATGGTAATAAAATATCAGCATGGAAGCTATAAGAGGAATATAAGGAAATTTTCGAGCCTGGTTTTGGCGTTTTTGTGGAAATCTTATTGTAGAAGTTCTGCTTGAAGGATTGAAATAAGGAAAAGGAGATAGGAGCACTATCAGGAATGATAGGCCCTATCTCATTAAATCTTCTACTTTTACTTAAGTGTTTTCATTAAAATAACTTTTCTCTTTTATGAAATCATTCTGGTTTTGGTGTTTGTGTTTCTTCTTCTTGCTTCAATGGCATTTCTCGATTTGGTTTCTTATGGATGCATTGTGATGTTGTGTAATTGATGATTAATGTGTTTTTAGGTTGCCTTTCTTGGTGGAACAATATTGTGTATGTCTTAGTTTTATATCTATCGAACTCCTTGGTTGATAAGGGAAGACTGTATTAGTTTTCTGGGTTTGATTATTCACTTTGTTAGTGACTCTTATGTATGGGATATACGCCAATGATATGGTGAAAATATTTATGTTCTTTTTGTATTGGTCAGTTTTCTTGTTGATAATAGTTGGAGACCAACATTATTTGGTCGAATTTATCATGATTGTACTCTTACTTCTATGAATCACTCAGTTGTTATTGCATGGGGTTATGTTTATTTGTTATCCTCACCATGAAAATGGAACTATATCGAATCTTCTATTTCTTTTGATAAACCCTTGTTTGGGAGGAAGTGACTTTCGTTGAAAGTTGAACTAGGAAGGTTTTCCTATTGAAAGTTTCTAGTTTCAGTTCTTTTTCATTGTTGAGTTTATTGGTTACCCATTCTGGGCTTTGTAGTTTCTTTAAGTTAGATCTTGTTGATCTTTATCATAGTGCATGCAAAGATTGTTTTGTCTATAGAAGAGCATTTTTGGTTGTGAGGAGATTGTTCTTACTTTCTCTCTCTCCCCTTCTTTTTTGGAGTACTTATAACCATTTTCGGGTGGACCAATTTTTTTGCTTGAGACTTGTATATTTCCTTCCTTTTGTTGTTGAGTTAACTTGGAATGAATACCCTTTCGGGTTGTCCTGTAAAAAGGGGTAACGTTTAGTTTGGATTGTTCTAAGTTATGGTATAACTTTAAATAGTTTAGTATGGGATTGAGGTCAGTTAAACTCTACTTTCTTCTTGTGTGGATGTATTCTTCATCATCTGTAAACTCCCTTGAGTAGGTTCCAGTTCTTGAACTTGTGGAAATTTTGACTATGTGGGTGTAGATTGTCGTTCTTTTCATGATTGCAGATATTTTTGCACTTGGAACCTTGTGTTTGATCAACACGATTTCTTGACCTCGATACAAATTGATCTGGGTGTATGACTGTTCCTTTGGGACTATTAGGGGTCTTGAGCTGTTTCTAAACTTGTTGTTCTTTTCGTTCTCTAATTCCCTTTCTTGATTTGGAATTGGTTAGTTTTGAACTTCGTGTGTTACTTAAAACAATTTTCTCTTTCACCATTTAGTAGCTTATGAAAAACAATTATTATGTAAATGTTGTATTTTGGAGGCCTATATTGTGTTTATTGTCTTGTGCTTTTGAATTTCAAACTTTGATATGAATGCAAGCCTCCATGGAACTTTTCTTTGTGAGTTAAGTTGTTGTTGGACTTGCACCTAATCTCTTGTATGGTTAAAATTTTCTTACCTGTAATGTTTGGTTAGGTAAGGTTGTTGGAATGAATGATAATAAAGTTGTATCTTCTTGTTTTAAATCATACAGGCTTATTGCAGGTTGTTAACATTTGTTTATATTAAATCAACATACTACTTTTACAAAATCAATATGATTATAACAATTCACTTCTTCTTGAATAATAAGATCAGGTTGAGGTTGTGGAACTTAGGTTGGAAACTAGATTGAGAAGTTTTGATTAGGATAAGAATGTGAATTACTTCTTTCTTAATTACTACTATTGTTTAGATGATTAGACGGTTGTAATGAGTTTCATAATTGTGTTTGGGATAGAATTATTATGTGGATTTAATTAGTTATTACTTGAACATTATTTCTTGTAGATTCTATGATCTCTCTCTCTCTCTCTCTGTTATGTAATATTTAGGGAAAGTCTTTCTGTTAATCTTATTTTTGAGTTGGAACCATTTCATTAAAAATAGGGTTCCTTTTGTGAAACAGATTAGTTAAAAGCATATTTTTTTAACGTTATAGCATTTATCATGCTCAGTTCATATGAACTGACTTGTGCTAACAATTTTGCAGATGGATTTTGTAAAATATGAAAGGAGAAAGACATATAGAAAGTTACATTTATTTTACTAAAGAAATTATCTCTTCATTATGATGTCTATGTAGCGACATTCACTTGAAATGTACTTTTGTTGGGAAAAATAAGATGTATTAAAACTAGTTTTATGTTGATGCAATGACATTTGTGTAATCCTTGAAATACTTCCTAAGTTTAGAGAGTGAAGAACTCTTTTTTTGATAAATGAATTGCTTTGGTAAAAATGTTGATTGTTGATTTACTTATGAGACCTTCATGACATAAGTTTGTGTAATATTACTAGGTAATATCATTCATGATGGGGGCAATTTAGATATATATGTAATATGGGATTACACAACTTATTAGATTCTATGATATATAAAGCTTCTAGGATTAAGGATCTACACTTATAGTTGATTTCATTTCACGTGAAAGAGCACAACTAAGTTGATAATATTTGGTAGATCCTTAAACAATAAAAGGGAATATGGTTAGATTATATAAATGTGTATGGTTTCTTTGTTATGCTAAAGCACATGTGTTCTATTTTTATAAATAGGACATTAGCCATAATAAGGAAAAAAGGGATACCTTCCTAGTAATTATACAAAGAGCTAGGTATGATATCTTGTTAGGTGATTATGATTAAATCACAAGGATGATTGGTTGTGTTTTCCTTAGCTGATTTCTATAATTGAAACATGAATGTTTAAAAAGGATAATAAAAAGGTTTAGACTTTCAATATTATGAAGTCTAAAGTAAAAGTTTCAACAAGCTTGTTACTAAGCTAAAACGTAGTAAGAAGACTTAATGATCTTACCTTCATAACATCGAATTCAGACATATCGATATATGAAAATCAACAAATAAGATTAAGATAAATACAAGCATGAATTCAAAATGATTAGGAATGCATATTTTATCTGCATACCTACCTCTCGTGTAAATTACACCTTGTAACCTTCTTGGGTTAAATTGTGCTTAGTAGACCCTTAAAAGAGTTGTTATCGTTAAATCTATAAGATAATAATTGATTGGGTTAATAAACTAATATTATTAAGTATGTTAGTCTAGTTGAGGAAACTCAATTGGATGTTGTAACATAACAACTGCAATAGAGTACCTTCATAATGACATGGGTCATTATGAGGATACTATGATGCAGCAATGTTATGCTTCAACACCCCACTTAGTTTGATTAACTCAATTGACATAAGTGGAAGTTTGGTTCATGGTTCCACCCTAAACAAAGATAGAAACATGAGCTAGTGTTGTGGTCAACTCATGTTGACTTAGGGTGACTAGACACACCCAATCAACGTAAGTTGATTGAGTATGTCTATGTATCCTTAGTCACCATGAGTAGTCTTCCACACTAGTGCATGTAAGTTGCCCTTGTTTAGTGTGAAACTTTGACTCAGATTGGGTTAACAGAAGTCAAGAAAGACCATTCTAGATAACAATAAAAGTGTGGTGAAGGACATATTCCTTTTTCAACGAGTATTCTGTCTTGGAATATAAACATGATAGACATGTTTAAAAACTTTGGCCAAAGTATCGCAAGTTGCTAGTTGTGTTGTCCTATGTCACCTAGTCTAAGATGTAGGATTTCAAATGAATATCGGTAATATGTATTCAGATAGGCTTCTTAGACAGAACACTTGAGTACCCCTAAAAGGGTAAAGGAACCAAGTATACATAATATACACATTAATAAGTTAACATCAGAGATCAGTATAATATCGAGTCATAGAATGAGAGATTGGTGTCTCACCGAGTCATTACAATTGCATATGGTTTTTGTTATGAGATGGATTGGCAATGAAATGTGTGTTCTGAATTATATTAATTTAAAACAAGAGAACATTATGTTAAAAAATTCCCTTGTTTCTAAAGTCTTAAAAGTGGATGTTACACTTCCCTCCTATGAAGTGTATGCAGAAGAATGTAGTTCCTTTTTCCTTTAAATGGATGCTAGATGGATGTTTTAATGCTCTTATAATGCCTTTGGATGCAACCTTAGGTGATGATAGTAGATGCTTAGTGCTTGGTCCTTTATTATAGTCACATATATTTGTATTTATATGATTCCCTTGTTTGAATTTCGTAATTAACCACTAAAAGGCTGACCACCAAGAAAATAAGATGCCCAATAGCTAGAAAGGACCCAAAAGATGTGAGAAAGATACGAGAGAGGTCGGGGGGTGCTTGGGCGTTGGTGTCTGGTTGGACAATGGTGTCTAGAATTAGAAAACTAAAGTTTCGAAAGTCGACTAGGCAAGAGGGTGTGTAAGACCAAGAAGGAAACAAAAAAGAAATAAAAAAGGCCAAAGACAATGGTCAATTAGTAATTTTCTTGCTTAGGAATCATATGAATAGTGGTATGTGATCAGGACCTAAAAATGTACCCAAGTGCATGCTTTAGTGTCTATATTTTCCCCCACTTTATGTTGTTGAGTGAATTATTGATAACATATAGTAGATAAGAGATGCGTACCTGATAACCATGTAGATCGATGGCGAAAAGTGTGCCTGGGAGACAAGAGAAAGCGTAGAGTGAATAATATGAAGCATGGAAGCTATAAAAGAAGAAGTGAGCCTAGGGGTGAAAGTGTATGTGAATATGTCATGTTGTATTCAGTCAATGTTGTGTTGCTTGATGCTTGATGATGTGACTTATTCTTCCCATAAGGACAAACCTACAAAAGAGAAGAGAAAAAGAGTAGTCAAAGTCATGTATATGAAAAATTAATCAAAACACATAAAAAGTGTGTAAAAGTATGTAAAAATGTGAAAAGGAACATGTGCACATGATCCATGATGAGTGAAAGGAGATAGAAAGGATCCTAAAAATGCTATAGAAGAACGAGTTTTTGGGTGATCTCGCACTAAGACCAAGTTTTTGGGTGATCTCACGCCAATTGCACCAAGTGTGAGTTTTTTTGGATGATCTCACGCCAAGTGTGGAAGAAGTGTAGGGAGAAAGGTATAGTTTTATTCTCCAACCTTTTATTGTTTCCTAAAGTGTAAACACCACTACAAATGGTGTGCTCAAATCTGATCCAGTTTGATCTAATGCATCTTTGCTTAAGGACTATGCATGTCATGTAAAATCTGTGTGTAAACTATCAAAAATCAGACCGATATGAGAAGAACTATGTAAATTCCATTGATCATAGGCTCCCGTGAAGGGTCGGGAGCACCCAAGTGCTCATGTCGTGCAGGCTCGTGCATTCAGTGTTTGTGTTGTGTTGAAGACCTAAGAAAGATTGTGGGTTGTTCTTGAGATTAAATGTTGTGTTGTAATGGTACTAAACCGTGCCTAATTATGATAGTAAATTGTTGAATGGGGTGAGTGATTCACCTGATGATGCCCCCCTCATTTGGGGTGCATGTGATGTTGTAAGGAGGATACAAACAAAAGGAGGACCAAACGTCTTTGGCCAAACCGATGCCCCTGCATGGGGAGGGAATGTGCTTGGTAGAAACCAAGGCACATACAAACAAAGTGGCTAGAAAATAAGTGTTAGTGTAAACAAGACAAATACACATATAAAAGATAATATGTAAGCTAGCAAACAAGAAGACAATGTGTAAGCTAACACACAAGAAGATAATGTAGACCGAAAAAGTGGGTTGCAAACATGGGACACCGCTCACAATGTCGCAAGACAATCGAGGCCAAAGCATCCAAAAGCATATAGTGTGCACACAAGACAAAGGGTAAAGCTCAAAAATAATGGAAAAAATGTTAGATAATAGCAAAAAAAGTAATGAGATAACCATGGTGGCAAAGGGGTCATACAAAGAAAATTCTACACATGAAGCACTGCTAGCATGTTACAAAGATAGAAAATATGTCAAAGTGTGTATAATATGTAGTAGTATGATAGTATGAATAGGAAATAGTATAAATCGAAAGAATAGAACTTGTGATGTGTACAAAGTAGATGCCCCTAGGAGCCATTAGGGATTGGTAAGAAGTATTGTGCCAAGCATCCATGTCACGTGTAACGATATGCATAAAGTGCAATCACAACTAGAAGGCAAGTGAATACGCATGTGTATATAGTAAAGATAATGGCATATGATGTAACGTGTGAGTATAAGTAGATAAGAACAATGTGCAACCAAGATATGTAGTATGATGTGAGTGTGAATGGAATGGAATGTAATGTGAGTATGATAGAGCACCATGCCCCTTGAGCGGATGTGAATGAGTATGCATGAGATGAGGCTCATTTATAAATGCCCCCTCAATCAAGAATGAACCATAAAATAAGAGTGCATCATTGGGAAATGGTTTGATTTGTGTGCTTAGAAATATATGATCGAAAAATGTAGAACGTAGAGAGGGATTAAGTATGGTGAGGTTTATTTCAAATTTAGACCCTCAACAGTCGAGTATGAACCATGGAACTAGATTGTGTCATAGGGAAGTGTGTCGTGATGAACATGTGCTAGAAATATGTGTCATGAATGCGCCGAGTGTGAAATGTGTAGTGTGTATGATGTGAGGTTCATGAATGTAGTGAGCCCTCAACAATCAAGTGTGAACTATAGCACAAGAGTGCGTCATTGGGTAGTGATGATACAAATGTATCAAGATGTGCAAGATGCACGTGAAAGACTAGATGCAAAGTAAGAAGTGAAATAGTAGAATTGTGAGACACCTGACAATGCTAGAGGGGGAGAATAAACATGATGCCTCCCAAGTGTATGATGATTAGTGTGATCAAGTAACATCATCTAAGAGATTGTCATTGTCATGGTCAAAACCGTATGGAGATGCATCGAGACTTGGTAAGCAATTGTATGTGGTTGATCATATAAAGAGCCATTGTGACATAAATTATACATGCCATTGCATATTCTTTGTCGGTGAAAGGTGTTGGTGGAAAACCACATGCATACCATCGAGTGAGATTTTATGAATAAGTGAGAAATGAGTCATTTCAAATAAAAACACAGCCGAATGACATGGGGAATGAAATGTCGATATGATCGGGATCTAAAGTTCGCCAATATAGTCAAGCCAAGATTGACCAAGAGTAAATGGTGAAAGGTGTGGAGTGCATGCAACAAAGACCGATAGATGAAATACTTGGAGGCCATAAGCAATAGTAATGCAAACATATCCATGATATAGATGTGGTGAATAAATAAGAGATAAAATATCATTGAGTGTAAACCCAATTTGAGTCAAACCATCAAGCATACAAATAGTGTCGAGAAAACGGGATCAAATGGAATGTGCATCCATAAAGCATTGTTCATGAAAAGGGTGCATGTGAAAGGAGGTATGTTGGACCCTAAAATATTGGCTAAGTACCAAGATTTTTGTGCACAAAAGATTAGTGGATATAAGGGCACTCGGGAAAAGCGCACAGAAAAGGGGTTTAAGGGAAACCAGGGCACGCACGGGAGGCAAAACAAGGGTTTAAAGGACTTAGTCATATTTTGCATCATGGAGTCACTTGAGGAAAAATGTGAGGACCTGAATAGGCGTGATAAGTGGATAAGGTGCCAGCCTAGAACCTTGGAGGTCAAGAAAATGATATTCCACGTAGGGAATATTCCCAGAGGCATCATTACTAGTTAGTGGAAGGTTTGAAAAAGGATAAGCATTCACCAATGGAGGACCACATCGACACTTGACACATGATCTACTTAGGAGAGAAGTCATGGTAGTGGTTGATGATCCTATTTAAATAGGTGCTTGGGATAGGAACATATATAGAGTGCAAAGGGGAGCATAGAAAGAGAAGGAGAGTAATGAAGTCTTTGCATAAATGGTAAGAAATGCTAAGGGTTTGGAGTTCATAGTGCTAGGGTTTAGAGTACTTAGTGCTAGAGGGTTGTAAGGGATACCATTAAGCATATGTATGGGTATTGGGATCTATAATAAGGGATATAATGGGGAAAAGCATAATCGGGATCTCCGATCATATAGGTTTGCGGGGTTGAGTCTCTGTCATTTGATGTATATGGTCCGAGATGGCTAGAACTCTGTTAAAGCAATATACATGGATCTATTTTGTAAAACTTGCTTATGGGTGTAAAACCTCATGTTATTTGGCTTATCCCGACTCGAGATCTAGTTTCTTATACTTTTATAATGTTTATTAGCTTTTGTGATGGATTGATGTATAGATCTGTTAGTTATATCTTTTGCCTTTTTGAGTAGATGCGTGTACTTATGTTCCTTCAAATAGTCCTCCATTAATGGTGGAATTATCTTACAAAACTCACATAAAGGAAGGGATCGATGCCCGCACGCACCTCGGGTGAGCGCCCGACGTATGTTGGGTGATAGGCTGATGTGCTTGGGGTGAGAAGGAAGTATTGGGGGTAAAATAATGAATACATCTTGGTTCCATTGTCGGGACCTCTTTTGAAGCTATTGTGAGAGAAATGTGTGATGATGGAGCGCTTGACCTTGGATAGTGTCGAAGCATGGCTCAAAAACACGGAGGATGAGTTTTCTCAAAGATTTAACATTGGATCTGAGTTTGATGCACAAAAATGGGTGGAGGAGAACCTGTATCACGAACTCTATGAGACATTCTTCTGTTGTTTCCTAGTAGAGTTGTATGAATGGCTATCAACATATGCATCAAGGAAGAGTTGGTACTATAGACCTCGTGTTTGGACCCAGGAGGAATATCAGTGGTTACATGATGCCGATCTAACATGGACCCATGTTGTTGATCACTGGTGGAGTAGAGTGTTGACTAGTTATACCCGGAATACACTATTTCTACGTATTCTTGCCCAAAGATTTCTGAGTTCGAGTTCTTAAGGGAGCTTAGAGGATCATTCTTACGTGTTATCCCACTAGATATCAAGATCCTTGTCATTAATTTGAGTTTGGAAGCCTTTTCCATGGCTATCTAAACTCCTACTAGGTGCAAGTGCGGAAGCTAGCGTGATAGAGGATGGCAAACTTTGTGGTAGAAATGGAGAGAGAGGAGAGGCAGCTCAAGTATAATGAAGCTCGGGAGAGGGAGTTGGCAAGATAGTGTGAAGCTACATGAGTGATGGATTTATGGAGGCAAATGTTGTGGGAAGGATTTGAGGTTCGCGCGGAGGACATGGAACCTAAGTAGTCTGAGTTACCCCATCTTGGCAAGTGTGGAAGAGAAATCCCTCGGCTTGAGAAGAGAGCTCGTCATATGAAGAAAGGAGAAGATCTCGTAGGCATGCATCTTAACCCACATGGTGACCAGACCCTTGCGCTTAGTTTTCCAGTTCCTGAGATAAGTTTTGATAATCCAGTTGGTATCGGTATTCATAGTTGAGCGATACCTAGGAGGTATAATTTTTCATTTGGTACATCTATGGCTACAGTCATTTCCTATGTTTGGGGGTATTTTTCTGGCACAACATTTGGGCAAGGTATGGGATCACAAAGTTTGAGTATTGCATCTAGGAGTAGCGTGGGAAACACATCTAGGAGTGGTTCGGTATCACATAATGTCGGCGCATAGTTTAGCGTGACGGTGGGTTCGCAGGCGCAACTATGTTAGGAACCTTTCCTATGACACGAGGAGGGTTTTGTGGATCTGGAGGAGTTGACACTAGTGGATCTAGTGGGTTTGGTGGTAGAGGTAACATCGGAGGGATTAAAGTCTTGGATCGGCGTGACAAGGTCCACAACACCATCAACATGTGTTTTATGAGATGTCACTCCACTTACCTGATTACAAGGGCATTGAGGATGCTTGCACAACATGTACACAAGTGTGAGTTATTATGGCACGCGAAGGGAATCACTACCCCAGTGAAAGACAAGTTATTTTGTAACCACATTGTAAGGACACGTGCATAGATGGTATATGAAGTATGACCCTCACCAAATAATGGTGGATTACATTGTGTTGCATAATGCCTTTTTGGCGGAGTTCCACATACCTGAGTTTGAACAAAAGCATAAGTGCGTTGAATGAAATCCAAAAGGAATGACGGAGAGTGTGTGGGAGTATGACACATGTTTCAAGACTCTCCTATCCAAGTTATCTTATGACATTCATCCTTTGCAAAGCATGCTCAGTGGTTTGTTGGAGGACTGATCACACCGTTCAAGAGGGCGCTTTCATATAAGACTTTCATAGATCTACATGAGGCCTTGAAGGCTTCCTTACATGCTGAGGCAATAGGAAGTGTTGATACAGAGTTAGTCCATTCCTAGAATCCCAAATTGCTGCAATGGCAAAACAACTGGAGAAATTGTTTGTGAACTCGGCTCAGGAGACTTGTAGTGGATTATGGTGTATAGATTGTGAGGTAGAAGGGCATATAAAGGAAAATTGTCCTCGGAGATTGGTACGTGCGATGACGGTAGACTGTGAGATCTTCCAGAGATCATGATGCAAGTAGGTGTCCGATTCAGTAGCGCGATCCGTAAGAATGTGTCTTGCTATTGCAAAATTTGCACCTCTAATACTCATAACACCAAGGATTATAGATTGATTGACCAGACACATGATGTCATTGATACTGGTGTACGCCGGACTACTATTACAAGCGGTTCCAAGATGATGAGGTCCGTCATTATTAAGGGCACGCAAATGAAGGGAATTGCGGAAAAGGTGTTCGCGGAGAATTTAAGCGCGAATGCCCGATCTACAATGCTCTTGGTGTGGAAAAAGTAAAAATATGAGGAGTGCCCGAAATTATTTGAACAAATGAGCAAGAAGCAAGAAAGGATAAGGGTGTTGGGATGGTAAGCATGAAGAAAGCCGACTCGCGGTGGATGCCAATAATGATGCGTGAGTCGAGTTAGAACTCTGATTGGTGACAACACGAGTTGAGGATGTGCACACCAGGTAGATACCAAAGAAAAGGTTGTTGATTACAAGAGAAGAAGTGGTACATGAGAAGTATTTGGACCCTACGCATCAGAAGGAAGTCTATCAAGAGACCATGGAAGTAATTAGAAGTCTTCAAGGGGAAATTCAAAGTGTCTAAAAGAGCAATCAGGAGGTTGGAGCGGTAAGAAAGGCACCAAGGTCCTCGGTACCAAATATAGATGATGTTAGAGAAGTGTGTAAGATGTTGCACCAAGAGAATATCATTCCTCTGTTAGGAGAATGGTTGAGAGATAAAGTACCACGCGTTGTAGGAGAGTGCAAGAGGCAGGTCTTGTACGCTAACCTTCTTCCGCACAACATTGAATATGATAAGGAAATTACCTTGAATGCAATTGTTGATGGATGGCTCCTAAGAAATATTATGATTGACACGGGTGTGGATGTTAATGTTCTCACTTTAGATGCATGGAATCAAATGGGAAGGCCCCTATTACAACCATCTTCAAATGTGTTGTATATGGCTAATAAGACAAAGGCAATGCCCATTGGTGTTCTAAAGGATGCTGCTATCACTATCCAAGGGGAGAAATTCACTGGAGACTTCGAAGTCTTAGCGCTTGTTGAGGCGAACAACTTTATAGCATTACTTGGGTGCCCCTGGTGCTATAAGAACAATGTTGAATTACATTTTAATAAGGGGTATATAAGTTTTGAGAATAAAGAGGAACGCGTTATCATTCCTTTGACGGATTGGAAGTCAACACCATATACTGAGCCCTTGGGAGAAGAATACCTAGACAAAATTTATGTGTGCACTATCAAGGACCTTGAGGTTATGCAACCAACAAAAGAAGGCATTATTCAGTGGGAAGATGTTCAATCTATAAGTGATACAACTAGTGTGACATGTGAAAATTGGGTGCATAGGACATATGAGTTAGTTGGAAGGCAGTTAATAGGCTTTGTGATGAGAGTAACCAAGGCACGGTCGAGTTAGGTGTGCTAGGAGGAAAGAAGTTTCCAAGTTATACTTGGGGAGCCAACCCGATGTCTTCCTCGAGTAACAGAGACCCAAAGTGGAGATGTGAGATCAAAAGGAGAAGGATTCTTAGTTATACCTTGCTCGGGACCGCAAAGCATGTTAGTGGGCGACCCATCTCGATAACCTCTAGAGTAGCACGAGGTGAGAATCGTGTTCTCTGTTAGGTTTTTCCAAAGCAATGAACCTAATGTTATACAAGATTATTATGGGAAGGAACCTGCCTCGTTTCACATCTAGACATGTGAGAAGGCTTGGATGGAAGGTGCAGAAGCCTTTCCACCTTCTTTATGGGTGCATAATCTTTACTCCACCTTACAAGGCTGCGTGCACACATGGTACATTCACTCTGTAGCTGCGTCATCAAACATGGCTGGAAGGAGTTGACGACCCGATCTCCTTCAAGCTTTCGAGTACGTGGAGTACTACACGTTGGTGAATGAGGTGCTACACGTTGTTAAACACCTAATTATGGGAGATAGTGCCATGGTAGAAGATAGAATACTAGAATTATTGAGAGAACCTGGCTTGGGGGCATGCTTTAATGAGGAATAATCAGAGGAAGTACAACTTGAGTGTGCATGCATGGAAAAAGAGAAAGGAAAGTTGGTCTATATGATCAAATGGCGAAGAAGTGAAAAACTTAGATGTTAACCATATTGTTGGTACACATGAGGTTATTAATAGTGCTAATGAGCAAGCATGTGCCTACCATGAACCCCTGAAAACTAAGAAGGTTATCATTGGTTCGTAGGAAGAACCTAAGGAGGCTACTATTGGAGATTACTGGATAGAAAAGGAGGTTTTAAATATCATCGATATGTTGTGTGAATTTTAGGATTTGTTTTTGCACGGTACCATGAGCTTAAAGGAGTTCACCACTCCTTGGGATAAATGAAGATCAAGTTAAAGGAAGGTGCGCGCCTAATTCAGAAGAGACCTTATCGAATGAATCAATCTTCACGTTAAAGTCAAGGAGGAGATTGACAAGATGATCGCATCAAGCATCATTGAGGTTGTTGAAGAATCAGAATGGATAAGTCCAATGGTCATCAACATTAAGAAGGATGGAAGGATAAGGATTTGCGTTGATTACAAATATTTGAATGTGGTATGTGTCATTGACCCTTTTCTAACCCCCTTCACTAAGGAGATCCTGGAAGGAGTAGCCGGGTGCGAGATCTATTCTTTTATAGATGGATTCTCAGGATATCATCAAGTTAGAATTGTAAAGGAGGACCAAGAAAAGACAAATGTCTGCAATGGATGGGGAAGTTTTTCCTACATAGTCATGCCTTTGATCAAGAATGCACTGCAAAGTGTTTTGCGCATTGTTATTTAGGTGTTTCAGGACTTCATCCACAAGTTTTTACAAGTCTACCTAGATGATTGGATAGTATATGGATTAGTGAGGGACCATTGTGACAATACGAGACCGATGTTTGAGAAATGTCGGTAGTTGAGTTTATCCCTCAACATTAAGAAATGTATTTACGTTACTCCATTTGGCACCCTATTGGGACATATCATATGTAAAGAAGGCTTCATTGGTGGATCTCGCCAAAGTTCTGTTATTGTGGGATTGGGGGAGCCTACCAGCCCAAAGCACCATGCGTGGATTCCTTGGGCTTACAGTGGTATTACTGGAATTTTATTAAAGGGTATTACAAGATCATAGGAACATCTCAACCTTTACGAAGGTCACCTTGACTCTCCCCTAAAAAAGAAGCACCCAAGAGAAAGAGAAGAAGAAAGCTTAAGCTTAACAAGGAGGAGGTGGAGTCGGAGAGAGCACGTCAGTACCCGTTCAACTTGAAGATGCGGAGGAACCACCAGATGAAGAAATGAGAGATGATTAGTAAGCGGTGAAAGAAGCGTAAGAAAGCGTGCATGAGCAACCCAACATAGACCCATTATGAATCGAGTAGGAGAAGGACCAACTCTAGACCTTAGCGCTCAGGTTCCTAAGGGGCCAAGGAAAAAGAGAGAGAGAAGTGAAGAATATGTTGTCCCTAATATGGGCTATGCTGAGGACACGAGAAAATCATCCGCGCCCATGTTTGAGCATTGTGGGCCTTAAGGAGTTATATGGGTGGGAGTTGATGGATCCAGATATGGCTACTACATGCACAAGGAAGCAATTATCCTGGTCCATGTAGAATCATATGGACGAACCAGATTTTGACGTGTGCGAGGAGTCTTGTGTCTTGCGAAGAGTGAAGAAGGCACCCCAGAGTAGGAACATGACAATAAAACCCACTCTAATGTCTGATGAGTAGGTCAACAATGCCTTGGTCAAGGTATCTATTGAGGTGGCATAAAGAAACATTGATAAGGTCGCCACCATTCAAGTGCTTCTTGAAGATAACAAGGCTAAAACTGTAAAGATAGTGCGATTAAAGGAAGATAAGGAACGAGAACATGAAAATAATGAGGCCTTCATTAGCATGGCTGAGGAAATTGGTGATCACATTCTTAAAACAAGGCCTCATCTAGAATCTTAGGTTCCTGAAAATTTTCCTTCTGCTATGCATTATGTGCGCACTTTGGTCAATTTGGTGTTAGATGATGGACCAATTTGAATGCCCACACCAAAATGTTTTGAACAAGAAGTAGAAAGATCTAGGGCCTTTATGATTAGAAAATTTCAAATTACAAGGCGTTCCTCCAAACCTTGAAAGATGCGCTGAAGAAAGCGACCATGCTCTCAATTTGTGCGTGGCGCTAGACACCATAATAAGGACCATAAATATAGTAGAAGATAATGAAGTTCTAAAGGCTAAGAAAGATGATACACTTGGGTGTGCATAAACATTTACACCGGTGAAACAAAAGTGTGAGGCCCGCAGCACTGACCCAGGATCAACACAAAGAGAGAATTGATGAGATTGGGAAGCTCATAGCGCAAAATATGGACCTCATAGAAGGAATGATGTTAGGTATGGCCAATGTTGTCTCGAGTACTACAAAATGAGAAAGAGAAGATCACTCAGGATGAATTGGATGCCATAGCCACAAATATTCCAGAGAAAACAAGGAACGCACTAAGTGAATGACAGACATTGGAGGCTGAAATCAAAAATGAATATCCAGAGTTAATCCTCCTAGTTGAAGAAGAGGGTGTTGCAGAGTGAAAATTCATTCTTTTGTATAGTGTTTCATTAATTATTTCATTACTTATTCTTTATTATTGGGAACATCAGAAATAATTCCCATTTTCGGGACAATAATGTACTTTAGTGTGGGGTAATGTTGAGCAGACAAAATGTTGCTCTAAGGAGAAGACACACAAAGGATGTGCACACGGGAACAAGGCACATTTGAAGGTGCAAGAAGATAGGGAAGGAAATGTGCGCTAGAACACTTTATCTCTACGGACTTAGCTTTTTTATGGATAAGGGCTATTTTTGGAGATAACGTGCGGAACACAAATAGAGATGAAGACTTGCGCTACACGCAATCGTATTTTGGGAACGAGCGGATGATAATTGACATGCATGGTTTAAGATAATAATAGAATTTCTTCTTCCGATTAAATATAAGACATCTATTATTAGAACACTTGCATGTGTACATGCTATTGTAAAGGTGCATGACCGTTATCATCATGTGACCTATTTTGAGAAGTGCGTGGGCGGTGAAGGGAAAGTCCCCACCTCTATAAATATGTATTAAACTATGTAGTTTAGAGAGCACTGCATTTTTGTAGAGTTATGTTATTGGTTTTGATGTGCACATGACTCATGGAGATACTTATAGTGTAAGAAGCTTCTGTGTTTTACAATGTTTAATGCAATGGAGAATATTGGATGGATAATGGTGTTAGACAAAATGAATCGTTCATGTGTGGTTAACCTTACTATTGTCATTTTTTAGGTCATGATTCTCTAAGATCTAGATTTGGTTTATTCATTGTGAAATGTTTATGTTTAGTTATGGATCTGAATACGCTTTAACATCATCACACTAACATCCTGTACAAGAAACTCTAAGGAGGGACACAGGTACCTTTGCGTGCTTGGTGAATGCTCGGCCAGGTGATTGATGTGCCGGCGTGCTCTGGATTTCATAGTAGATTCTAGGTTGCATCAATTGAGGACATAATGTCATATGCACAATTGTTCGATTGCATAGTGTGCACCCTCTGAATTGGAAGATATTGTTGTGTTTCTCAAAATGGGTGTGGCACTAGAAGGAATGAATACTTTAGGAAGGAAACAGTTAGCCATACATGTCGTGCCCTACATGATAATTAGTGGAGACTTATACAAACTATACCATGATGAGGCTTTGTGTGGTGCAGATGTTAGAGCATGAGTGCGTTGCAATCATGGAGGAAGCACATGGTGGAATTGTAGGAGGAAACTATGTAGGGAATGCAACCATGCACAAGATCCTTCTAGCAAGATTTTGGTGGGAAATGGTTTTAAAATATTGTATCGAGTATTATAAGGCCTATGACCACTGCCAATGCCTTGGTAAACCAAGGAAAAGAGATGAAATTCCATTAAGACTCGATTGTCAGTGCAGAACCATTTGAGAAGTGGGCAATTGAATTCATATTCCCTATTTATCCACCCGCGTGAAGGAAATGTTCCCGCTTATATCATTACATGTATAGATTATCTTACAAGGTGGGCATAAGCGGTGCCTATATGGGATTACACAACGGAAACAACAACTAGGTTCTTGTGGGAAAATATAATCAGCAGATATGGATGCCCACTGAGCTTAACAAGTGATAGGGGTACCCATTTCTTAAATGAGACAATTAGAATCTTATTGGAAGAATTCATGGTAGCCCATCACAAAACTATCCTTTATCACCTACAAGCTAATGAGACTGCTGAGGCGTTTAACAAAATTCTAAATCACACGTTAACAAAGATTTGTGATGTGGGAAGAAAGGATTGGGATGAAAAAGTTTCTACTATGTTATGGTCATATCAGAATACTTATAAGAGACTGAATAAGGCCACACCTTTTCAATTGGTTTTTGGCATGGAAGTTGTGTTACCTATTGAATTCATGTTACCATCGCTGCGTATAGTGCGCACAAGAGGGTTAGATGATGAATAAGTGCTTGAGGAGAGGATTGATAAGTTGATGTAGTTGGATGAGAGGCGGGCTATTACTCACTGGAGTTAGAATACATCTTGGATACCAAAGACCATAATCTAATGTCCCCATGAGATACCTAAATATTCATTTTCACTGCTAGAAGATGAACTTCCCTTGGGTCTTCTTGAAATCTTCCTACCAAGCCAACTTCTTGCATAATATCAAGTCTTGATGTTGTGGAATACAAAAGGCTTCCTATCATGGACATGTATAAAGTCTAATTTACCTTTGGTGAACTATCTTCTCTACTGAGTTTACACCCTACACTCATAGGAGTGCTTACTGGCTTGCAGTCATGCATCTGGAATCTCTTTAGCATTTCCTTAATGTACTTTGTTTGTGAAATGAAAATTCCTTCCTTATTTTGAAGAATTTGCATCCCTAAGAAAAATGAAATCTCTCCTAACATAGACATTTCAAATTCCTTTTTCATTACCTCAGAGAATCCATGTGACATGCTTTCATTGTTGCTCCCAAAAATGATGTCATCCACATAAACAACAATAATCAACAGGTGTTATTTTTCTTCCTTAATGTACAAATTGTTATCTGCTACACCTTTCTTCTTGAATCCTTTCTCAATCAAATATTTGTCTAACCTGCTATACTAGGATCTAGGTGCTTTTTTGAGCCCATATAGTTCCTTTTTCCCTGCACACATAATCCAAATCATCAGTAAGAGTAAAACCATCTGGTTGCTCAATATAAACCTCTTCATTTAGGTGCCCATTGAGAAAGGATGACTTCACATCCATTTGATATACTTTGAATCCTTTATGAGTTGCATATGCTAAGAAGAGCCTAATGGCTTCCATCCTAGCCACATGAGAAAAATTTTCATCAAAATCTACTCCTTCAACCTGTGCATAGCCTTTACAAACCAACATTTTTCATTCAATTTGTTCTTGAAAACCCACTTGGTTCTAATGATATTTTTGTCTTTTGGCCTAGGTACCAGCTCCCATGTTTCATTTTTCTCAATTTGGTCCAGCTCTTCATTCATTGCTTTTATCCAATTTTGATCCTTACTTGCCTCCATTACATTATTTGGTTCTATTTTGGATAGAAGAGCCATATCTTCTTGATTTTGAACATTTTTCAGTCTCCTTCTTGTTTGAACACTTGCTTCTTTGTTTCCTATGATTTGGCTTGAAGGATGATCTCTTTTGACTTGCCTTGAAGGTGCTTTGGTGTCAGGTCTTTCATCTTCTTCACTTTCTTCTTCATGTTCAACTTCTGAAATTTCTTCATCATCCTAATTTGCAGCAGCTTGTGGAGTTTCTTTAGGTTGACTTTTCACCTTCTTTGAACATGATTCATCAACTATAACATTTGTGCTTTCAATTATCTTGTTTTGAATCTTATTATAGCACCTATAAGCTGAACTAACAATTTGAGTATCCTAAAAAGATACCTTCATCACATCTTGAGTCAAACTTACCTTGATTTTCATCATCCCTCTTGATGTAGCACTTACTTCCAAATACTTTGATATGTTTTACACTTACAGTCTGCCTTTCCATAGCTCATATGGTGTCTTCTTGTTGTTTACTCTAATTTAAGTCATATTCAATATGTATATTGTTGTTCCTATTGCTTCTCTCCAAAGTATCCATCAGGTAATTTTGCCTCATTTAGCATAGTTCTAGCCATTTCTTGCATTGTTTTATTCTTTCTTTCAACCACCCCATTTTTTGAGGTGTTCTTGCAGTTGAGAATTGTCTTCTTATTCCATGAGTCTCACAAAAATCATCAAATTCAACTGACCAAAACTCTCCTCCTCTATCAGACCTTAAGCTCTTAATTTTTCCATTCTTTTCATTTTCAACTAGAGATTTGAAAGCCTTGAATCTTTCCAATGCCTCGAATTTTCTTTGAGAAAAAAAAACCCATGTCATCCTACTGAAATAATCAATCAACAACATGAAATAGCTATCCCCCTGTATGCTTTCAATTCTGGTTGGTCCTACAAGATCTCTTCGTATTTTTCCACTAGAGGCATGCTTTACAAAGTTTATCAGCTGGTTTGTTGATCTTGGGCATGTTTCTAACACACCCCATAGAACTGATTTTGACAAGATTGTCAAAATTTAGATGTCCCAATCTTCTATGCCAAAGCCAACTCTCATCCACTTTACTTGTGAAACATTTTTCTTTGTTTACTTCCTTAAGAACATACATGTTATTTTTAGTTCTCTTTGCTTTTCCTACCACCTTGCATGTTTTTTTCTTTTCTTATGTCACAACCTTTATCATGAAATACAACAGTATATCCTTGTTTGCACATTTGACTAACACTCAGGAGATTGTGCTTTAATCCTTCAACATACAATACATTTTTAGTTATGGTTTTTCCATTATCAAGACTTAGCTTACCTTTTCCAACAATATTTGCTGATGTATTGTCCCCAAATCTCATTATGCCAAATGCATTTTCCTCTAAGGATATGAATTTTCTCTTGTTTCCTATCATATGGCTAGAACACCCACTGTTAATATACCACTCCATGTCTTCACTTTGAGAATGAAAGGTTGTTTGTGCTATCAATCCTTTCTCTTTAGTGCATGTAGGATCTGATTTAACTCTATAGACATTCATGTTCTGTTGTGGAGGTATTTGATAACAAAACTTGGCAATATGCCCATACTTTTTTGACAGTTATAACAAATCAGTTCATCTTTGTTCCTTGCATGATAAAAGTTCATATGCCTACCATGACCTTTGGAATACATCCTACATTTTGTAGCTTTGTGACCAAATTCATTACATGTAAAATAATATCCATAAAATGAGTGTGCATACCTCATGGCATAGTGTCTTCCTGGATAATGTTTCTTCTTGAAATCAACTTTCTTGACTTTAGGGGCTCTTGAATTGTCTTGGTCACCTTCTTGCTTGTTGATTTTTCATCTTCCTTCTTCTCTTCAAATCCCAAACCAATTTTTTTCATTTGCATATTTTTGCTTGCTTAAGAGATCACTCAAATCAGTTGTGCTCTTTTCAAACTTGTGGTAGACATTCAATTTTGCAGAAGGTCTGATCCAACTGAGTTTGCAGTAGCTCCATTTCAGTTTTGAGCTTCAAATGTTCTTCTTCCTTGATCTTGAAAGCCTCTTCAATTTTCTTGACTTGTGCTTCAAACTCCTTAATAATTTCTTCATGTTCTTGAGCTTCCTTTTTCTGATTTTCCTCAAGAAGGATGATATTTCCTTCATACTCTTTTACCATGAGTTTTAGTTTTTGATTTCTCTTCCTTTGATGTTTTATCTCTTCTAGAGAACTTATTAATTCAGCCTCAAGATTGACTTCTGCTTCTTCTTCATCTAAAATTTCATATTGGGTCTGAATTTTTCCTTTAGAATTGCTTGTAACAGACACTTCTATAGCCATAAACAAGGTCTCAGCTTGCATACCTTCATCATCACTTTTAGAGCTGCTAGAATCACTTGACTATGAGGAGCTTGAACCTTCTTGTGTGTAGAAGTTTTTCTTGTTTTCTTGAAGTATTTCTTTTTCCCACCTTGCTTCTTGAATTTTTCTTCCTTTGTTTTGGAGAATATTCCTCATCATCTTTATTTCCCTTGTGTTTATTAGGACACTTAGAAGCAAAATGAATAACTTGACCACGATTGAAATACTTAAACGAGACCTTACCTTTGTACTTACCCGAACCTCTTTTCAGCTTTCTTAAAAACATGACGTCTACCCTATCATCATCTATCACTTTCATAAATTTTCTTCACTTGTCCCACATTTCTTTAGCTGTAGTACATTGCATAACCTTTATGAATTCAGCCTCAACCAACCCATAGAGAATTAAATTCATGGCTTTAGAATTGTTCTCACTTTCTCTCTTTCATGTTGCATCTATAGGAGGTGTGGCTGGTATAGTGTAGCCACTATCAACTGACTACCATATGTCAAATCCAAGTGACATTAGATAAGTTTTCATTCTGACACTCCAGAAGGCATAGTTTGATCCATTGAACAAGGGTGCTTTGGAGGTAGAAAATCCACTAGCTAATTGATTGTTTTCCATAGTTGAATTATCTGGATCTCCCTTGAGCTGTTAAACTCACTACACCAGGGCATGATCTGATACCAATTATTAGAAACTGGAACACTGAGAGGGGGTGAATCAGTGTTCAATTCAACCTTAAACCAAAACCAATTAGATTGTTCACTTAATCAGTAATGCACATCAAAATAAAAATAACAATCACACACACAAGAGACAAGAATTTTTAAGTGGGAAACCTAAATTGGGAGAAAACCCACTGAACCACAACACTATAGGCCAAAGGTTAGAAAAAGGTTGAGCTACAATTTCAACTCAAGTAACTACTTGACAATATGCAAGCCACAACTTTCCAGAAAGTAACCACTTCCTAATTAGACTGAGCTACAACTCAGTAAGTACATAAAAATCTGACCACACTTCAATTTGGATGTCAAAACACCTGATAGTGATCCTAGATTAGAAATCTATCCTTCTCAAAATACCTGCAATTTCATCAAGACTTCACTTCTCTGTCCACCTACTATCTTACCAATTGATGCACTCACCTTTTCTTCTTGAATTGTTAGAATAAGGTCAAGGTTGATCTTCAAATTTCAACAATCACATAAACTCAAAGAAGTCATTGTTATACTCTTATTCAAGGAGGTATTTCTTATTCTTATCTCATTGTTATACTTTGATTTCACTGTCATACTCTGATTTCACTTTGTTATACTATTATACGGTTATATTATTATTTAGATTTCAATGTTATATTCTTATTCATATTTCATTTGTATATCACAATTCACCTTATAATAATTCACCTTTTTATATTTCAATTCTTTGTATATTTGATTGCACACACTAACTCACTATTCACACAAGACTAAAAATTCATTTGTCTATTTCTCTATCTTCATTATTTCACAATTCAATTGCATCTCTGTTTTCATTGTTCTAGTTTACTTGTCTTACACTTCTTATTTCTTCCTTCACTTCATTGTTTTTGTTCACAAGCACATGACTCACACTTAGTCTCGAAAGCTATTACAATTTTATTCACCAATAACTTTGATTGATTGTGCACATTTCCTTTTCAAATTCTACCTCTCAACTTCAAACTCTTGCATATATAAAGACACTTTTCAACTCTTTCAATTTCTTAGCCCTTTTAGCCGTTTGACATTTGAGTTTCTTGCCACATTTTGACTTCAAAACTCTTCATTTTCTTATTTTTACCTTTGTAGCTCGAGCAAGGAAGAGTAAACATCAAGTTTGTAACAATTAGAGATCTTTTCCTTCTCCAAAAGTCACTCAAATTTGAGCTAAGGTAGGTTAAACATTCCTCTCCTTCATATAACATGAATACACTTTGTAACTTAGCCATTTCACTAGTTTTCAGATCTGTAAGATACAATTTTGCATTCAACATATGATCTCCATTATATTGAAACCTCCCGACCATTATTGAGATCCAAGAAACTCTACAAAAATACTATTGCATTTTCATTGAAGAATTTTCACTTAATGATTTCAATATCAACTCTGCACTTAATTGAGTGAAACACACAGTTGGAAATTTTGAAGTCTTCACCTTTGTCTTCACATGTCTTAAGCTATTCATCTTGATCAAAACCAATATTCGCATCTATTTAGTCACATATTAGATTGTAAAACAAGTTCGAGTGATTCTACATAGTTTTTGACAAAGAAATTGCATTAAAAACAATAAAACCCGACCTTGTTCATTGTCCCCATGAGCTCAAAATTTTTT
The DNA here is from genome assembly GCA_018340775.1 of Taxus wallichiana var. yunnanensis. NCBI lineage: Eukaryota > Viridiplantae > Streptophyta > Pinopsida > Cupressales > Taxaceae > Taxus > Taxus wallichiana. The sequence continues at coordinate 651,698,630 of CM031236.1, forward strand.
ATCAATGAATTTCTCCTTCAAAACTCAAAGAAACTCAAAATTTCCTTTTGAAAACGTTTTTGTGATGGAGATAAATCCTTCATCAAAAATTTGTAAATTTTTGGTTTTTATTTCAAGAGATTCGATCAAATCTTTCTTTGAAACCCTAGGGCAAGGTTATAACACTATGTGAGATCCCGAGAACACTAAAATTTGTTTTCTTGTAAAATCTTGATGAAATTTGAAAATTTCAAGGGCTATGAACTTGTGAAGGTGATCTCCATATCTTCCAATCCAATTGCAATTTTGAAATCCTCCCCAAAGCTCCCAAATAACAAAAAATGTGCACAGTGGTGATGAACAGAACAACATGTTGAGTTAAAGCAAAAAGATACATGATACAATATAAGTTTTTAATTTTCATAGAAGACCAATTGGACCTTACTATTCTTCTTAAAGCATCTAATACCACATTCATACTTCAAGTAAGAACCTTTGTGTGAAAGTTTCAACTTATGCAAAGTGGACTCCATTCACATTACCAATGTTAATAGGTCTAAACTCAACTTTCTGACATAGTGTCTTAGTTTTCACATTGTATCACCTTATTAGATATTTGTACCTCAAAATAATCTAGAAGGTTTCATTCTATGTCTTGGGAGAGAATTTTTGTGTATAAATTATCTTCACATATTCTTATATGCATAACTTACTTGGCAAAAGCAACTCAACATAAGCCCTTTTTGAGATTCTTCACTCTTCACCATTGCATTTGGAGAGCCTTAACCTACCATTTTTATCATGTAGAGGAGAAAAATACCTCATGAACATTGACATGATCATTTTACAACATTTTTCTTAAGAATTTCAAGCTTGGAGGCTTAAGAGCATGATTGCCTTAGACCTAGCCCCACATAACACAAGCATGCCTATATAACATAGTTCACCTTGAAAGTAATGGGATCATCATTTTGAATTATATGAGGTATATTATGCTTCTAAGAGATGTATATATCTTGCACCAGTGATTTAGAGTTGGAAAATTCAAATTTTGCCACTCAACTCAAGAAGATGCTTTGAAGAGAGAATGAACACCAGCAGAAGAATGCTCATAACTTTCTTAATACTTGTAATAATTTTTGGAATCCTATACAAAAATTAATTCTATGATTTATCTAAAGGATGCACTATATTTTTTCTTGAGTGTTAAGAAGTCAGACACCTTATTATGTAATTTTCAAAAAGCATGTTTTAGAAAAACTAGCATAACTTTCACATACCTTCTCAGAACTTGATGAAATTTTTCTGGAGCACCAAAACTCACCCCTATACATGATCCATAATCCCATTTTCCATAATTATTCTTGTACTCTTCTATCCCATCTCATTTGCCTTAGCCTACACTACTAGTTCTCAAAGCCACTTTCTGTGCACTTTTGAATTTTGACTCTAGGAGCTAAACTGAGCCTTTTTTGCTCACACATATTGTAGACACTATTCCTATGCTGTTTCCATGCTCACATGACCTTGATATGACTTGTACCAACTTCTCACACCTCATCAGGCACCAAAACATGCCTAAATGGGCCAATTTCAACTACAACTTCCACTAGATGACTTGATACACCTGTGAGACCTCTTGCTCATGCTTGCAACATCATTACTGACCTGTAGACCATCTAAAACTATCAAGCAAACTTGTAATCTACCTTTAGAGACCAACCACCTCTCAATTTGAGCTTGTAGCACCTTAAAACCAACCTGAATCATGCCCGAAGCTTCCGAAACTAACTTGAACCACTGAGCACCATTGAACACCACTTGAACTATATGCTCTTTCACTCTTCCTTTTCCATAAATGTCATGTGACATCAATGAAAACAACCACCAATCTGCAACAGGTGCAACACCACTCATTTTCAACCCTTCAAACTGATTTATGAAAATCTAAAGCTTAGTTATCCTAACCTTGGAATCTCATTCATACACGACCTAAAGTTTCTCCCACATTTCTTTATCTAATTTTAAATTCATCACCTTCACAAGCTTAGGTTCAGCCAATCCACACATGATGGCATTCATAGCCTTGGAATTGTCACTACACAACTTCTTGTCTAGCATTACTTGTTGGAGGAGTTGCAGGAGCAGTATAACCATCTACCATTGATTGCCAAATATCAAACCCTAATGACATGATGTGATTCCTCATCCTTAGACTCCAAAATGCATAGTTCACTCCATTAAACAATGGTGCCTTGTTGGAAGAAGAACCATCCTGTTGACTCACCATTTTTGTGCTTTAAGGATATCCTTTCAAGTGATCAAACTTCTCCAAAAGGACCTACTATAATACCAATTTTGGAAGCAAAATCGTCTCGAGAGGGGTGTGAATAATTTCTTACAAAATCTTAACCAATTTCATATTTTCTTACTTAAACCATAAACCATTCAATCATTCATTAATGTGTGCTTAACATTCAATCAAATCAACACAACCATGAAAGAAACACAAGAACACAAGATGTAAGTGGGAAACCCTCAAGGGGAAGAAAAACCACTAAATATTTTGATTATATTATTCAAATCAAAATTATTTAGTGAAGCACCAACTTCACAAGGAGCACCAACCCCTAGTTTAGTAGAGCACCAACCCTACAAGGAGCACCAACCCTAGTTTAGTGAAGCACCAACTCCACAAGGAGGCTAAAACCCCTAAGATGATCAAGCACCCACTCAACCACCTTTTATGAAGATATTTTATGTCTTGTTTCTGCTACAATTGATGGAGATCACTAATTCAGCTCACACACCTTTAAACCCTTGTTCAAACCCTCATTCACCTAGCTCACTCTTTCTTCTTCTTTCATGAAATATCGTACTTCAAACCCTTGCACACATGCTCTCTAATACTACTCAAACTTTTCAAATCGTATATTTCTCTATTCATTTATACATATTTCACACTCACACTTGGGTCACACTTTTTCCCTCTCTCTTAGCTAGTTCAAATTTGAACTAAAACATGCACTTTATACCCTTCTCAACTCAAAAACATGAAACAATTCGGTCCTTCATGAATATATTAACCAATAAAACTCAAAAATATAATAAAACAATTATTAAAATTCATCAAATGGACCCATGTAGGTCGGCCATGCTCAAACACACTAAACAAGCTAAAAAATATCTCAAAACCCCATCACTTGATTCATCAAAGATCACAAACACCATCACCATGATTATTCAAGCTCCCAAAGTCCTCAAACATGTCAAATATGACATAAAAACATCATACATGGTTTTAAAATAGATTGAACTAATAAAATTATTGATAACACCATCAAGAAAGCTCATTTCCTTCACAAAACAATTGTTTCCAGGAACCAATCTTCACCTATGGACCTTTAGATCACACCATATCACCTAAACTACGCTAGTTAGCCACTCATTAGAAATACATTGACCTTTAGATCACATCCATGATTTCTAGAGCTCATGAAACATCCATACATGAAAACCACACCAACCTGTCTTGTTCACCAAACCGAGCTTCTTAGAAAGACGTTTTAGGAAATTAATCTGTTTTGCACCCTTGTTGCCACTTTCAAGACCTCAAAAGGCCTTCAATAGGAATAAAATTCATCCCTCTTCACTCTCAAACTAATAGCAAACATCAAATAATTCATATCATGCATCTTCTACCTCCATCTTCTAGCTAGAGAAATCATGTCCTAAGAAACAAACAACATTATTCTTCACAAATTAAGCTGGTTGACCTATCAAACCTCATTATCATGAGACAAACCATATACCATTGGAAATAAATATGAATCTACTTTCTATAAAATCTTACATTTCCTTCCAACTCTAAGTGGAAGGCCTTCAACCAGGTCATTTTTTCCCTCTCTTACACTTAGGGTTTCATAATTTGTTATCGTATTGCTTATGTCATCTAGACTATAGAAATTGCTTATCATATTTTACTTTAGTTACTCTACAATATTATATTTTAACATATATGTTTTGGTTAAATAATTTGGTGAACCCAACGTTTCAAACTTAGGCATCTCATTCAAGATCTTATTGACAATAATGCAATTGAGATCCCCGAGACTTCGACATCTAATATGGTCATTGAAAACAAAAACAAAAAAATCTTTAATGAACCTTTACCTAAGCTTAAAACACAAGTTTCGGATTCTTATACTAATCATACATACCGCTTTGTGCCTCCTCCTTCATTGGGTCCTCTTGATTTTCTAGTTACTAATGCCGATGCATTTACATTCTTCGATCACGATTATCATGTTACATTTTCTTCTAATGCACTACACATCCATGCTTCTATTAGGCCTCATCATATCAATAACATGATTATTGATGCATTGGTTCCTATGGGTGCAGGTTCTATCATAGTTGTTGTTATCAATTATCCACTAGCTAATATTTCATACCGAGTTCCCAAGACTTATGGATACATCAAGCTTCATGTTATAGTTGGTCCTTTCACCATGCTTGTGCCATTCATTTTAGCACCTTCATTCAAAGGTTATGACATGATCTTAGGTATTTCTTGGATCCACACCACTCAATCTATCATTTCTATGAACCACTTGTGTCTCAATTTCATTCACAATAAGCAATTTGTCACTATCAAAGGTGTTCCACCATCCACACTCTTGCCTCAATATCTTTTTGAGGATGTCCTTGCACTAGCTAAAACATCTAGGCCCCCGTGGCCTCTCAAATCTAAGGTAAATTATGCACTTAGCTCTCCTTTTCACACGTGACCTACTCGTTCTCATCAGTCCACTAGTCCCCCTCGCCAGCCTAAGTCCCTTGCTTGGGAATCCCCTTCACATAGGTGCTCATCACCTCCTATGTCTACTTCACATAAGTGATCATCACCTCCTAGGTCTACTTCATATAAGTTCTCATCACCTCCTAGGTCTACTTCACATAAGTGCTCATCGCATCCTAGGTATAATTCACATAAGTTCTCATCGCCTCCTATGTCTACTTCACATAAGTGTTCATCACCTCCAGGTATCATATACATAGGTTGTCATCACCAGCCCAGCCTGTCACATGTACTTACTCGGCCTCATACACCACCAACCTTAGAGCATGGTCACACGCCTTTATTGCCCTAAACATTGGGTGGAGGACCCTTCCATTCAATTTCATCGAATAACTTTCTCAACATCATACAATTGAGGGGCATCATGCTTACTTCCCCCCCCTCTTAGCATCATTAGTTATCTATCATTTCTACTATTACGTTCTGTGCTTCATAATTTCCATTTCTAAGTGATCTTACACAACTTGATACACTTGTATCTTCATTACCCTATTTTTCACTTTAGTTCCACTTTCCATACTTGACTGCTAAGGGTTTAAATCTAAAATGAACCTTACCTTCTTCACATTTCACGCTCCGTGATTTATGATCAATATTTCTTGCACACACTTTCAAACCATTCTCCTATGATGCACTCTTGTGCTATGGTTCACACTTGAATTTTGAGGGAATACTACATCCATGAACCTCACCACATTCACCTTTTTATGCTCTACGCTTCATGATCTATTAATCTAGCACACATTTTCAAATCATTTCCGTTGAAAAACTCTTGTTCTATGGTTCATTCTTGACTAATGAGGGGGAATTTATAAATGAACCTCATTTCATTCCGCATCTGTTGGAGGGTACGCTACTCCTACCATCATACCCACACATTACACATCTTTCCATCACACTCATTCACTACATTTGCATATCTTGGTTGCATTTACTTTTGTTATATTTTTCTACTTAAATGTTGCACACTACTTACTATGTTAGCCAGATACTTTGTATGTCATTATCATTCTATATACACATGCACGTTCACTTGGTCTCTAGTTGTGAATGCAGATCTTTACACTTCTTACATGTAACAATGATGTTTGGCACCGTATGCCATTTACTAGTCCCACCGAGTCTCTTGGGGGCATCTACATTTGCTACTCTCACACATTACAAAGCTATTGTTTCATTATTTACTACCTCTCGATTTCTAGCACACTACTTTCCATGATACATACATGTCTTGACATACTTTTTATCTTTCTAACATGTTAATGGGTGCTTCATGTGTAACATTTTGCATTGCAGGACTATTTTCCACCATGGTTATCTATCACACATTGTTTGACATTGTTTGTTATTGTATGCCATTGTTTTCAAGCTATGCCCTATGTCTTGTTTGATCAATTCATATATGCTTTTGGACGATTCGCCCTCGATTGTCTTGTGACATTGTGAGCGATGTCCCATGTATGAAACCCACTTTTCATGGTCTACTTTGTTTGTACACTTTCGATATTTACATTCCCTTATATTGCATGCTTATTATTTTTCTACAAGTACATGCATCTAGCCACTTTGTTCGCATGTGCCTTGGTTTCTACCATGGACATTCCCATCCCCCTATAGGGACATAGTTCAGATTTGCATAAGGTCCTCTCTTTGTGCCACATTCTCCTAACAATGTCGCATGCACTCCAAATGAGGGGGACATAAATTGGGTGAATCAGTCACCCCATACAACAACTTAGAGCTATAGTATGATATGCACAATACATAATCAACACATGCTACAATTACAAAACGGCCCGTAATCCGACTTGGGTCCTCAAAGATAACATAGACACCAATGCCCAGACTCAAATACCAGTTGTCTCAGGCACTCCTAACCTTCCTTGACACCTATGTCTTGGGGGCGAGCATCTGTCACTCTCTCATATCATCAAATTCTACAATAATTCATAGATTAACTTTCATAGGACATGCACAAATTCCTCCAAGAAGAATGCATTCTTTCCCCATTTCAACTTGGGATCAAAAAGGAACTAATACGATACAAATAAAAAAATATGACCACACCATCCATGTAGTGGTTTAAAATTGGGAAGAATTTGTGGAAGGAGAGTAGCACTACACCTCTCTCCCCAACACTCTTATGTCGTGGTGTGAGATCACCCAAAAACTTGCACTTGGAATGAGATCACGAAAAAAACTTGTTCTAGCGTGAGATATCCCAAAAACTCACTCTTGGGATGAGATCACGCAAAAAAATTGCTCTTCTACAACATTTCAAGGCATTTTTCTAGCCTTTTACACTTATGATCATCAAGTGCACACTTAATTTGACTACTTTTACACACATTTACATACTTTAACAGAGTTTTCATAATGCACTACTTTGATTACTCTTTCACTCTTATTTTTCAGGTCTATCCTTAATACACAACAAGAAGTATCCCTATATAAATAACAATAACATGTTCAATACAAGACAACACCATACGCTTCACCCCTAGGGTCACTTCCTCTTTCTTAGTGACCATGCTTAATTTTTATCACTTCACACTTTCACTTGTCTCTTCGCCACACTATCGCCATCACACTCTACATGGTTAACAGGTACACATATCTTATCTACTTTATGTTATCGAGTATTCACCGAACAACATAAGGTGGGGAAAATGTAGACACAAAATCATGCACTTGGTGACATTTCTAGGTCCTACAAGAATACTTATTCATATGATTTTTCAAATGAGAAAATTAGTAATTGATACTATCTTTGGCCTATTTGCTTTTTTTTTTTGTCTTCTTTGTGGTATTTTACACCCTACATCCCAATCAATACTTTAATTTCTTATCTTTTATGACTTTGGAAACCGACACCTAGGCACCCTCATCCCCTCCGGGTGCCCCTGATCCTTTTCTATCTTACTTGCTTCTTTTGGGTCTCTTTTATCATTTGGGCATCACATTTTCTTATGGTCGGCCTTCCAGTTTTCAAATATGAAATCAACCAATGGAATCATATAAATACATCTATGTTATATGATCAAAATAGAGGACCAAGCTCTAAGAATATGTTATAATCAGCCTAAGCTTGCATTCAAAGGCATCTAAGAGCACTAAAGGCATCCATCTAGCATCCATTCAAGGGACAAAGGACAACAATTTATGCATACACTGCATAGGAAGGGGAAGTTCATTATTCCATCCACACATCTATTTACATTGATACATCTAGCTATCACCTCGCTATCAAGTGCACTTACACAAGGGCATCCTAGGGCACAATTATTTCACACACACATACAAACTACATGGAGTATGATATGTAGTGCAATGCTTGGTCATAAGTTCACTCAATTAGGTGACCGTCGGGGTCACTCCAACTCCCCATATTACATCTTTATTTTTGGGATTTCATGTAGTTTTAGGGTTTTGTAGGTGAACATATATTTGCGGGTTACACGCATCTTCAGCGATCAAGGTGTGGCATACAAGCGACTAACAATGAATATCGCAACATTCTTGTGATACCCAAGAAATTAGATTATGATATCATGTGTAGTCATGGGAACTTCCTAGCAAGTAACCATCACCTAGGCACCCTGAGCCCTACTACCAGTTCCCCGGTGTAACCTTATCTCGTTAGCTTCAAAATTTACAAAGTGCACAATAATCAGGCGTCAGTTTGCCCTTCCCTGTTCATTAGTTTTCCCAGTTTAGAATAGTCCTAGGATTGCACAAAATCAAAAAGTCATTATTTCCTCTCTTACACTTAGGGTTTCATAAAGTTTTAGCTTATTACTTGTGTCATATATACTCTAAAGCAGATTACTTATCATAGTTTACATCGCTTACACTTGTAATATTAGGGTTTAGCATATCTATTTTTGGTTAAATCACAAATACTCAGATTATGCCGTGCACCATGACCAAGTAGATTAACACCAAATCTATGCTTCCCATCTCTCCAAAAGGACCTAACACGTATGAGATAACATATATCACTCACCTACATGCCTCCATGAGCTCACATGGCTCTATACCTCCTCATTTGGTCTCTAAGCACCTAGACTAGGTCTAGATGACCACCAAACAAGGTCTTTAACTCGTACTCTGCACTCTGAAACTCATGTGAGTTCCTAAAAACACTCCTAACATGCTCCCCATTCCACTACCATGCTCCTCGATCCACAAAGCATCTCAAACCATCATGCATCATCACGTAGGCTAGCTTAAGCCACATGACTAGGTTTGCTTGACCAAGCCAATCTCATACAATCATGAAACCACGTAAAAATCCATGTCATCATCCTACTAAACACCTTATGACACTTTTTCCATCATCCTCTTTTTCATTAATGGTATTTTACATCAATGAAAACACCTATACTCAACATATCAAAACTTCTTTCATGGTATTTAATGTTGAAGGAGTCAAACATCTCAATCAAATCCCATGTTGCATTCCTATACTATTTTAACCTCTGACACTTGGATGCATATATTTTTATTTAATTTACAACCAATTCAAATTCTACCTTTACAATCAAGTTCTTTATCCTATGTCTCCAAGCAATCCTCAAACCAAGTATGAGTTCTTCATATGCAACAATACTATTTTTGGACTCAATACACAACTCAAAAGAAAATTTAAAATATTCTTGGTTAGGATAATATAACACTATACATGCCCCAATACAAAAACTAGAGCAAGATCCATCAAAAACATCAACTAGGGAGTAATGAGGTCTTCAAAATGAGCACCAATATCGAGGCATTAATCATCAAAATCCCCATTAGCAATAAAGTTCCCAAATCCACATCTATGTATAACACCTCATATGATGCATCCATTAGATCTTTTATCAAATGAATTAACTCGTCTTTCTCTATGCAGCTTCACTAACTTTCCTTCTAAAGGAATGATAGCATAAGAAAGGTCCATTTACACACTACCTCCCACACTTGTTTCCCACTTTATTGAAAAATAACAGTCCCCATTTGGTAGGGAAATCAACAACAACAACATTCATTGTCAAGTACTTGCCTAGGTGGGCCACCAATTACATAAACAATCCCTTGAAACATCGAACAACATGTACATACCTTGAATCCATGGCATAACATCTTCTATATGAAGTTGTTATTTTGATACTAACTTCATTCATGACCACCAATGACATGATATTGCAAGAAGCACCTAATTCAAACATGAAATTATGTAGGATCCAACCATTTACAATTAGTGTAGTGTAAAAAGGGTCCAAATATAACTAGCTCTCAACTAGGTTCGTACCCAAATACACTTAAGGGAATGGGTAAATGACCTGTGGATTTTCTTCAATATCATTTTTAAAGAACAAGGGGAAATATATCTTTGTTTGCAACACCATCCTCATTGAATCCCAAATACTATAATTTCTATTTCTATGCTCAGGAATCCTAAGCAACTCTACTAAAGGGATAATTATCTTCATTTGGCTTAAGATTTGGGCCATATCACAAATAGTGTACTTGGGAATGGGGTGTTGGGTGTTGGGTGGATGCTTTTTTAGATGGTATACATGTTTTCAAAATAGAAACAACAAAAGGAACACTTGGATTTGACTCAACAACAGGGGTTTTACATGAAAGATTCTTCTTGGGGGAACCTTTAGGAACATTGGTCAAGATTGAAATCTTATCCTTTGAGGCTTCAACATGGCTCTTCACTCTCATACTTCTTAGATTGTACTCCTCTTGGGAAACTACCGCATTGATTGAAAATTCCATATCCTCTTTTGAAGGTACCTTTCCATCATACGTATTGATCATTAAAGCTCTAATGTACTCAAAATCATGATTAGGAAATTCAAAGGACTGAGCCATATAAATTTCAGCATCAACTTCAAGAGGAAGATAACACGCCTTGTTTAGATTTCCTAAAAATCATCAGTAGTTCTAGCACAAAAGATCATTAAAAGTTACACCTTGTTCAAAGTTTACTTGATAATCAAGCTCACATTCATCATCACAAGCCGATCTCGCAAAGATCTTCATTCAAGGTGGAATGTTCACAAGGAACATGAGGAAATAATAATTTATCACACCAATCAATGATGTGTTCTTCTTGAGCAACTAAAATTAATTCACCCAATATATCGGGGAACTTCCTTATTGTCTCCGTGTGGATGTTGTCTCTCATTTGGCCCTTGGGTATATTTCCTTTATCATTTAATCTATGATATCCTCTAAATTTATTTTGATTTTGATTTTGATTTTGAACTTGAGGGCCCAAAGACAACCCTTTCTCAACTCTTGCTAGCTTGTAGGAGATTTATTTAACTTCCTTGCTAAGGTCTTAACTACTTATTTCAAATCAACAGCTTGTTTGTTTGTTGTTTTCAAGGTTGACAAGTTTTACCCATTCTCTTTTAGTGGCTTTTACAATAGCCTTGATGTTGTTTTCAATTTGAATAGCCATGTTGAATGCTTATCTTAGATTCACAAGGTTCTTTTCTCTCAAGCTACCTTTTTATCAAATGCATTAGAATATTTAATCAAATAAGACTCATCATTGGGTTTCAAATTAGTTGGTACTTGATAAATATGCAAGTGAATGTATTCTGTTTATTTTGTTATGTATATTTTGAAATACGTAATTGTTTTTTTTTATCAAAAATAGCGAATTACGTATTTTTGGATATATATGTTTGTTAGTCTAAGAAGATTTTTATAAAGTAATTACGTAAAAGAATTGATATATGTAAATGACATGTATTATATAGTCTTCTTGTATTCGTCTCTTTCGTTGTTTTTTTTTGTCTTTCGTAATGGAGTCGAAATATTTCCTGGATATGGTTAATCATGTGGTTCTAAGTCCTTCGGACACCAAATGTAATGTATAACGTTGCAAATTTCTAGCCAATAAGAAAGCTCCATGTAACTTCATCGTGTCAGAACTTTAATAGATCCTATTGACCATTGCGAAGTGTGAGCCAATGAGGACACTCCAATGCTCTTCGCAATATCAGACTTTTGTTAACTTGTTTCTAACCAATGTGAAACATGATCCAATAGAAAAACTCCAAGTCACTTCACATTTCGCGATGTCATTATTTTGTTAACCTTATCGGTTGTTAACCAATCGGAATAGCCTCCGTCCCACTACTTTGTTTTTACATTAAGACTTTGTCAAAATTAGCTAGATGCGAGCCAATAAGACTTGTCCATGTTCTTTTGCATGTTGTTTTCCTCTATCATAACTATGATAGAGTGCAAAAAGTGAGCTATTAAGAAGGCTCCACATATGTACAGACTTAACGAACCATTTTGATATTAAATAATCTTCGGTCATGTATGTTCCACTGTGAAGTGTGAACTAATAAAAAAACACCACGTACATATGGATTTCACAGTGTCAGACTCTATATATCCTTTGTTGTTGTGTTATCACCACTTGTATTTGTATTTTGATGTCGCTTAACTGCCTAAACTGAAATTGTTTGGTTTTTAATTCTGCATGAGCTTGGTGTCCATGAGGCAAAATTAATTGCATTTAAAGCTTTAATTAATCACATTTATCCGTAGCCACACATTGTTAAATTTATCTTACGCTATATTAATCAAATATAATTGTAAATTCTACGTAGTTTTCTCAGTTAGAATGTAAAAGCATATCAGTATCCCGCAATAAGATATTTTCTTTGTTGAGGGAAAATGTTGCATTTCATTTGGTATCAAAGCAATTATCCTCATTTGAGATGTTTTGTTGTTGCATTTGAGATGATGATGTGCAAAATACTCAAGAGATTCAAATATACTATTCTCAGACAAAATTGGTAAAAGGAAAGTAATTATTCTATGAAGTGATATTAGTAATAGATTATGGTGATTTGTCTCACAAGGATAAAATTGTGTATATACACAGAATGGAAGCCAACTCGAATTTGAATGGAATGGATTCACAGAATGACATGGATTACAATGAATTAGAGCGTGAAAATCAATAGTTGGGCAGGGAAGTAAATTATTTATTTGAGAAATTAGAAACGTTGAAAAATCAATTTGTAGAAGCTATGAGTAAAACTGATAAAACAGATAAATCTAATAAATCGGATAAAGTAATAAATCATAAAAGAAAATAGGAAAGAGAAAGAACTCTTCTTCGACGATGAATATATTACTAATAAAGCAAATGATTCCTCTGATTCTTCTAGATCATCGATTCTTTAGATTCTTCTAAGGCCAAGCAAGAAAGTTCAAGTATGAACTCAAAAGAAATAAAAACTTTGCTCGAAAAATTAAATTACCTTAATATGCAGGGGAAGTAGGAATAGGAGATTAGGTGAAACTAGGCTATCTAGTTTAGAAAGATATTTCAAATTACTTTAACACCAAGTAAGTTAGGCAGTAACCCAAAGAGCTTCTTATCAATTGAAAAATGTTTCCCTTAACTAGTGGGAAGATACATTAAGATCTGAAAAACTTAAAGTACATAAGGTCTCCAGAATAAGTTTAAAAATTTGCTTAAGAAAAATTATCTATTTGAACATTTCTTACAATAAAAGCAAAATGAATTATTTGATTTAACGAAATGTTAAAAAAATCAACAAGTACAAACAAGATTTTCAAAATCTAAATAGATTTGTGCCTTTCATTTCTAGAACTCGGCATAGTAGTCGATTTATAAATGGTTTAAGAGAAGAATATGAGGCTAGTGTATAGTGTGGAAAACCTACTTCAATTTATGAGACTACTCAAATTTCTAAACAATTTGAAAAATATAAAATTGTGGTTCACCAAAATAAGGAAGATTATAAGAAAAAAATTCTAATTTCCATTTTAAGGATAGAAAAAGGCCATTAGTGAAACTGTTAAGTGCAATAATACTCAAATTAGAAATCAACAAAGGAAACAAGAGTATGTTAAAACTAAACCAGAAGAAGTTAAATGTTGGAATTGTGGAGGTAACCACTTTGCTAGGGGTTGTCCTCTAAAAGAAGAGTTGGGATAAGAATAAAAATTAGAAAAATGATGATAAATCTAAGGAAGAAAACCAAAATATGAAATTTTATGTTGTTGTTGATACATGTATTGTACATAAGCAAGTGTTTCGATTGAAGTAAAAGGGTCTATTAATAATGAAACCCTTGTTTTCTTGATTGATTCTGGTAGTAGTCATAGTTTTATATCTCCTAACTTAGTTGAAAAATTAATTTTTTTCCAAAAAAATCAAATCAATAGTTGTAGAAATGGTTGATGGAAGAATAATAAGACAAACGAGAGCTTTAGTAGAAGATTTAGATTTTCAAATCGATAACATTATATCTATTGAATATTTTCATGTACTTAAATTAGGTCAATATCATTCCATTTTGGGGACAAACTAGTTGGAAAATAATCACGCTCTCATTAACTGTGAAAATAAACAAGTGTATATTCAAGATCAATATGAAGTTAATCATATTTTACAAGGAACTAAAAGACAACTAACTTTAAAAACTATTTTTGTTGTTCAACTTAAAATAAGTCTTAAAGAAAAATGTAAAGTTTTCTCGTGCTTTGATTACTCAAAATGATAAGCTACAAATAGATATAGATGTTCACCCAATAGTCCAAGAATTTATGGATGTTTTCCCTTCTGATGTTGAAGAATTACCACCTAGGAGATCTATAGAACATGCTATTGACCTCATTCCTGGAGCTGAATAAGTATAAAAACACCTTTATAGACAAGCCTATACCGAATTAGTGAGCTAAAAATACAATTGACTGAATTATTGAAACAAGGAAAAATTAGACCTAGTGTTTCTCCTTGGGGTGCACTAATGTTGTTTGTTAAGAAGAAATATGGTACTATGAGATTGTGTATTGATTATAGACAGATGAATAAAATAAGTATTAATAATAAATATCCTTTAACTAGAATTGATGATTTACTAGATCAATTGAATGGTGTTAAATGTTTTTCTAAGATTTATTTACATTCTGGATATCATCAAATTAGAATAAAAGATGTTGATATTGTAAAAACTGCCTTTATAACGAGATATGATCATTATGAATTTGTTGTTATGCCTTTTGGACTAACAAATACCACCTGCCACCTTTATGACATTGATGCATGATGTTTTTAGACCTTTCTTAGATGTGTTTGTGATTATATTTTTAGATGATATTTTGATCTATTCCAAAAATGAAGAAGAACATGAGAAACATGTTAGATTAGTACTTGAAACTTTAAGAAGGCATTAGTTATATGGTAAGTTAATTAAATGTGATTTTTCTAAAATCAAGTCTCATAGCTAGGACATGTTATTTTTGCAAAAGGAATTGCACCAGATCCTTCTAAAGTAAAAGTAGTACAAGATTGGGATACGCCCAAAGATGTACAAGAAATTATAAGTTTTCTTAGTTTATCTGGATTCTATCAAAGGTTTATTAAGTATTATTCTAAAATAGCTACTCCAATCATTTATTTAACAAATAAAAATAAAACATATCATTGGTATGAGGAATGTGAAATTGTTTTTAGTAAATTAAAAGAAGCATTAACAAGTGCACATGTGTTATGTATTCCTGATTTTTCTAAGCCTTTCACTGTTG
This sequence comes from Taxus wallichiana var. yunnanensis, assembly GCA_018340775.1. Lineage (NCBI taxonomy): Eukaryota > Viridiplantae > Streptophyta > Pinopsida > Cupressales > Taxaceae > Taxus > Taxus wallichiana. Next base: position 651,714,054 of record CM031236.1, read on the forward strand.
CTATTGATGCTTGTGGTTCTGGTATTGGATGTGTATTGATGCAAGATAATAGAGTTTTGTGTTTTGGATCTAGGAAATTATTGCCTACTGAAAAGAACTATCCTACTCATGATTTGGAATTGTTAGGGATTATTCATGCTTTGAAAATTTGGAGACATTATTTGTTAGGTCGCAAATTTGTTTTGAAAACTGATCATAGAGGTTTGCAGTATATTTTTACTCAACCCTTATTAAATATGAGACAAAGAAGATGGGTAGAATTATTAATTCAATATGATTTTGAAATACAATATGTCCCTGGTAAAGAAAATTTGGTTGTTGATGCTTTAAGTAGAAAAAGAATGTGTGCAAATGATTTTTCCTTAGAAAGAAGTCCATTTGAACAAGAGATAAAGGATGCATTGCCTAATGATAGTTATTTTGATGAATTGTATTCTAGTTTGAAAAATGGAACATTAAATATGCATTTAAAGGATAGACTTACTTCTTATTTGCTTGGTGTGAATGGGTTGTTGTACTATAAAGGTAGATTGTGTATTCTTAATCTTCAAACTTAAGACAACAAATATTAAGAGATTCTCATGATATTCCCATAGTTGGACATCCTGGATTTCAAAAGACATACTTATCTATTAAAAAGAATTATTTTTTGCCTAGAATAAAGCAAGACATTAGAAAGTATGTACAACAACACATGACTTGTCAAAAAGTTAAAATTGAACAATGTAGTAAACCTGGTCCATTACAACCTTTTTCTATTCCTGATTAGAAATGGGAATCAGTTAGTATGGATTTTATTATAGGATTACCTAAAACTAGTCATGATGTTATTCTTGTGGTGGTTGATAGATTAAGAAAAATGACTAATTTTCACCGACCAAAATCAATACCTCTGCTTCTGATATAGCTCATCTATTTACTAAGGAAATTTTTCATTTGCATGGTCTTCCTAAAGATTTAGTAATTGATAGAGATCCTAGATTTACTTCTTCTTTCTGGAGATATTTGTTTGATGAATTGGGTACTAGTTTGAGCTTTAGTATTGCTTATCATCTAAAGTCAGATGGACAAACTGAAAGGATAAATAGAATTTTAGAGGACATGCTTAGAATGTATACAGGTGAAAACACGGAAATTGGGAACAATATTTGCACTTGATTGAGTTTTCTTACAATCAAGGTTATCATACTACAACCAAAATGACCCCTTTTGAATCTATTTATGGTAGGAATTGTACTACTCCTATTTCTTGGTCAAATCCTAAACATAGATCTTGGTATGAAAATGATAAATTAAAAGAAATGGAAGATATTATAAATAAAGAAAAACAAAACATGAAAGCTTCCCAAGATAGGTATAAACATTGGGCTGATTTAAAAATATCTATTAGATAATTTGAAATAGGTGATCAATTATTATTTAGAGTTAAACCTGAGAAAGGTTCTTTGAAATTGGGTAAATATGCTAAATTAGCTCCTCGCTATTGTGGACCATTTGAAATTTTGGAAAGAATAGAACTCTTGCTTATAGACTTGCTTTACCTCCTGAGTTATCTAGAATACATAATGTGTTTCATGTAATTTTGTTAAAGAAATATGTATATGATGCTAATCATGTTATTGATTGGAAAAACATAGTTATTGAACCTACATGTGAATTTAAAATTGAACCTGAATTGATTTTGGAAAGAAGGACTAAAAATATTAGAAATAGAGAAATTAAGGAGGTTAAAGTAAAATGGACCTTTTGTGATATTGAAAGTGCTACATGGGAAAGAGAAGATTTTGAAAAGAGCAATATCCTGAATTATTTAACTAATGACTTGTGTTTTGTTATGTGATTTTTAGAATAGACTTGGCACTACTGAGGATAGTAGCTGATTCAAGGGGGGAGAAATGTTATGTGACTAAATCCTCGAAGCTTTAAAAACATTAAAATCTTGTTGAATTATTATATAATTCAAGTTGGAGTTGAGATTATTTATAAAGCATTGTAATAAACTATTGATTTAATGTGGGAATGAATATCCCAAGCATTTGATTAAAGATGATTAATTAAAGTGAAAGGGTGTGGAAACCATTGTGTTGGTTCATAACCACCTATGAAGTATTATAAAAAGGGATGTAAAAGTGAATAGAGAACATGAATTATGATTGTGATTCGAGAAAGAGAATAATTACAAGGAAGTCTTGAGGACTTTGTGAATTTAATTTGTGGAAGTAATTCCAAGGTTGACTGGTACAAGTAGGTGGTGGGATAGAGAGAGAGGCACCAAAGGTTTCCTAACCGGGGGTACAACGTACAACCTCGGATGGTTCCCCTGACAGGGCAAGGTGAAAATACATTGGTTATATAGTATTTCCTTTCAATAATGTGGCCATATTATGGTGTCTCTGTTAGTTGTGTGTACATTGGAATTTGTATTACAATTCCGATCATGACTCATATTTGTTTTGATGGAGTATCTTTCTTGAAAATTGATTTGCATGGCAAAACCCAACACTAAGCACCCTTATTGACTCAGAATTTTAGACATCAAAGAAAAAGGACAAAACATCACTTGACAATTATGACACTAAGATCCGCTTTTACATTTTGAGACTTTTAGAATTGGTGAGCATAAGAAGAATAACTTATAGATTCTTTCCTAATTACCTTAAAAATAGATAAATGTATTTTTGCATCTCATTGCAGCCTTTAATACACCTAATTGGTTGGAGACCTCAAATCAAAACTTGACTTGAATGTGACACTTTACCTCAGTTATTCCTATTTGGGTGTGATAAGCTTAATTTTGCTTCTCATATGATTCAAGGATTTGACATAATGTCTTCAGCTATACAAAATTTGATTTATTGTGTGCACACAAGGTTTACTTATACAATTCACTAAGCAATGACATGTTTCACAAGACATAATCAGACTTGCAACAAACATACAAATGCACTTCCAATTACAAGTAAAACTTTTGACTCGCATGTACTCATGGTAGACATGACTAACACAAACCACTTCTTTCATGATCCAAAGCTCCATCTAAGGTAGAAACTATAAGAGATAGACCTTATAAACAAATCACACTTAGAATTTCAAGAGCTTGACACAATTCAACCACACCAAACAGACTTTTAAGAGAAGAATAGACTAAGCATACATTTTCATTGGTGATATATTTGCAACATGAGCACTTATTGATGATGATTCTTCTCAAGTACACATCAATGCTTCTTTCAAAGAGAGTATGCCTTCTAGAATCCTAGAGAAGGCACTCTATTCTTGATAGACTCTCTCAAAACAATAGGAAGTCATCAAAGAGGCTTGATGACTCACTTTTTTCTTTTCTCTCCTGTGAAGCCTTGTCTATCTTCTTTGATATATTGTTGGATGTTTTACCTTCATTTCCTGAGACTTCTCTGCTTGTCAAACATGTATGGTGTGTTTCATTTCCTTATCTTCTCCTGACTATAAGTGAGTGTTCTTCATGATTGGTCCTTGGATTACTTTCACTCTTCTTGGCTTGATCATCAAATCTTGATATTTTGCTTGAGCTTGCATCATCTACCCACACTATTTTATTGTCCTTATTTTCTTCCTCAACTCTTGGGTTTTCTTCCTTGACCTTGTATATCCATTTAGTTTTCTTATTTTCAAGAGTTGTTTTAACCATGGCTGACTTGGTCTCATTTCTAGGATTGATCTTCATATTAGATGCCTTCTTATCTTTCCCTCTGAAAGTATAATACATGTTGTTGTACTTGGATTTCTCATGGTAATAGCATTTCTTTGTAAAATTCCCAAAATTGTGACAAGTATAACACATGACATTACTTTTTCCTCTTGCTTGATGTGAATTATCATTCCTATCATAATTTACAACCTTGAACTCATGACACCTTTTAGCATAGTGTCCAAATTTGTTGCAGTTGTAGCACACTAACATGTTCATGCCTATTAAGTGTTCTCTATCAAAATTCTTCATGCATTCCCTAGCTCTATGTCCAAAACCATAACATGAATAACAATATCCATTAAAATTTATTTCATACCTGAAAACATTAGGTTTCCTAATAGGTTTAGGCCTTCTTGAATTTTTCCACTTAGTTGTATTCATGTTTGACTATCCACTTGAACTAGATTTGCATCTTCATCCTTCTTTATAAGCTCCTTAATGAAACCTAGTCCAGTTTTGTCATTTACTTCCTTCTACTTTTCCAACATTTCATTTAGAGCCTTAGAGATATTTTCTAACTTGTTATACATCTTTAGTCTCTCTGTTGCTTCCTCTAATTCAGCTCTCAAAGATATCATCTCTTCTTCATATCTCATGCAGGTGTCTTCTTTGGCATGTAAAGTTTTGTCACTATTTCAACCTGATATTTCAGCTCTGTATTAATTTTGAGATGTTCTTTCTCTTTGTCTCGAGAGATGTTGAAACTAGCTCCAATTGTGCTTAAAAATCTTTGAATCCCTCTTCATCTTTCTAATTTTTCCTCTCCTCAAGAAGTTTGATATGCTCTTCATACTCTTTTAACTTGGCCTTCAATTTCTTGTTCTTTTTCCTTTGATATTTTAGTTCATCTAGAGAACTTATCAGTTTTGCTTCAAGATTTACCTTTGCTTCCTCTTCATCTGAGATTTCATCCTCACTGACATATTTGTCTCTTGAATTGTTGCTAGGAATAACTTCAATAACCATGCTTGTGATTCAGGAAGGACCTACTCCAAGTTGTTAGACTTGATTCCAGAGTACCAAGCTTTGATACCAATTGTTGGAAACTTGGACACTGAGAGGGGGTGAATCAGTGTCTTCTCAAATTTACTTTATCAAATTAGCTATGATTAACACATAAAACCATACACAAGAAATTAACAAGGAAGTACACACAGAGACACCAATTTTAATGTGGGAAACCCAAACTGGGAAAAAACCCACTGAAACCAAGAACTAGGCTTAGGACCAAATTGCCCTATATCAGTTACATTGATTTCATGGTTGAGCTTCTACTCAACTTGGAGCTACAACTCCTAAGTTTGACCAAGTTGCTACTCAGTCTAGAGGATTCAACCCCCTATAATTTAACTAGCTACAACTGATCTTTAGTAAGCTACTACTTACAAGGAGGCTACAACCCCTTATATGTTAAGTTGTAACTTAGACTTGATTACAAAATTTGGTCACACTCAGTTTACCATCTTACATAGCTGATAATTACCTCTAGATTAGCACACTTCGCTTCTTCCTCTCTGCTTCACAAATCTTCTCCGATTGTTTCTTCGATCATCTTACTTCATTCGGTCTCTGTCATACAAGGTTGTTTTTACTCACAAATTCTTGTCATATCTCAGACCTTCAACCTATTGTACACACCCTATTACACCTGCAATTTCATCAAAATTTACATCTATGTTCACCTACTATCTCACTATTTGAATCACTCACTTACTCTTCTTAACTACAAGCTCAAATTCATGTGTATTCTTCAAGATTCAACACTCAAGCATGCTCATAGTTATCATTGTCATAAATACAATCTTCAAGTTCCTTTAAAACAATTTGTCTATGTCGAAAACAGGTTTAATATATCTCAACTTTGTTTTGTCAATTTTATTGGTTCAATTATGTCATTCTTCCATATATTATTCTTTTTGATCACATACTTCACTATTTTGTATATAATGGTTATCTCTCCTAGTCATTTCCTTTACTACCGCACTTTCACAATTCAACTTTACATCATACTCTTACACTCATTGCCCATGCATATAATCTTGGGATTTCACCGTTGTGTTCTTTGTGTCATATCACTTCCATGTTTCATTTGATCACACTAGTTTTCAACCATTCACACTATTTCATCATTAATCTTAGTCACCATTTCACTTCCCTATATATTGTTCTTGACCACCTTTAACATTAATCTCAATCACCTTTTCTTTGCCCTATATATTGTTCTCACAAATCATACATATCACATTGACATCTCTCCATTATTCAACACAACTCTTATTGTTTCATTGTCTTCTTAACCTTTGTCAAGACTCTAGCCACTGTTTCATATTCAAATCATCACCATTTTCTCCTTAACATCTCACACTCCTGGATTTATATTTATCACACACTATCCTCTCAAAGTATCACTATTATATATATCTATCCCACTTCTCAATAAAATTTAATCAATGTATATTCAACATTTTCTCAAAGATCCTTTGATTTCGTCAAACCAATCCCTCTCTTTTCTCGAATTAACTTGCTTCGAGACAACCTTTTCAACTTCATGTCTTTTGGTGTCACAATTAGAATCTTCACATTCAAGGTCTTGTTCTTATTATCACTTTTGAATTCTTAGTTATACTTGACCAAGATGGTCTCTTCAACTTCTCATTTGTACTAGGAAATGCAATGGAATATTTTTTAATGTGATTAGTGACTCTTACTCTTCACAAGAACCCAAACAGTTGGGAAAACCAACCAACTCATCTTTGTTTTTGAGAAAATATTATTAATACTTAAGGTACAAATTCATTTCACTCATCGGTGCATACTAAAACATGAATGAATATCTACCTTTGATTCCCATTAGAACCTACTAAACCTTTGAAGCATTCTTTTAGAGGAGAAAACCACTCATCTTGTCAATTGAGACAATGATCCAAACACATTGCTTACCAAAACCAATACTATCATTCATAATATAAGTTTTTCAACCAATTTCAAGCCATATCAAGGTTGACTAATCCACTACTTAGATTTTGGAGGGGTTACAAGGAGATTTATTTAACCAAAGAAGAAATTGCACCCAAAATCTTAGGCGATACTAAAAACATGAAGCGTATTCATTCTTCATACATGTCACGAGATATTTCACTTTGAATTCAAATAAAACACGTAAAACTATTGTTTGACATCCATTATGGCTTATCGGAACCTTTGTATGATGATTTAAAGATCAATCACAAAGAATTTGCATCAAAAACATCAAGAGCCTAACCATTCACACATTACATGAGGAACTCAAGAAACTATTAAAGAAAACTCATCCAATCCTTGATGAACTTGGTTTATTTCTTTTGCAATCTATTTGTGTGCCTCAAATAGACATATCCCCCAAAAAGGAATTTTGGTTGGTTAGAGATCGAGATTCGATCACTTTTATAATACAAACCCTAAAGCCATGGTTTTGTGCAAAGTGTGTGTATGAGGACAAAAATATTGTTTTCTCTCTTAATTATTGATGAAAATTAAAAATCAAGTTCGGAGAGGCTTTGTGGGAGCCTTCTCCATCTTCTCAAATCAACTTGCAATCTTGAAACATCCAAACACATTCCCAAAATCCAAAAAATACACTACATAGTGGTGAGAAAACTATAACAATGCTATCATATATGGGTACAACTTCCTTTTAGAGCTAGCTAAAGACATTATAAATGACTTAGGAAGAACAAATGGGACTTTAAAAATGTATGTCAACATCATCACTGTCATAGATTGAACTTGAGGGCAGAGCATTCTAGCCTTGAAACCATTGTTTCCTTTAACAAATTATAATACAATCCATTTCTTGCACTTATTGTTACCTCAATAAGCCACCTATGAAGAAGATGCATTAAAGGAGGTGTACACATTGTTTCTATTGATGAAGAAAGATAGGATTTAAGAAGATATTTACAAGATCATTTCACTTTTTAGTATGCTTGCTTGGAAAAAATTGTACTAAGCGGTTCGGTGGCATTGATTTTAAGCAAAAACTTTATTACAAAATCACACCTTATGCTTCATTAATTCATTCTTGACTTGTACAAGGAAAATATGATTATATTATCTCTTGACCTTGAACTTGTACACAACTAACGATTGAACCAAAACCCCTTGATTGAGCATACACCATCTTTGCACTGAGGCTAAGTTATGCTTGTGGTAAGACTATCAATATTGAATAGACTTAAGGCATAATATTGACCTAGAGACCACAAATTTCATCCCTGATCACTTGAAATAACTCATCCAAGTTTTTGTAGGTAACCAATCTTATTTTACTTCCATTGCTTTAGAACTTGCTTGAGAGAAATAGAAACACCGTCTACGAAAGAGTTCATAACTTCTTTAATTCTTGTCCATTTTACTTGAAACTTTTTGCAATACCTACGACTTAAAGTCCTCTACAAAAATTACTTCTATGATTTATCCGAAGAAGGCACTATATTTTTTCTTGGGTGCTAAGAATCTAGACAACTTATTTTGCACTTCTCAAAGAACCAGTTTTAGAAAAACTAACATAACTTTCACATACCTTTTCATAACTTGATGAAATTTGGCATGAAGCACCACAACTCACCCCTCTACATGATCCATGATTTTATTTATCATAAATATTCATGTACTATTCAAACCTATCTCATTTACATCAACCTACATTGTTAATCCTTAAGGCCAACTTTGATGAACTTTTGAATTTTTCCTCCAGGAGCTAAACTAAGCCTTGTTGTTGCTCAAAAATTCCCTAGACAACATTCATGCAAGGCTACTCCCATGCTTACTTGGTCTTTCCATGACCTACATTTAGCTCTTACACCTCATTAGGCACTAAAACTAGGCCTAAATGAGTCAATTACAACTGTGAATCCAAACCTTTGACTGTTACTCACTCCAGAAGATATTTCTCATGTTATACTCATCATGTATGACTGTAGAAAATGTATACCAAGTTTAGATCAACCATGTTCATACCTCCAGTGGACTCCTACCTCACTGACCATGCCTGCAACATACTGAAACCAACCTGAAGCCCACCTGAATTCTCAATACACCACTGATAAGGCACTACCAATCAACCTTCATGCCTTACTATGTTTCCATAAATGTCACTTGACATCAATGATAACACCAATGACTAGGGTTTGACATTGTTGAGATATGTTAAAGAGGAACAAGTGGATAAAATTATTGTTGAGTTCCATGATGGTTTCTCTAGTGGTCACTTTTCTCCAAGAGATACAACTATGAAGATCATGAGGGTTGGGTACTTTTGGCCCACATTATTCACGTATTCACATAGATGGGTCAAGAAATGAAAAGAGTGTATTTTTCATTGGTAGGAAAAGGTTAGCCACTTCACCCAATCCAAGAAAACCAACCCTTCTCTCAATGGGGTCTTGACTTCATTGACACGGTAAATCCACATCTAATACTAGTAACAAGTGGGTCCTAAAAACAATTGATTCCTTCACCATATGGATAGAGGTTGTGGCACTTAAGGAAGAAACCGCGTTAGTTATTATAGACTTTTTAGAAGGTATTGTAACAAGGTTTGGAGTCCCTCAAACTATAATTTCTGATAATGCCAAGGATTTCATGGGATTTAATATCTTTTATTTGGATCTTAATAATGGTAGCTATCTCGAAGACTTCCTCCAATTATTACCCTCAACGTAATGTCCTTGCTAAGTTAACCAATAAGAACTTGATTATGATAATGAAAATACAATGGAGATGAGCTTGATGCGGTGGCATAAAAATAAAATAGTTTTCTTTGGGATGACAAAATCACACCCAAGAGAGAAATAGGTAAGTCTCCCTTTGTCCTTGTGTATGACAAAGAGGATAAGATTCCATTATCTCTTGAATTATCTTCATTAGAACTAACCCATCAGTTGGAATTGGAAGGTGAAAATGAGAGGGTAGTGAAAATGGAAGAATTGGATGAGTTAGAAGAGTTGAGGTAGTTAACAATGATCAAGTTGGAAGAACATAAAAAGATGACCAAGAAATGATGCGATAAGAAATGCATAATGTAAAACTTCAAAGAATGAGACTTGGTTTTGAAGTGGGATGCGGACATATCTAAACAGGAAGACACTCCAAATTTCATTGTTACATCTATGGAGTGGGCCATACATCGTTACATTCTTGTAAGTAAGCAAATTCTTTTGAACTATCAAATCTAAATGGGTAGGTACTCCAAATCCCAATTAATGGGATTCATCTTAAGACATAGAGGGTCATGTTTCGTCTTGTACATAATCAATTTAGTTTCTCTCCCTGCATTATGTTTTATTGTTGTTGCTTCCTTGTTGAGCGATCCCTTATTTTGTCCTCATTTTGTGATCATTGATTGAGATGTCATTCCTCAATATTTTGTGATGGTCCTCCTTGAATAAGTGTTGTGTTGCACAATTTGTTGTCACTTTGCGGTTCCACAAGTTGGAAAGGTCTTGGAAAGGATTGAGAAAGTCGCGGGAAAAAGAACACCAACAAAATTATAAATGGGATGCATATTAAAGAAGGAAATTCCTAAAGACAAAGATGATTGATTCAAGACTAGAAATAGATAAAATCATGTTTTTATCCTTGGAAATCGTACATGGTCATGTAGGTTCATGGTCAATTTATAATCTTTCGGTGTCAACATTTGAATTATATGTTGACTCCATGCCCAATGGACACACAATGAACCTAATCAACTCATGTAGCAGAAGATGTCCCTTAAAAGTCACCAAAATGTTGTCAAATAAACACTCATTCTCATTTAGACAACTTGCTTCAACTTATAGACTTAATTTGGTGGAAAAATTTAAAGGACTGAGGATCAAAGAGTATAAGATCATGGACTAAAATGGATAATCCACACTACAATACAAATATGCGTAATTTTAAAAAAAGTCGCACAACATTGGAAATTTGCACAGATCTAGAAAGATGTGGGAAAAAACCAAGTCGTGGAGAAGCTTTAACCCATGAAGAGAGTAACAATTAGAGGAAGTCATATATCGGAAGGTAAAAATAACACAAAAAAATGAAAAAGGCCACGTAAAGGATTGAGAAATTCGTGGGAAAAGTAGACCACCATGGAAATATGTAAAATTTCGTGGAAAAAATATCATGCCGCGAACAGTTGAAGGTATTCCCAATACTGCCAAACACTACAAATTTTTGCAAAAAAGAAAAAAGGACAAAAAATAAAGCCTTGGATCATCGTGTATCTTCCATACATTATATGGGGCCATGAAATTGCTGAAACTTGTGCATTACTCAAGGATTACACTCATTATAATAGATGTGCATAAAATGATTCGGGAAGTTTAGTGAAAAAGTTTGGAGGATATTTTAATCCATCTTCTTGATTAGGGAAGCACCTAGTTCAATTATCAACATTGATTAAATCCAAAACCAACATTAAATCTTGTCCTACGTGGCCCTTGTTCTCTAACATTTGATTTCGTGTGAGCCATAAAATCTTTGGTGACAATACTTGGCCTACACATTGACTGATTGGTACTTTGGTGGGTAAGAAAGAGGGATACTTATTTTATTGTGGGGTGCCCTCTGGGCTTCTTTCCCCTTCTCCATCTTTTATAAAAGCAATAAAATTGGTACGAGGTAAGGGCCATTTTCTACTAGTTTTATGAGCTCTGCCCTTTTGAGTGCTAAAAATAAGGCTTGTAGACCACTATGATGTGTTTTATGAATTTTTCACACACCTTTGGCTTTGTGAGATCGTGAATGTGAGGTTCTCGATATTTTTGATTGTGATATCTTTCCTTCGAATGTATAGACATTCAATCGAATATCTAAGTCTTGTTGCAAGGTTTCGATCTTATGTTGGTGATCTCATTCAAAGTTCTTGTGCACATTCTTTGAAAATTCATATGCTGACTTATATCTATGCCTCTTCACGACAAATCATGACCCTATTTTAGTTTTGTGCATCACCTTATCTTGCATTCAATATTCATTTTTTTGAACCTTAGTTCCCCTGGAAATATTAGGTTAGAACTAGTTAGTAGTAGATGCCAATGTTGGTTAGGTTAGGTGCATTAGATTAGGAAAGAAGGAACCAACATTTCACTTGGAGATTTAACTTAAAAGGTGTCATTTTCTCATACTTTAAAAAGGTCACTCAATGTTTCACTAAGATGTTGAATACCGTTGAGAAAAGGGTGCAATCTCAAGTGACAACAGTTCATTTGTGTCTTCTTGAAATAAATACGATTTTTGCATACATTCCCCCAACATTTTCTCCACCCTGGACTTCTAAAAACCCTCAATTCCCATATTGTATGTCTCTCTTCCTTCTACAATATTTCACTCCTTCAAGTTTAAGTTCTTCAATACATCCCTATCGACATCTCGATTGTACTACTCACGTGTGATTTCTAGTTTTAAATTTAAATTATATCTATCTCTAAATCATTTGAAGTGTTCATATGACACTTGTATTTCAATCATATTATTTTATGTAATTAGAATTAATTTATTGTTTCTAACCATTTATACTCAATTACAAAGTATTCTTAGAGGGTAGTCTTATAGAAGGGACATGATTTAGATGGTACCACACAATAACGTCTTAAGAGAGATTTTCAAATATTAATAAAGATTGGGGATCAGGGATTACAATGAATATTTACATAATTTTCAAAGTATACACATTCAAAGTTTGTCATTTATTTAACCAATCAATCTACATATCTACCTACATACAACTTTAGAGATTTGGAAGAGAGTGTGTAGAAAGGACAAACTATCACCAACCAAATAATAACAAACATTGCATTGATTTAAATTAAGTAAATGTTGTAAACCCAAACTGAAAGTGACCAACCCAGACATCATTGAGTGATAAGAAAAGAAATAAAAATAAATAAATAAATTATTAATCACATGTGTGAGGTGCAATGGGAATGTGAATAGCTTGATTTGATATTAAAGTAGAGGAGAGATGTTGACAAAAAGATGGGGTGAAGCGCAGTGACTACGATACTAAGAACTAATGGATGGATGATGTGTGATGATCTATGCTTTGAGTGATACAACGAGTCATCGTATCACGTATCGCTCACCATATAGAATGGAGGAAAAGATACATCTAGTACTGGGCCGATAATTTGAGCAATACGTCCTGCCTTCTTTTCTACAAGTGCGGAAACCCCAAGAACAAGAGGATTGGTTCTCATAATAATATAAAATAAATAAAAAAGGGGTGCTTCTACGTTGGCCTATTTTTGGATACTAGATCTCCGTGAGAGTTCGAGCAATGATGTCTAAAAGCATCTATCGAGCAAGCTTTTACCGCTCTAGAGGGGACTCGATGTATATAGAGAACGGGGAGGGCAACATATATGTGAAAAGGAATATCTCGAAGATAGTTATAGGTGACAACGAAGAGGTACTATTCCCATGGGCTCTTCGGTTAGTGCACGTAATGGATGCTCCAAGAGAAACCTTGGAAGAGGAACGCAGTCGCAACCATCTAAGCCCAATACATCTACAGATACACCGTCTAAGACTTATAAATATAAGCCTTATTATCGGCTAACACGACTCCATTACGAGATCAAATAGTCGAGCTCCAAGATCTATATGTGAGACTCGAGATCTCTCCGTGTTTGAGCATAGTTGGCCTATCTAAGCGATGATGTCCATAACCTTATATAGAGATAGAGGCGGGTGCTTGACCGACGGCCCTATGTAATATATGGATAGTTCTGAATTGGCCTCTTTCAAAATCTATGTTATAACAAGAGCAATTAATAAAGAGAAGCATTCCACTCTTTTTATTGCTTTCGATTTCAACATAAGGGCTGCAAGAAATATTAGAAAAACATTTTAATTAGAGCATGAAAATGTAGACGTCATAAAGCGAGGTTAATCTAGAAATTGCTTTACATATATGGCCCCTTATTGATAGAAAATCGATCACAATGTGATTGATATATGGAATTTCTTCCAAATTATTTCCTCATATAAGTTACCAACATACATTGGTATTTCCTTGACACGAGACAATTGGCCAAGTTTCCAATGAGAATGATAGACCTTTCATCGGTTTAATTTTCTTAATTGGTATGTGAAGGCATGTAAGTATGGTGGATGCATAAATGTTGAAGGCAACAACATCGTAGGTATAAACAATACAAGAGGTAACTTAATTACATTTTGTGTGGAAGAGAGTGTAGATTTAATCATATTTATAAGCTATGATTTTTCAATTTATGTAGTTCCTTGAACGGTTAATTTTAAACGCAGAAATTTTTCTCTACATATAAAGTGTTGAAAAATAGCATCAAGTGCAAGTTTTTCCCCTAGTGATAAAGGACATGTAGGTGTTTTGGAAGAGGCTTGAAGCACATTTCAACAATGAGAATATGTTGCACACACGCATTGGTGAGAATCCTTGAAAGTTTCTAGTGAATATCCTTTAAGCCGCTAGTTTACTATTGGAGGGAGCATAAACAATCCTCTTGTTTCTTTAGGCAATTCACATGCAGACCACATTTTAATGTTACAAACCATTGGAAGAAAAATGTGTTTGTGATACATAGATCCTCAAGTAACACACTTGGAGGTAACTCTACAATTAAGTTTTCATTTAATATCGATAACGTCATCAATTACTTTTTCAATGTCATAACTAATGTTTTGTGGGTAGATAGAGGACACACCATTTTGAGGGACTTTTCTCGGCACTCGACGATAACCTTTTTGGCCCTTACAAATAGGAAAGTATGCCTACATTTGAAATTGAGGAACATTAAGAATATATTTCTTTTGAAATTATTTAGAGTTTTCATTTTAATGTGTAACCTCAAATGTAGGGTGAGTTTTTCCATACTATTACCCTCTTCTTTTCGACTTCTTTAGCTACGTGAGAACACAACATGCTTTAGGAATTATATTCTACATTCTAAAATGTCACCGAATTAATTCGAGACATTGCCATTTTGGGAGGAAATAATTGTCTCTTTATGAAAAGCTTTGCCCTTACAAATAAGAAATTTTTCCAACAATCGATATTGAGGAATGATAAATAAATCTTCTTTTGAAATTGATTACAAATATCATCATAATGTGGGACCTCAAACTGCATACAACTTTTTTTTGACTAATACTCTCTACGTAGAATTTTGATGGGAGGAATGTTTTATCCACTTCTTACATTATACAAGAACACAACAAGGGGTTCCAATAGACAAATTCAAGGAGATGGTCAACCCAATTGAAAGTGTACACCACCTCAAATCCCTCCTCCTCCATCTCTCAAAGACCACACAAACACATAATTTTCAAGACAATATATTAACATGTAAAAACACAAACATGAGTTATGAGGTTGTCTAGACATGTGTAGACTTAATTAATAATTCATCTTTAAAATATATATGTAAGAAAATTTTATTTTATTTTATTTAATTAAAAATTATTATTTCCTTTTAAAGTTTCCATTTTGGTAGGTCATACTTGGCCTCATGAGAACACTAAAATTTACATTAAAAATAATTCATAAATACAATGTTACAAACTTACATATTAATAATTAATACAAATGATTGTTATATTTAATACAATGTTTGTTAAGTATTAAATTTGTCTTAATTGCCTCCAAGCTAGAAACCCTACCTTTGTAATGGATTTGTAAATTTTTGGAACTACCGCAATTACATTATTATGTGTTTTAATAACATTAAAAAAGTATGTAAACACATTAAAATAGAAAATTCTTCCCACCATCAAATAATAAAAAAAAATTGACCAAAAGGCTTGATAATGTGTGCATTGGATTATATTTCCAATGAATCCTCTTATGCACATGATTAACAAAATACGAATGGATTCAAGGGAGTTCAATCTGAAAGCAAAGCTAGGGGAGACAATCAACCCAATTGAAAGATCCCGCCATCTCAAATCCCTCCTTTGTCTCTTCATGTCCATGTAAACACATCAAGAGAATACATTAACATGTAAACAAATAAACATGAGTTGTGAAGCCTCCAAAATTCATCCCCCTAATGTTCACATATTCATCACACTCGAGAGGCAAAGTGCATTTTGAATCTTAAATGTTCCTATGTTATAATGGACTCTCAAGACCTCATTTATTTATCTCCCTTTTATCATTTCTATTCTACTTGAATTATGTTCTAGTACTTTCCATTCTTGGCCTCTTATGCACACTAATATTTAAATTAAAATGAAATCGTAACTTTGCATAAGCATGGGAAGCTACCTCATAAGACAGGTTGGAGGGCCTCAAAACTTCCATGGATGTTGCAGATATGGGGAAGGTAGTGGAAATGATGCAACAATTTCGTCACCCAAGATCGATGCCCCGACATCCACATTATCCCTACCCTCAGAGGAAAAGGAACTTCTCTACTCAATCGCTCGGAGTGATTCCCAAATCAGGCCATGTGTAATTGACCGCATTCCACTAGTACCAAGGACTTGCGACTCAAACTTCTGGGACATAACCGCTAATTCTAAGATGTCAATGTCCATGATAGATGTCTACAACACCCACAAAAATAGATGTTGGGTGGATTCGAACCTCATCGCAAGCTCATTGATTCACATTGTTGGCATGGCCAAACAATTTTTGTATCTCACTTACACAACCGACTTGGTAGGATTTTTGTTCGACCATGTCAAACACCACCTTTGTATCTCATCATCCAACGTGTAACTAATCAAATTCAATATAACCTATCACGATAAAATTTTTGATAACAATAAAGATTACTAATAAAATATATGTTGGTTACATAAAAGTATATGGGTCATTAATTTCAAACACACAACCAATATCAAAATTAAATTAATACATAGAAAAACTATAAACACAATAGGAATAAAAAATACTTCAAAACAAGAAACATAATATATTAAGAATAAATTTCAATACAAATTGTAAGGATAACCACAAAATAAATATAACTAGCAATCACATGTGTACAATGCAATGTGAACGCCGAACGATATATGTTATTAGATTTAGAGGGATAGTTATTACTTTTGTAGTTGATGTTAATAAGGAGTGTGAGTGTTAGCAAACTTACATATTTTAGACCATGTCAAAAGCAAAAAAAGTGTTTTGATGTCGTGCAAGTAACGAGGTATTATGTTATCCTTGGAGGCTGATCAGAGTAAGAAGATGCCTTAAGAAATCCTTGGAGGTTGATCAGAGTAAGAAGATTTGTTAAGAAGTCTTTGCCAACATGAAAGGTCGGATAAGAAAAAAAGTAGAGGTAATTCTTGCTATATGCAATCAGGTTGCACATATGAGAGATTTTGCATTGTAGTGATTTGGAGCTCATTCTGCACCTTTTGGATATCTTAATTTGAGAAATGAAGACGGACAGTTGGCTTGAAATCTATTTTCTCAAATGTACATGCCTGCAGATTCTTTTGGCCAGCTATTGTAATGAAGAAATGGCTCAATATCAAGCCGAAGGCAGGATGAATTTGGTGCTTGATGAAAGAGACACTGAAAGTGACTTCGATGATGAAGGTATGTTTTTCTGATTGTTGCATTCATTACCTAATGCATACGAAAACAAACTGCAGTACAAAGGTATGCTTGAAACTCGTGAAACACCTCACTGTGTTGAATCATAATGACACTAGAAATTCTTATTTGATCTACTCTACACAATGTTTGTAGAGGCGAATTTTGTTGAGAATGAACCAGCTAGCAAGAGTGGCATCAACCAAACTGTCTCGCGCTTTCAAGTTACTAGTATTAACTTGTTAAAGGTTTATTTTCAGCATGTTAGAAGAGATGTGTTTTGTGTAATGCCATATAGATGAGATTCTCAAACTGTTGTTCTGATCTTTGGTGAACTTAAAATCAACTTTCAATTTCAAAATTCCATATGCCAAACTTTCTACTTTAGTTTTAGCATGAATTCAAGGACCATACAGTCTTATAGTTTTCTTCTTTCGAGGATTGTTGTTTGTCTTGTTGAATGTGCCCACCATTGCACATCTTCATTGTTACTATTTGGCCTTCTTTGCTACGTTTATTATCTTAGAGTAGTAAATCCCTTCAGTGCGTCTACATCATAATCAATAAAACAATAACATTTTGGTTCTAGCTAGTAGTTAGTAAGTCTCACACATTTTTGTGGAGACTTAAAATGTCTAGTTCTTTCCTAAATCTATGGTCTTGACTAGTTCTTTGATGACTAGTTCTTTCCTTGATTTATGGCTTGATCTACGACCTTGACTAGTTCTTAGATTGTTATTCCTTGCCTATATAAGCAAGGCCATTCTCATTGTATTTCATTGAGTTCCATAATAATATATGATATTTGCTCATTTGTTTGCAAAGGTTTTATGTAAAGTTATTTTGGTGAATTACTTTCATCTTATTGATCGTGGTGTTTGATTAGCATCTATGAGTTCTTGGCTTAGTATGATCTGGTTATCATTCCTTTTATGGTATCAGAGAGGAGATTGTTGTTGACATCCATCTGTAAGTTTTATTTTGCAAATAATTTTTGTATATTCATATATTCGGGATTTGTTGTATTTTTTTGTTTGTGTGTGCATTTTTATGCAAAACAGAGCCTTCCATTGGATTGGAAGGTGGAAAACCCTAAGATTGATTGTAAACTCGACCATTTTTGGAGGTAGTCATTTTTGAGTTTTTTTGTTGTAGAGAAAAGTTGGTTTGCCTTGGGATTTGTGTCAGTGAGGAAAAAACCCTAAAAAAATTTAGGTTTTGTTGGTTTTTTGAAGATCTATTGGGTTTTTTTTGATGGTGTCTGACATTTTCAGTTGCATGTGCGAATTTTGTTTTTCTTTCTTTTGTTTAACATTCTTTTTTTGAAAATTTTTTTTGGGAGGTGTCCACGATGAGTATTTTACTAACCCATTAAAATCCTTAGCCCTTGGTCATATGGTATGGTTGTATGAGGGCTTCCCTTTCATTTTATTTGTGTGGTGAAGAAAGAGCATTTTATTTTGTTTTAGTGGTAACTAAAATAAATAGTAGAGCATAATATTGAAAAGCTTGTATCTTTTGATCGGTAACTCGGATTTGAGTGTGTTTTTTGCAAAAGTGCTTTTTTTCATGCTCTTTCCATTGGAAATATTTATTTTGAGAATCACACTATAATTATAAAGTGTCATATTGTAACACACACTCATTATAAAGTGCCAAAATATGGGGCTCTTGTTGCATTGTTTGGGGGTCTTGTTGCATTGCTTGGTTCTTGCATTTCTTTTGGTGATTTTTTGAGAATGCATCTTTATCTACTTCTGCATTAGATCATGTTGAGCCATTAACAACACATAATTACCACACATGGAAACCAAGAATGGAAACAATAATTAAGTGGAAAGGATTATGGGCTTTAACTTCTTCAGAACAACCAGTGTTCACTAGAGAATATGAGAAATTTCAAGTACCGTGCAAATTTGATGAGTGTATGGGTTTGATAGGAACTTATGTAAGTGATAGTATTTTGTTTCATTTGGAAAAATGTGACTCTCCTTTCAAAATATGGGAGAAATTGGAGGATTTATTTGGTAAGGTGGATCATATGAGAGCCATGCAACTTGAAATTGAGATCACCTCTCTTAATCCTGAAGATTTTCCAACAATTATAGACTATCTTACCAAGTTCAAGCATTTGTTGACATAGTTGAAGGGGAGTGGAAGAGATAAGAAAGATGAAGAGTGTGTTTACTTGATTCTATCCAAGTTGAGAGGACCATTTCAAATATTTTCTTCTACCTTTTTCTCTAGCATGGATGCCTTAGGTGACACATTCAAAATGCCTGACTTAGAAACATTTTGTGAAAGACTTACTAGGGAAGAATCCAAATTGTCTCACCTTGAGTCTTCCACCTCTCAAAAGGCATTAGTTGCATCTAATCCTAAGGGCAAGGGAAAACCAAAAAGTAAAACCAAATCCACCCCTTCTCCATCTCAAAGTGCTCCTAAACCCAAAGAAAACAACTCTAAACCCAAGGAGTCTTCTAAATCCAAGAATAAGTCTAGCCTTTCATGCTCTTTTTGTGGGGGTAGTGGTCATGAAGAACATAGGTGTTATAAGTGAATGCAAGCCTTAGAGGATGTAGTCAAGAAACAAAAAATTTCTATCTCCACTCCACCTCCTTCTAATCAACATGGAAAAACACTTAATGTTGTTGGGAGATCTCAGTCACCACTTACAGATAGTTGGGTTATAGATTTGGTGCTTCTCATCACATGACTTCTTCCAAGGAGTCTTTTGTTTCTCTAGGTTTGAGTTCTACTTCCAAAATTGAGGTTGGAGATTCTTCCTTTCTTTCTGTTAAAGGAAAAGGTGATATACAACTTGATGGTGGTAGTATCCAAGATGCACTATATGTTCCTAACATCACTACAAATTTTCTTTCTTTTGTATATCAATTTTTTTCATTTGGTCAAGGAAAAATAATGACTTTTACACCACATGGGGCAGAAGTATGAACTTTTTGGAGCCTCATTCACTTGTTGCTCAAGGTATTGTTGATCATAGTTCTAGACTATATCACTTTGAGGGTTTTGATGACACTTCCTCTATAGGGACAAGATTGGTTTCTCATGTAGATTCAGAGAGTAAGCTTTGGCATGAAAGATTTGGACATCTCAATTACAGATATTTGAAGGAGTTGAGCACTCATGGTATGGTAGATGGTCTTCCTAGAGTTTCTTGTCTTGAGAGGAGTTTTCATGGTTGTGCATTAGGAAACAACACCAAGATCCATTTCCTAAGAATTTTTCTAAGAGAGCTTCTTCACCACTTGAGCTTGTGCATAGTGACTTGATGGTTTTTCCTACCCCCTCTTTCAATGGAGCTAAGTATGCACTTACCTTTATTGATAATTTCTCGAGGCGTACTTGGGTTTATTTTCTCAAGTACAAAAGTGATGTTTTTCACACTTCAAAGTCTTCAAGGCTTTGGTCGAGAAACAATCTTCTAGTTGCATAAAGAACCTTCACACTGATAATGGGGGAGGAGTACTTCAACAATGAGTTTTCTAATTTTTGGCAACTCAAGGCATTATTCACCAACATTTTGTTCCTCATACTCCACAACAGAATGGCTTAGAATGGAAGAATAGAACTTTGAAGGAAATGGCTAATTGTATGATGCATTCTAGAGATTTACCTCTCCTATCTATTGGGAAGAAAGTTAGTTAATTGTGCTAACTACATTTAGAATCACACACCACACAGAGCACTTGAGCATTTGACTCAGAGGAAGCTTGGTCCAACACTAAGCCAGATGTCTCATTTTTTGAGTCTTTGGGAGCCATGCTTGGGCCTTTGTGCCAAAGAAGAAAAGGAAAGCTTTGGATAAGAAGAGAAAACCCTTGATCTTTGTAGGGTATTGTGAGGACATGAGAGCTTATCGACTTTTAGATCTGATACTCATGATGTTATTTTTTGAACACATGTTCAGTTTGATGAGCACTTCACTCCTCATGATTCTTCATCTTCTTCCATGCCTCTTCTTCTTCTTCATCTCATCTTGAGGATCCTTTCTTTGAGGAGGTTGATGAGGAGGTTATAGATGTCATTGAGGATCTATTCCCACTGATGTTGTCACTATGCCTAAGTGGGCTCGTACTATAGTTTCTGAGGCAACACCTTTCATACAGGATCTTCCACCCACTAGGCATCATCACACACATTCTACAGGTTTTGGAGAATTTTGTGTCAGGAAGTTTTGAGGATCCATAGTCTTTTCAAAGGCTCATGGGATACATGAGTGGGATGATGTGATGACAGTTGAGTATTCTTCTTTGATGAAGAATCATACTTGGGATTTGGTATCTCTTCCTAAAGGAAGAAAGATGGTTAGGTGTAAGTGGGTATACCAGAACCAAATACACAGTTGATGGGTCCATTGACAAGTATAAGGCTCATCTTGTTGCAAAGGGTTTTTCACAAGTTGAAGGTATTGATTACTCTGAGACTTTTGCACCCGTTGCCAAGATGGATTATGCCTTGTACTTGTTATTTTTGCATCACAGGGGTGGCCCGTATACTAGATGGATGTGAAGAGTGCCTTCTTACATGGAGATTTACAAGAGGAAATATACATGGAGCAACCTGTTGGATTTGTTTCAGGATTCTTCTCTTGTTTGTAGGCTCGAAGGTCTCTCTATGGTCTCAAACAAGCCCCTCGGGCTTGGTATGAGAAGATGGATTATTTTCTTCTATCTATTGGTTTTGTTCATTGCCACTCGATCATATAGTGTATCTCAACATGTTGGTGAGGATATTGTGATACTTGTCTTGTATGTTGATGATTTGTTACTTTACTGGAAGCTCTTCTTCCCACATTCAGACTATTCAGAGGGCTTTCTACATAGTTTGACATGACAGATCTTGGGTTATTGCATTATTTCCTTGGTTTGCAGATTTCTTAGATAGATTTAGGGATTCATTTGAGTCAGCAAAAGTACACCCATGATCTTCTTCGGTGCTTTGATATGGCTGATTGCAAGCCAAGTCCATCTCCTTTTTAGTCTGGGGTTACTCTTACTTCCACATGTACCACACCACTTTGTGATCCTACATTGTATAGGTAGTTGGTTGGGAAGTCTCATGTACTTGACCCATACTCACCTTGATATTTCATTTGTAGTAGGGCTTGTATCTCGGTTTGCACATTCTCCTCATAGTAGTCACGATAGGATGCTAAAAGGATTTTGTGCTATTTTGCAGGGCACTTCCCACTTTGGCCTACACTACACTAGGGGTTCTACTCAGTTGGTTGGATATATGATTAGATTGGGTAGGTTCTATTGATGACATGTGCATTCCACTTTTGGCTATATTTTTGTCTTGGTTCTTCTCTCAGTTGCTTGGGCATAAAAAGAAACAGGTTATTGCACTTTCATCTTTAGAGGTAGAGTACAAGGAAATAATTATAGTGAGTCAATAGATTCTTTGGCTTTGATAATTATTGACAGAGTTTGGATTCCCACAGGATTCATTGATTGTACTTTGGTGTGACAACCAAAGTGTAATTCACATTTCTCACAACCCAGTTGAGCACCAAGTGGACCAAGCATATTGAGATACACATCCACTTCATTCGTCAGCACATTCAGGATGGAGTTCTTTTCTTGGAGTACATTTCGACTCAGCAAGTAGGTTGCAGACATCTTTATGAAGCCTTTTGCATCACCTCGCTACCTTGAGTTGTGTGGAATGCTTGGGGTTTGGAAGTTGTTCTTGGGGGTGTTCGTGAGAACATCTTCTTCTTCTTCTTCTTCTTTCTCTTTCCTTCTAGTAGGATTCTTTCCTTCTTTTGGTTTGAGATTTCTTCATGGATATATTGTACATGAGTACCTCATTAGGCCTAGTTTTGGGACTCATACTTGTGGACATGCCACTTCTATTTTGGCCCCTAGCTTCACTTGAGGGGGTGTTAGAGTAGGTATTTACCTTAGCTCATGTTCACCTAGGTACTTTATTTACCTTTATTGTATTTATCCTCACCCACTTATGTGTGTGGATATTTATTTTATTTATTTAGATATTAGGGGGATATTATAGGTATAGTTCTTTCCTTGTTATGGTATTATAGTTCTTTCCTTGATCTATGGTATTGACTAGATCCTTGATGTCTAGTTCTTTCCTAAATCTATGGTCTTGACTAGTTCTTTGATGACTAGTTCTTTCCTTGATTTATGGCTTGATCTACGACCTTGAATGGTTCTTAGATTGTTATTCCTTGCCTATATAAGCAAGGCTCATTCTCATTCAAGTAAAATACATATAGTACATGTCCCTATAAGATCTCGTGTTCTTATAAAATCTTCCTAGAGATTAGAGTAATTATAAATTTCTCTTTTCTACTTTCTAGGTTCTTTAGTAGGATTAAAAGAGTTGAAACATTATATACAATGATATTTAGTTGAATTATTCACTGGTGAAGCTAGGGTTTCTATTCAAGCACTGATTGATAATGATGTTGATCTTTACAATTTCGAAGAGGTCGTTTCCTCTTCATACTGGATAACATTTTTGGTGCAAAGGATAATATCCTGTCTATAAATGGGAAAATCAACTTCACAACACATTGAACAAAGTCCAACCTGTTGAATTAGAGTGTAAATGCTACAGTGCTCCTCCTTCCCCATCAAGGGCTAATGCATCTGACACCATTGTAGATGAAATATTATCAGGAAGAGATGTAGTAAGTGATGTAGATGTTAGCATATCACCTCAAAGTGTTGAAGGAGATACCCCTGTTGATGCAACTAATGATCTCATATATCCTAGTAATCTATACAATTTCAAGAGAGTCTCCACCAGTTTAGGAAGATCACAAACAACCTGGCCAGAGGAATTGTTAGAAGTGCAACAGGTAAAAGGAACTAAATGTTTCATGAAAAATAAAAATGATAAAAATAAAGAACCTCAAACAGACCACAAAATGACGGAAAATCATACTTACTTGGAGATGTGGGGCTCCAAGGATGGGGATGACATTCAAATAAGGGTACAACTATATTCTACATAAATTTTTTCACCAGAAAATATGGGTATAGGGATGGAGTCACAGTCCCTATACTAAAGTTTCCTGGAAAATATACAGGAAAAAGACCAATTGCTTTGTTTCGGATTATTCAACTTTCAAGAAAATTTTGCTTAAGAAACATATTGCCCTCCTATTGCTCACCATAGATGAATCCATGCAATAAACAAAACAAATGAATAAATACTTCAATAAATATTGAAACCCACCGAAGTTTGTTTAGAGCCAACACTCTCTTCTTTACCACAGGAGAGAGAAAATCACAAATATCGTGCAAAAAAGTGAAAGAAGAAGTTAATATAACTAAATGTATCTGTGAATTCAAAAGGAGGGACTCCTCCATTAATATTATTTTGTATTTTCAATTTCATACTCATAATTGTAAATCCTCTACATACTTCCTCTGGATTATGAGCAGAGATACCGATAATCTATGTAATCTAGTGCCGAATAAGTGCACTACTCATCCAAAAAAATTCTTTTTATAAATATAGTTTTTCCCCTGTAATTATCGTATTTCTTTAATTTTGATTTATCTTTCTTCTTTTTTCACTATAATTATCATATTTGTGTAATTTTTAAAAAATAATCTCAACCAAATTCAATGTGCATCGTATAAAACTATCTTTATACCCATGATTGGATTTAGTCCCATGTTAATACCCTCTTCCCGCTATAT
The DNA here is from genome assembly GCA_018340775.1 of Taxus wallichiana var. yunnanensis. NCBI lineage: Eukaryota > Viridiplantae > Streptophyta > Pinopsida > Cupressales > Taxaceae > Taxus > Taxus wallichiana. The sequence continues at coordinate 651,739,039 of CM031236.1, forward strand.
AAGTTTGTCTCTACATGGTTTTTTTTTCTACGAAATATATTATATTAGAATGTTGAAGCATGCAGAAAAAAATATTGAAGGTTTGCGGGGTGATGGTGAAGCGAAGCACATAATAGGAAACTATGAGTTTATCAAAACTATTGGGCGTAAAGCTTTTACTAAAGTGAAGTTGTGTAGGAACATAGAAACAGGAAAGCATGTGGCCATCAAGTTCATAGAAAAAAACAAGGTACTCCATGAATATCCTGCAAAAAAAGTGAAAGAATAAGTTAATATAACTAAATGTATTTCGAATTCAAAAGGAGGGACTCCTCCATTAAGATTATTCTGTATTTTCAATTTCATACTCGTAATTGTAAATCCGCTACATACTTCCTCTGAAGTATGAGCAGAGATACCAACAATCTATGTAATCTAGTGTCGAATAAGTGCACTACTCAAAAAATATATATATATATATATATATAATAGTTTTTCCCCTGTAATTATCGTATTTCTTTAATTTTGATTTATCTTTCTTCTTTTTTCACTATAATTATCATATTTGTGTAATTTTTCAAAAAATAATCTCAACCAAATTCGATGTGCACCGTATAAAACTATCTTTATACCCATGATTGGATTTAGTCCCATGTTAATACCCTCTTCCTGCTATATAAGTTTGTCTCTGTACATGGTTTTGTTTTCTACCTGAAATATATTGCATTAGAATGTTTGAAGCATGCAGAAAAAATGATATTGAAGGTTTGCAGGGGTGATGATGAAGCGAAGCACAGAATAGGAAACTATGAGTTTATCATAACTATTGGGCAGGGAGCTTTTGCTAAAGTGAAGTTGTGCAGGAACATAGAAACAGGAAAGCATGTGGCCATCAAGGTCATAGAAAAAGCAAGGTACTCCACGGAGGGAAAGTGAACCAAATCAAGAGAGAAATTTCAATAATGAAATTAGTGAAACATACAAATGTGGTGGAGCTGTACGAAGTCATGGCCAACAAGTCAAAAATATATTTAGTCATGGAGTATCTACAGGGAGGAGATCTGTATGACCTGATAGCCTACCAGAGCAAGCTAGAAGAAGAAGAAGCTACAACCTATTATTCACATGGAACCTCCCCAATCACATCCCATGAATATGTGAATGAATCATACAATTCAATTGATGCTTCATACCCATTTCCATTGTGAGATCTCCCTCCTGCTACAATTACTTGAAACCCCTTGCAATTAGAATTAAATCCTCTTTCAATGACAGACACGACATAGTTTGATCTTGGGCTTATGCAATGGAGGAAGGCTTCTCCACTGCTTCGAGATTGGATTGCAGACTGCAAGATGATGAGATACAATTGAAGTTGCCTTGACAAGGAGGAAATCCCCCCCATGCTACTGCAAAATACGCAGATCGAGATCAACAAAACATTTGGAAGTCTTTCACAGCTATCATCTAGATAGTAAATTTCACTCTAAACACAATTCTTAATAGCCTATTGGAAGTATAACCAAAAATAAAAAAATAATTGAACTCATAGTGTATCTAAATTAATAATATATCCCAGCTCTATCGGAATTGCTCCCTTAATATTATTTGAGGATGATTCTGTAACAACAATAACATAATATTGCTAGACTCATTAGACCACGGGTGTATTATATATGCATGTTTAATGTGCTTGACAAAACCCTTCCACAATCATCATATACATGATCGATCAACAACACAAAATATAATCTGAAAGAACTTACAAATAAGTAGGCTTCCAAGCTTCCAAAATTCAAGAGGCATTGTTAAGTTGAAACTCAAGAGCCAAGTGATACAATTAAATTTAAGTGTATTTCATCAAACAGTTATCATGCAACCTCAAATCACGAAAATTTCATGTTGAGATCAAATTTCAAATTTCATGTTGTTCAAGAATCTACAATGAGAACAAAACAACAAAAATATAAAAACCAATGTACAAAACTACACCATGTCTTTTACAAAAACAAATTCACAAAAACAAATTCACAAAAAAATTGAACACTTAGAAAAATCCACACAAAATGCAATAATCACCCAAAATCTATCTACATAGTTGAAGGTTGCTCTTGTTCATTGATGCATTTAATTAATATTAAGACAATAGTTTATAGTCCTTCAAATTATTACTTTTTGGTTCTTGAAAATTGTAAACATGTGTGGATGCCAAGATTTCTTCATTACATTAATAGAAACCTCAAATCTTCATTTGATAAGTAGGAACTTGTAAGTCTTGCATTCTTCTAAAGGAAAACTTGTATCAATGAGACCACGACTTCCCCTTTTGTTTGTATACCCTGGATACTGTTATTTAAAAATAATGGACTCCTTCAAAGACAACCCACATCCCTTTTGCTTGCTTGGACTAAATTCTATCTATCATATGGGAATCCCTCCTTGTCGGGAATATGGATTTCACCAAAAGTGCTCAATAGATTTCATCATCACATTAATAGAAACCTCAAATCTTCATTTGATAAGTAGAACTTGTTAGTCTTGCATTCTTCTAAAGGAAAACTTGTATCAATGAGACCACGACTTCCCCTTTTGTTTGTATACCCTGGATAGTCTGTTATTTAAAAATTAATGGACTCCTTGAAAGACAACCCACATCCCTTTGCTTGGACTAAATTCTATCTATCATATGGGAATCCCTCCTTGTTGGGAATATGGATTTCACCAAAAGTGCTCAATAGATTTCTTGCACAAGAAAGAACTTTCTCACTGGATCCATGTGCTTATGAATAACTTGCATATCCCATTATGACCTCCCAAAATAGCCTTGCCTGAGGAAATTTAAAGACAATTCTGTCAAATCAGTCTTAATACTTCTACTGATCCATTTTAGTGGCATCCACCCCATGTCATACCAATGCTCCATGTTTTTTCAAATTCAAGATGCAAATGGCATCCAATTTGTAGAGAATTAAAATGTCATCTGCATTTACAATCATTATGAATGGATTAAGTAGAAAAAGAATGAAAAATCATGGTTGAAAAAACTCCTGACATATACAATAATCCCCTAAACGTGAGTATACTGTAAAATACTTTCTTTGATACTTTATTTATTCATAGAAGTGGAAACAATGTTAATACAAAAAGCTAACCCACATACGTATACAAAAATGTAATCGAAAGTTACAAAGGATCTACTCTCCAAAATGCTTACCTGCAAGGATCCGCACCTTTCCAACTAGGGGAATTTTTCTTCCAGCTTGATTTCAAATTCATGCAAGCTTTGTGGGTAGTATTTCATGCATGATCTCTTTCTGTTAGCGATTGGCTTACAATTCCTTAGAGCACATTTATAAACAATGCTTGTAGCACCGTAGCCAATTATATATTTCTCGTTTAGATTTTGTGTTTCCCTATTTTTGCCTACAGAATTTTCAAACATTAGATCCAATTCAACATAAAATTAGCTTGCATGTATAATTTTTAATATTATTCTAATATTCGAAAGAGCATGGCTCAGTTTCAATTCCCTTCCCTAATTGGGGCAGACATGGGGTAAGTTTGAAGCTTAGACTCTGTCTGCATAAAGCACGAACAAGTACATCAGTGAATCCCTCTCCAGCAATGAACAACATTCTGTTCACTGAAGAGCGGGGAACCCACCACGCCAACTCCCCGATCAATATGTTGTGCACCGTCAAAAATAGGGGTTTTTGTGTTCAAGGCTGCAACTGATTGGGGGCTTGAAGACAAGTCCGCAAAAGTAAATGAAAGGGCTAAAAGAGTCGTCACAGTTCAGGTGCCCACAAACCTTTGTCAAATTTTGCAGAGGAAGGTCGGAAACTGAAAATTTCCAAGGAAAACAACTTTCGAATCCTCTTGCAATACCCACAACAAAAAAACCCTAAATACCAAAAGCCCGAACTACCGAGCGCAGTCTTCCAGCCCTGCATCCTCTAGCAATGATAATGAAATTGGGTGCACAAATGAAGAAAGATATCGCGTATGAATATAAACCTATTGAAAACATGCAACTGCCGCAAAAACAATGAAAACAACTTAAAAACAACTTTAAAAGTAAAATGTCCAAGCAATCATCAAATTTAACATAGTCGGAAAAACATCTGGAAGGCCTTTCCCATAAGGGGAACGCCTTTGGCGTAAATATTATTAATAACATGGAGTTGGTATGGAAAGTAATAATTAGAGCACTTATGTTTGGGAAGATTATATATAATCTAGTTTTATGAGAATAGTCTTTAACGTTGCCATCATTTATGCTAGTAAGCTACGAGGATGCCAAAATGTTATCACCACACGTCTATCACAAGGAATAATTGTTCAAGGATTTATGAAGACTTTCTAATATGATGAAACCAAAGTAGGAAAGGGCCTTGATCAAACTTAACGTGTGTAATAAAAAAGACGTGAACGAAAAAAATGTAATTTATTCCACCTTACCACTCACTCCTCCCTCGTCACCAACAATGGTTTGAGAATCTTCATAATTCGTAATGGAAGGATGTTGGTTAAGATTAAGATCTTGCAATGGAAGAAAACAAAAATGGAACAAGAGTTTTTAATTTTTCGGTTTGACTATCACAGTGTGTTTGTAAGATTGATTGGTCAACCAACCAATGAAAAATCAATATAAAAAGTGGTAAAAAAATTGGTTGGTTCAAAGTTAGCCTTATAAATACATGTGATGGATAGGCTCTTCCGTTTTGAACTATTGGTCAAGGCAACAATTCTATCGATGAAATAACGATCACTTATTTACAAGTTTTCAATATTTAAAGATAAAAATATGTTTTATCCATGTCAAAGGAAAGTGTATCTATTGTAATTGTTAAAATAGTATTTATAACAATAACTAATTGTGTGAAATGGTTGAGATTTGTCACCGCCCAAAAGAATTTATTTTGAAATATTTAAAGATACAAAGGAAAGTGTAGAAAGTTTTTCTACTATAATTGAAAATAAGTACTTGTAGCAATAATTTAGTGTGAAATGGCTTAGATGTGTCGATTACCACCACACATTTCTTTGCCTAAAGCTTCACTATGGTTTCTTTTGTTTTGTGTAAATCTTCTTTCATTTCATCATCACTATCCAATTTTCAAGTAGAGAAAAATTATTCTTCCTCTATATTCTTGGTAGGGTTCTTAGTAGGGATCTAAAAGAATTGTGAAAATTCTTGCGACTATTTTGTTGCCACAAGAACTAAAGGTACTACAACAATTTTAATTTGAGGTAAGAGTTATCCGATTTGAATTATAAGGCCCAACCAAAGAAACATACTCATCCCACAACCAATCAACTATTATGTTAGTGAGAAGATCGCTTCCATTATAATACCACCCTTATTAATAGGATTAAAAATTATGAAAATAAAATTGCTTGAAAAAAATACCTGAATTTATGATGAAAGCCATGATTAATATTTTCCTACAACTATAGTGTGAACTATTAAATTCTCCAACATTCACCAAATAAAAATAAATAAATAACATTTAGTATAGCATCCACATTTTCGGTGCATACCAGTACCACTACATAGTATTCCACATCCAAAAGAAATACGAAAACTTCTACTTCTAGGGTGTACACTTCCAACACGTACGAACAAATATAACTTCATCATAAATTCCACAAAATGTGAGAAAAACATTTGATTTCACAAGTCAAAAAACACGAGAGACTAAGTCGGGATTAACTCGGAGAGACTCATTGACCCATAAAGTTTGACGGTCCACACACGAAATTCATGTTGAAATGTGTTCTGTATTCGCACCAGAATTGCAATCAAGAAGCGAAAATGAAGGAAGTGTTGTGATGCTTATACTCTGCTTCCTCTTGATAATTATGAAGTCTACAGCAACCATGGAGGAGAAGTCTTTAGAAGGGCTCCATGACAATGACCATGGAGAGATGGGAAGGTTTTTCATGCTGCGTGAGAAGCAAAATAAAGAAGAAAGGGATGTTGAGGCTCTGTTATTCTTCAGAAAGGCCATTACATTGGATCCAAGAGGATCGCTATCAAACTGGACTTCAAACAATTCAGAGAACGTGTGCCAGTGGAATGGCATTTCCTGCAGGCCACACACGAAAAGAGTGGTTTCTATAATTCTTTCCGACTTGGGATTGGAAGGTACCATCATTCCTTCCTTGGGAAGCCTCTCTTTCCTGCATACTCTGGATCTCTCTAAAAATAGTTTCACAGGAAGGATTCCCCTACAGCTCAGGGACCTCAAAGTTTTGAGAAAACTCGACCTCAACACTAATCTACTGTTGGGTCATCTCCCAATATCTCTGGCTAATTGTTCACGCCTTCAGTGGATCAGACTTACATCCAACAACTTGACCGGGAGCATACCAGCAGAATTTGGTCGGTTGGGCGAGTTAGAACACCTTCGCATTTCCCACAATCATTTGGAAGGAAGGATTCCACCACAGGCTGGGGACCTCAAAGCTCTGAGGACACTGGCCCTTTGGGATAATCTTCTGTCGGGTACTATTCCCAAATCTCTGGCCAATTGCACCCTCTTGGAAGCGATTGATCTTTCAGAGAATCAGTTGAATGGAAGCATACCAACTGAATTTGGTGGTTTGGGCAAGTTAGCAATCATTGCGTTTTCAAATAACAATTTGAAAGGAAGCATACCAACTAAATTTGGCGATTTGGGCAAGTTAAATAGCATTTATCTCTCACACAACAGCTTGACAGGAAGCATTCCCCCTGAAATCGGCATGCTTCAGAATCTAGAATATCTTGATCTGCAGTCTACCTGGTTGGAGAACGAAATTCCCTCTGAATTTGGCATGCTGACAGAGTTGATCCATTTGAACTTGGGTACAAACAAATTAAGAGGTAGCATTCCTGAAGAAATACGCAATTTGAAGAGGCTTGAATACCTCAAGTTGTCAAGCAATTCATTTTCCGGTTCTCTGCCACAAGCAGTAGTCAAAATGACCCATTTGACATTCCTGGGTCTTGGTGACAACAATTTCACAGGAGGCATTTGGGAGGACATTGGCACGCTGACAGATCTGACCCATTTGGGCTTGCGTTCAAACAAATTAAGCGGGAGCATTCCCAAGGACTAGTCAATTGTTCTGAACTTCATCTTCTCGATCTCAGGAGAAATGAATTGACAGGTGAGCTTCCAGATTTTCTTGGAATTTTTCAAAAGATGAGAGTTATAAGTCTTGGTTATAATAATCTTGAGGGTAGAATTGGTGAATGGATCACAAATCTCACCCAGTTGCAGGTGTTGGATTTATCCAACAATCAACTTAGTGGAATAATACCATCTAATCTCGAGACCCTCTCGGGGTTTGCAATCCCTGGAGATCGTTTTCTCTCTGCGAACACACTTTACGAGGATTTAACTATTGTAATGAAAGGCCATGAGTACACTTTGGAGTATGTTTTCCAAGCAAATACCATACTGGACTTGTCGAATAATAATCTAAGTGGAAAATTACCAGAGAACATAGGATTGTTAAGTAGCCTAAGATTGTTAAATCTATCCAAGAACCAGTTAGAAGGCAGTATACCCACATCTCTTGGGAAAATATCGACTTTGGAGCAGTTGGATTTGTCTGAAAATAAACTAAGTGGACAAATTCCTGAAGAATTGTCCAATTTATCCTTTCTGGCATACCTGAATATTTCCTCTAACAGGCTTTGTGGGACAGTTCCTAGCGGACCCCAGCTCGAAACCTTCGACCAGAGTTCATTCGAGAGCAATCGGTGTTTATGTGGGCACCCATTACAAAGCTGTGAGATAAATTGGTGTTTATGCGGGGACCCGAAAAAGAATGCAAATCCAAATTCAATTTTGAGTGTTGTGGATGAGCATGTTTCATTGATTGCATTGGGGTTGGGATTCTCAATTGGATTTGGGGAGTATTATATTTGATTATGGGGTGGGACACTATTGGTCGCTTACTGGTACGCTTCAATTCAAGATGCTTTAATGGAGTTGCAGAGTCTGAAAACGGGAGTTGGAGTTTGATCAAGATCGTCACCAGATCGCTATTCCAATCTTCAGACTCCACCTCTACTTAGTTGGGGACTCGTATGTTTTTTCTTCTATGGTTTATCTCCAAAGTATTATTGTTTCTAAAAGGCTTAGGAATCTAGCTTTGTTTCCCTGTGTATGCTTGGAGGTAACGTTTTAGAGGCACCTATATTATGTAAGTAACAAAAGTGGAATAAGAACCTCTACACTACGACTACAAATGTAAGAAATCAATGGTAAATAAATACCTTAGATTTAGATTATAATGATGTACAAGAAATTATTTATATATAATTAAATCAATATTAATTCACGCATCAAGTAAAATTACATTTGTATTTATTTTTTTCTTATGTAATTATTTAACTGCAAATAAAATTACAATTGTATTTTTTTCTTCTCATGTAATGATATAAGTCTCAATAAAATTATATTTGTATTTGTTTCTATTTTCAAAGGTGAGCCACCCCAAATTTCATGCGCTGACATTGTAGATGCCTCTAGGCATAATTAAATATATAATTATATAAATTTGTATTACTTTTTTTCAATACTTTTTATAAATTGTATTGTAAATAAGTTACGCGTATTTTTTATTTTTGTTATCTAAAAATCATTATGATCAATCTTATAAATGTATTTTAAGCACCAAAAAAATGTTTTGGTAATAAGATCTTCACATACAATAATATGAAGTCATAAACAATCTAAATAATATACAAAATGTAATGAAGATAGTACAATACCTAGCTAATATCTACTTTTTAATATTTTTTATTAAATAGAAGTCTCTTCGCATAATTGATGTCAATCACAATGATATACATTAACCTTAGCCACATATTGGTAGCTCCACCAACCCACATAAATTATAATATCATCTCCCTTAGTACATAAAAAAATTGTGAGAGAGGAAAGGGGGAAAGGGGGGGCAAACATATTAAGGACATATTGACATAGGAGGGTCACTTATATTGGGACATACTTCTAGTGATGTAGCATAAGGATGCATTAATATAATTGGGATTTTACATTTTGTGTTAATATAGACTTAGTGATGTAGGAGTGTATGGGTTCACATGCTCTCTCTGCATTTTACATTTTGTGTTGAAGATGGGCACAAGTGTATGCACAAGCCTAGTCTAATGCATTTGCATAAGTCTATTGTGATCTCACAAACATATGTCAACGCTAAAGTAAGTCACAAAAATACTACTCTTTGTTGTTTCAAGGCACAAATAACTAAGAAGCTAATTCAACGCTATGAAAGTCTTAGGAAGTTGATTGGTTATGCTTTGGGTCTTGTGTTTGGTCTTTTGGGCCTTAATTTAATAATGTTCCTTAATTTTAGGATTTTAGTAGAAGCGTTTGGGCATCTTGCATGCCTATATGAACAAAGCTCAATTACCTTTGAAAACTAACTTATGAGAGTCATCTAAGTTTGGTAAAGGAAAGGAGAACGAGAGAAGAATGTGGGGTATGTTTTTTACCCACATTAAATGATTTGACTATATCATTGGCGATCTCTCTCTCTCTCTCTCTCTCTCTCTCTCTCTCTCTCTGTGTGTGTAATATCCCCTTCCCATTCGAAGACCTTTGGCCTATTTTGTCAACCCAACGACCAAAGGAAAATATAAGGGTGACTTAAGTTATATTTAATTATTATAAAGTGCCATTAATAAAAGAAAAAAATATATAGAGCACTTATAATAATTTATATGACTTAATAATTATTAAATCTAGGATGGAAAAGGCCCAAATATAAATTGTTATCCATCCTAGGTGAAAAGGCGACTTGCCTTAGAAAGGGGAATGGGAACATAGAAAGGATAAATGCCCATTTTACTATGTATTTCCTCTAGAAAAATGCGATTTGCATTAGGAGGGAAAAAATTGTTGGGAAAAACATTTAATATGGGAAAATATTAAATGCTTGCATAGGGAAAATCCTTGTGAACTAATTGGATATTGTAGAGGTTGTTTTGGGTCTCTTCTTCCTTTATAAGGAGAAGTCGACTTGAGGGGAAGGTATTGCATAACCATTTGATATTTTCTGATTTGTGTCTTAAGCTTGTAGCTTTTGCATATATGCTTGGATTTTCTTTAGCTTGTGGAGTAAGATCCCACAAGGACCCTAACTTCGGTGGTGAGAGATCCATTCATAGCTAGTAGGGAACTCTTCGGTGGTGAAAGATACACCCTAGTTTGTCATTATTGGAGTTGATTCAGGGCTGATTTGTTTGGGAATCAAAGTAGCTTGTTTTCTTAATTTTTGGAGCTGATTTGATGCCCTAAATGTGTTGGGCGACCTACTTTTTAGGAAAATTTAGGGTTTTGTGTTTGTTGTGTGAAAACTAATTTTGGAATATTATTCTTCATATTTTTGTGGCCCAAGATCCAAAGTTTCAGCTCATTTGGACTTCTCTAGCAAAAGATATGAATTTTTGAAGTTATGTTGTAGATAGGGTTTTTAAATAATTTATTGCAGCCTTGTTTACATATGAAATCTGTAATTTTATACATATTTGGGCTTTATAAATTAGTGGTACTAGATTTGAGTGGAAAGATATAAATTTAGAGGTTGATTGGTGTGGGTTTTCCACTTAACCCAAGTCACATTTCCTTTATAAATTCAGATCTGTGTGATACTTGTTTGGTATTTTGTCTACAAGTTACATTTAAAGTTGGGATTTCCTAAAATCCGTTTAGGAATAAAATAATGTCCATTGGGGACATTACAAATGGTATCAGAGTTGTTGTTCCTCCAACCTATATGGGTTAAATATGGTAGTTTGGAAAGATCTCAATGTGGGTTTTATGAAGGAAATGTTCACCAACATGGTGAAACAACAGGAAGCCACTAACCTTTATTTGAGCCAGCTCACTCAGAATTTGAATCAAAGCAAATCTGGGGATGAAAAAAATGGTGAGAACGGTGGGTAAAGGGTGGTCAATAGAGGTGATTGATGAGGATTCTTGTTGAAGGAAATAGCAATCTTTGAATAAGGGTTTCAAAGATAATATGTCATTTCCTGATTATTACATGATGAAGATTGGTAGCAAGCCTAAGCGAGGTCATCATATGCCTGTTCCTGAATTACAAAAGAACTCATTTGAAGAAGAAGCTTCTAGAGAAAAAGGTATGATTTCCATTGAGAAAAATAATTGCATTAGTGAAACTTTGCTTGTTAGAGAAACTATTCTAGCTCAGGAGAAGAAATTTGTATATGCAAGCAAGGAGGATGTAATGGAAACTCTAAAAGGTGTGAGGAATGGAATAGTAGAGCTAGAGCTGCTAGATTGATAGCCGCTCAAGCAAGACAACACCTACAAGAGTTCAAGGAAAAGATGTGGGCAAATGATGCAAGGAAGTCTACACCCACGAAAAAAGTCTTTATAGAGCAACTTGCACATGAGGAGGAGCCTCACATGGACACTTGTGTGAAATTTCAACTGCTGTAATTTCCAAACCAACAACTTTTGATCAACTTTTAGATACTTTCAACGGGCACTCAGGCAACAATGTTGGGGCATTAACGATGATGTCAACATATGTCTATCTTTAAACACATGGAGGACATTGATGGCATTGAAAAGTATGAACAACATAATAATATGTCTTATTTATCGTTGTCTATTCTAATTTATTTCCATCATGAAATACATGGTATGGTAGATGATGAAGTCTTCATTATGGAGTTTTTGAACCATTGCTCCAACTATGTGTATATGAGCATCTTGTGGATGATATATGGTGGCAAGTTTTAGCTCACTTAACAGGTACAAGGGCTCGAATGGTAGAACACTTCAACATGTTTTGTCTCTTGTGCATGGCTCTTGGACAAAACAAAGATGCAATTGCTTGAGGGCAAGCAATTTTGGGAAGGGAGGATTGTAATATCCCCTTCCCATTCGAAGACCTTTGGCCTATTTTGTCAACCCGACGGCCAAAGGAAAAATATAAGGGTGACTTAAGTTATATTTAATTATTATAAAGTGTCATTAATAAAAGAAAAATATATATATATAACACTTATAATAATTTATATGACTTAATAATTATTAAATCTAGGATGGAAAAGGCCCAAATATAAATTGTTATCCATCCTAGGTGAAAAGGCGACTTGCCTTAGAAAGGGGAATGGGAACATAGAAAGGATAAATGCCCATTTTACTATGTATTTCCTCTAGAAAAATGTGATTTGCATTAGGAGGGAAAAAGTTGTTGGGAAAAGCATTTAATATGGGAAAATATTAAATGTTTGCATAGGGAAAATCCTTGTGAACTAATTGGATATTGTAGAGGTTGTTTTGGGTCTCTTCTTCCTTTATAAGGAGAAGTTGACTTGAGGGGAAGGTATTGCATAACCATTTGATATTTTTTGATTTGTGTCTTAAGCTTGTAGCTTTTGCATATATGCTTGGATTTTCTTTAGCTTGTGGAGTAAGATCCCATAGGGACCCTAGCTTCGGTGGTGAGAGATCCATTCCTAGCTAGTAGGGCACTCTTCGGTGGTGAAAGATCCACCCTAGTTTGTCATTATTGGAGTTGATTCAGGGTTGATTTGTTTGGGAATCAAAGTAGCTTGTTTTCTTAATTTTTGGAGCTGATTTGATGCCCTAAATGTGCTGGGCGACCTATTTTTTAGGGCAAAATTAGGGTTTTGTGTTTGTTGTGTGAAAACTAATTTTGGAATATTATTCTTCATATTTTTGTGGCCCAAGATCAAAAGTTTCAGCTCATTTGGACTTCTCTAGCAAAAGATATGAATTTTTGAAGTTATGTTGCAGACAAGGTTTTTAATAATTTATTGCAGCGTTGTTTACATCTGAAATCTGTAATTTTATACATATTTGGGCTTTATAAATTAGTGGTACTAGATTTGAGTGGAAAGATATAAATTTAGAGGCTGATTGGTGTGGGTTTTCCTTTATAAGTTCAGATCTGTGTGATACTTGTTTGGTATTTGTCTACAAGTTGCATTTAGTTAGGATTGCCTAAAATCTGTTTAGGAGTAAAATAATGTTCATTGGGGACATTATGTAAAAGATAATTACTTGGCACGAAGTTGTTCCAATAATAGAAGGCATTGACAGGCCTGCTCAAAGGTCCACGTTGTAACATCCATTTAGCAAGTCACCAACAACAAATCGGCACTCACATATAGATCACAGTGTTACTTTGGCTCAGTTATCATCTTAAGAACAACCCCAATTCGACACTTCAGATCTTCTACTTGTATTCGCCCCTACGAACATCCTATTTGAGCTTTCAAGAATCTAAAACCCAATCCAAATCCACCTTGAGCAGCGCAAAAATTTCTTTCAGTCTTGACAACAAATTTGATCCTCAATGTGACGTCCAGCTCGGTGATTAAGCCTTCATTACAGCGTCAACAATACAAAAACCTGCAGATCTGTAAGAAGTCTTCTCCTGATCTTGCCAATCGATTCAGTCTCCTTCGCAGCGTATACACTCCAAGTCTCCAACCCTAATAAAACAACTAGAAGTGGTATGGTCCGTCATTTTCTCTATTTTGAGTGATGTTAGTGGTTTTTGTGTTAGCTATTTTGTATTTTTAGGATGCCACCGATTCTAGGTACTTTAGTTTTTCCATTAGTGTTTTGTTGTCATTATAGGCAATGATAATTACCGTATGTTAGGAATGTAGATCTAATTTCTAAAAATAACTTCCTCTTATATTAGAGATTTTGGTTTCTAGAGTTTTCTTAGAAATTTCATATCAAACTTGTTATATCAAAGTTAAGTTGTTATTAATAATTATCTTATAACATTCATATTAGTTTTATAGTAAATGCTATTAGTTAAGTTAGTAAAAATAATGTTCAGGTTTAAAAATTCATCATATTGTTATTATCGTCATTTTTCAAGTAAGTCAAAATATTATAAAAGTCTAAAAAAAAATTGCCTGCGGACGCATTTTCGGTGTTACCTAACGCCATGACCATTGAGCCTCAAATTCATAATCCACGAGATTTTCTTCTTATCAGAGACTTCTTCACCAATCGTTTGGTGGAAGTGTGATCATTCGATGAGGGATTCATTGTGGTGAAGCGGATGGTCATGTGCATAAAATCTAAACAAAGCAAGATCTAGATGACAATAGTATCTGAGACCTAAAAGTATGCGAGAGGCATACGATCTGCATTTCAAGTTCTTGAGATGTGTTTTCTTCCCATGTAAACAATTTAAGGGGGAATGTTAAGAATAATATGGTTAGTGTTCACATATATTATTGGAGTTGTAATAGTTAAAGTGAGTTGTGAATAAAATCACGTAGATTGGGTGTTAGAGATATTATTAGGAGAGTTGTTTTAACAATTCTTGTATATAGAATTGAGTGTTGTTGGGAGCGGTTGTAGGAGATATTCATGGGATTGGTTTTCCTTATATATAGGAACATTCTCTCCTTTAAATGTATGCATTTTGTGTAGAAGAAAGAATGTGAAGGTTTTATTATTTTTTCGGTGCTCATCTTAACCTTTTACGATAACATTGTATGGTATTGCACTACCTTAAGGGTATTCTTCTATTAGTCTACATATATTGAATATTACGATATCTTGTCTCACTGATAATCTCTTGTATGGTGTTTGTATTGATTATAAGCTTCATATTTTTGAATTATATGCAAAGATCTTATTAAGAGGCGTTCATATTATATACCTTGGGATATGATATTATATGTATATGGGTTGATGGAGGCAGGCATGTGGCACACATCCCCTTAGTTATATGTTTAGAATATATGGGGTCGCATAGGAATTAATTGTATTGGGTAATGAGTCGGCCTACATTGGGATTAGGTGTTACTTGACAAAGAAAGCGAAAACACGAGAACAAGGAATATGCGGCATAATGCGAACATCAACCAAGTTACACTTTGACATTGTGACGAGGTTCCACGGGGAGCAATCTATCAACCATGAAAGTGCATGCAAAGAAAAGGTCTCATCCCATTCCACCATCTCGGCATCTCATAAATCTAAAGAAAGGAAAGGGGCACAAATAGGGGTCTTGAGTAACCACCGATGCATGTAATCATACCTCCTCAAGTGGAGTAGAGGAGTTATATTCTGGAATGGAAACACACTAATGCACAATGATCTCAAGACCTATGACCTCACCTAAGTGAGATGACTCACCACGTGATGTGGAAAATGCACACTCCAACACCACTCCATCATAACTTAGGATGAAGCGGTAATTCAAAAATCGAAATGGGTGTCGGTAACTAAGCTTGATGAGGCACCCATGCACAACAAGGATCTCAAGTAGCAGAGGAAAACCTAGTGGGAAAAACATCCATAACAAGAGATGGAAAACAAAACTCCCCTAACAATCTAAGAAAGATGCCTCAAATGGGCCCCAGAACTAGAGGGCCTAATGAGGTACTTGTTAACCATTTTTGCACCCCTACAAAATGGACAACTTCACACAGTCTGAGTACTAGCAATTGATGGGAAAAACAAATGCTTTGCAATCTTCATGGTAGCTCGTGTTTTTGCTCGGTCCCATTCGCCGCGGTGAATGGTAAAATTGGCAGTCATGCTCATCGAATAATTGAAAAAGTTCAACGAGTTAGACGGCCTCATGATTGATCGACGGCAGGTGAGTTGGATGATGGTGAGCTAGAAGACTAGGTTGGGAACCGAGTTGGACGACCGAGTTGGATGATTTGGGTTCGACGGCTAGGGTTTTGTCGGTTAGGTCGGGTTGGTTGGTTGTTGTGGCACCGCGATAATAGGCTCAAGGTTGGGACGGCTAGTTTGATGGTCGAAGCGAATAAACAAAGCAATGAAGCGGCTTCACGGTAGGTGTTCGAGATGGCGTGAAACGGCCGTCGTCCAACTAGGTTGGACGACATAAAGCTAGGCAGTCGTCCAACCACCGAGTTGTATGGTAGAGAGCGGTCATCCAACCCCTTGGTTGACAACTCGGGTTAGACAAGTCCAAGATTAGGCGATCGCCTAACCGAGGATGGACGACCCATTGCTTGAAGCGGTCGTATAATCCCTTATACGAGAAAATAAATGGACGGTCGTCCAACCCCTTAGTTATACAACCCACACGGGATGTACAATCGATGAATGGATGGCCATCCAACCTAGGTTGGACAGGTTGTATGGACGTTTGAGTAGGTTAGGCGGGTGACATGGTTAGAAGGGTCATTCGTGATGTAGGTATATGGTCATAGGTTGGATGAATGGTCACCGATGTAGTCATGCGGTCCGGAGATAGCGGTCGTCAACCCCAAAGGTTGGGACGAGTCGCAAGAAAAGGAGCCGCAGATGCATTAGTTTTTAGGTTATGCGTCTCTAGTGTGGTTGGGGCGGTATCAACCCAACTCGGGTTTGATGACCCACGGTCTCGAAAATAGAAGCAGCTCAGGAGGGACACTCATGGATCATAGGAAAGGGAAGACATGAAAAGACATCTCAACTACCTGTTAGAACATTTATTGCTACATGTCCGAATATTTATTGCTTCCGTCGAGCATTTAAGCATGAAAAAATAGCTCAACAACCAAGGTGCGAGCATAGCATTAATGGTGGTGGTTATGGTTGGTCAACTACCAACATACATTTAATGCAGAAATTAGGGTAAAATTAGGGCATAACGGCTATAAATTGTACTCAACCCCCTCATTTTTCAGGAGATTTTCTAAGAATTTGCATAACAACTCTCGCTAAAAAAATTATAAATTTTTCTATGAGCTGTAAGCTTCAATTTGGGCATTTTGTGAAGGATTCTTGCCTCCTGCTTGCATTGTAATGGATTGTGCATCATTTTAATCAATAAAATTGATGTTTTGTGGATTTTTTACCCTTTCTTCAGTTATATTGTATTCCTTTTCTTTTCCATTATATTTGCAGGTATCTTGTGCATGTCTTGTTCCTTGTAGGGCCCCGATTTTTGTAATCTATAAAAATGGAGACTTTAGTGTGGTTTTAAATTGTGGCACTTATGTCCGCCCTCTCTTACTTCATTTCACTTTGTTTTTGCTCACTAAGAATCTCTCCACCCCTTTTCTTGGTGTTATCACTCTCCCTAGCTTAGGATTTACATTTCATGCACTTCTATGTCTTCCTAGTCACTGGAAGTCTAGGTTAGTTGTAGGATAGTCATGATTGTTCCTTTCAGGAGTAGTGTTGGCATTAAGGTTAGGTAGAGGAACCAACCTTCTTTGAAGGCTTGTTTGATCGCGCAGGTCGCACACCTTGAGACATTCCCATGTTAGTCAAGAAGTAGAGTTTTGTATTGCACAAATCCTAGGGTGCTACTTTTCTCGCACTAAAGGTACCCATGTATGAGCAGAACGACAACCCCTCCGGAAGAAGAAGAAGAGAGAAGAGGAAGGAGGCAAGAGGGTCTACAAAAGGTGTGAAGCCTTAGCTAAATCTAAACTTTTTCACATATGTCTCTCTATCCTATCCCTCTCTATTCGAATATGGGGAATCATGCTACCCAATCAACCCGATTTTAATCTAATTCCAGCTCCTATAACTCAAAGCAATGGTGAGGCCTCCATTTCTCCTAGCACTTCGAGGAGCTCCAAAAAGTTATGATGTAGTGTAGAATTTGGGAATGAACCGGTGATTATCAAAAGGCATAATGCTCGAGAATAATGCACCATACCAGCCTCAAGCTCAGTCAAACAAGCCTCTGTATCAGTCAAACAAGCCTTGATTCAAGCTGCAAGTCAATGTCAAAATCTAGGACAACCTTAAGCTACAAGTCAAAGTCAAAATCTAGGACAACCTCAAGCTGCCAATCCATTTCAACCATACAATCCTAATACAACTTCAACATCAAGGGCTTTGGTTGTACAAAACAACATGGCACAGGAGTACGATTGGTGTTTTCCTTGTAATCAGCCTCACAACCAAGCAGCATGCTTCAATGGTGCTCTAAATCAGGCCTTGATGGTGCAGACAGTAGGTGTGCTTCAAGAAGTGAGAAAAGAGGAAAATCATCAGCTTTCAAGTTCACAAGAGGCATCTCAAGGCTAAAACTACATTAGTGAATGGGCATGCAAAATATTTTTGTGGAGTTAATCAGTCTCCTTTCCAAGGTGTAACAACCAATACATGGTTGAAGAAGAGGAATATTGAGGAGAAGAAATCATCTAATCCAGAAATTCCTCAGCCCACTCCCACACAACAAGGAGTCAAGAATGTAATAGTAGCCCAAAACATGCAAAGTTAGCCCAAGGCACTAGTTGTAACACCTCATGTACCAGCTCATGTTCCGATAAAGCGCACCAAGAAAGGGACAATGAAGGAGAATCCATCTCCATTCAACATCATTGATCAAATGAAAAAACGAACGTGATCATTTCTATGTGAGAGTCACTCGTTATCCCGGGACAACGAGAAGGTTCTCACCAATCTGAAGATAAGAGAAGAGGGAGGTAAATCAAACAAAAATTTGAAGCTTCCACCATTTTATGCATCTTTAATTGTAGGGGATAGACGTGCCCCCTAAGATAACCTCTAGGTTTTATAGAAGTTGGCTCTTCTCTGTTTGGTGCGAGGTAAGGGTTAGAGGAAAAATAAAACAAAGTGTAAAACTAACTAAGGTGATATGCCGAAACTTATTTTAAAAGGCATAGAGATAGATTCTGAGAAATTGTTTAGAATAGTCAAAGAGCATTTAGCATGGTCTACTATTTTTAGAAGTATCTTGAATTATCAAAGGCCGAGAAAGGTGTAAAACATAATAATATGTAGATGATAGATGCATATAGAAAACCCAAGGGCATATAACACGATAGATATTCAACATTTATCTAAAAACTACCAACAATAATGGATGAAGGACACAGACTATTGAGAGCTAAAATGCACAGAACAAGAGCCCTTTATTCATAGAGAAAATAATACATAAGGCCGATATGACACAAATTACAACTTTCTTCTACAATAAGAGCCTTCTTAAGGCTAGCAAACACAATAACTAAGCCTAAAATCCTCTTTCATATTTTGGTGTCTTTCCTTTTCTATGGTTCCTCCTTTTTTGCCCCCTTTTTCTGGATCAAAACATTCCTTTATAGACCCCCTTGGCTCTTGCTTTCAATGTCTAGAATCAGATCTTCCACCACCAACATTCAATTTTCTTACAAAATATTTCATTTTTTGGGAAAGATCTCAACTTCCTATCTATGATATTTATGATCACCTTTAATTCATCCAACTCCCAAGCCTTTGCTCCTTTGGTTGGTGATGATTCTTCCCTGCCACGTGGAGGTTGTGCTTGTTTTGAGGGCCTTTCTTGGGGATTTTGTCTTCAAACCTACCTAGGTGACACGTGGAGGTCTTGCGCAGTTTGAGAATGTTCCTTTTCTCTCTTTATTTGAAATTGTGCTTGGGTGACACGTGGAGACCCCTGTGTTTTTTACTATATCTTTGATTTTTAATCCATCTAGGTAACTTTATCATGCCTGAGACACATGGGTGGTGTGCATGCAAGTTTGAGAACATTCCTTTCTCCACATTATGCCCCGAGTGTGCCAAAGGGACATGTGGATATCTTCCGCATTCAGCTCCATACTTAGCTGAATTTGGGCTCAAACAAACAAAACAAAAAGAACTAGGGAGGGGGGACAAAAAGAAATGGCGGTAAAAGAGCCTCACAAAAAAAAACTCTATAGTTATTGGTGACTCACCAAGGGACTCATGTCTAGTCATGGAAGGATCGAAAATCCTCTCTGCCTCAAAATTCAAAATGTGGCTTACAAAAATGCCACTCAAGAGTTATTGCAAAGTAGCCTGATATTTGAGCCATTCCACCTCTGTAGGGTAGGTTCTTTTTCTGCAAGGCCTGGAAAGCTTGATCCAACTTGATTATCTCCTTGTGAGAAAAGGTTTGGAGACTCTGCACTACTACGTGTAAATGGAACTCCAACTGTATGATTGGGTTCAAGATGGCTTCCACCTTGTGATGTTGGAGCTCTCTTTTAAAGACTGAAAGACAGTCTTATCTTTTCATTTGGTGATCAAGAGATGTTGAATTTGGTCCTTTGATAGGATTATGGAGTCATTGGGGAAGGGGAGGGGAAGCCTAATTGAACCAATTCATTGATACTTTGCTTCCACTCTTTGATCCCCTGTTGGAGCTGGGTCAAGAGATTCTGGCATTTGATGGATGCTTTGTTATAGCTCAGGATCTCGTTGATCTTCATAACAATCATCCTACATGTCTGTGATTTCGGCCCCTTGTAGGGTGGAGTCGGAAGAATCATAAAGTTTCTAAATCATCAGTAGTGATTCAGGGACCTTGGTGGATACGACGCTACTTGATGGTGGAGGTTGTGGTCTCCACATTTGAGCATAACCCCTGTGCATCAGATATAAATCTAAGTGTGGGGGCTAGATTCATTTTCGTGGTGGAAATTTGGTCACAACAAGAGGCATATAGCTCCTACACCAATGTTACAATTCCCCCTTTTGGGTTGTTGTCCCAATTTATGGGTCAAGTCCTTGACCGCATCCTTAGATGATTTCAACCTTTTCTGGAGGTTTCCCTTCTCTGCTTTGATGACACACAACTTTTCTGGAGTGTAGCCACCTCCACCTTTCTTGAATCAACCTCTGTTGGAGGGCTCCTTTCTCTGTGAGAGAGTGAATTGGTTGAGGCTTTGGATGTGGTGAGTTTAGCTTCTAGATTCTTAGCTTCTTCCTGAGAATGCAAGGACTTCTCGTGATGGAGCTTCCTTTAACTCCTTGTGGAGTTGTTTGATCTCCTTTCCTTTCCTTTAATCTCATCTTGTTGGTTGGCCATGGTGCCTTCTTCCCCTTGATGGAGGCTAGATTGTGCCTTTTTGAGCTGGTTGTTGAGCTTGAGGTAGTTTTCATGACTACAACAACAATTTTCATTCATTAGCTTGACCTTATCTTGAGGCCGGAACTTCTGTGAGGTTGACCATGACGAAACAACGATTGATAGAATAGTCATCGGGTTGCATCTCTATGGGTTTGGACACTTGGGGGACTAACCATGTGATGGTCAAGGAACTTTTTTGATGGTCATATAATGACCACATCTACTTCATCACTCCTATCGACATTTATTTCTTCTTTTTCTTCATCCTTCTGCTATCTCAGGCCACTTTGGCCACTTCAGCTTGACTTAAAAATTTTGAGGGAGAAGGGATGACCCCACCTGTGAATGGGAACTCGGGTGGCAAAGACCATATGGGATTGTAACAGGTGGTTGAGGTTGTGAGGTTACCAGAGCGAAGAAGGGCATGTCACCACACGGGGGAGAAATTTGGGATGGTGGAGGGAGGTTGAGGCAAAAGAGAGGCTCCAGGGAGGAGGGAGTGTCTGAGATGGGGTGACTGATAAGGGGATACCCCTGAAGGGGAAAATGGTGGTGGAGGAGGAGATTGAAAGGGAGCCCCGGGAGGAGGGAGAGGGGGAGGAGATGCAGGGGTCTCGACCAAACTTTAAATTTTTGTGTGGGGGCTCAGCATCGATTCCTCCACTGATTTCCCACCCTAGGGAACTGATGATGTGAGTTGGTGTGGGTGTCCAAACCGAAGGATCTTGTTGAGAAGTGGAGGGTGTGGGTTGTTCTAGAAATTACGTGGTTGAGAGGGCCCAAGAGGATTTTGTGGTAGTTCTCTGGCTGCACCTTGGTGATTGTCATTGTCTCCTCACTCTCGTGGACCCATGATCACATCCCAAAACTCCTCCCATTGTTCGTCACTAGATATGCCCTCAAAATTGAGGGTGGTTTTTCGATCTCCTGCCTATACTTCAATAGGCTTCAATTTTTTCTATGCTCCAGTCCTTGTTACGTAGGGCCACTCTAAGTCCTCGTGTCATTGTGAGGGTGGGGTCATACCTATGATGGACTAGGTGGAACAACTCCCACTCTGGAATTGGAATGTCATTGAGCTCGATGAACATGTCGGGTGACTCTGCCCGAGGGGACCACTGTCTTCAAAAAATTTCTTGGACTCGTGCTTGGTAGGAGTCTGAAACTTTTTTTTCGAACTAAAGTGGAGGCCATCGTCCCATCCAGGTCATACCTCCATGAGTCTGAATTAGGGTGAAGTCATAGGAAGCTAGCTTTTGTGTGAGCATATGCTCCACCTTGCGTTTAATCACAGTAATTCCTCCCTTGCTCAAGGGAGGTCAAAAGTGCCTTCTTTTTTTTTACTAGAGCTGAATTCAACATCCAAGGAGTACCAGCTTCCTGGCTATCTCTAGACCCACCACCCGTGTTGTGAGGACCCTCGGGAGCATAAAGGATTCATCTCGAAACCATGTAGTTGAATCATAGAATGTCCTACCCAAAAAAATAATCGCAAGGGTGTAGGGGATCTGATGAGGATGGACTGAATAGAGCTATTCATTCATTGTTGACCCCTTTTGGGTCAAATTCATGTAGAGAGGGCTCCAAAAAGAGTTAAAAAATTCATATACGTCCGATGAGTGGGACAACACATGAGTCCAAGCAGACACTAGAATGATATTTTGGGGGTCTACCTCCGCATCCCATAGTGTTAGATCACATGTACTAGCTGAGGTACTAGGAATTCTGATATAAAATGAGGTGGAACAAATATGAGGAATACCTAAA
Organism: Taxus wallichiana var. yunnanensis; assembly: GCA_018340775.1. Classification (NCBI taxonomy): domain Eukaryota; kingdom Viridiplantae; phylum Streptophyta; class Pinopsida; order Cupressales; family Taxaceae; genus Taxus; species Taxus wallichiana. The sequence continues at coordinate 651,761,659 of CM031236.1, forward strand.
GGTAGAGCTTACTGGGAACATGGTTAGCTGCTCACAAATAGACTCTGAAATGACTTGTGAAGTCAAAATGGTACGTCTGCTCTTTCTTCATGGACCTCATTCGAATATAGGATGCTATTTTCCAATCATGGACATTTCTATCCAAATCTTGGCTAAAAATGAATGCTAACATGGAGTAGGCATCTTGAGAATCCACCATTAGTGACTTCAGGGAATGGGGAATCTGTAGTTCCCAAACCACTGAATATGTGTGTCTTAACTCCCTATCGAGGAATGAATATTTGTTCGGCATTGAGCCCAAAATTTTGGAGCTTGGCCATGTTATAGAAACTGGCCGTTGGGTCGTAGACTAGGGCCAACATGTCTCTAATAGCTTGAGGTGTGATTACCACCTTTATGCTTCTACCCTGGATGACATTGGTGTCGGTATTGAAACAACTCACACACATTTGTATGAGCTCTGGGTATGGGTGCATGAGAGGCACCATATATTGAGTGAGTTTGTGCTCAGATTCTTGAGCCAAAAAAACTCAAAATTCCCCTAGGTTAAGAAACCTGGCAGTGTGGGTTGCCTCCCTCAGAGCTTTGGGATTTTTGTTGAGAACAGGTCAAAGACATCATCAAAAAAGTCTGAAACTATGGAAGGGTCACTGAACCGTGATCCCCCATCAGGGAACCTCAACCTTGGGTGAAGAGGGCATGGGGGTAGGTTTCCTGCATAAGACTTCACTTGTGGTGTAGAGTTGGAAGTCGCCATGGTAGATTTCAGGACTAGGAGAAGGCTCGATTTTTGTCTACTCAAAACTCGGAGGCTGGGTGGAAAACTCTTAGCATTTGAAATGAATTTTTTGGATGCCCCAACTTGTCTTAAATAACCACCTTAACCTATGTAGAGTAATGGATCGTGTGTATATAGAGTCACATCATATAATGACCCTTTTTATTTAATGACCCTAAGCGCCAAACTTTACGTTTTTTGAGAGATTTTACATCAATTCTTTGATCTTTTTCCCCAAATATCTTAGAAAGACGTTGGATCATTAACTTGGGGAAAATTAGGAAGATGCACTTCCTCCAAAACTTCAAAAAGAGGCAAGGGTGTCCCATGAGGGACACGTGTCTGAGACATTTATTGAAAAAAAAAAAAAACAAACAAGGAAAAAGATGAGGAAAAGCAAAAACTATACATATGATACAATACTTCAAACAAGAGACTCAATGGAAAGGCTTTAAGTGAATCCATTTATCGAAATCGCCAAGGGTCACCTTCCATGGTCTCAAGTTTAAAAGTGTTGTGTTGCTTGCATGCACTGATTTTGAAGGGTCATGTCCATAAGGGGTCAAACTTTCCATGATTTCTAGGCTTGGCAGCCCTTGCATCCCATTTCAAAACCATAGTACCAACTCGAATTATGGTTTCGACATTTTTTTATTGAACCAAGTTTTCACCACCTACTTGGTGGCTGATCATGGCTTCATGAGTGGCCTCCCACTTCTCTTGGAGCTCTACTAGCTGGTGAGTCTTACTTGCATTGCCCCATTTTCCTCTATCTCAATTTGTTTTAATAGTTGTAATGCAGAGGATTTCTAGGGTAATCGACATCACAACACTTTTCCCATAAACTATCTCATATGGTGAGGCTTTAGGATCTGTTTAGGTGTGATTCGATCAGCCCATAAGGTTTTTTTTGATGTGTTCATGCCACAACCTCTTATGCTCATTTCCCATCCTTTTTATGAGCTGATCATATTTTTGTTAGTGGATTCTTCCAGACCATTTCCTTGTGGGTAATAATTGGAGGATGTTTTTAGATAGATCCCATGCCTTACAGTGAATTAGATACTTTGGCCCCCAAAAAGGCCTTAGCATTATCTGATATAATAGTGTGGGGGTCCGAAGTGGGTAGTGATATCCTGTAGGAGTTCCAGGATCACATTCTCGGTGGCCTCTTTTAGTGGAACTACTTCCACCCATCGGGTGAAGTAATCGGTTGTAGTGAGGATCCATTTTGTGCCTGTGCTCAAAACTCAAAGTTGGGTTGACCATACCGATGAAGTCTAGACCCCATTGTGCAAATGGTTCCTCAATTAGGATGGGGTTAAGAGGTAATGCCGCATTCCTCAGAAGCCCGTATAAACTTGACAAATCCTTGCATCTGTTTGTTTCACTTGATGATCATCAGTGAATAGGCTTGGCCAAAAGTATCCTACTTGTAGGATTTTTATAGTTGTGGTTTGGGTAGAAAAATGGCCTCCCGAGCTCCCATGGTGCAACTCACGTAAGACCCTTTCAACTTCTTCATTCTCAGGCACTGAGTAGGATCCCGTTAAAGTTTCTTTTGAAAAGGAAATCATCAATCATGGTGAACTTGGATCCCTGTTGCCTATAGTACCTTCTCTTTTTGAGAGGGAGATGGCTTGGGTATTTCCTATCTCATATGAAGCGGATCCTATCCGAGACCCAACTATTAGAGTCACTTTCTTGGATATAGAGTATCTTCTTGGGCTCATCATTAGTCGAGGGCATGGGGTCTTGTGTAAGATATTGGCATAGGCCCCTTCCCCATACTAGCTTTGTAGGCTTTATCTCAATGTCATATTTGAAGATCTTAGTGATCTAGTTAGCTCTTTTATCTATTATCTCACCCTCTATTATATATTCCTTGATGCTAGAGTGTGCCACCATAACCTTGATTCTACTATGGGTGACAAGGTGCTGAATTTCTAGACCCTTGACTATAGTAAGCTTGTCTTTCTACAAATTTATACTTGGTTTCATAGTCATGGAGATTTTTTGAAAAGAAGGCGACTGGATGTTCCTCTCCTTGAGACTCTCCTTTCTGTGTCAACATGGATGCTTATGCTATGCTCACTCCCGTATACATACATGATGAAATCCTTTGAGAAGTTGGGGTTACGCAAGTATCTAGGGGTGGATGTGATAGCCCCCTTAATTACCTCAAAGGCATGATGGCCTTCAGTGGTCCATTTGAAGTTAAGGTCCTTCTTGAGCATTAGCGTGATCGGGGTGGATTGTCAGCAAAGTCTGAAATGAACTTGTTGACAAAATTGATCTTTCCTAAGAAATATTGGACCACTTTCTTATTGACTGGTAAGGGTAGTCCCAGGATGGCTTCAACTCTTTCTGGATCAATAGAGATTCCTTCCTTTGAAACAATGTGTCCAGGAGTTTTCCCTAGGGTACTCCAAAAACACATTTCCTTGGGTTCAGGGAGATCCCAAATTCTTGGCATTTCTTGAATACGGCTTCCAAGGCATCAAAATGATCCTCCACCATCTTGGTAAATATTGTGAGATCATCTAGGTATATAAGAATTACCTTATTGATCAATGCTCCAAACACGACATCCATGGCTCTTTGAAAGGTAGCTCCAGCGTTTGTGAGTCCAAATGGCATTTTTGTGTATGCGAAGGTTCCCCACTTTTTCGTGAAAGTGGTCTTATGTTGGTCTCCTTCATGAGCCATATCTGGTTATAGCCTGAAAAACCATCCAAGAGAGAGATCTCTCTTTGAGCCTGCAATTGTTTGTAATATCTACTCCATGGAGGGTAAGGGATAGTGATCCTTAAGGGACACTCTATTTAGGTCTCTGAAATCTACACAGAGCCAAATTTCACCATTTTTCTTCCTTACTAGAACTAGGTTAGAAACCCATGTTGTGTGCTTGATAGGGAAGATTATTTTGGCCTCTAGGAGCTTTCTAAGTTCCTCGGCCATGAGGGATTCTATCTTTGGGTTCACATGGCCCTACTTTTTGCGTACGGGCTTAGTTCCTTCTTGAGGTCAATGGTGTGTTGGATGATATCCTTGTTGTAACCATGTAGGTCATCATACGTCAAGCCATCACTTTGTCATACTTATGGCATAGAGCCACAAGTCTTTCCCTTTCCCTTTGGGTGACTAATCTCCCAATTTTTAGCTTCCTCCCATTAGTCACTTCTAGCTCGACGTAATCCTCCTTAACCACTGTGAACCTCCTTGATCTGAATTAGCATCATTAGAATAAAAAAGGCTCTCTAGTGTTATTAACCCTTTTGGAAGTTTGTTTGTCTTCAATTGAATAATCTGATCTCCATAAGCTTCTTCAATTTTGGGTTGGAGTTGGTTTCGCAAACTGGTCGGATTCTTTGGAGGAAGTGTACAATCTTTGGTCATTGTTAAAAACCTACCAATGATCGATGTTATTAGGTATAGATGGGTGGATGATCAATTTTATTGTACTTTCATTTGTTATCAAGTCCTGGATCGGGTTGAATTGTGACCCGATTAAATCCATCCTATCAGCCTCCATATTTTGGTCTCGAGGAATAACCTTGATATTAAAGGCTTCAAAATCTTGATGAGATCCCACACCCTGTGTTGATAGGACCTCATTCTTGGATTCTTTGTGGTGGTGGTGTTCCTTACTTGTGTCACCACTAACTCGAGTTGCCAAAGACTCTCAACTATTTGATGCCCTCCTTTCATGCCATGGCCAAGCCATGTACTAAGGCTTCATACTCTACTTCGTTGTTGGTGTAGGTGAACTAGAAGTGAAATGCCTGAAGTATCTTCTTTCCTGCTTGGGGATGATAAGCATATCCCAGCTCTCTGAGCCATTTTTCTTTTAGCTCCATCAAAATGTAGGGTCCATATCTGGGAATCCCTGATGGGACTCCCTTCTCTTTATCCTCTTCTTTTACCACCTTTGGAATCATGGAGTCTTCGTCGAAGATGACGTAAGTTCCCAAACTAGTTGAATCAAAGTTCCGAAGGGATCACCGGGGGAGGTTGGCTAAATAACTACCACTTTGAAGGTTACCATCCTCTATATATGATTCCTCTTCTCGGGTGATCATGGCATGGGAAGCCTCAAATCCTGAGACCGCTTGGTCCGTTATATGTTCCTTAGCGAGGGGTTCTGATAATACCTTCATCTTAGACCCATACTTGGTCACGTAGAATTAGATGGGACCAATCAAGAGACATGTAGCCTCCTATCTTGGCCATGAAATCATGGGAGAGACATAGTCAAAGAAGCGGCGGAAAATGTCAATTACCACTATATCCTGTGGAATGGTTATGTTTGGATAGGAATAAAGCTGCAATGGGAGTCCCTTGATAGCTCTATGGTTTGGACTGATTTTCCATCTAGTTGCATGAATCCTTTCCTTAAGGGCTCATATTTAATTCCCAAGGCATCTGTAATTTCTTTGGGCATGACCGTAGTGCTTGCGCCAGAGTCTATCATGGAGTTATGCAATAATTTCCTACCTATTATAAGAGTCATAAAAAAGGGGTTGGGCCTTGGTTTACTTACTTCTCCCTTCTGATTTAACAACACTACCTCTGTTGGGGCCCGAATCATTTTTACATGTTCCTTCTCTTTCTGGTGGAGGTTGGGTTGTCATTTGATCTCAGTGCTTCTTGGAGCAACTCCTTTTTCTCTGGAATGCCCAAAAGATCCCACAAGGATGTGTTAGTTGGCACTTTCTTGAGTTGTTGGACCATGTTTATCGGTCCGAGTGATGATGTCTTGGATGGTGACTGGTGTTTCATTCCTTGACTACGGGATGGAGGGAACCCTGATTCTGGATAGTTCTTGAGGCTTCTTTTACAACCATCGATGGTGAGACTATAATGGTTGGAGGCTCTTTTTTGTCATCTGCTAGTTGTAGTTGGGATAGGATCGGTCATCTCTATCATCCTTTTTTGAAGTGAGTGTTGTAATTGAGTGTTGTAATTAGATTGAACTGGGTTGGAAGAAGATACCTCGTTTGTAAATATGAATTCCTCTCCTTCTACCCATGAGAAAAGTGTGTGCTCTGGTGCGATCTCTGCTTCTTTCTCCAAGGACATCCCTTGAATCTGTGCAACAAAGGGCCACATTTTGGACTCTCATGACTGGTAAGGTCTTGATGTGTTAACATCGTAGCCTTCCCTTTCTCTTTGTTTGGATACCTTTTTTGTAAATTTCCTTGGGGACAGTCTCTTGGCATGTGAGGAATATTACAAGGGAAGCACCATGCATTGGGGTCTTCTACCAAATTGTTTTTGCCCGGGTACCATTTCCCTTCCGCTATTGGGTGGGATGGTCTGAAGTGGTGTTGGCAATTGGGATGAGTTGGTTAGATGACTGATAGATGGTGGCCTCTGGGTATTCTGATGTTGTGGGGAATAGGTAGGCCACCCTGATAGCTTTGATAATTTTGTCTTGGGTAAGTGCTCTGATTCCTTTTAAGATTTACTATCTCATTAGAGAAGTTTTTAAGGATATTTTTGACTTCCTCCATCTGGGAGAAGAAGATGATGACGTTGTAGTGGGGATAGGCACCGGATGAGAGGATGGGTAATTATATATGGATGTAGGGGCTTGGGTAGAGCTTGGGACTGTGCTTGTGGAAGGGGAGCTATTTGAGGTATATTGGCAAAGGGGCTCTCGGGGAAGCTTACCGACATCTATTAAATTGTTCTCAGCTTGGATCACAATATCATATGCTTGTGGTAAAGAGTCCCCTCCTAATGATTGAATCATCACAGAAATATCCGAATTTAAATCCTTTAAGTAAAAAACAATAGCCATACCTGCAAGTGGCCTTGCTAGAACAGGAATCCTTTGCCACGTTTTGTGAAATCTAGTGTTAAAATCAGTCATAAGTTCTTGTGAACCCTTCTTGATGTTGATGAGTTATTGTAGGAGTGAAGATCTATCTCCTTTCTCATTGAATCTTCTACCAAGACATTTCCCAGTTGGTCCCAAGTGTCGATAGAATTAGGGGTTAGGGACTGAGTACCAATCAGAGCCTTCCCCTTAAGGGAAAACTAGTAACCATAAGGTGACATCTTGTTCCCTGATATAATGTACCATGCATATCTCATGACATCCTGGAGGTGTTCCTCCGGAGTTTTGAAGTCTTCTCCACTGAATTTGGGTAGCGCCTTTAGTGCGTGTTTGCCTAGAATAGGATTCCACACCACCTGGGGGTGTTGGTAAGATGAGTGGACTCCTTGATTCCATGAAACAAACTATCTCTCGGAGGTTGAGGTTGGAGGTGGGCCATTAAGATAGGTTTGAGGATTCTAGTTGATTATAAGAAGGGCCTACCTAGTGGAGGTGTTGAGAGAGTCCGGTTTGGAGGAGACAGAGACCTATGAATTTATCTACCTCTTCTTCCTTGGTAGGGATAACTGTAGATATTCAAATGCACCTTCTTCTCTTGTTCTCGATCTTGTTTACATCATCTCATAAACTAGAGAGGACCAAACTTAGTACTATTGAAATCAATATATTTTCGATGATGGAGTCTTCAGATGTGTAGTTGTTCGAGTCCCACCAGGCGTGCAGGAAAATTGTTGATGATTATCTTTGCAGATGAACCATCAAAGTCATGGGATACCTTAGGGATGTGGGACGTGCCCCTAAGATAACCTCTAGGTTTTATAGAAGTTGATCTCTCTTTGTTGGTGTGAGGTAAGGGTTAGAGGAAAAATAAAACAAAGTGCAAAAACTAACTAAGGTGATATGAAACTTATTTTAAAAGGCACAGAGATAGATTCTGAGAAACTATTTAGAATAGTCAAAGAGTGTTTAGCATGGTCTACTATTTTTAGAAGTATCTTGAATTATCAAAGGCCGAGAAGGTGTAAAACATAATAATATGTAGATGATAGATGCATATAGAAAACCCAAGGGCATATAACATGATAGATATTCAACATTTATCTAAAAACTACCAGCAATAATGGATGAAGGACACAGACTATTGAGAGCTAAAATACATAAAAGAGCCCTTTATTCATAGAGAAAATAATACATAAGGTCGATATGACACAAATTACAACTTTCTTCTACAATAGAGCCTTGTTAAGGCTAGCAAACACAATAACTAAGCCTAAAATCCTCTTTCACAGTTCTGGTGTCTTTCCCTTTTCTATGGTTCCTCCTTTTTTTTGTGCCTAGATAAGAACATTCCTTTATAGACCCCTTGGCTCTCACTTCAATGTCCAGAATCAGATCTTCCACCACCAACATTCAATTTTCTTACAAAATATTTCATTTTTGGGCAAGATCTCAACTTGCCTGTTTGTGATATTTATGATCACCTTTAATTCATCCAACTCCCAAGCCTTGTGCTCCTTTGGTTAGTGATGATTCTTCCCTGCCACATGGAGGTCACGCGCTTAGTTTTGAGGGCATTTCCTAGGGATTTTTCTTCAAACTTTGCCTAGGTGACGCGTGGAAGTCATGCGCTTGTTTGAGAATGTTCCTTTTCTCTCTTTATTTGAAATTGCGCTCGGGTGACACGTGGAGACCCTGTGTGTTTTTACTATATCTTTGAATTTTTAATCCACCTAGGTAACTTTATCGTGCCTGAGACACATGGTGGTGTGGCGCAAGTTTGAGAACATTCCTTTCTCCGCATTATGCCCCAAGTGTGCCAAAGGGACACGTGGATAACTTTGCATTCAACTCCATACTTAGCCAAATTTGGGCTCAGATCATTACATCATTGCCGACTTCCACAATGAGCCTCATGTGTCGAATTAGATCAAAGTCCAACTACTCACTTTCGACCAAGAGGATTGTCAAGGCACTCTAGAAATAGGTATTAAGGTCAAGGGCATTCCAGATCTGACATTAAATGAATGGGCCAAAAAGAGGCACACTTTTGATCCATACATGGAGATGGAGGAGACTGAGTTAGGCGTATACTAGTTACATGAATAAAATACACCTCTTCCTAGCATCACCAAACTAGAGAACAAGGATGCTAATGAAGTATGGGAGTTTTTTTTTATGGTTCAAGAGTGAGGCAAGGTGCCGGAGGGGGCACCATGTTGGTATCACCATAGGGAATCAAATACTATTCGGCCTCCTGTTTTTAATTTTCTTGCTCAACAAAGCATCAGAGTATAAAACATTAATTCACAGACTGTATTGGGCGAGAAGAAGGGGTATCAGGAATTTACATGTTTTTTGGATACAACCAGTTGATTATGAACCAATCCAGAGGACGAGTGCCACAAAGAATGATCTTCTCAAGTGTTATAAGAATAGGGTATGGGATCTAATTGAATATTTCTAAGCATTTAAAGTTATTTCCATACCAAGAAATAAGAACAAGGCTGTGAACAGGCTTGCAGTGATCAGGGTGACATTTGATGTTGTTGATAGCATTAAGAGAGATAAAACACAACCCCATATCAAGGTGGTTATGAGGCCCATGATCCCAGATACAACAACATAAATTGGCGGTGTGTTCAAGAATGATTAAAGATCATTAATTTCATGTAAGAAGAAGTTGAGTTCTCTGCCAAGAATTAGGACAAATTAGAGCAACAATATGGGGATCAGATAGTGTAGATGCGAACGAAGAAGTTGCCTAAAGGCTTGGTGACTTTGGAGTCAATTTTCAACCCAAATGACCAGTTTAGAAAATAAAAGGTGAACATTTAGGTCAAAAGAGAAGACTGGAGCCTATTTCAGTTGGAGAAGGTAAAATGCTCCAAATTGGTAGGGTGAGTATTGAACAAGAGAAATATGAATTAAATGCAGTTTTGTTAGGAATTCCCAGATGTCTTTGTTTGGAGTTATAAATACTTGAGAGGGTTAATCCAAGCGTAGCTCAACACACATTGAGCCTGGATCCAGAGGCCAATCCCATCAAGCGTAAGTAAAGACCGATCAACCCTCATATCGAACCACTCATGAAGAAGGAGCTAAACAAGCTCACTAAGGTGAGCATCATATTCCCGATTAAGCATTCCGGTTGAGTTGCAAAAATGGTACTAGTTAGGAAAAATATTGGCAAAATCAGGTTGTGTGTGGACTTCCGAGACCTAAACATGGCATCTCTCAAAGATCACTATCTGTTGCCCTCCATGGAACAAATATTACGGGTGGTAGCCGGTTCGGAGAGAATCTCTCTCTTGGATGGATATTCGAGATACAATCAGGTCTTGGTAAAAGAGGAGGATGAATTTAAAATGGCCTTCACTGGAAAATGGGGCACTTACGCCTATAAAAAAATGCCATTTAGGTTGTTGAACGCCTGAGCAACATTTCAAAAGGTTATGGATGTGGCATTCAAAGGATTGTTGAACAATATAGTTCTTGTGTACCTAAATGACATCACCAAGTTTTCCAAAATGTAGTGAGACCACCTCTTCCCCTCGTGCAAAGTATTCCAAAGATGCAGGAGATACGAAGTGTCCTTGAAACTGGAAAAATGTATTCTTGGCTCATGAAGGCAAGTTGCGAGGTCACATTGTTTCTAAGGAGGGGTTGATGATCGATCTAAAGAGGGTAGAAGTCATTCGCGCATTTCCGCTACCAAGACACAAGAAGGCTCTCCAAAGCTTCTTGAGAAGAATCAAATTTGTTCGCATATTTGTGCCAATTTATTCCACCCTCGTCAAGCCGATAACTATGATGTTAAAAAGGAACCTAGCATTTAGGTGGATAACGAGAGGGTAGGGCGAGTTTTGAAGCTATAAATAATGTCATATCTCAAGCCCCTATGCTCATAAATATGGACTTCTCCAAGGACATCATGTTTACGCCTTCAAAGGTTTGGACACTATTTATGCTATTATTCTCAGTGCGAGAAGAATGAGGAGGGATCCAAGAATCCCATAGCTTTTTTCAGCCAGACCTTAGAAGATTATGACGTAAGGTACTCTTTCATTAAAAGGCATGTACTTGTTATTATAAGAAATTTGAAAAAATTATGCATTTGGTCTCAAATAATAGAATCCAGTTGTTAGTATCTCATGTCAAGGTGAAGGACTTCCTCCTAAATAAAGATCTGAATGAGAAGTGGGTAAGGATGGATCACCCACGTAATGGAGTATGACATAGAGATAAAGGTCACTAAATTGGTATGTGGGAAGGGATTGTGTGAACAACTAGCTTCCAGCCAACATGCTGAGTCAAATCATGGCAAAGAAGTTGTTTTGGTGTTATAGGGAGGCCGATAACAAGCTACAGAGCATATACCCGCCCCTTGTTGGACTCGAAATATGATACAATTTCTTCAAACAGGTCTATGTCCTCCGGAGATGAGCAAAGAAAAGAGGAGATATTTTAGACTTCAGGCCATTCCATATGTGCTTATTGATGGTGTTCTATTCAAAAGGGACATAAATGGAGTCTTATTGAGGTGCGTTGGAATAGACCAGATTGAAAAGATGCTACAAGAGTTTCATGATGGAGAGGTTGGAGGTCATTTTGGCCCATGGGTAACGGCTCTCAAAATAATGAAGGTGGGATACTATTGGCCCACAGTATTTAGTGACTGCTACACTTGGGTCAAGAAGTGTAAAAAGTGTGCATTCTTCACAGGAAAAGAGAAGCTAGTAGCACTTCCATTGCATCATGTCTCAATCAAACAACCTTTCATGTAATGGGGATTAGAATTCATCGGGGTCATCAATCCACATTCAAGCCAAGGTCATAAATGGATTTCTAATAGCAACATATTATTTCACCAAGTGGACTGAGGCAACAACACTCAAGGAGGTGAACGAGTCTAGCATACTGGACTTCTATGACAGATTAGTGACAAAATTTAGAGTCCCAACCACTATTATATCATATAATGCTTTGGCATTTCTGGGCTCGAAGATCACATAATGGGTTGTTAGGAATGAGATTTATTTGAGCACCTCCTCAAATTATTACCCCTAGGGTAACAGGCAGGAAGAATCCACAAACAAGAATTTGTTAAAGATCATCAGGATGAATTTGGATGAAAATCAAAGGACATGGTATATGAAGCTCAAATCAGCCTTGTGGGATGACAGGATAACGCCAAAGAGGTCAACATGAAACTCACCTTACAAGTTGGTCTATGGGAGAGAAGCAGTGTTTCCCATCTCACCGGAGTCAGAATAACCATTTTTTACTTCAACAAACTAAGGATTTTTTTACTCGTTGATCACAATTAATGCTTTACTTAATTAAACATGTAGCTTATTAAACTACACACAAGAGATTATTATCCCTTAATTTATTTTATGTTGATAAGAATACATTAGTTGCAGCATCAACTAAATTATAACAACATTAATTAAAGTTCAAAATCCAATAAGATAACCTATGACAACCATGTGCAACTATGAGAGTATACAAATCCTGCTCGATCCCCTCAAACACTCTTAACGATCCAATACACCCAGTGTATCAATTGGTTAAGGCTTATTACAGGCTGAGAACTTGTGATGTCTTTTAGCATCCTTTGGAAAGTTACCATTGTAACCATCGTTTGAGCCTCGACACTATGACAAAAGACTTGGTGAAAAGACAATGCATCCAATTACATGTGTTACTATGGCCATAACTATCTAGCGTTGCACTAGCAAGACGGATCCCAAGATTACACATATGTCTTAGGTAACCTATCTTTCCTTCACCTCACATTTTTTTCCAATCATAGCTATCATGATCCATTTCAATTGTTTAACGATTAAGTCAGATTTAAGTAATCTTAAGTATTCATAAGTTGATGTATTCGATTCACAAGCCGCGATCAACACATCGTGACATCTGGATCATATGACTCATGCCAACATTTCTTGGTTTAACTACATGAAAATATGCTTCGAGGTAATGATCTAGATATTAATTGTTTGCCTCTCTACCGTAACCAACCGAACTAGTGCAAGTTTGATGCATTAGATCCGAAGTCTGTGGCATTTTCATACCTTCGAGGACTTGGTTATAATAAAAAAGGATCATTTAGTTAATCACTTATCATTTGCTAATGTTTGAATAACAATCTGCGAGATATCACAATTAATGGCTATCTCCTTCATAATAATGCAATGAGAGCCACCGACACTTCCATATAATTATTCAATTGACAATTAATTAGTGTTCTTTATACTCATAAGTCTTTGTTTAATGTGTTAACATACGTGACACGTAACTTAATTCTTTGGAATATAAGTATTGTTGCCATAAGAAGCAACTAGTTGTATTACCATGGTTTAATCAAAAGGTTGAGTTATAACATCCTAGCCATCCACTTGAACAGTGAAAGTACATTTATTCCATTAAGCGTCATTGGTATAGATCAAAATGCGATGTGAGCAAGATATCGAGATTGTGATTGTCTCCTTCAAATTTACGTAGCATCGGGTTGTTAATATCGTTAACTTGAGGGTTAATCATTGCCCACATGATTAATCAATGTTTGTATAAGTTTTAATGCATAATTAAACATGATGTTAGATTGAAGGATTCACAAATGCATCTTAACATTATTGTTGTTGTTATCATAATCGTAATGTTTTGAATCGAAACTTACGAAAATAATCAAATCATAATGATATCACTTAATCCTCAAATTTTAATTTCTATATTACATTAGTAGTCGGCGAATATTCGTCATTGCAACACTTTGCAAAAGCGATGTATGTTGTAAAAATAGCTACATATATTCATAACATGGAGGTTATACCTCGTTAATAGATTATATGATGATAATGAAATAATTATTAAATACAACCGACCTTAATGGCCTTCCTTAGATCAACAAAGAAGATACTTTCGCTTCTAAACCAAAATCATTTACATTTACTAAATTCTCGGATATTATAATGTGAAGTCATCTCATCTTTTCATAGATCAATATTTTCCACTTCGATATTTTTATAACCTACAAATACGAAAGATTATTTCAACATGGTCAATTCAAAATTGAATTGGCATGGTCTATTCATTTCCATGTCTAGCTATTTCAATGCAAAGTATTAAATTTGTAAGCTGTCATGTTTCTTGATAGTGCATACAATAACATTATCCATATCAAAGAAGCAATACTTTAGATAATGTCTATTAATCCCTTTCTTCTATAATTATTTCCACATAATATCTAAATCACTATCCCAATAAAGTAATATAACCCAATTTAATTCATCAATCCCGTTAATGAGAGCCACATAATTACAACCCTATTTTATTCAAAGAGAGAAATGCTCCACTAGATTCCTATATTCAAGGATTTAAGAGTTATTCCTCATCCAATATTTATACAACCGAAGCCCATGGTAAACTAATATAATTGTCGATTATCATCTTTCTCATATCAATACTCCTCGGTTGGAGAGGGTTGGATTAATTCTTACAACTTCATCCTACAAGTTCTATTACAAACTTCAAAGCAATAACATAATCATATACACAGTCCCTTTATGTTACCAAACTGTCCCAGCATATTCCATCATAAGCATAATGGAGTCAGCAAAGCTAACTAATTCAACGATTAACAACTCCTAGAGCACATAACTATAGTAACCAAGAAGTACATGTCATAGATATGTTTGTAACTACAAACATGACTATTACTAGCAATTGCAAATGAGTTGCAAGTTACGCTAGAGAGGGCTTGAATTTTATGTGTATAATATGGTTTGGATGTAAAATAAATTCTATGATCTATGATAGATGTTTGAGTGAAGAACATAAGTTACATTTTGTTAAACAGTTCACATGTCTTTATGTAAGGTTCCACATTCTGCATACATGTCTATCAAAACATTTGCAACTATATCTAACAAAATTCCTCTATATTTTGGCACAGGTTGGGAGCACTTTGGCAAATTTGAACTAATTGGGTTGGAGCCTTGTTTGTTGCATATGGTGAAACAAGGCGAGGAGTATGCTAGCAAATGTAAACAGGAGTAGAATCGGATGGATAAGAACACAAAGATGGAAGCCTCATTTATAAGAAGCATGGAGATGCTCTTCCGCTACAACATCTTGGGTATCATTGGCAGGTTTCTTAATCTCATCTACCCACCAAACATAAAATTCCCTAGAGATATGTCATCTCATGGAATGAAGTGATTGAAGGATACTGACAAAATGGGATTGTTGTCTACGCTTTGGGAACATTTAAATGCCAAAATATGAACTCTTGTAAATAAACACCTAGTGTTCAACCAAATGATACAACATGTTATCTTTTAAATGAATATCATAATTAGGGCTGGCCGTTTTGTTACCTATATATTAAAATTGCTATCTTTACTTGTTTCAGTTTTGAATTAGTGATAAGATGTTTGCAGTTGGGGATCTAATGTTTAGAAGAATATATTTCAGTCTCCCTTGCTTGATATTTCTTTGTTTATCTTTACAATATGCTCTTCCTGGAGATGCAAATCGAATCTTATTGTCAAGTGCCTCTCTAGTATCTGATCATTGTTGGTAGATATTTTGAAACTAAAAACAGTTTCTTATTACTTTAATTTCACACGAGCTTTCAAATTGTAATAAAATATTTTTGGAAACATCTTCATTAAAATGTAAGGAAATACATTGGCATTTCATATCACACCTTGTGATCCATCATCATGATGAGATATCTGTTAGGATTGCGCCTTAGAGCTCCTGATATTGACAACTCTATTACAAACACATGATGTGAGTATGCTCTACTAATTAACAAACTCTTCCATTAGCTAGGCGTTGCTTCCAGATTTCAGACTCTCCCAAGTTTATGGATGGTGGGTCTTCATGAATGATTTAAATCCAACCCTCCATCCCAATTCAAATTATCTGAATGTGTAGGAATTGCAATTGCCTCCCTTAACAGCCACTTTATCAGGTTGTCTTGCCTAGCATCCTTGAGAAAAATATGAAGTCTCAATTATCCTAGTGCTCAGTTAGAGCCGAATTTTCCACTTTGTTTTGACAGAGATTCGAGCAATTCTCATCAACCCTATCTTGGATAGTTCCTGCAGGCCTTGATGTATGCGTAACCACAAGAGCAAGGAATGTGGTAGACTTCATTTTTTATTCTTGAATCATTTTGGTCCTTCATTTTTTATGATAAGTAATTAAAAAAATGGCAACTATGTGTAACTATAGACACAAAGAATTGACGTAGAGCATCTAAATTATTCCAAAAATTAGCACATCAGAGATTGAAAGCAACAGCTTTTTCATCATAAACAAGGTGTTTGTAATCAAGAAAAAATCAAAATTGAAAAAAACATAGTGATAGCTAATTATGATTTCTATTATCTATTACAAGAATATTTACATATTGGTTGTCAAACCCATTTATTGTTATAGTAGAAATCATCTTCTTATCAGACCAGGTAGCCTATGGGGTGCCTGCTTCTAAACTATGGGACTTTGTAAATATGTACTGAAAGAGGAGACAAAGAAGCATATAAGATATAAAAGCTATTAAGCGCTTTCTAGTAGTCTAGCTTATTCAGCTGACTGTCAGAAAATGTTACTCTCAATTATCTAAAGGATAACTAGTCCTGTATCTGAACAACAATGTGGCTACTGCCCAGCTTGTCTGGCATACAAGATACCAGCTGCTATCCTCAATATTCCTCTGTAGCTCAAAAACAATGTTGTATCTGCCTTCAGTTCAGGTGCCTCTGTCTACTCTTCTTCATCCTCAATCCCTCCACTCTGACCAGGCACGTTGAATGCTTCCTCATAGATTTGAGTAAAGGGTTTGCTTCTCTATCTGCAATAACTATAGGATCCCTGCAAGCCCCATCACCTCATCTTCTAAACCCTCACCCAATCAATTGACATCAATGAACAATTTGGAGCAGAGTCAAAGATCTCCATTTGTGCTTCACCATCTATTGTGCCACATCTTTCCGCAGCTTCCAGATTTTATCCAATAGCAACATAATCCTGCTCACTCGCTTTCCCCTCTTTCCTAACTGTCCCATGTCTTACTGGATGGCCCAAGTATTAGTGACATTCACTAGGACTGTTTGGGCTCCAATGACATGGACCCCTGCTTCTTCAAGTACATATTGTCATCATCCTCTAGCTTTTCATTGGATTGAACTGTCTCCACTTTCAACGGATAGAGCTTCAGAAGATCTTCCATCATCCCTTGAATTTCCTATCATAACATCTTCCTCTGTGGCATATGCAAAGAATGCTATGTGATGTATCTGGCTCCAATACCAGACTTTCAAACTTGTTTTCTTTCGGATCCTCTGCATCTTCAAACTTGTTTGCTTTCAAAGCCTCCACATTTTCATCAGACCAGACACAGTTTGTTTAGCCTCTGAAAAGTTTTTTTCAAAATTTCCTAGCCCACAATTATATCATCTTCATTCTCAGGGGAATTCTCAATTTGCAAATCCTGCATTTGAGAAGGCAGAGGATCCTCTTCTCACATTTCAATTTTCCCTGCCTCGGCTTCATTTACAGTCGCCCCCTTTGAAAGGCCCGGTAACTTGTCTTTGATTTCTTCATTGGACTTTCCCTGCAAGCATCTACAGGAGCATTTTCATTAACATTAGGGCATTCCTCTTCTCTTTCAGAACTCACTGGAGCTTCTGTAGTTATGGCTTGCATAGATTTGTCAGCAATAATGTCATCTATAGTCTCTTGCATCGAGCCTGAGCAAGAGAGACATGACGAATTCCGTTAACTTGAGGCGCTCCTTCTCATCCCGCCGGATTAACTCCACAAAATGACAGTCAACAATACGCCTACGTATTTCTGCAGCCTCTGCCTTGGTTTTCATTATAACCCTCAATTTTTTGAAAGGCTGGGTTTTCCTCACGCAAAACCCTCTGAAAGCCGCCTGTATTTTTACAGCCGCTGTAGTTTCGTTCATTCGTTTCCTCGTAGCGGCCTGCCTCGCGGCTGTAGAGGCCGATTTCGCGGCGCTTGAATTGACGAAATTTACGGGAATGGAAACGACGTGATCAGCTGGACGAAGATCTTGCACCCGGCATACATGGCGTCCAGCTTCGCCTTGGAGCCCGGCGTGACCGCACCAAACCCTACCTTGCCGCCTTTGAGGTCGATAATGTTCAGAAACCCTCCATTTCCCACCGCGTTCCCCGTCGTCTGGTACAGCGTCGTCGACAACGCCGTGCCGTTGGAAATATCGTGGAGCTTCTGCCCGTTAAGTAGTCCAACAGCACAAGCAAGCTCATAGCTTTTGCCGCCTTTGAAGAACACACCTGTAAAGTTACAAAAATATCTAGGGCTTATAAAAAAATCTAAATTCCGGCGACCGGTAAAGTTAAATCACCGGAATTTGACACTTCCCAGCAATGCCTTCTTCAAAGTAAACGCCTCCGGCGAATAACTTCACCGTTGACTCATTAAAAGAAAGCCCAATAGTTAGAGTAACTATGCATGTCTTTAAATTTTACTCAGGAGAGTATTGTTCTCGCTAGCACACCGATGGGCGATTGCCGTAACTTGTAAGTCTCCTTGTGGTCAACTTGGCCTCGAAAGATATGGTTTGTTCACCACAAACTCGAAAATATGTGTTTGTTTCAATAGTGATATCAAATCACAAAACCCCCTTCAAGCCTCTATGGGGTCTAACTCTATCCAACCCAAAGATTCAGCGTTCGAACTAACCCAATTCCTGTTAATTTGTCAACTGCAAGGTCACAGGCCTTTTTACCAAACTAAATTTAGATCCCCACTATTCTTACCACACACATAGGGAATTCTACTCCAAAACAAGACGCCCCCAGGAAGAGTTTGATTTAGTCGGGTATGGAACACAAGTCTCAGCAATTCTCTACTAGGCATCACAAAATCAGAGCACCCAGTTCGTGTTCTTAGGAGGAACCATTTAATAACTACTAAAGCATTACATGAAACGTAATAGAGTAATTTTTCAAACAATCTTTTAATAGCAATTACTTTTTGCAATACCCATCAGAAGAGAATTAATTCAGCATAGAGACCTTGAAAGATACTCTTCCTACCATTATTATCCACACAGAAAACTAATCATATACTTTGAAATGAAAGAGTCAAACAAGAAAGTGAATAGCCATGCCTACAGCTGAGATAGCCTTGAGACCCTCGTTAGCTTCCTTTCGATTTTGAGCAATCAAAACCCTCTTTTCCGCTCTGGACCTTACTAGAATCTTAAACGCCTATTTGCAAACAAGACCTGACTTATATTTTCCCAGATTATCAACACATAACTACATAATTTTTATACACTGTTCAACTAATAGTTCACCTCTACATTCACAGGCCTGCGAGCTTGGGGGAGGAGCTCAAAATTACAAAGGGAAGAGGAAAAAGGAATGCAACTGAATTTATCCCGGTAGCTTCTTGAAGAAGCTTTGAGCTTCCCAAGAATCCGTCCCTGCATTAAGTATCAACCTATTTCTTTATGCCATGCAGTGGCCTCAAACCTTTCACCACCGCCATCCTCTATCCTACTTCTAAATTTGGCAGACTGGAGTGGATATTATCCCATTGAAATCCTTAAACTTTGCATGGCATTCCAACTTGGTCGGTCAATAATATTATCTAAATTTTTAAACAATTATAATGATTAATATTTACATGTGTCGACAATGTCGACTTATCAATTAATCCGATAAGAATTCACAACCACCTATTTAAACTTATATTTATAACATGCATGAAGTCAACTTAAAACAATCATCAAGTTATGTCCTTGTCTAACTTGGGTCTAAGAACCCATATAACCATTTACCACCTTTACAACTCTTAGAGCATGCCAACATAATATTTTTAAACTTTAACGATTGTAAGTAGCATAATGCTAATCTAAGCTATTAACCACCTTCAACATCCCAAGCTATGTAATCACATGATCAAACCTTCAATGGTATTGGGAGACTTTTATACTAACTTGGCATAGTATTGCCGTTATGGAAAAGGCAATTATCATCGACGAACATAGCAATGAGTGTTCATAATAAAAGTTGACCAAATCGATCATTTTATAATCGTTCAAGAAAGTTACTATATATCATATCACATATCATTATTTTTTAGAAGGCAAGTGGCCTCTTGCACTTACGTGTATAAAATGTAATAAACAATGTTTACCTATATATCGAGTACAACAAACGATATAACAATAACGTACTAAAATATTACTTCTAGCTAGGTAAGTAACCTGAAACATCATTCATAACATGGTGCTCAATAATGTCTATTATCGTACTAAAACCATTAAAACGAAACAAGAACAAGTCTTAAGTGCCACTTGATTTACGAACACTTGGCAACAAGCAAGCTTGTAAGCGCGGTTGCACATGCAACTATGTGTAAGTGTGTGCATCCTTTCAGGGTACACATGCTTACATGTAGTTGCATACCCAACTACACAACAATGTTCGTTACCCAACCTTTGTAAATAATTTGCCAACTCATGACTTATCCTCCGATAGAATACATTATAACTACGAGGTGTGACAAGAGTCGCCGACATTGGAGCTCTGAAGTAGATATATTTATCGAATTCGAGCCAATAGAATCTAGGTATGTTGAACTTATGAAATTGGAAGAGATAAGAGGAAATGCAATGCGAGACCTTGGAAAAGGATTAGGTCTTACTTAAAGGTCATTTGACAAGAAAGCCAAGGCAATGACCTTCCAAGAAGGGAACCTAGTTCTAAAGTGGGATGCAAATCGGGAAAATCGGGTAATCATTCCAAATTTGATGCCATATGGAGTGACCCCTACATGGTCACGGGATGTAAGAGTAATAATGTTTTCCAACTATCTAAGTTAGACGGTGAAGAACTACATATTCGATCAATGGAATCTACCTCAAGCATTATTCAAGGAAAATCCTCACCATGGTATATATTATTCGGAGTTTCTAATTCCTCAAGTGTTGTGACACATTGCTTATTGTAGTTTAAGGTCACTTTTCTAATAAGTTCTTGTGCACTCTTTGCATGTTCCATTTGGGACGTGTATGAATTTTTTGTTTGTACATAGCTGCGTTTTTTTTCTCTGCACTTTCTAGTTTCAGGAAAGGTCTCATGATGGAACATCTAGTCTCCAACCCGAGGTTTTTTAGAAATGACATACCCCATGATGTTTCAGGAGTTTACAGGTTGAATTCCCAAGTGTCAGAAAATTTTAGCAATGATAATGACTCCATGCCCAATGGATCCTCTAAGGTCACTTGGTCTTTCAAATTTAGCAGGAAGATCATCCTGCGAGTCGCCATGTTATCCATTTTTACACCCCTACAAAATGGACAACTTCACACAGTGGAGTATTGGCGGTTGATGGGGAAAAAAAATGTTTTTAATCTTCAGGGAAGCTCATGCTTTTACTTGGTTGAGTTGGTCTTAACTCGCGGCGAGTTGTCAAGCCACGCATTTAATTATGGAATTTATGGTCGAGGCTCATCAAGAATTGTGAGTTCAACAGGTTGGACAACCTCATGGTTAGATGACTGAGTTGGACGACTGGGTTGGACAACTAAGTTGGATGACTAAGTTGGACAACTTGGTTGGATGCCTGGGTTGGATGGTTAGGGGATGGTCGGTTGGGTCAGTTGGTGACTATTGTGGCTTTGTGATAAATAGGCTCATGGTTGGGACGACATCCAACCCTGGTTTGATTGGGCGAAGTGGATAAACGAAGCAACGAAGTGGCTTAGCGGGCAGGTGTTCGAGATGGCGGCAGACGGTCATCCAACTGGGTTGGATGGTATAAGACCATAGGTCGCCTAACCCCGAGTTAGTTGGTAGAGAGAGACAGTCGCCTAACCACCTTGGCTAGACAAGTGGGTTGGATGGGTCCGGTGTTGGGACCACCGTCCCAACCCAAGATGGATGACCCATTGGTTAGGTGGCCATCTAATCCCTTGTATGGAAAATAAATGGATGGTCATTCAACCCCCTTGGTTGGATGACCCACACAAGATGTACGATCGATGAATGGATGGTCATCCAACCCCAGTTAGATGGGTTGTATGGACGTCGAGAAGGTTGGACAGTGGCATGGTTAGACAGGTCATTTCTTGACATAGGTGTATGGTCACAAGTTGGATGGATGGTCACCGATGCGCGGTCATACGCAGATCAAAGATAGACGGTCATCCAACCCCAAAGGTTGGATGGGTCCTAAGAAAAGTAGTCGCATGTGAGTCAATTTTTCGGAGTTATACGCCCTAAAGTGCGGTAAGCGACATCCAACCCAACCTAGTTGGACGACCCACGATCTCGAAAGTAGAGAATCTTAGGATGGACGTCTCATGGATCACGGGAAAGGGAAGACATGAAAAGACAACTCAGCTACTTGTCAAAACATTTAATGTTACCTATCAAAATATTTAATGCTTCATGTCGGGCATTTAAGCATGAAAAGACAACTCAACAACCAAGGCTACGAGCAGAGCATTAATGGTGGTAGTTATAGTTGGTCAACTACATGTTAGGCATTTAATGCAGAAATTAGGGAAACATTAGGGCACAATGGCTATAAATTGTACTCAACCCCTCATTTTTCTGGGAGATTTTATGAGAATTTGTAGAGCAACTCTGTTGATTTTTTTGAGAATTTTTTCTATTAGTTATAAGCTTTAATTCGGGCATTTTGTGAAGGATTCTTGCCTCCTGCTTGCATTGTAATGGATTGTACATCATTTTAATCAATAAAATTTATATTTTGTGTCCTTTTCGCCATTTCTTCTATTATATTGTATTCCTTTTCTTTTCCATTATATTTGCAGGTATCTTGTGCATGTCTTGTTCCTTGCAGGGCCCAGATCTATTGTGTTTTATAAAAATGGAGACTTGAGTGTGGTTTTAAAGTGTGGTGCCTTTGTCTGCGCTCTCTTACCTCATTTCGCCTCTCTTTTCACTCACTAGTAATCTCTGCTCCCCTTTTCTTGGTGTTATCACCTTCCCTAGCTTAGGATTTACATTCCATGCATTTCTATCTCTTCCCTAGTCACTTGGAAGTCTAGGTTAGCTATAGGATAGTCTTAATTTTTCATTTTTATGAGTAGTGTTGGCATTAGGGTTAGGTAGAGGAACCAACCTTCTCTCGGAGACATGTTTGATCATGTGTGTCACACACCTTGAGACAAGCCCATGTTAGTCAAGAATTAGGGTTTTCTATTGCACAAATCCTAGGGTACTACTTTTTGTACTAACAATACCCATGTATGAATAACAATTTTTACGGAAGAAGAAGAGATGAGAAGAAGGAGGCAAGAGGGACTACATAAGGTGTGAAGCCATAGCCAAATCTAAAGCGTGCAACTCTAGGAAGTCTCCAAAAAGAGTGTCAATGACATGGTCCTCGACCAATAGATCGAAGAAGAACCAACCGCATCGAACATTGTGCCTACCCTTGGAAAGGATAGAAATGGAGTTGGAAGTCCACCCACTCCATGAAGGAAGCAGAAGGAAGCAGATAAAGAACTTTGAATGGGTCCACTAAAGTGCGACACAGTGTCTAGAAAGTGAGTGCACAAGAACTGAAGGTAATGTCACGAGCGTAGAAATGTCAAAGTGTAAGAGAGGAACATCTTCCAAAATAATTCCCAAGTGAAGTGAATGCAATGTAAAAACCCCCACAAAAAAAGATGATCCACAAGCAAGGGTGGATCAATGATGGTCTCATAAAAATTGGAAATGATAAGAGTCCCAGAAGGGAAACTACCAAAAATGGAGATGATGGAATCCTCTGAAACACCCGTAGAAGGATGAGAAACTCCTTGTACTACATCAAAAGTAGGCATTGTGAAGAGATGACCAAGTACGAGTAGATACTTGTCCCAAGGAGGGTGCTCGAAAAATAGAAGAGTGATGTTAGACGGGTATGAATCATCAATGCATGAAGGAGGAGTGGAAATGGCCTCACACACTAGAAGTGGAAAGGATGCAAATGCAACGATGGTATGAGGCTATAAATAGGGTTTCCGATGTCGATGGGAAGGGAGGAGTGTCAACATTCTCTAGAAAGTGGCAAGAGAAGGAGGAGAGGATCCCTTGGTAGTACTCTTGTCATCAAAGCTAGAAGCACAATCCTCGTCATCAGGGATGGAAAGAAGCAAGTATGTGTCAATGCAATGAAACTGTCCTCACATGAAGAAGAATAGCAGAGATAATTTTATTAGTAGAGGCAAGAGCGACAATATCTCGAAGGGTCTCCAAATAAGGGTGGAAGATGCTTCATATGGTATGGGGAGGATTTGAGTCTACCACATTAAAACAGAGAGGTTTGAAGACATGCAACATCAAGTGACCAACAACATGGTCGCATGTGTTGAGGTGGTCCTCGAAATAATAAGGATTGATGGGTGTAGGAACCGGCCCATACATAAGGGGAATAAGGCCGCGTGAGAAAATTAATGTTCCATAAAAGCATGCCATGATGTGTAGTTATCTATCCCAAGAAGAAGTGATGGAGGCTCGAAAGCAATCACCTGTGAAGTTCAAATTTGGAAAGAGCATCCTCTATGTGCATAAAGAAGAGAAGGGTGTAAGATTACAAGACATCGACTCACCAAAAATGTATTTGTAAGCACTACAACACCTCGAACAATTAACCACTCATCTTGCAAAGTAGGATCCAAATTGCGTAAGAGTGGAGGCCACAATAAGTCATATTCAAAAGCAGAGGAATAAAAAAATCACGCACAAAAGGGCATAAGAAAAACAAGGGTACAACACTGATCAGTGTGAGAGAAGGCATCTCACATCACAAAAATGGGACTCTCTTGCCACAACGTTGTGGCGACGCACGCTCACTAATCGCGAAAGAGGAGCACTATAGTGCATGAGCGAAAAAAAGGGCCCAAAAAGCCCAATAACCCTAAAATGAGTCCCAGAAAAAAAAATCCCTCTAAATGTTGAATTTTATTAATTTTCCCTTTAATTAGAATTAGACTAATTGAAAAAGGGGAAAAAGGACAAAATTCAAAGGGGGGTCAAGAGGATGTCATGACTCGAGGGTGAGCCAAACTCATTTCTCGGTGAGTTAGCTATCGAGTTGGGGTGAGCTACGAGAGGGTGGTGAGATTGTGAAGAGGTGGTAAGTTAAGGCCAAGTGGCTCGGTGAGATCATGGGCGAGTTACGGTGAGTTGACTCGGTTGTGACGAGCTAAGGTGATGGAGTCGAGTTGATGCACAAGCCGCTTAAATGTCGAGTGAGTGTGGGAGAGAAGAGAAAGTCGAGATGAACGGGCACAACCAAGGCAAGTTGCACGAGTTGATTTCCGAGTCAATGGGCCAATTAATGCAAAGGTTTTAATTCCACACGTCAGTTGGAAGTGAACTTGCATCAAGTTGCTTGGTGAGTCAAGGGCGGACGACTCGAGGGAGCTTGTGGGAAAGTTGAGGCATCGAGCGAGTTCGGATGGTCATCGAGACAAAGCTAAAGACAAGAGCCAAATCGGAGGTAGGTGGTCATCGGGGTCATCGAGTTGACCGGGAGGGAAACGATATGCAATGGGAGGACATGTCGTTAGGTGGTCGGAGAGGTGAGTCGACGTCGAGGGTGTGCAGCCATGTTGGGAAACTCCATGCGTCAAGTTGTAGGTGATGCGGGCGTAGCAGAGACGGAGAGCTCCATGAGGCAAGGATGAAGGGCTCAAGACCTAAGCTCGATCGTGTGACAAAAATAATAAGCGGTGGAATCCAACGTGGGAAATCTTACGACACCAAGGGGAAACCCACTCAAACTCAAGGGTGGCGGGTGAACTCATTGACATAAAGTAGGAAACAGAGTGAAGTGAACGCAAGCATATAAGGAGTCGAGCGGGGCATGGAGCACAAGTCAAGCATGGGAGCGAGATAGAGTGGATCAAGCCAACAACGGGGTTTTAGACGGCGTCAAGGTATTAAGGCAAGGAAATCCAATGTGAAACCCATGAACAACTTGGTTTAATGCAAACAATGTCACGCCTAATGCCAACACACGAGGCAAGCTAGAACATGAGAAGGTTGGTAAGCAATGCAAGGAGTACAAAGTGAAAGCGAACCACGGGGATAAATGACGAGGTGGGGAAATTCAATTCCCATCTCGGCGAGTGAAATTTGAGTTAGTGGAAACAACACACCACCTCCTTAAAAAACTCCAAAACCTGCACTTTAAACCTAAAAGCGCAACTTGAACCTACAACGAGGCTCTAGAACATGCGAAAGCAAACCCCATAAATCCACGAACCAAGTAATAATAACAAGATGTAAACCCAAATAAGATTGAATCAATGCATGTAATGTATAGATGGAATATCCATTATTATAATTGCACACGAAACCACAAAGATCGTGAATGGAGAATGGTAAGCATCGAAAAATAGAGAGTAATGTGGATCCCAACAACGATCTCTAATACCATGAAGAAGAAAGTGGAAATGTGAGAACGAGGAACATGCAGGATAAAGCGAACATCAAATGAGTTTCACTCCAGGGCGTGACGAGGTTCCATGGGGGAGCAAGCTATTAGCCATAAAAGTGCATGCAAAGAAAAGGTCTCATCTCATTCCACCGTCTCATCATCATATAGATTTGAAGAAAGGAAAGGGGTACAAATAGGGGTGATGTGTAACCCCAAGTGTATGTAATCATACCTCCTCAAGTAGAGTAGAGGAGTTACATTCCCGAAATGGAAAGTAACTCTTGTATGACGTATAATGACGCGTATGACAAAATCGAGAATCTGTCATAACCCTTATGATACCTAAGACCTATGACTTCACCTAAGTGAGATGACTCACCACGTGATGCCGAAAATGCACACACCAACATACTCATCCATTAAGAGTAATGTATTCCTATACAAAGGAGATTAGTATCATTATGATATATGTGATGTGATGTATGAGTTGAGTCTTCTACTTTGCAAGAGTATATTAGAGGTATCCTCTCAAATTGGAGTTCCCATATTGGGATGGTGTGGAGTTACTCCTTCCTTAAGGAGCATTGTATGGTGTTGCCCTACCTTAAGGGTATTCTTTTATTATTATGCATATATTGAATATTTGGGCATATTGTCCCACAATAATCTCTTGAATGGCGTTGATATTGATTATATGATTCATATTTCTAAATTATTATATGTAAATACATTCTAAAGTGGTATCAGAGCATCAATTTGGGCAATTTATGTGATGAAACACTTATTTTAGTGATTCACCTATATCTTGAGATCTACTATGATTTTTTTAGATTTTTTTGTGTTAAGTGAATAAATATTTCAAGGAATCTACCCTAATTTTTTGAGCTATTTAAAGAAAAATACTTTAGTTATAGGATTGAAACCCTAATTTTAATGCTTTACTTATATATGCTAAATGGTGATGAGTTTTTAGTGAAATTTTGTATAGATTGGTGAATACTAATTAGGAAAACACCATAAAAAATTAATCGATTTAGATTTTTGAGATAGTTATTACGATTTTATGATTTTTCAAAAAGTTGCTCCATAGCGAAAATATCTGGATTTTTTTATTATTTTACATTTTATGAAAGTCCTAAAAATATAATTAGGACTCTAGTTTCTATTTGAGGCCGAAATTTAGCCAAAAGGGAAAAAAATTATTGGTCAAAAGGTTCTAATTCTTGAAACCCTAGTTTTTGTAGATCATGGTGATAAAAACTTTTGGCGAAGATGATGAAGTTGATGCTAGAGAATGGTGGATACAATTTAAAGAGAAATATTTTTCAGATAGATTTCTAGATATTTCTATTCAAATTTGGCTTGGTGGTCTAACATGACCTTGGTGGTATTAAGTGAAACGAGAGATGCAGATTGGTCTTGGGAGGAAATGGAACAAGTTTTCTTAGATCGATGGGCCAAAAAGATGAAGAACAAGAGGATGTTACCGATAAGGATTAAAAAGAAGATTATGATGAATAAGATGAAGAATTTGAATAAGACAAAGTTGACGATGAAGAAATTATGCAAGATTTAGAAGGAGAGACATCAAATCAAGATAAGACTTTAAGATAATGCATCTCCATTAAAGGAAGCTTCATTTTTCAGTTTTAAGGGTGTGTTCAAAGGAAAAAGGTAATTATTTCCATAAACCCTAGCAACAAATATAAATTAATCACTATGGTTGCGCTCAACATCTACATGTTCACACAAAGAATATCAAGGAAGCTCAAATGGATGGTAAGAAGATTCTATTTTTTGAATATTTAAATCTCTCTATGGATAAATATGTCTTACATTCACATTTTTATGCTTTATATATGGATGGTATGGTTATTGTTCTCAGGTATCTTTAGTTAGAGACCTTGGGAATAATTAATATTGATTTGCAAAAGAAATTCATGAAAGTATGGTACAAGAGAAAGAAGGTTACTTTACAGGATATCACACTTAGCAAGGATAAAGAAATGTCAAGATAGAGCATGAGGATGACTTTGAAAATGATGAAGAAGGGAATAAGGATGATTCAAAAAGATAACACGATGAAAAAGAAGAAAATAATTAGTCATCTACTCGAGAGAAAGAAAAAATAGAAAACAACAAGGTGGAAGAGGAAAATAAAGTTGAGAAAAATGCCAATAAGGTTGAGGATACTAAGGTTACAACATATAAAAACCCACATCATCATGAGAGGAAACAATCATGGAGTCATGTTAGGGCACATGAGGGCAACAACTTATATGGATATACATGGAATTGGAGGAACAATCAGTATGGTTGTACATGGAATTGATAAAGAAACAAATCTATGACATGGAATCAAAAGAATAATTACTATGGTTGTGCATGGATGTCGAGGAGGAACAAATTTTTGATGTGTGCATTTTCCACATCATGTGGTGAGTCATCTCACTTAGGTGAGGTCATAGGTCTTAGGTGTTATATGGGTTATGATAGATTTCATCGCATCATATGCGCCAATGTGCATCAATTCGCCATATACGAGTTACTTCCATTTTAGGAATGTAACTCCCCTTCTCCACTTGAGGAGGTATGATTACTTATACTTGGGGTTACACAACACCCCTATTTATACCCCTTTTTTAGATCTATGATATTGTCATGACCCTTTTCCTATACTTACATGTACATTCATTATTGATGCTCACTCCCCATAGAACCTCGCTACACCGCTAGGAATGTAACTTGGTCGATGTACACATTATCCGACACAATCCTCATGTTGTTGCATCTTCACATTCTCCATCATGGTATCATATCACATTGTTGGGATTTTTGTTACTCTCCGGTTTGTAGTTACTTTCCTGCTCGTAGTTTTTCATTTTTGGGTTTCATGTGCAAGTTTCGTAATGGATATTCCATTCATGCATTGAATTTATTATTTCAAGTTTTAAATCTTGTTTGAGGTGCTTGTTCATGTTTTCCAAAGTTTATAGGATTTTTGGGCCTTGCATGCATGTTCTAGAGGTGTTTTAATGCAAGTTTAGCATTTCGGTTTAGCGTTTGAGTGTTGGTTTTGTGAGTTTGTTTCATGCGGTTATGATGGCTGTTTTTGGCCTAGCTTAGCCCTGACTCACCAAGATGGATGGTTCTAGCTTACCTCTTCTCCTTTGTGCCATCTCGCCTCTCTACCCCTCAGCTCTCTTTGTGTTGCATTGGGCTATCTCGTGGTAGGTTTTTCCATGATAGTCTTTGACCATTCATGCCCGTTTGGCTTCCACGCATCTTTGGATTGGTGTTCCCGCTCATGACCTCTACTCGTTATTGCTAGCTCGGCCACTTTGTATGTAATGTGTTTTGTATTAGCCTCCTACATGCTTGGCTTTACATTACCCTTGTTTGGGCTCCCTGCATTGAGCATCTGTCTACAACTTGTTGTGGTTTTGTGCATTGCTTTGAACTTGACCTGCATCATGCTTTGTCCACTCTCCATCCGCTTGGCCTTGTTTTGGCCCTTCAAACTCTGCACATTTTCCCTGTGTGTGTTGGTTATGTTTAAGTTAGGATTCAAAATTCTCTTGTGCCTCATCCATGTCGGTCCGATCTTTTCTCGGGATCTTCACTTCGTTGGATTCCCACCAAGCTACCCATATATTTTCTTGCGACCTCGGACAATGCTGAACGTTACACCTTCTCTCCCCAATACTTGGACCTCAAAGTGCCCACTCCCAATGATCGATTAAGTGGTTTACACGACACCAAGAAATTTGCCTTCCACTTTTACTCGGACCCTCCACGTGGCACACATCCTAACTCGACACATTACACGACCTCACCTCTCGCACCTTGTGTGTGACTCGTCGATTAACTCGACCGAGTCGACCCACCCAGACTCGCCACAAGCTCCTATGCACAACTCGACAAGCCCTTCTAGTTAGCTTGCCAAGTAGCTTGGTCAAGCTAGCTTCAGCTCACCCTTTGAGTCAGTCCCCTCTCCCCTTTTAAAAAAAAATCTTGATTTTTTCCCATTTTTATAATTAGTATACTCTAATTAAAGAGAAAAGTAATGAAATTCATCATTTTAAGGGGGTATATTTTTTGGGCTTCATTTATAGGGTTATTGGATTTTTTAGGCCATTTTCTAGCTCTTTGTTGTAGTGATCCTCTTCGCCATGGCTAGTGAGTGTGTTTGTCACTACCTTGCGGGCAAGAGAGCCCATTTTTGTAACTGAGACACCTTCTCTCACCTCGAGCAATGAGTGTACCCTTGTTTTTCTTACTTCCTTTTGTGATTGATTACATGACGTTCCTCTAATTTCGACTATGACTTATTGTGGCCTCCACTCTTGCGCGACTCATCACCTACTTCAAGATGAGTGGTTAACCGTCCCGCGCCGCATGAACACACCTTATTAAAATGACACACTGCGTATAAATTTCCACACACAAGGGGATTATCATTGTTCTTGGGTGTTATATTACATGCAGATGCATTCTCGGTGAGTCCGACTTCTTGTCACCTTGTTTGTATCCATACCCTTCTTCTCGTGCACCTTGCGCTTCTTTTGGACACACGTGGAGGATGTTCTTTCCCGACTTGAGCATATTAGGATAGCTTTGCAGCCTCTCGCCACTTCTTTGGTAAAGAGAACTATACATCATGGGGTGCTTCTATGGAATGCTAATTTCCCTATGAGGGCCTTACTCCCTTTCTACATGGGCCAATTCCTATAGCCACTTATTTTGTTGTCTCAAGGACTATCTCAACACATGTGACCATGTTGTTAGTAACTTGATGTTGCATGTCTCTAGACCTCTCTGTTTTCACGTCACTTTGAGTCCTTGTTTAGAGACCCTTCACATATTTTCGCCGCCGCTCGTCATTGTTGATTTAGTTGTCTCTTTTTCTTCTTCATGTGATGATCGTTATCTTGACACATACTTGGCTATCTATACCCCGATGACAAGGATTATACTTCTAATTATGATGACAAGAGTACTACTGAGGACCCCTATCCTCCTTCTCTCTATTTTCTAGACTATGTTAACACTCCTCCCTTCCCATTAGACATCGAGAAGTCCCATTCTTAGCCTCATACAGTCATTGCATCAACATCCTTTCCACTTCCAGTGTGTGAGGCCCTTTCCACTCCTCTTCCTTTGTATGATGATTCATACATGTTAGAAATCACTCTTCTATTTGTCGAGCCCCCTTATTGGGACAAGTATACATTAGACCTTCGTCGTGTCTTCGTAGTGGTACTTGTGATGCATTACAGGTTTCTCATCCTTTTACAGGTGTTTTGGAGGAGTCCTACATCTCCTTTGCTGGGGGTGCCCCTTCTAGGACTCTTATCACTTTTTGTAGACATTAAATCACGCACTTTGGGTACATTTCTAGGTCATAATCACAAACTACTATTCATATGATTCCTAAGTGAGAAAACTAGCAATTAACAAAGTTGTATTTCACCTTTTTCCTTTTGCATGACTTCTTCTTGGCCACTTACACCCTACAACCAAGTCAATGCTTCAATGTTTCATCTTTTATCACTCTAAACACTAGAGCCTGGGTGCTCTCATCCTTCTAGATGGTCCCGATCTCTTTGTATATTACTCGACCATTTTGGGCATCTTATTTTCTTATGAGTAGGTATTTTAGTTGTTAGCTGTGAAATTCAAACAAGTGAATCATATAAATAAAAGTTATGTGATCATTATGAAGGACCAAACTCTAAGCATTTACTATCACCACATAAGCTTTAATTCAAAGGCCATTCTAAGAGCATCAAAGCATCCATCTATCTTCATACAAGGACAAGGGACTACATTTTCCCACATACATGCATAGGAGGGGAAGTTCATTTTGTTATCCACACATTCTATCTACCTTTCTACATTTAGCTATTGCTCGTTATTCAAGTGTGTATAGCACCAGAGCCACCTAGGGCACGATTCTACACACACACATACAAAACTACATGGAGTTGAGAGGTAGTGCAACACTCGGTCTTAAGTTCACTCTGTCGAGTGACCGTTGGGGTGACTCTGACTCCCCATTTGCATATTTTTCTTTTTAGGATTTGATGTGTTTTAGGGTTTTGCAAGAGGTCTTTTGTTTGGATATTACAAGCAACTTCAGCAATTTTCCGGTGACCTACAATCGACAAACACGAAGGTTAACAACATTTAAGTGACACGAAGAAATCACGTTCTAACCATTTTCGTAGTCATGGCCACCTAGTAGTGATCTATAATGCCTAAACACTCTTGACCTAATCTAGGTGCCCTAGTCTAGCTTATTCAAACAATTCCGCATTTTTTTGAACTAGGTTGCAATAGTTCGCACTTTTGTTTCATCGTTTTTAGCTTTGTACACTGGGATTTATTGCAAATCAGCTAAGTCTTCTTTCATCCCTCTTGCACTTAGGGTTTTACATTTATATTGCTTGTTGCTTAGGTCAGAATTGTACTTCATTTTTTATCTATTGCGTTGTGACTCTATAATATTAGGGTTTAGCATTTAATTCTATTTTTGTTAAATCATTTGGTGAACCCATCGCTCAAACCTTCCTTTTATTTCTAGGAGTCTTGTTTTCTTTTCATCATGGTCATGCCTTTTACTGATGAGGATATTCGTGACCTCAATGCTCATCTTGTTGAACATTTGCAAGATCTAGATTTCCTCTTATTCGCTGCTCATGAGGAATCCACCAATCTTGTTGAGCTTAATGTTCCCACATCCACTACCATTTCTATGCATATTGCTACTCAACCTCTTAATCCCACTCTTCCATCTACTTTGACCATTCCTCTGTATTTGTTCCTACTCCCACCAACCACTACACTCTACCTCTTATTTCTCACACGTCGCAATTTTATTTTGTTGGCACTCAAGATCTAACATCTCTCTACTAAGATTTGCAAGCTCAAATTCGTCAACTTCAACAAGATACTTCTCGTGCATCTTCATCTCTTGATTATGTTGTACTTCTCCACACTCCTTTTTCACCTGCCATTTCAGCATATCCACTACGTCCCAATTTCTTCACCCCTAAGCTACCAATTTTCAATGGCCATGACGATCCTCAAGAGCATCTTTGATCATTTCATATCACATGTTTAGATTACGTGGATGATTATAGTTTATTAGCAAATATCTTCCTTATAAGTCTCCTACATTATGCAATGTGTTGGTTCTACGATCTACCTATCCATTCGGTTACATCTTTTACGCATTTGGTCAATGCTTTTCTTGCTCATTTCCCCATTGATATCGGCTCTAAGATCTGCTATGCTAAATTAGCACAAATTAAGCAAGGATCTAATGAACATCTAGTGGACTATGTCTTACAATATAAAAACAACTTAGCTAAGATGTCTAATGTACTTGCAAACTCTAAGCTTCAAGATTTATTTTTCCAAAGTCCCTTACCACCTCTACAAGAGAGCGTCATATTTGAGACCTCTGCATCATTCAATCATCTATGTCATACTCTTAAATTATGCAAAGGCGGACTTCTCTCCATGTGTAAGCTTAAATATCATGAGTAAGCTTCATCTTCGGATCGATTTCAAAGTAAATTAAATTTTAAGCCATCTACTAAGCCATCGAAGAAAAACCAATTGTTAACATTGTTATTACTCCTGAAAAGCTTCAATGGAAGCCTCTAAAGTGTACCTTCACAAAATTGCCTTGTGCTCCACATATTCTATTGCCATAACTCGTTGAGAGCAACCTTATTATGCTTCCACCTCCACTTGATATAGATCCATTTCTCCCTAAGCTCCACAATTAGAATGAAAACTTTAGATGTGACTATCATCAATGTGATGGGCATTCCATAGATCAATGCTTCAAACTTCGACATCTTATTCAAGATATAATTGACAATAATACAATTGAGCTTCAGGGACCTTTGGAATTTCTGTTGGGGTTAACACACCGGTTGTGTAGACAATAATCAGATCTAAGCATACATGCAAATAAAAGTGGATATTCTACCAAAAGAAATATACAAAACAAGAGACATAAATCAACACCAAATTTAACGTGGCTCACCCAGTGTGGGCTACGTCCACCAAGAAAAAAGACAATCTATCATCCAAAGCTTTGACAAGATATACAATGAATATTTTCAATCTACTACACCTCTTAGATGTATATTACTTTCTTTCTCTCAAGCTTTTTTGCTTCATCACCAAGAATTCTCTCTCTCACCAACTTTTTGTAAGTTCTTAATTCTTGTTAATACTTACTTATAAACCCTAGCTTTCATGCTTATATAGTCGTTTATAAACTTAGGGCACTTAGCCATGTAATTACAATCAATAGATATATTTTAATGCTAAAAATAGATCTAATTCCGAGAGCTAATTAAAACATCCTCACACAGGTAACCGACGTTGGTTCTCCCTAACCGATGTCGGTTCTTCTTTGCCTGACCGATGTCGGTCCTAGGTGACCGATGCCAATCTCTCCTAACCGATGATGGTTACTCTGTTTTCCAGAAATTTTACATCACATGCTAATTTGAAGTAATTGACCTCTACAACTCAATAATCTACCACTTAGAGATTAATTACTGCACCAAACTTATATAGCATCATTCTTAGAACCTTCCTTAGCTCTGTTTCTTCATCTTCAAGTCTCAAACTTGAAGACCAACAAAAGTGGAGTGTAGCTCCAACTTCTCCTTTGCTAATGGCTTCGTTAGCATATCTGCATGGTTCTCATTCGTATGAATCTTTTCCATATTAAATTGTCCATCCTCCAATACCTGTCGTATGAAGTGATACCTTAACTGAATGTGTTTTGTTCTCGAATGAAACACCGAGTTTTTTGTCAAATGAATTACACTATGATCCATCGAACAATTTACAAACATCTTGTTCCTTTCCCAACTCTTACATGAACCTACTCATCCATATCATCTCCTTGCTAGCCTCTATAGCTGCAACATACTTTGCCTCGTATTAGACAAAGCCACAACCTTCGTAATCTTAAAATCTAGCTAATTGCCATCCCACCCTCTTGTGAAAATATATCCAATAGTGCTCCTTCTACCATCCAGATCTCCACCATATCCGAATCAACATAGCCACATAATGAAATATTCGATCCTCCATAACATAACCGCATGCTAGATGTCCCTTTCAAATACCGAGTATCCATTGACTGCTTTCTAATGCTCTTTACGTGGATTGGCCATATATCTACTCACCACTCCCCTTTGTTTGTGCAATGTCGGTGTCTCGTACAAACCATAACATACATGAGACTCCTAAGCGCTTTGAAGCATATGGCACTCGTGTCATGTATTTGACATCCGCTTGTGATGATGGACACCGATATTTGCTCAATTTGAAGTGTTCATTCTTAGGTGTTCTAAAGGTTTTGCATTATGCATGTTGAACCTTTCTAACACCTTGTAGATATAATCCTCATGAAACAAATACAATTTCTTGTTTTTCCTGTCTCTATGTATTTGCATGTCAAGGATTCTTTTTGCAGCTCCTAAATCCTTCATAGTGAATGTGTGAGTGAGCTTTATTTTAAGCTCACCAATGCCCTGCATACTAGATCCCGTAATAAGCATATCATCCACATACAATAAGAAAATAATATAACTTCCATTTTCAAGCTTTTGAAATAATCAAATGGTCGAATCACATCTCAAGTAACCATGCTTTTACATAAAACTATCAAACCTCGTGTACCATTTCCTTGGAGCTTGATTGAGCCCATATAGGATTTTTTTCAACTCCGCACACTAATTTCTTCTTGCCCTTGACTTCATACCCAAGTGATCATGCGACATATAAATCTCTTCGCTCAAATAACCATGAAGGAAAGATGTCTTCACATCTAGTTGCTCTAAATGCAAATCCTCTACTACAACTAAACTCAATATAATACGAATATAAATCATCTTAACAATAAGAGAAAGTATTTCACCAAAGTCAATACCGCTTTCTATGCAAATGCCTTTACTACAAGCCTTGCCTTGTACCTTTTCTATCCACTCTCTTCTTCCTTGATCACATAAACCCACTTGTTCGTAGTGTCCTTTTTTTTTCGCTTGCAACTTAACTAAATCCTAAGTCTAGTTCTGTTCCAAGGAGTCCACCTCCTCATCCATGTCATGATCCCACTGGACGTGGGTCTTATCTTGCATTACTTCTTTAAAAATTTCTGGTTCACCATTATCAGTCAATAATAAATAAAATAGAGAAGGTGTAAATCTTTCTTGAGGTTTACTTACCCTTTGTGACCTTCTCACAGGAGTTTGGGGTATCGAAGGCTCAATCTGGACCTCCTGGACATTCATATCCAAATCATTAATAATCGATACCGATTACTGTAACCGATATGCAGCTTCTTCTTCGACCAATGTCACTGGGTAAACAGACACCGATTACTATGTAACCTTGTAGGTATTACTTTTAAATCTGAAAGTTCATTTTCTTTCACAAACTTCTCAACCGGTTCATCCTTAAGTACCAAAATTTGATCCTGTACATTCTCTTTTCATTTCATTCAACATCACGACTCCTAATAATTTTAGAATTCTCTAAATCCTAAAAATGAAATCCAAAATCACCAGATCCATAACCAATGAAAGTGCATCTCTTGGATTTTGCATCCAACTTTTTTCTATTTTCCTTATCAACATGCACAAAAGCTTTTGAACCAAAAACTTTAAGAAAAGAAAGATCTACCTCTTTTCCGGTCCAAGCTTCCTCTGGTATTCCTCCATCTAGTGAACTTGAAGGCCCACTAATTGTTAAACAAATAAACTATTATATCAACTACTTACGCCCAAGCGTAAGGCATCAGAATGTATCCTCATACTTCTGGCACGCTCCATGATTGTCTTGTTCATTCTTTTTGCAACACCATTCTCTTGTGGTATTATTGGAAGTGTTCTTTCTCTATGTATCTCATTCACTCGAACAATAATCATTGAAAGCCTTCTACAATATTTACCAACATTGTGATTTAAGGCACTTTAACTTAGAATTTGATTCATTTTCAACAAGGG
The DNA here is from genome assembly GCA_018340775.1 of Taxus wallichiana var. yunnanensis. NCBI lineage: Eukaryota > Viridiplantae > Streptophyta > Pinopsida > Cupressales > Taxaceae > Taxus > Taxus wallichiana. The sequence goes on from CM031236.1 coordinate 651,798,809, forward strand.
CTTTCCATCTTTTAAAAGTCTCAAAAACAACAGATTTATGTTTAATACAATAAAATCATACCTTTCTTGTAGCATCATCAATGAATAAACATAATATTGGGATCCTCGACGAGAAGCTACCGAGTGGTCCCCACACATCCGAGTGTACAAGCTCCAATTTCTACTCCTTCTTAGTTGCCCCAACTTTGATAAATATCACTCTTTGTTTTGGTTTCCAAAGACACAATACTAACAAAAATCAAGATCTAAATCTTTCAAATTTGATAACTTACCCTTAGCCTTTAAGATTTGCATTCCTTTTTGACTCACATGGCTCGGCCGGTTATGCCACATGCATGCATTTGAATCTGAAGTAGATAATACAGAAAAGGAATCAGTAACATGGGTAGATAAATATAACGTTTGTACCTTCTTACTCCTTGCCACAACAAAAGCACCCTTGGTGACTTTCAAGAGTCTCTGTAAAAGTAACCATGTAACCAAATTCACCTAGTTGCCTGCGAAATAAGATTCCTCCCGAGGTTTGGCACATGTCTCACATGTTTCAATACCAATGTATTTCCATTCGCAATTTTAGATGAACTTCCCTTTACCAAGTAATACTACAATGTTCATCATCACCCAAATAAACATGCCCAAAATTACCTTGGACATAATTTCTAAAATAACCCTTATTAGGGATTGCATGGAAAGAAGCTCTGAATCTAAAACCCATGATTCAATTCTATTATCTAAAGAAAGAATAAGAGCATCTTGCATTACCTCTGATGTAGCAAGATTTTCTTCTTTACCTTTGTTTGGTTGTTGGTTCTCTTTGTCCTTTGACCAACAATCTTTATTTGCATGTCCTTTCTTTCCACATTTCCAACAAGTAATTCCCTTACTTATGGATTTAGATTTGTTATCCCTTGAATTTGATTTCCCATTACTCTTATTCTTGGATCTCTCCTTTTGTCGCCCCTAATTTCTACATTCAAAGCATTCCCAAATGATGATTCCTTTGTACTCTTCCTGTGAATTTCTTCATTCAAGATTATACTAACCACATCATCAAACTTCAAAATATTATTAATGAGATGTTGTATTACTAACAACCATTACCAAGTTATCCCAACTATCAGGCAAAGAACATAAGAATAAAAGTGCTTTCACTTCATCATCAAATGGTATATCAACCGATTTTAACTGATTTACAATATATCTAAAATCATTCAAATGACTAGATGCAGATCCACCTTCATGCATCTTAGAACTAAATAGTTTCTTCATCAAATAAACTTTATTTGAAGCACTAAGTTTTTCATATAAATTAGCAAGATATTTCATTAACCCTATCGTAGAAGTCACTTCTGTAATATTGGAAGCCACGGATGTTGTCAGGCTCAATCTTATAGATCCTAAAGCCTTTCTGTCAAGAATATTCCATTCTTCATCAGTCATCTTTGTAGGTCTAGACTTCTCATCCAATGGTAAATACAAATCTATTTGATATAGATAATCCTTAATCTGCATCTTATATAATTGATAATTTTGACCGTCAAATTTCTCTACCTTGTATTTGTTTTCTTCTGCCATTGTTATAGCTCCCACTCAATCAAAAAACCCTCTGTGAGTAAATCTGTCAACACACAAAACCCTCAAACAAATCTCTGATACCAATTGTTGGGGTTAGCACACCGGTTATACAGACAATATATCAAATCTAAGCATACATGTAAATAAAAGTGAATATTCTACCAAAAGAAATATACAAAACAAGAGACATAAATCAACACCATATTTAACGTGGTACACCTAGTGTGGGATACTTCCACCAAAAAAATAAGCCAATCTATTATCCAAAGCTTTGACAAGATATACAATAAAGATTTTTAATCTTCCACACCTCTCAGATGTACAATACTTTCTTTCTCTCAAGTTTTTTGTTTCATGACCAAGAATTCTCTCTCTCACACCAACTTTTTGCAAGTTCTTCTTAATTCTTGTTAATACTTACTTCTAACCTTGGTTTTCATGCTTATATAATCGTTTATAGACTTAGGACACTTAGTCATGCAATTACAATCAATAGATATACTTTAATGCTAAAAATAGATCTAATTCCCGAGAGTTAATTAAAACATCCTCGCACAGGTAACCGACATCGGTTCTCCCTAACCGATGTCGAGTTCTTGCTTGCTTGACCGATGTCTGTCCTAGGTGATCGATGCCGGTCTCTCCTAACCGATGACACTTACTATGTTTTCCAACAAGTTTTACATCGCATGCTAATCTGAAGTAATTGAGCTCCACAACTCAACAATTTCATCCGGTCAATGAAAATAAAAAGCTCAAAATTTTTAATGATCATCTTCCTAAGCATGATAAGAAAGTGGTTGATCCTTCAGCTAATCATACATATCGTGTATTGCCTCCTCCTTCATCATGGCCCTTGATTTTCTAGTTGCACATGTCGAACCATCTCCACCACTCATTACATTCTCTGATCACAACTATCATGCTTCATTCTCTTATAATACATTACATATCACTACTTCTATTAGATCTCATGTTATTAACAATATTGAGATCATCTCATCATCTCTTCTTTTTGTGTGTTCTCTTGTGTTCCTTGTTTTTATTGATTATCCACTCTTGCAAATTGCATATCCAATTCCCAACTTCTATGGTCATGTCAAGCTTCCAATCACGGTTGGTCCTCTCACCATGCTTGTGTCATTCATTGTGGCACCTTCAATCAAAGGATGTGACTTGCTCCTAGGACTTATGTGGCTCCACCTTACCAAGTCTATCTTTTCCATCCCTCACTTGTGTCTTAAGTTCGTCCATGATAAGCAAGTTGTCTCTATCCAAGGTGTTTCATCATCCACTCCATTCCCTTTTCCTCCACTCGAGGTTGTACTTGAGCTCGTTAGAGCATCTAGGTCCCTTGGACCTCTCAAGTCTAAAGTGCAATCTTCTCCTAGCTCTCATGTATGCACATGACTTATTCGATCCACTAGTCCATCGTATAAGTATAGGTCTACTATTCAAACGGCTCCTTCACATAGGTGCATTTCACCTCCTTGGTCTCCTTCGCATAGGTATACATCACCTCCTTAGTCTCCTTCACATAGGTATACATCTCCTCCATGGTCTTCTTTACATAGGTATACATCACCTCCTCAATCACCTTCATATCAATGTTCATCACCTCCACGGTGGCATACACACAGGTATCATTCATTGACACATAATTTGTCTCATACACCGCTAGTCTTAGAGCATGGTCACACGCCTTTATCTCTGTGAGCATCGAGTAAAGGACCCTTACCCTTCACTTTTATCAAATAACGCACTCATCAATACGCACTTGGGGGGCATCATGATCATTTGATACACTCTTTTATCGTTACTACCAGGTATGACGCACTCTAGTTCCACATTTCATACTCGATAGTTGAGGGTTTAAATCTGAAATGAACCTCGCCTCAAATCACTCGCACACTCTATGCTCTATGTTTCACGATCACATCTTTGTAGCACACACAATTCAAAACATTTCCTTATGACACACTCTTGTTCCACGGTTCATACTCGAATGTTGAGGGGCTGAATATGAAATGAGCCTTACTTCATATCACTCGCTCTCTATGCTCTATGCCTCATGATCACATCTTTATAGCGCACAATTCAAACCATTTCCCGATGATGCACTCTTGTTCTATGGTTCATTCCTGATCGTTGAGGAGTCTTTTATGAATGAACCTCCTCTCATGCATACACATCCACTCGGAGGGCATTATGCTCCTATCACACTCACACTACATTCCATTCCATCTCACTCACATCACGTTGTATATTTTGGTTGCATATTGTTCTTACTTACTTCTACTCACATGTGCACTTTGCATATTATGCTAGTTAGATATTCAATATGTCATTATAATTTCTATATACACATGTGTGTTCACTTGCTTTTAGTTGCGAATGTAGTCTTTACATGGATCCTTACACATAACATGATGCTTGCACTATAATTCTTACTAGTCCCACAAATGCTCCTGGGGCATTTACATTTGAACTCGCTACGGGTGTTATTGTTTTGTTTTCTACTACTTTTTATCTTTACTAGCACATTACTTCATCGATATATACATGTTTTGACATACTTTCTATCTTTCTAACATGCTAAGGGTGCTTCATCATATGCATCGTTTACTTTGTAGGTTTATTTCTACCATGGTTGTCTTTACTTTGCTTTTCTATTTTCTTATATTGTATGCCATTGTTTGTGGGCTTTACCCTTTGTCTTGTATGTCCATTACATGCTTTTGATAGCTTTGGCCCTGATTGTCTTGTGACATTGTGAATGATGTCCCATGTTTGAAACTGGATTTTTGTGGTTTACTTTGTCTTGTTGCGTGTTAGCTTAGCTTACATATTGTTTTTTATATGTGTATTTGACTTGTTTGCACTAACACTTGTTTCTAGCCACTTTGTTTGTGTGTGCCTTGGTTTTAACCAAGCACATTCCCTTCCTCTTGCGGGACATTAGTTTTAAATCGGTTGTCGGTCCTCTTTTGGGCCACATTCTCCTAACGACATTGCATGCACCCCAAATAAGGGGGCATACATTGGGTGAATCATTCACCTCATTTAGAAGTACATCATTACAATTCAAGCCTACACAACATAGGAACAAAACATTATTTAGTCACAGAAAGGGCTCATAATCGACTTGGGTCCTCAACACAACACAAACACTATCCCCAGGACATATGACATGGGTGCTCCTGAACCTTCCTAACCACCTATGACTAAGGAGTAGTTACAAAAGTTTTCTCAGATCAGTAATTTTTTTGGTAGTTTACACAACGGCTTTCTGAGAATAAGCGAGTCCTCCAACACTCAGCATGTAGTTTATCTCCTTCTATCTTACGTTGGATCGAATTGGATTAAAGCTGAACAAAGAAGGATCACACCATCTACAGTGGTGTATAAATCATCGGGAAATAGTCAAAGGATGGAGAATAACACTAGACCTTTTTCCTACACTCTTTTTTCATGGCGTGAGATCGCCCAAAAAAATTGTCCTTCTATAGCATTTTCAAGATCTTTTCTACACTCTTCATTCATTCTGAGATCAAAGTGCACATGTTTATTTTCACATTTTTACACACTCTTACATGATTTTTACATATTGAATCGAATTTTTGCATACATGACTTTGACTACTCTTTTTTCTTCTCTTTTGCAGTTTTTCATCTTGGGAAGAAGCGGTCACATCACCAAGCATCAAGCAACATCGACAACAAGTACAATGTGGCACAACACATACGTTTTTACCCCTAGGGTCACTTCCTCTTCTCTATCTTCCATGCTTCATTTTTATCATTCCACACTTTTTATTGTCTCCTCGGCACGCTTTCGCCATCAATCTACATGGTTATCGGGAACACATCTTCTATCTACTTTATGTTATCAAAAATTCACTCAACAACATAAAAGTGGGGCAAATGTGTACACTCGCACTTTGGGTACATTTATAGGTTCTAATCACATACTACTATTCATATAATTCTTAAGTGAGAAAACTAGTAATTAACAACTATCTTTGGCTTTTTAATCTTTTTTTTCATGTCTTCTTCTTGGACACTTACACCCTATAACTAATTCAATGCTTCATTGTTTCATATTTTATCACTTTGGACATTGGTGCCCAACCAGATTTCAACGCCAAGGTGCCCCCATCCTTATGGGCGCCCTGACCTCTTTGTATCTTACTCAACCCTTTCAGGCATCTTTTATCTCTTGGTCATCTTGTTTTCTTATGGGTCGACCTTTTAGTTGTTAATTGAAAAATTCAAACAAGGGAATTATATAAATATAAAGCTATGTGACCATTATGAAGGACCAAGCTCTAAGCATTTACTATCACCGCCAAAAGTTTCCTTCAAAGGCCATTCAAAGAGCATCAAAGCATCCATCTAGCTTCATACAAGGGACAAGGGACTACATTTTTGCATACACACATAGGAGGGGAAGTTCATTTTGGCATCCACGCATTTTATCTACATTTCTACGTCTAGTTATTGCTCATTTTTCAAGTGTGTTTGGCACAAGAACCACCTAGGGCACGATTCTACACACACACAAAACTACATGGATTCTAAGATGTAGTACAATGCTAGGTCGTAAGTTCACTCTGACAGGTGTGACTACCGGGTTCAGTCTGAATCCCCATTTGCATCTTTTTATTTTTAGGATTTGATGTGTTTTAGGGTTTTGCAAGAGGTCTTTTGTTTTGCATATTACAAGTGAATTCATCAATCTTCTAGTGACCTACAAGTGACAAGCATCGAAGGTTAATGACATTGAAGCAACACAGAAGAAATCACTTTTTGACTATTTTCACAGTCACTGGAACCCAACAATGGTCTATAGCGCCCTGTGCGCCCCGACTGATCAAGGTGCCCTAGTTCAACTTATTCCACAATTTCTATATTCTCTCAGGGCTCGATTGCGATAAAGTATACATTTCTAGTTCATCAATTTTCTAGCTCTGTACACTCCAGGATTTATTGTGAATTAGCTAAGTCTTCTTTCCTCCCTCTTGCACTTAGGGTTTTACATTTATCTTACTTATTGCTTAGGTTAGAATTACACTTCATTATTTATCTACATGGCGTTGTGACTCTATAATATTGGGGTTTAGCATTTTATTCTATTTTTGTTAAATTTGTTCCACTTTTCAGAGATCATCATTGATCCACCCTTACTCATGGATCCTCTTTTCATTGTTGTGGGGGTTATTGTTTTATCTTCCCTTCACTTGGGCATCCTTTCAAGGTGGATGTTCTTCTCTTATACTACGATAGTTCTACACATGTGGCATTACCTTCGGTTGTTGTGTACTCATTTGTTAGACCTATGTCACATTTCCATGGACTAGATTCATAGTTCTTCATATCGCGCCTTGACTTCAGCTTCCTTCACAAAGTGGGTGGACTTATAGTACTCTATTTCTATCCTTCCTAAGGGTAGCACATTATTCGATGTGGGTGGTTCTTATTCATTCCACAGGTTGAGGACCACATCATCGACACTCTTCTTAGAGACTTCCTAGAGTTACAAAGTTCTAGATCCGATTATGGATTCTTCTACATTCCTCTTGTCTTCTTCTTGTCCTCTCTTCTTCTTCTTCCAGAGAGATTTCCCTTTTATACATGGGTACCTTATCAGGCTCCTCGGTTTTGGGACCCATTTGTGGCATCTTTCTTAGATTGTTAGAGAGTTTTCCATCTCTTGTTGTGGATGTTTTTCCCATTGGGTTTTCCTCCATTGCTTGAGATCCTTGTTGCTCATGCGTACCTAATTAGGAGTTTTTTTGGGACCCATTTCTCATTTTTGACTTGTTACCTCATCCTAAGTTACGATGAAGGAGGGGTGTTGGTGTGTGCATTTTCCACATCACGTGGTGAGTCATCTCGCTTAGGTGAGGTCATAGGTCTTAGATATCACAGGGGTTATGACATATTCCGTTGCGTCATATATCGGTGTGTGTCGAGTGCCTCGTCTGAGAGTTACTTCCATTTTAGGAATGTAATTCCCATTCTCCACTTGAGGAGGCATGATTACTTACACTAGGGGTTACACAACACCCCTATTTGTACCCCTTCCTTTTTAGATCTAGGAGAGGTGAATGAGATTGTTGTGACCATTTTCCTATATTTACATGCACATTCATGGTTGATGCTCGCTCCCACGTGGAACCTCTCGTATTTATCATAATGTAACTCGATCGATTTTCATGTTATCCCACATGTTCCTCATGTTTTCATGTTTTCACATTCTTCGTCACAAATCACAAATATGGACAATGGATGGAATCAATGTAGAGTAAAAGATTATGGAACTAGGTTTAGATATGTATCACCCAATAAGATCTCGTATGGGTGGTTAGATGATCAAGCATGGTGACAAGTGTGCAATGATTTGAAGCACACTCGTTATATGGCTTATGCTCATGTTTTGGGGATGAAACATGTCAAGGAGGAAGGGCATGTTATGTACCTTGGGATATGATATTATAATATATATGGGTTGATGGAGATGTTGACATGTGAAACACATCCCCTTAGTTAGTTATATGTTTATAATATATATGGGGTCACACATGAATCAATTATATTGGGTAATGAATCGGCCTACATTGGAATTAGGTGTTACCCATCCATTAAGAGTAATGTATTCATATATAAAGGAGATGAGTATCATTATGAGTTATGTCATGTGATGTATGATTCAATTCTTTTACTTGGTAGGAGTATCTTGGAGGTACACCCCTCTAAGTGGAGTTCCCATAGTAAGAATTTGTGGAGTTACTCCTTCTTTAAGGAGCAATGCATGGTATTGCCCTAGCTTAAGGGTATTCTTCTATTATTCTACATATATTGAATATTTGGGTATCTTGTCCAACAATAATATCTTGTATCATAATAATATCTTGTATGGTGTTGATATTGATTATATGCTTCATATATCGAGTTATTATATACAAAAATTCCTATCATATAGTCATCATAGAGTGTCACAACAACCCATAAAGTTACAAAGCACTAGCACATCCTGGTTCAAAATTTATAGCTTAGGACCATACCATACTATGCTCTAGGATAGGTTGTATGGTCCCATACCAACTTATTTTTTAGTCACAGTTCAAAAATAAAACATCTCTAATTTCCACTTTGGATAGCCACTACGCACTCCCATATCGCCTTTCTACTTTTGAAAAAAACTATGTGTACTTTTCCTCTTGTGTTTAACAACTATTTTTTGTTATATTTAACAAATTGCTTTGGGAGCTATATTTTAGTTTATGCAGTAATGTTTATTAATTAATCGAATATGCAACCCTGTGCCACCATTACGCCTTTAAGTAAATAAGAAACACATCACAACATCCTATTTTATTTTTTTATTTAAGGAGTAATCAAGATCTTACCTTCCTCTCATGATAGTCTATCTCCAGGATCACTCCTTCATCCGGATAAATGCAACACCTTCTAGATGTTTGGAGACTTCTTCTTCATTCACAACTTCACTAAAGGTTTTTAAGCTTTCACTTGGAAAAAACAAATCGTGTCTTTAAACACACAATTTTAAAGCCAAACCCCTTGTTTGTCTTATCATCTCCCCCTTTGTATATTTTTAAAGATCTTTTATCTCCATTAAACTTTGCATGGGGCTCATCAAGCCTCTTAGAATCTCTTTCCTTGTAAAGAATGATCTCCAAATTTGCTTAACAACATTAATGAGTCTCTTCCTCCCCAAATGTTTAAAGCACATCTATTGAGGCAAGGATGATGGAGGCAAGACACCCAAAAAGAGGGGAACACAAATGAAAAGTCTATTGACAACAAAAATAAAAATAAAACCAAAAACATGCATAAACAAAAATAAAAACATGAGAAATATGAAAAACCACCAAGATTGCCAAGAGAATAAATGAAGTAAGAATAAGAAAATATTGAATCAACTCCAATGGAAGGAGACTTTTTGTCTCCTTACATCCAAGTTTACAAGTTCTTCCTCTATTTCATTCTAAACACCTAAATTTGGTAATTTGTCATTTGATAATGTCAATATTGGCTTAATCTCTAAATCATAACTTGCACTCTTATTCCAAACCTTATTTTTATATCCTTGGTCCTATCCACAAGAATTTCTCTCCTCATTACATTGCTCGATCTTTCATATAAAAGTTCACATCAGTCAAAAACATTCAATCATCCTAATTATCGTGCACGAACATCACAACACTAAACTTCCCTCCTAGACCAAACTACCAAACGATATGGTACCAAAATAATAGTTTTGTTCAAGGCCAACTAAAAGTTAATTTCTCAATTTGATATCTTTTATGGGTCGGTACTTTCCATATGTGTTGACCTCAATGTGAAATTGTACCTATAAAGCCCTATATAAACAATTCAAATGCACTCATTTACTCACTAGACATTCACCCCATACTCTCAAGTACAAATCACTCAAAAGGCATAAAAAGATCTCTTAAATATTCCTACAGTAGAAAAAAAACATTAGGGACATCCCCACATAGGTCTCGAAGCACTCAATACCCAAAGGTCTTCCAAAGCCAAGCTAAGTACAAACAAAACAAGCCATTAGAAAACATTATTTAGTGATCAAGTTATCGAATGTAGTAACAACCATGCAATATTATATCTCCACTTGGAGAATGAAGTTCAATTTGAGGCCTCTTCATAGTAGTGTTAATGTAGGTGATGTACAAATTTCACTTCAACACAAACACTAACCTTTTTGTAGGGGTTTCACTTATGGTTATAGTTTTGGGCCATTTCGATTGATTATAGAGGGCTTGCACACTTACGAGACCTAATAGCTCACATCGAAGCATATTCTAGTCGCTTATAGAGGAACCGAGAGTTGTTGAGGTCCATTAGCATTCCAAACATAAGTGTTAGATAAGGACAAAACCATTAAATGGTCCAGGCTGAAAATAATCATTTCATCCTAGGAGATAATGCACTTCTAGAATTAGAGATGAAACATCTGTATGACATTTCTAACCACTTTATCTATCTCTTACACCCAAATCAACCAAATAGCTAAGTGCACTTGCCTTCTCATGCTTTACTACATTTAGCACATTATCTAATTGAACTATCTAGCAATTGTTGTATATGTATATTCTCATTTGAATGTTAAGGTTTAACAAATAATTTGAATATACATCTTGTTTATAATCCTAATATGGAATTAAGTGAGTAAAGGAATTATTTCCCCTTCCTCACACTTATTCATTTTTTTTGAGTGTAAGCAATACTCAAACTCAAGGTCTAAATATGTTAAACTACAAAATACATGTAACCTTTACTTTGACTATAAGATACATGTACCCTTTACTTAAATTACAAGGTACAAACTAACACTTTGAAGACCAAAAGTGAAGGTCTATGATAAAAAGTTGTAACTAAACACACTTACCATATAAACGCACATACTATGTATACTAACACTATGGGGAGTGCATATTTTATACTTAACTAGCAATCACACGTGAAATGTGCAATGTGAACATTGAAGGGGCAATTCAAGATGAGGTTGATTTTGAGGGAGAAAACATAAAAGGAGGAAGAGGGGTGTAAAAGAGGGGGTTAGAGGGAGGAGAAGCAATTGGGAGAGGATAATATTGGGTGGAACCATTTTGTGGAAGCCATCTTTCTTATGACAAGGCACATATGTAACATGTGTATTTTTGTCAATTATTTGAAAGAGAAAGGGGATACGGTGTGCAGGGCATCGTGGCAATATAGTTTGGAGATATCTTAGAAAGTAAGGTGTTGTTAATGAATATTTCAAAGGAAAACTTGCATTTTTGGTTCAATTTCAAAGTCAACATATGTTAAAAACTACAATTTTGCATTGAGGGTTCATTATGTTGTCGATTTCATGCTCATTTATGATTATGGTTTCTCTTTAGCTTTTAAGAATGTGATTAAGGTTCCCTCATAAACATTCTTATTAAGATGTGGAATAGGTGTGGGACATGATGAAAGAAGTATTGAGTATCACGAGTCAACAAAATAGAAAATAGTATAAACCTTATGAATAGCGGTGCCTTCCGTTAATTTTAAGCCATGGGAGGGTTCAATCAATCAATGTCATTAACTTGTCCATAAGTTGTATGGCACCATAAACCGGCGTACACAACTGAACACAATGGAATATTTTGAAAGGAAAAATGGAAAAAGGGGTGTTGTTATTATTTTATTTTATCTTTTAAAGTGTTAACTTTTTTGATTGGATGACATTTAATATGTTAGATAAGCTGAAAAACATGAATGGAAAGTTGGAAATAAAAACTATGGGAATTAAATTCTTGTGTGTCCCACACCTATTCCACAACTCAGATTGTTCCCATCCAAATAATATTTTTATATGTGTTCCATTATATCATCTCAATCTCGGTTGCATTATTTAGGTGAATGCAATTTTCACTTAAAGGGGCCAAAATATAAAAGAGGAAAATCTAATAGGTGACAAGGTTAAAAGCATTGCATTTTGGGTTTCTTATGTTGTCAATTTCATGCACATTTACATTTAGGTTTTCTTTTTAGATAATAAGATAGTGATTAGGGTTTCCCCTCATCAACATTCCTATTGATGTATGGAACAAGTGTGGGGCATGATGAAATAAGTATTGAGTCACATGAGATGACTATATCAAAAATAGTAGCGAGCTTAAGAATAACATTGTATTGCGTTTATGTTAAGCCATGTGGAGGGCTCATTCAATCGGTCTGATAAACTTGTATGTCGGTTCAAGGCACGAACAATCGGCACAAACACTATGAATTTTTAGATCTAATGGCATTTAAATTGTTACATAAGATAAATACATGAATGAAAAATTGGAGATAAAAAAGTGGGAATTAAATACTTGCATGTCCCACATCTATTCCACAATTCATATTATTCCCACCCAAACAATGTTTGCATATTGTGTTGTAATTTATCATCTCAATTTCACTTACATTATTTACATGAATGCAAATCACCCTTAAAAAGACAAAAATATATATAGGGAAATTCTACATGCAATGTTAACTTCTTGTCACACTTTGCACCCACACTTTTATTTTAGGCGTTTGTATCTAATAACAAGGTCTTGTGAGAGTTTGACATGTTATGAACAACGTGGGAAAACAAACACAACTAATGCCCAACACGTTTTAATATATAAAGCATTAGTGTGAAAAACAAGATATTTCAAAAACCTTCCACGCTTCCACAATGGGCAATTTGATCGACGATATAGTCAATGCGGAGGTTAAATTAGATGCTCATTTAGACATTTTAAAATGGTTTTAGCGGTAAAATATTTACAAATGTTTGAATTTCTTTGTCACATGTGACTTACATATTTTAAGTATGGCCGTCGTTTTTAATATATTTATATGTAAAATATACTAATATATTGTAGACACAAAATCACGCACTTGGGTATATTTCTAGGTCCTAAACACATACTAACATTCATATGATTCCTAAGCAAGAAAACTAGTAAATGACAACTGACCTTATCCTCTTTTTTGTGTCTCTTGTTTTCTATTTGACCTCGTACACCCTACAACCCAGTCGGTATTTTGCTTATTTATCTTTTATGGATCCAGTCACCGGTGCCTGGCGCCCCGACCCTTTTCCACCTTACTCACTTCTTTTGGGTTTTTAATCTTTTGGGAACCTTTTTCACTTATGGGTTGGCCTTCCAGTTGTCAATTACGAAATTCAAACAAGGGAATCATATAAATACATAATTATGTGACCAAAATCAAGGACCAAACACTAAGCATTACTAGCATCACCTAATCTATCATCCAAAAGGCACCTAAAGCATTCTAAAGCATTCATCTAGCATCCACTCAAGGGACAAGGGATTGCATTTTTGCATACACAACATAGGAAGGGGAAGTTCTTTATTCCATCCACACATTTATCTACATTGTTACATCTAGCTACAACCCACTATCAAGTACACTTGCACAAGGGCATCCTAAGGCACAATTCTTACACACACTCATAAGAACTACATGGAGTTTGAGATGTAGTACAACGCGGTCGTAAGTTCACTCTCAAGGTGACCACTGGGGTTAGTCTGAATTACCATTCTGCATCTTTCTTTTTTGGATTTGATGTTGTTTGTGGGATTTTACAGGTGATATCTATTTTGCAAGTTACAGATACCCTCGGCGATCAAATAACGACACACAAGCGATCGACATGGAATAGTTTGACACATTTATACAACACAATAAAAATCGAGTTTATGACTATTTTTCGCGATTCATGAGTGCCCAAAGAGGTCTCCAGCGCCCAGGTGACCTTGTACCATTGTGGGTTCCCATGTTTGACCCTTGCGTGGATTCCAAAATTTATCCTAAGTAATAACAACATTGTTCACTTCTAGTTCAACAATTTTCCAGTCAGCACACTTAGATCGGCATAAATTAGCTAAGTCATTCTTTCTACATATCTTGTTTAGTGTTTCACACTTACTTGCTTATTTTGCTTGTGTCATGTTATACTTAGCACACGTATATCATTGTTTTATACATTGTTACTCTGCGATTATCGTTTTACTAAAAAGTTTAATTTTGTTAAATCATTTGGTGAACCCATCGCTCAAATCCCACCTTCTCTCAAGGTTTTCTTCTTATGTCCAGTCACTCGTAGTGATCATTTTGGTTCTTTTGAGTACTAATGAGATTCCTCCATCTATTCGCAACTCTTCTAGGTCAATGGATGAATCTGATAACCCCTTTGTTAACTCACGAATGTTCCTCTAAAAGACATTGAAACCTCTAATATCGAGCAATCATACGATGAAGACACTAATGTCGATCAAGAATAATTAGACAAGCTTACTAATTTTCTCCAAGCTTTGTGTGTCAATCCTTCACATATTCCACATATTCTCAATTATTTTCTTGCTTCCCAACACTCTCGAGATGCTGCCTCTATACCTCTTGTAGGTTTTTCTTTGCCTACTATGGCCTTCACCAAACCTCTCAACATTCCTACTTCCATTCCTATTTCTACCACTCCCTCCTCCACATTAATGCTTTTAATGCACAACCGGTTCCTCTCTCAACACCATGATTTTGCTTCTCTTTATCGGGAATTACAAGTTTAAATCTGTCAACTTCAGCAGGCTCCTTCATGTTCCTCTCCATCTCTTGATTCCGTACTTCTTCATAATCCTTTGCACCCGCCATTTCTACTTATGCACTTCCTCTCAATTTTGTCACCCCTAAGCTGCCCACTTTCAATGGACATGGTGACCCTTAAGAGCATCTCGATATTTTCATGTGGTATGTCTATATTATGTGGATGATCATACATCACTCACCAAGCTATTTCCTCACAGTCTTCAAGATTATGCCATGCGTTGGTTTTATGATCTACTTGTTCATTTGGTAACTTCTTTCACGCATTTAGTTGATGCTTTTCTTGCTCATTTTTCAATCAATATCGACACTAAGATCTCTTATGCACACTAGCAAAGTTAAACAAAGATCTAATGAACATCTAGTTGACTATGTATTACATTATAAGTTGATTTAAGAACTACAAGATTTTTTTGTGCAAAGTCTCTTACCAAACTCTTAGAGAGAGTGTTATCTTTAAAACCTCTCTCTTTTTCGATAAATTATGCCATATGCTCAAAATGTGTGAAGTCAAATTACTTTCTATGGGTAAAATAAATTATCAAGATACTTTCTCATCTTCTTTTAATAGATTTCAAGCCAAACCGACATTCAAACCTTCTCTTAAACCTACTAAAGAAAAGGCAACTATCAATGCCATCTCTCCTCTTGAAAAGATTCAATGACAACCTCAAAGCATACTTTCACTAAATTACCATATGCACCTCGATTTTTACTTCCTCAACTTCTTGAAAGTAATCTCATCACTCTTCCACCACCTCTCAATCTTGATCCATCTCACCCTCATGGCCATAATTATGATGAAAATGCTAAATGTGACTATCATCAATGCATTGGACATTTATCGATCGTTGCTTTAAGATTAGGCATCTCATTCAAGATCTTATAGAAAATAATTCATTGGAGCTCCTTGTTCCATCTTCTTCTTCTAAACCAGTTAATGATAATAAAAATCTCAAAATATTAATGACCCTTTGCCTAAGAGTGATACACAAGCTTTTGACTCTTCTACTAATCATACATATCATGTTGTGCCCCCCTCTCATTAGGGCCCCTTGATTTTCTTGTCGCTTATGTTGATGCATCACCACCAACTATCACATTTTCAGATCATGATTATCATGCAACATTTTCTTTTGATTCATTACACATCAATGATTCTATTGGCTCATACACTATCAATAATATCATGATCTATCCAAAGGCTCCTATTAGTGTGTGCTCTATTACACTTCTCATGGCTATCAAATGTCCAATTTCTGCTATCTCATATCATGTTCCCTATTATTTTGGCTACATTAGGTTGCCCATTACCATTGGGCATCTTACTATGATTGTGCCATTCATTGTGGCATCTTCAATCAAAGGTTGTGACATGTTCTTAGGTCTCCATTGGCTCCATGTCACTCAAGTTATTCCATCCATGAATCATATGTGTCTTAAGTTCATTTACAATAAACAAGTTATCACTATTAAAGGTGTTCCACCATGTCCACCATTGCCTCTACCTCCTCTTGATGACATTCTTCCACCAACTTCAACTTCTAGGTCTCCTAGACCTCTCAAATCTAAGGCATATTCTACACCCTAGTTAGTTCTCCTATTCCACACATGTCCTACTCACGTGACGTTGTCATCCTCATAGGTCCACTAGTCTATTTCATCAGCATAAGTCTCCTACTCGGGAAACCCGGTCATAAAGGCATTCACCACCTCCTCCACCTCATAGGTCTACTTCACATAGGTGTTCATCACCTCTTTCACCGCATAGGCTTCCTTCACATATACATACACCGATCTTAGAGCATTGTCACACGCCTTTATCTCCTTGGACATCGGGTGGAGGATCCTTGCCCTTCACTCTCATTGGATAGCATACTATTCATCACAAACTTGGGGGCATCATGCTTTCTCCCCCTTCAATCATTACCACTTATTTCTAATCTCTACACATACACATTACGCTCTGTGCTTTACATCTAGTCACTCTTACACATATTGATACACAACTTGTATCATCATTACCCTATGACACACTCTAGTTCCATGGTTCATACTCAATTCTTTGAGGGTCTAAATATGAAATGAACCTCACCACATTCACTTTTCATGCTTTATGTTTCATGATCTATCTTTCTAACACACATTCTCAAACCATTTCCCGATGACGCACTCTTGTTCTATGGTTCATTCTTGATTGTTGATGGGTATTTTATAAATGAACCTCATCTCATACTCATCCACATCCGTTGGGGGCACACCTTGCTCTATCACATTCACATTGCATACCATTCCATTACATTTATACACTGCATATTGCATATCTTGGTTGCATTTACCCTTGCTTTCTCATTCTTAAATGTACACTTTGTTTCCCATGCTTTAGAGAATACTTAATATAGTATGTCAATATATTTTCTATATACACATGTGTGTTCACTTGTTCTATAGTTGTGAATGTATACTTCTTACAAGTCGTTACATTTGTAATGATGTTTGGCATTGTACCTCTTACCAGTCCCACCGAGGCTCTTGGGGGCATCTACTTTCTCACATACCACAGGTGTTATTGTTTCATTCATTATACTACTTCTTCTATTCTTACTAAGCAAACTACTTTACATTGATACATACACACTTTGACATACTTTTTATCTTTCTAACATGTTAATGGGTGCTTTATGTGCAACATTTGCCTTGTAGGAACTATTTGCCACCATGGTTGTTTGTTACATTTTTTTCCATTGTTTTATTTTATTGTTTTGGGCTATGCCTATGTCTTGTTTTATCATTGTTTGTATGTTTTTGGCCGCTTCGTCCCTAATTGTCTTATGACATTATGAGCGATGTCCCATGTTTGAAACCCACTTTTCATAGTCTATCTTGTATGCACATTTTCTTATTACATTGTTTTTCTATGACATGTTTGCTACTTTTGCTATTAACACATGTATCTAGCCACTTTGTTTGCATGTGTCTTGGTTTCTACATGCACATTCCCTCCCCCCTATAGGGTATACTGATTTAGATTAAACATCGAGTCCTCTCTTTGGACCGCATACTCCTACATTCATCAATGCACCCCAAATGAGGGGGCATATATTGGGTGAACAAATAACCCCATACAACAACTCAAAGCTACAAGCTTCAATTCGATCTACAATCAAAATCAACACAATAACATAAATAGTCAAAAAAGCGACCCAAAATTTGACTTGGGTCCTTAGCATAGAACAAACACCAACGCCTAGGCTTAGATAGGAGTGCACTGGCGTGCCTATGTCCTCCACAGGTGCTAATGTCCTAGGGGCACACATAATTAGTTTCTCATATCACCTAGACAACTCACAATAGTTTACATAGTGGTTTTCTATAAGCACAATCCTCTAATAAGCAGAATCACTCTATCTTCATTTTCAATCAGAACAAATGATAAATACGAAAAAAATTAGGGACAACATGAACACACCATCTACAGTGGTGTTTATCGGGAAGATTCATGGAAGGAGAGTAACACTAGACCTCTCTCCCCAACACTTGCTCTTTGGTGTGAGATCGCCCAAAAAACTCACACTTGGCATGAGATCGCCTAAAAAACTCGCACTTGGCGTGAGATCGCCCAAAACTCATTCTTGGCATGAGATCGCCCAAAAAAAACTCTCTACACAACATTTTCAAGACACTTTTCTATCCTTTTACACTCTTCTACATCAAGTGCACACTTTCCTTTTACACACTTTTACACACTTTCACATACTTTCACATACTTAGGCAATTTTTTCATATACACGACTTTGACTCCTCTCTTGCTCCTCTTTTTGCAGGTCCTTCCTTACAAGAAAGAACAATCATAAGCACAACAACAAGCACATAAACATGTACAACATGATATAGCACATATGCATACATCCCTAGGGTAACTTTCCTTTCCTAGTTTCCACGTTTTTTGCAGTGTCCACACTTCACTTACTCATTGCACACATTTCTATAGGAACATCAGGTATATCAAGGTATCTCTTATTTACTTTATGTTATTGAGTATTCACTTAACAATATAAATTGGGGAAAATTTAGACACAAAATCATGCACTTGGGTATATTTCTAGGTCTTAAACACACACTAACATTCATATGATTCATAAGCAAGAAATCTAGTAACTAACATTTGTCCTTGGCCTCTTTTTGTGTTTCTTGTTTTCTATTTGGCCTCATACACCCTACAACCCAATCGATATTTTACTTTTTTATCTTTATGGATCCAGGACACTAGCGCCCGACCAAGGCAGGGACACAGGCGCCCTTGTCCCCTCTAGGTGCCCCCGACCCTTTTCCACCTTACTCATTTCTTTTGGGTCTCTTTTATCTTTTGGGCACCTTTTTCACTTATGGGTTGGCCTTCCAGTTGTCAATTACGAAATTCAAACAAGGAATTATATAAATACATAGTTATGTGACCAAAATCAAGGACCAAACACTAAACATTACTAGCATCACCTAAACTTGCATCAAAAGGCACCTAAAGTACTCTAAAACATCCATCTAGCATTCACTCAAGGGACAAGGACTACATTTTTGCATACACAACATAGGAAGGGGAAGTTTTTTATTCCATCCACACATTTATCTACATTATTACATCTAGCTACAACGCGCTATCAAGTGCACTTGCATAAGGGCATCCTAGGGCACGATTCTTACACACACTCACCAGAACTACATGGAGTCTGAGATGTAGTGCAATGTTTGGTCGTAAGTTCACCTCGGGGTGACCACTGGGGTCAATCGACTCCCAATTCCACATCTTTCTTTTTTGGATTTGATGTGGTTTGTAGGATTTTGCAGGTGATATTTGTTTTATAGGTTACAAGTACCCTTGGTGATTAAATATCGACACATAGACGATCAACAAGGAATAATTACTAAATTTTGTGCAACACGGTAAAAATTAATTTCTAACTATTTTGCGATCACGGGCATGCGGTAGAGGTCTCAGCGCTAGGCACCCCTGTCCGATTGTGGGTACCTATATTGACCCATTCACGGATTTTGAGAATTTGTCTGAGTAATAACTACATTATTCACTTCTGTTGCAGTTTTCCCAAGTCATAGCACTTCTAGATCGCGTAAATCAACTAAGTCATTCTTTCTACATCTTTTGTTTAGGGTTTCACACTTACTTGTTTATTTTATCATGTCATATTATACTTAACACTTGTATATCATTGTTTACATTTGTTACTATGCAATTAGGGTTTTACAAAAGTTTATTTTTGTTAAATCATATATATTAACAATAATTAAATATTAATATATATATATATATATATATATATATATATTTTATGAATAGTATAAAAGTAACACTATTTAATATTTTTGAAAGGTAATATTTGAAAGTAACTTAGAAATGCTAGATGAAAGCTCTGTAATATTTGAGTTATTAAGATCTAGGATTTAGAGGTTTGTGAGAGCACTGATGGAGTTGGGGAGTATGTTGTTAGGCATAAAGACTAATTTGAGGCAAACTAAATGCTTCAAACATCCTATGCTTTTTGGCAAGGAGTGGAGGGTAGTTCATGACAAACCCAACACCCTGAGGGAGATCATTATTTCAATCTCTGTTGGGGAATTTATGCAAAATAGGTATTAGTTTGCGATAACCAAGAGTGGGTATGAGAAGATTCAAACGTTTTTGGAACATTAGTCTAACTGTTAACGATCAATGAAATTTTGACGTGTGTCGAACAATCATCAGCCATAAAACTCTTGTAAATCTCTGCCGGCATGGAAGAAGCATTGCTCTTCTTTCTCAACAATTTGTTGTGCTACATGGAGCAATACATCATGCACCATGAAACAAATCACACTTCCATCCTGAATCCTTAAGAAGTGGCTCTATAAGGCAACATTCAGTTATCAATTGATGAATCTCTGTGTTGTTTGGAGAGGATCATGTCCACTCACAAACCCTTCTCCAAACCATTCTTGCTCACATTTAAAGTAAAGATGACTTCATCTTCTGGGAAGGCAGAAAGGTAGAGAAAACATAATTGCAGAGAAATGTCAAAGTCCGCTAGAGCATCATAGCTTAACCTAAGCCTTCATAAATAGTTCAATGCAAATTCCCATTCATTTGAGTGGGTGACGCCCACCATCGCTTGCCCTATCACTTTGAGAGCTAAGGGAAGGCCTCCATACTCCCTGCACACACGCCTCACTACTTCATGGTCAATGCTCATGGGTGAAATTCCCGATAACTGTGTGGAAAAGCATGGAAACAAAACAACTACCAGTTATCATCCTCCTGCAACTGTTCCAATTGAATGGTGGATGCATATGGAAATCCCAACTGTTTGAGCATGTTGTTACTTCTGGAAGTGGCAATGATGAGGTTTGAGTTGCGGTGTGGAGAGATCAGAGGTATGCACAACTCGGTTAACAAGGAGTTTGCACTAGTTTACCAAACATCATCTAAAAACAAAATGACCTTATTTTCACTCAACCTCCCACTTAGCCATATTTTCACATCCTCTTCCTCTTTGCTCTGTAATCTTTCAATTATTTGAATAGTTATTTGTTTGACAAGGTCATTTTTGAGAGCATTGAAAGTGGGAGTTTTGAAATGGTAAGCCAAAGCATCAAGCTATCACTAGAAAAAGAGCCTATACGGATGTTGTTGAACACATTTATGAGAAGTAGAGTTTTCCTCGATCTGCCCATCCCAACAAGACCGTTACATTTGGGCAGCGCATAATGGATCAACTCCTTTATCTTTTATGCTTTGATGGATGCCCATACCTTGTTCAGAGTTCGTATTTTAACACAGGCCGTAAGTGTGAATGCATTTCCATACCCTGTTTCAAAGATCATATTTTGACACATGCTAGAAGTGTGCTGGCAAATGTAAACTAATCGAGTTAGAGACCTGTTTATTGCATACGACAAAACAATGTCTATTTCAAAAGGATGTTAAGAATAAACTTAGGTTAATTCATCATTAGTAAACCTGTAAAGTTAAAGTAATTAAATTTTATTACTTTAACTTAGTTAATTATTAGTTAGTTGTCACTTAGTTGTCACATCCCTAGTTTAGTGGGGCCTATTCTATTGTTAGTTTATTATTCTTGAATGTTCTCGGATGTGATTAGTTAGGGACAATATGTTATTTCTACGTATTTGCCATAGTTAGGTGATTTGATCCACTTCCATGGACGTTGTTATTGTTGTTAATATTTATAAACATTCTGACTTCTTCATTTGATTAATAATGAAGGGTTTCCAGAATATTGTATTCTTAACATTTGGTATCAAAGCTAATATTCCTAGCTTTTGTGAGGATCCCTGAATCTCTAAGAGAGTGTGTTGTAGAGAGTTAAGGGTTCATTGTTGCAAGTTTGAGCTTGGAGGAACCATAGTTGTCCCCTGACCTCTTGGAAGAACTTGCCCTATTTCAACACCCCTAGAGTTACGCACATAGTTCTGATTCATCTCGAAGATTTATTTGCAACAACCAAAAATATGTAGATTAAAAAAAAACTCCCCAATAGGGAGTCACTAATTTGGTGACTAGTTTGACTACTGATTAAAGTTAGACTCTGCTAAAATTGGAGGAGCTCTATGCAAGAAAGGGCCATTGAGTTTCCACAAACTTGTGCAAAGATTTTAGATATGTTCAAGAGTTGGTTGAAATCGATCCTGTGCATCACCAATCTGCAAAGAGTTGAGGACCAAGTTGTTTATTTGCAACCGAGTTAACATTGACCTTTGCATTGGTCGAGATCTTGAAGGGGTGGAAATTAGTTGCGGGTGAGTTCACTTTGAGCTACCAACAAAGTTGGTTGATGAAGGCAAGTTGCCTCGTTGTGTTTGAAAAGAGTCGTGGATCAAGTTGGAGGTTAAATCTATTGGTGAATTCACATTGCTCGTAGTATTGTGATCAGGAGTTGTGTCAGCGAGCGAGGTTGTCACCTGTAGGCCGAGTTACATTAGAGTTGTAGATCTCTCACCACCCGGCCATGTCACAAAAGAGTAGAGCCGAACAAATCATGTTAAACATATTAAAGGAGAGAGCATTATCGAGTTGAAGGTTTTAGCAAAAGCACAAAACGAGTTGCATCTCTTCCATAACATGTAGATCCATCGTGCATTGGTGAGCTATTTCATAGCCTAAGCCACATCTCTAAATATTGGAGCTAAAATTGTTTAGGCATTACATTGAAGAATGAGTTTTGTAGATCTCTTGAGTGGTAAAACCTGTGTCCATTGCACTTCGGGCGTCCACACCCTGCGCACGACCTCCTCACAACGCTTTTGCCCCTTTAAGCGACCTGTGCGCAAACCATTGCCAAACACATTGGACGACCAAAGCCGAGCCCTACTCTCCATTGGAACTAAGCTCCATCCATTTTGACCATACGGCTACCGCAAATCGACCCTACACAAAGCAAATACAAAACAAAAGGTGACCAAACAAAAAAATTGGAGTAAAGATGAATCCCATGTCTTACATCTTTTGCCATCATCACTTCCATGACAAGCTATCTAATTCTTTCATTTGGTCAAATGCTTGATTGTAAAACTTGCCAACGCAAAATATGTGGCGGAATTGAGAAATAAATAAAGTGTGGATGGACGAACAAGATTCATTTGAGGTTGTTGATACGACCTAACATGGACAATGAAGATCACCCGTGTTAATACGTATCAGACGACCTACGAATTTCTACCTAGATAAACACCTTCGACGTAATTATGAGGTGCATGTATTGTATATTATGAGGTATATTAACTATATACTTAGACTACAAGGTTCAAATACCCGTTACACACGTACCCCTCAAGGATACAAAGGTACAATTATGCCATCTCTAGACTACGAGGTGCATATATCATATGCTTTAACTACGAGCGAGGTGCATGTACATAACCATACCTTTAACCAGAGCAACTCACCTGGTCACCCACCTCACTCTTGAGTTAAGGTTCCGTTGAAAGTCTTAACATACGGTGCGCCACATTCCGTCCCATCCCGTTCCGTTAAGTTCTTCCCCGGGAACGTTAGGATTTTTATTCCAAATTCCTAACGGCAACTCCAACACAAAAAAGAAAAAAAAGAACTCTTCAAATTTTTCTCTTCACAAAATACGCAGCAGCCGCCGTTTGCAATCGAGCGGTCAAGAGATCGAATCCCCGAATTACAGACAGCAAACATAACACTACAAAACAAGGGTAAGTTCTTTACAGAAAGGCTCGAGGGTTTGGGGAAGGTTATTAATTTAATTCATCAGTTTAACAGAGTTAAAAATTTGTTAGCTCAGCTAAGCAGCTTGTGGATAGAAAATTTCCCTGGATTGAGTGAGTAATGTGTTTGTGTGTTTTATTTTTGAAGTATTTTGTGTATTTAGCGGTTTGTTTGGTCAGAGTTCGATTCCTCAGAGGCAGCTTTAGCTTTTTGGTATGCTTGTGGTTGTTTAAGTAATATTCGATTGTTCTCTTTGAATTATTGTAATGTTAGGAAGAGGATTTTCAAAGGGAGACATTTGTTGAAGCTGCGTGGATAATTTGGGCTGAATTATTGTTATTGCTATTTGGCTAGGTTTTGCAGTTTGGAAGGCGTGCTTGTATTTTTTTAGTGTTTCTATTGTACTCTTCGAATTATTGTTGTCTTGAAGGAAGACATTTATCAAAGCTTTTCTGGATAATTTGCATGGTTTTTGAATTACTGTTGTAGGGAAATTTGAGTAGGTTTAACAACCTGGAAGAGATTTGTAGTTCAAATAGACATATGGTTTGGTTAGGTTCTGTAACTTGGAAGAGATTTGTAGTTTGATTCTGCTGCTCAACTTTTTGGTGTTTTTTTCTTTTGGTTTATCTTGCTTGAATTATTGTTGCCTTCGAAGGAAGATTTCCGCAGGAGGACATTTGCCAACCTCTTCTGGATAAATTGCATTGAAGGTGTCCTTGTGGTTTGCTTAGTGTTTTTGTTTTTTCTTGTTTGAAATGAAATGAAAGATTTTAATGACATCCACGAGACTGAAGAGTCTATGGGACCACAAAAACTGAGATATGGAGATTTTATAGCGAGACATATGGCAAATCTATTCTGCATCTTTTGCATTGAATCATTTTTATCGGGATTTGGTTGGGTATTGCAACTTGACAGAGATTTCTTGTTTGATTCCTAGGGGTAGCTTAGCTTTTTGATGTGTTTGTGGTTCCTCAAGTGTTTTTTGGGTTTTCTTTGAATTATTTTTGTTTTAGAAGTCAATTTTTCATAGCGAGGCATTGGTCAAAGTTCTTTTGGAAAATTTGCATTGAATCATCGTTATAGTTATTTGGTTAGGTTTAGCAATTTAGAAGGTGCGGTTGTGGTTTTTAGCAATTTTCGTTCATACACTTTGAATTATTGTTATTTCCAAATGGATTTTTACGGGATCACGTGTGTCAAAGTTCTTCGGGTAATTTGGGTTGAATTATGGTTATTAAGATCTGGTTAGGTTTTGCAACTTGGGGTAGATTTGTAGCTCGATTCATGAGGGCTTTTGCATAGTTTGGTAGGTTTGTGGTTCTTTTAGTGTTTTTAGAACTTGCATTGAAGGTGTGCTTCTTGTTCTTTTAGTGATTTTGGTTTGTCTCATTTGAATTAGAGCTGCCTTGGAATGAAGATTTTGGCAGGGAGATAATTACCAAGGCTATTCTCGACAACTGCATTGAATTATTGAATTGGGATTTGGTTAGGTTTTGCAACTTGGAAGAGACTTGTAGTTGGACTCTCTGGGCAGATTTTGGTGTGGCTGTGGTTCTATTAGTGTTTTTGGCTCGTCTTGTTTGAATTATTGTTTCCTTAAAAGGAATATTTTAGAGGGAGGGATTTGTCAAAGATATTCTGAAAAATTTGCATTGAATTCTGTTATTGATATCTGAATAGGTTTTGCATCTTGGAAGTGTGCTCGTGGTTTGTTTTGTTTAAATTGTTGTTAGTTTAGAAGGAAGGTTTTGTAGGAAGACATTTTCCAAAGTCATTATGGATAAATTGCACTGAATTATTGTTATTTTTATGGGTTAGGTTTTGCAACTTAAGCTGTGCTTGTGGTTATAATGTTTTTGGTTAGTCGCCTTGGAATTATTGTTATTTTAGAAGGAAGATTTTGTAGGAATACATTTGCCAAAGCTCTTATGGATAACTTGCATTGATTTATTGTTATTGTTATTGACACATTGTTATTTGGTTAGGTTTAGTTACTTGGAAGAGATATGGGGTTTGGCTGGAGATTGGTGTTTGGCTTCAAAATGTAATGATTTTATTAATGTCCATGAGAGTGTGTTAGTTTTTGTGTATGGGACCACAAAGCCAAAGCTGCGGTCTATTTTAAGTTAAGGGTAACGGAGTGAGATCGAATTTATGGTGCTATAGCTTCCTTTTGGAGGGTGAACCTTCTATTGTAAATATTGATTAATGTTTGGTTTCGATTTCAGACAGGGTTTTGTGTAGGGGAACTGAGAGCTAAGGGTGTGTGCACTGGTGCTGATTTGGTTTCAGCTGGAAATGAGAATTGAGCTGGGAAGGGGAAAGGCAAGGAGAGCAGAGATGGAGGTGGAACAGGAGCAGGGGTCTGCACAAGCAGAGACAGCAAAAACAACAGCTGAATTGGACAGGGCAGTAGTAGCAGTGATGCTGAAGCCGAAGAAAGGAAGGCCGAGGAAGGATAAAGAGCATGTGTTAGAGCAGGGGCAGCAAATGAGAATGGATTATGGACAGGGAGTGGAATTGGGGAAAGAAGAATTGGAAGGGACAGGTGTGCATAGAGATGGTGGAAGTAGTGCTAAGAATGATAAAAATAATGGAGCTTCATGTTCTTCTCAGTCTGTGGAGAGTCTTGACATTGACAGTCCTGTGAAGGGGTTGCCTCCGGTTAAAGGGTATGTGAATTCTTATACCACTTAATACAAGGTTCGAAATAATCTTTGTTTTTATTTTATCGTTTTGAGAAATCCATCTTATTGTACATCAAGAAACGTGATAGTTATGCTGTTTGAACAATAGAGAGGTATTTGGAAAATATCGTTAAGAAATATGATAAATTTGTAATTCAAACAACAGAACGACATGAAAAATATCATACTATAACATCTGAGCCTACATCAAGAGGCATATAATTGACATCTCTATGAAAGCGAGTCTGGCTTGTATAAGCATAGCTAATTCTGGTTAAACAGCTTCACGCCCTATAAGCTGAGTGGGGATATGTGAACATGAAAAATTGCCTTATGTCTTGTCTTCCAAAATAATAGTTGTATTCCTCTCATGGATAAAGTAGAGCCATGTCTCAGATTCATTTCTTGATGTTATTGATCTGTATAAAGTAGCAATCCTTTTCATGTTTTCCTTGTTTGCCTTTGGGACCATGCCTTGTACTTGCTGCAACATAGTATTTGACAGCTATGATAACATTATAACATTTGTAAAAGCTTTATTTCCAATGTTTCCATGTATGGCTATGTTGCTGGGATACGGATACGAGTATCCGTGATGGATCTGATACGATACGCGGATACGTCAATTTTAAAAAACCCTTGGATACGATACGTCTTGGATACGTCCGTACATATATATATATATATATATATATATATATATATTTATGTACATCTACTCATTTTACTCATTTTTTAGTCCATAAAAAACTGAAATAGTAATACAAAACTTGAATCAATGTTCAAAACATTCAATATACTTAAGACTTTGCATTTTTATTGATCATGTGGCTGCCATACATATGATATACGAATATCATGTTAAAACTTAACATGAATACGAACAAAACTTGAAATTTGAAAAATATACTAGTAACTAGATCCATGTTCAAATTTTCAAAACAAACAATATACTTAAGATTTTACATTTATGATTTCATTGTTCATGTGGCTGCCATACATATGATATAGGAATACAAACAAATCTAGAATATATCATCTAGATTTTCCTCAAAATCAAGTTCACGTGTGCCACTTGCGCTAGCTCCACTCTCATTAACTCCACTCTCCGCTCCTTGCGAACTCCCTAGAGCGTCATCTTCGCCATCAAATAATGGGGTAGAGGGTGTATTATTTTATTCATTTAGTGTTTAGGGTTCGGTTTTAGGGAGTAGAAAAGTCAAATATTTAAAAAAAAATGAAATAGAACTTTTAAAAAACGTTTTTGAGGGCGGATACGGCCCGGATCCGCGCCGGGTACTCCAGGATACGCGGCGGATACGCGCAGAAGTATCCGCCGCGTATCCTGGAGTACCCGGCGCGGATCCGGGACGTATCCGGATCGTATCCAAGGCGGATCCGTATCTGAGACGTATCAGACAGGATCCGCGAGGGGTTTTCGAGTATCCATGCATCATAGATGTATGGTGTATTGCCATATAGTTATCATATACTTGTTCTAATAGTTATCATTATCCCAATTCTCCTTCTCTTCAATGTGTGTACAGTGCTACAGAACCAGCTCACATAATACTAATCCGTATTCTGTTGTGTCTAATAAGTAAATTACTTATACAGTGCTCTAATAGTCAATTTACATTTTTTTCTTGGTACGTGTTTGGGTGAATTATGGGCCACTTAATTGTGGTGACGGGGTAAAACCTGGGCCACTCTTTTGATGTGATGTTTAACACCAATGCACCTTCATATATGTGGGCTACAAATTCAACACATGTGCCAGGGTTATGGGCTGTCCTCATGCTTTAATGGAGATTTTGAGTTTTGTTTCCTTTTCATCCAGATTTATCAATTTTTGAGAGGTTACTTCTTTTGTCAGTTTCCTGATTTTACTTTGAATTTCTAGTCTTTCTTTGGTCATTTGTTAGCTATCTTTGCATATGCTCTTGAACATCAATGAAAACCTATTCACAGCTCTTCTAGGTTAAATTATATTTTAGGGGCTTGTTGTTTGAGAAGATTACCAAGTTGTTTTATGAATGCCTGTATGTATGTTTTACATAATTTGGGATTATGTTATTTATTACTAAAAGAAAAATTGGATTGCCAGTCCGACAGGTGGTCCTCAAAGGCGTTCATCCAAGGGAGGCTGGACGGAAGAAGAGGTGAGTTGTTGCTGTAAACTCACTTTAAATTTGTGTTTTACTGGAGCTATTTGGGTAATATTATAATGCTTATCTGAATGGTTGTATTCTATCAACTATCAATATACTACTATGAACTTAGTAAAGTCTACCCCAATCTTGGAAGCAATCATTTGAATTTTCTAGTTTTTAAATTTTTGCCAAAGCATGTGCACACATGCCAATGTATCACAAGAGACCAGTTTTTGAATACAATGTTGTGAGGGATAAATAATTTAGCAGGTATCATGTAGTGTAATCTAAGGGCTCTGAGTTCCTTCTTCTGGAATATTTTGTTTGCACTTTACTTATGCTAATAATGTGGCAGGATGAAATTTTGAGGAGAGCTGTCCAGTGTTATAACGGCAAAAATTGGAAGAGAATAGGTACTCTTTTCATTTTCACAATCTTATTTTATCTTATTAAATATTATTGTCATTGCTTTTCATTCCTCTCAAAAAGGGTGGGAAATTGTGATGGGAGAAAAATACCAAATTTAAAGAAGGAAGAACTTCATAATGCGAGTGTTGGCATTCTTAGTGTGGAGGTTTCAATGATGAGATGTCTTGATTTGTGAATAGTAGTAAGTTAATCTAAGAAATGTATCCACACTAAAGCATAAGCATTGTTATAATAGATTATATGCTAAATGTTGAACTAGCAAAGGTAGTGTGTCACACTTTGAGGATACTGTTCATTGAGGCTTCAGTGTTTAGGTAGCTGAACTTGAAATCAGAGCGAAAATAGTCTGAAGAAGCATGATGGAGATGGAGGTTGCATGCGACATTGCAGAAGGATATTCTTGCCTTTTAGGTAGCTTTGCATCTGGATGGTACCAATATTGATCAGGATTTAAAACAGCCATTACTTGGGTATAACAGCAAGAACACTTGAATGCTTTCAATCTCCTCTTTGAAAGCTATTCTAGAAAAAGATAAAACTAATTCCAAAATATTTGGCTAGGGATAAGAGCCAATGGATTCCCAAACTGATTACAATTTTTATGCTTCAAAAAGACTATAAGTATTGAAGCTCACTATGAGTCATTTTATTATATTTGGAGTTGAATAAGAAAAAGACTTTAAAAATTCTGTAACATTGCACAACTTGAACAAAAGTGAATGCAGAATGGTTGAAACTTGAAAGTGACAAAACCCATAATATAGATGACAGTGAAAGTACTTAGTTGATTATTCTTCCATTGTGAGAACGAGCAAAGAGTTCCTTTTGGATACCAGGAAAAGACATAGGGTGTGACATATGAATGCAGATACTTGTAACCCAGGGTTATCTATACTGCAACTTGTCATTGACATGTGTACATATCTGATAGCCAAAACTATATTAGTTACAAAAATATACTTTGAAGATTGGTACTAAAAGTTTATATAGCAAACTCCTCTCTTCCAGTTGAGCTTGATTTTCAGGTTAGAGGAATGAAACACAAGGATAAATAGCAGAGGGAATGAAGAATCAGTTAGGGATGGGGAAAAAACTAAATATGCTTTTTGACTTTACGTATTAAAAGGAACCACAGATTAAATAAATGTTCTTGCTAGTAGTGCAGATTTTACAAGTAGATAGAAGTTTCTAAAGTAACATAGATCTTTTTGGGTTGCATTGCATATAGAGGTTTCTATGCACGTAAAGCTCAGAAATAAATGGCTATAAATTCTATTCAAGCTAAAAGACTTGTTGTTAGCAGTTGCAAACAAATGAGGATGTAATGCACTTCTACTTACACATATGATGAATTTCAGCTTAAACATACAACAATTATTGGTACAAGTTAATGACATATTAGGACATTGTGAACTTCAACCTGAACAATATGGAAAAGCATACGTGTTGCAGGCACATTGAAACCAGTGAGATGACTAACCAATAACAAATAAGATAGGAGACACTATCTTTCCACTCAAAGCTGTATGCGTTAGACAAATTTTAATTAAACAACCATACAATAGCTTCAATCAAAGATATGTCCAGTGTGTGGAATGATCAGCTGCTGTATGGGTTGGACTTTGAACTTTTGATCACATACTTT
Organism: Taxus wallichiana var. yunnanensis; assembly: GCA_018340775.1. Lineage (NCBI taxonomy): Eukaryota > Viridiplantae > Streptophyta > Pinopsida > Cupressales > Taxaceae > Taxus > Taxus wallichiana. Next base: position 651,829,723 of record CM031236.1, read on the forward strand.
TAGGGAGGGTGAACTAGCCATCAAAATTTTTATATAGGAGGAGATGCTTTCCAGCTATATGGGTCTTCCAATGGTAGATGGTGCTGACAATCATTGACACATTTGAAGGAGTGGTTTTTAATGCCTCAGTCCATCATTCTCACTGGAGCATGAAAGGGATTTTTACTCCATGCCATGCCGCCTCCTGATTAGGGTAGACCTCAATCTCCAGCACCTCCAACCCTTTTCTTTACATCCCATAATTAGAATTTTACTTGTTCCCCAATCACCTTATGATCCCTAAAACAAACACCATACTTGCAAAGAAACAGGCCTCAAAAAAGTGACATGTAAGTGAGGCCCTTGAAACAAAAAGAGGAGGCACCATGGGCCCAGACTCTGAGCCACTACAGGTTTACTACACCATTGGTCAAGAGAAAACATGACAGTTCACAAAAGGTGATTGTATCAGAGGTATTGATTCATCTGGATTTAATTGCCACTTAAGGGGAGTCATGCGACCAACACAATCCTAAAACATGCACCATGTTGTCTTTCCTGAACCACCTCACCACCTCATACTTATACATATTTAATCGTTATTGCTCTAAGATCTGGTATCCATACATTATGCATCATTAATGCATAAATACATACTATGAGATTGAGGGCATAACATCCTTATGACAGCAAGAAGATAGATTAACTAAGATACACAAAGGCTATAGAACCAATAAAAGGCTGGGCAGGCCTTCATCTTGGGGTTTTGCATGCCAAAAACTAGGATAGTTGCAATCCACCATGCTTATTTTGCACATCTTATAGTAAAAGCAACATATCTGATTTGTAATTCACTGAAAACAGCAGAGAGTCGGCCATAAATTATCTGTTGGTCTTATATAAGTCGAATGAATCTAGAAGACTCTCAATGTGAGTCACTTCCTGAATAAATGGACTGAAATATAAACTGTTTCAGACCTGCATCCGTGTTAATATTCTACAGAAAATTCAGTGAAAAGAAAAACAACTGATGAATGATTTTGGCTACGTTCTCATAGGTGCACTTCCTTGTCCACAGGGTGGTATGTCAGCCTTCATGCTCATCTGTCTGTCTACCTATTTTTCTTTGGCAGGCTATAATATCTTCTCTCAATCACGGTGTATGGCTTCTGGGTCCACTCTTGTGCTTCCTGGTCTTTTTTTGATTTCTTTATAAATATATGGGATATTTTGACCTTGCTTATGCGATCATGGATGTGACTAGTTTGTAAATTTCTGTTTTGAGACTTCAAATATTAACTTTGGCTGCCTCTTTTTCTCCCATGAAGCTGAAACTAGTATCCTGTTTAGTTTCTGTTGCATGCTTCTGTGCATTCAGATATAAGTTTGGTACTCCTATTGGTAGGATGTGTGTGTGTGTGTATTGTTCTTATGTCACACGTTTCCTTGATTGATATTGGTTTTGAATGTTTCAACAGCTCAATATTTTCCAAACCGCACAGATGTACAGTGCTTGCATCGGTGGCAGAAGGTTATTAACCCAAATCTTATAAAGGGACCATGGACAAAGAGGTCTGCACAATCTTATTCTCTCATTGAGTCAGGAAGATTGGAATTTACGTTCATTAATTGTATTCTTATTGTATTTTGACTTTCTGTTTCTTGTGTCTCATGAATAGGAAGATAACAAGATAGTTGAGCTTGTACAAAAGTACGGGGTAAAAAAGTGGTCTTTCATTTCACAATTTTTACCAGGTCGCATTGGAAAACAATGTCGTGAAAGGTATTAGATAATACTGATATGTCTATTGCTATCTGTTGAATGCTTGTGGAGGTTGCGAACTTTATGAATTCCAAAATACACAGTTCCCAATAACAGAGCTTTACTCTTTTGTCAAATTAAATTGTCATTTTCTTTTAGTTGCCTATTTGTAGACAGCAATGCTCTGGCTTTTGTTCAACATCTATGAATGAGCGACCTGTAAAAATTATTTGGTGGCAAAATTCATTGCGAGAAGTATTTCAATCTTATGTTTACTGCTTATTTAAATTTTCTCTTGGTTTCATTGAAGATTTACTTTATTGAAATACTTTGCAATTCACAGTTGTTTTTCTCAAGGACGTCAAAATCAGATGAAAGTATAAAATCTACGTAAAATAAAAACTTTGTAAAATCAAAAAAATTCGGCTGTTGTATGTGCTCTATGCACAAAAGACAGATGCAACAAACCCTGACATACCACATGTATGATCCAAAGCTGCAACCAAGAAACTGGAGCAGACAAATGGAACTTCTTTAAGGATCAAGGACTTTTCAAGCAAGGAGACTCTTCAAAGCTACGGTGTAGCTGTGACAGAGCTATTGCCGCTAAATGACATGGACCTGCAATGCAAAGGCCTTTATAAATGTTGACCAACACCAATACAATAGGTAGAAAAGGAAGAAAGAAAGTACTGATGTTGAACTTATAAGCATGATAGGGATATGGTAAAACTACTTCTAAATATTGGACTAAACATAAATAACAACCACAAGCTAGAGAGGATTCTCAAAGTTCGGCACTGAAACTGTTGACAATGTGGACTTGCAAATGAAAGAGGGATTGAACTGAAAAATAGATGAATTCATAACAAAAAAATGCTTCTGACCAAAGTAACAGAGCTGACAACCATCAGACCTCATTACCTGACATCTACAGAGAAAACTCTTTACCTGATGTACTACAACAGCAGCCTTTATTAATGAAAATTATGAAAAACTTAAGGGGATGCATCAAGAGCACGCTGCCAAAGAAGAGAAAAGAGAGGAAGAAGGTTGTCACTACAAGGAGATTCCACAGGCTGGAGGATAGCATTCAAATCCTATGGTAGTAGTTATGTCCGCTACACGACCCTTGCCATTCATGATTATTGTTAGTCTATTTCATGGTTAGTTAAGTGTATTGTTAGGTTTTTGATGCTTAGTTATGTTTATTTCATGATTGCTGCTAGGATTTTCAATGTTTTGGACATAAGTGCTATACTAATGTATAAAGTTAAGTATGGATGGGATCATTTGTGCATTTGACATAAATTTTGGCTGTTTGTATATGGAGTCTTGACCATAGTTCACATATTCATACTCAGCATACCAAAATGTTTTTGACTTGGCAATGTTTGACAACTTAAAAATACCTATTTTTTTAAAACATAAATATGATGCAAAATATAGTTACAAATTGTATCAAATGAGTTATAAAATGTCGGGGAAATGTTTCTTATTAGATTTGAATAGAAATAGAGTACAAAATTGCATCATCACGAGAATACAACAACCAACTGATAAGTCTCGTGAATTATGATGATTGTCATTGAAATTTATCATCACAAATTGCATATCTATGCAAGCAACAAATTACAATAATTTACAATTTCCAAAAACTCGCCAAAATAATAAATTAAATATATTGAAAAAAAACTTGCCAAAAACTCGCGAGTATTTGCCAAAAATTCGCGAGTATTCATAAAAATTCAGCTGCAGGTTCTTGCGAGTTTTTCTGGAGAGTACTTGCCAAGGGGAAAAAATAGCAAGTACTCAGCTACTACTCATTGAGTATGCTTACGATGGTTCAGACATTGGCGATTGCAGTGGAGTCTATTATCATAGTTGGCTATTTCCATGTCCTTGCATCCCTAATTTTTTCTGTTTCTTTTTATCATCTTTGCAATGCTATGCAAGTCTCTTTTCTTACATCAACCACACCTATCTTTGTGTCATTCCTTGTCTTCACCTGTTTTGAGAATTTCCTCTCATTGTTTGGAGCTGTTGTATTAATTTTGCACTAAAAAAACTATCCCATCGTATAGAAATCAAACATTTTACTGCTTGGTTTTCTCTTATCTTATTTGGCAATGAAACCATGGATAGATATTGATGATTGTAGTGCATTATCATAGTTGGCTATTTTCCATGTCTGTTCTTTGCTCGTTTGTAGCATTTCTTTGATCTACATTATGATCCTATGCAAATATGCTTTCCTGCTTCCATGACCACTTCTTGTCTTGATTTTTGTCTTTTTTGTTGTGGAATCTGCACTCTTTTTTGGAGGAACTAAAGAGGAACTAGCTACGCACAATTAACATTATTTGGAATGAGCAGCAGATGGTTCATGGGAGTTGTTTTTTTTAGAAACCCCATGGGATTATGAATTAACAATTGGCCCGTCAAAGATAAGTTTGAAAAACATTGGATTAGACAGATTTGGAAAGGAAGTTAGTATACAAATATTGATGTATGTGAGTTATAAGAACTTATGCTTAAGTACTCAACAATTACCACATCAAACTCAGACTAACTCATATCATATTGCTTTAACACCCTTTAGTTCTGGTCACATTTAAAGTTGAGTACGTTAATTATCCACTAAAGAGTTGGCTTTACACCAAAGAGTAACACATCACTGTTGGAGATTAAGCAATTTGTCCATAGAAATCAAGTCTCTAAAAATTGCTGCTAACAAATTTTATATCATGTTTGTGCTTTCTCATTTCTTTTTCAGTTGGGTGTGGGATTGGGTTCTTTATTGCTTTCTAACTTATAAGTTTGAGTGTGCTTGTAACAATTAGTTGTTTCATGTATGGTGTTCAGGCCATTATATTATGTATATGCTTGTTACTTTTAGCTTTCTTTTGCTTGTGTTATGTCTTATTACCATATTTATTTTTAGATTGGATATTGTGTTTGACATTTGGGTTATCCCAAACTTTTCGAGCTGTGCACAGGGTAGCTTACATAGGCAATGGGATCAATTATATCTGACCCTGAGATGATATGCTGGGTTAAAACAGTTAGGTGAGCGAAATGGCCAAAGTTTGGGTGCTTCATTGAAAACCACTATCTGATTACCCTATGTCACTGGCCAACTTCCTCCTATTTTGTTTTGAAACACTGTATTAACGGTGTCATTATGATTATTCTTATGAGAATAATTCATTAGGTCGCTGTTTTTTTTTTTAATTCCTTGCACTTGATACTCTTTTGTTCAATGGTCTGTTTGTGCATAAATTCAATTCATGTCTGTGTGATTATATATCTTCTTGCAATATCTTCCTTATGTCTGTTTTATTTCTACCGTCTTTCATCATGCAACTCGAGAGTTATGCAAGGACATACTACTACATTTGGCAACATTATCTTTTCAAGATTGTCTGATCTCAACCCACGAATGTAGGGTTCAGCACTCTTCAATACCTGTGGTTTTTCACTTTGTATGGATGTGGACCTACAACCTGACAGACAATTTATTTCTGTCTATTACATCTTTTCTTTCTCTTTATTCTTAGAGTAACTGGCATAAGTATTTCAAGACTTTCTTAGTTTATGTAGTAGGCAGGCAATGGTATATCCAAGTTGGTTGGTGCTGTGATTGATTATATTTTATCTTTTGGCATACGATTTTTGCTTGTCCACGACAGTTGTCTTCTCTGTCATTTCCTGAATGTAGATTTCCTACTGGGTTTGTTTTTATAGTACCATGTTGAAGACTTCATGGAACAACATATACATCTATAAATTTGGTCCATTGGGGAATTATGTGATGTACTGTCATAACTGCTGTGGCAGAAGTCCCATAACATTTTCCTTAATTTTGGTGTTTCACATGGGTTTCCCTAAATGCACTGTTCACATGGGAAACAATGCATTCTGGAATTTTTTTAATCTAAACCGTGTGCGCGTGTGTGTATAGACTCTTTGATGATCACTTACAGAGTATGTTCATAAGGACGAGAGATATTTAGCAGTGCAAGAATGAAAGAAAAAATAACCAAAGGGAGATGTTTTCTTAATTATGACCAAATCTGGCCTATGGGATTTCAAAATAAAACCTGCTAAGAAAACACTTCCCTAAACATTGAAAAGATACTGCCATGAAACAAAATAAACAGAATGTTGACCTGAAAATGGTAACATGTTTAAAACAAGAAATATTTCTTTTGTTCATCTCAAGTACAACAATGGATAAACAAGTAGCTTTGTTTGTGAGGTAGTGTACCTGCAACCTTAGAAAGCACAACGACACAATATTAAGAACAATGGGGAAACCTGCACAACCAAAACATGTGATTTCACTCACACCTGCAAGCCCCGGTGAGAGACAATACTCTTCCTCGAGGGGTAAACATAGAGGGTAAACCCTAATTCATACAACAAGAGTATCTTCCCACACATGCCAAATCATGAGCATAATGACTATATACAATGAATGTACTAGTGCCTTCTCACACAAGATACTTGCATAACCACATTGAGAGTTGTGGTCACGTATACTGTATAAATTATCTATGGAGTACCACTATCTACTGCCACATATAAATAATGGGCATGTGGCAAAATATGAGCTTGATAGCAAAATAGTTCATTTACACAATACTAGAAGATGTTGACAAAATGGATTGTGTTTTTGCATACAACAGAAAATGTATGTCATTAACTATTGAACATTGTTGTGGTGGTAGTTGGGATTTAGGAGCCAAGTCTCTTGCTTTATACTTTCAACTAATACACACAATATATCTATATATATATATATATATATATATTGCGTGCGCGCATGTGTGTATTCCATATCTCAAATGCCTCGATGCCTTTCAATGGTAGTCATTGTCTATTTGACTTTCAAGTTTTTTTTTTTTTGATTGATAAAGCGGGTTGAAGGGACCCGTTCCCTATTAATAAAGCAGAGGCCAGATCCTTTGGAAGGCAACAGGCTTTAAAAGCCAAAAGTAAACAACTACAACTGAACACCAACTTCCAAAAGCATTAGAATAACCAAAACAGCCTAAATAAAAATTACTTCCCACCCTGTGATGGAAAATAATCCTCAATGCTGCCCATTCGACCCTTTTTGTTTCTTCGCTTTTTTACTTCGAACCACTTGCCTTGGTCAGTCGAGATAACCAACATGCAAGGTCACTAGAAATTGCCGAAGCAATCCTTTTATCTAACACGAAATCCCTATCTGATTCTGAACTTTCTGAAGTATGTCCCCTTTTCGTTCCACCTTCCATCATGTGATTTTCCGGAGTTCCCATCTCAATATCTTCCTTCTCTGTGGCTACTTTATTCACGGGGTCAAATTATTGGAACATCCTTAAAATTCGAAGCGGATACCAAATCCGGGTTAACAGAGCCCCATCCGCTTGAAGAAGTCGATCCATTCTTTTTTGTAGATTTCTGGTTTTTATTGACGGGACAAGAAGCTTGTAGATGACCCGTTTTTCTGCATAATCTATAGCATGATCGCAAAGTATTCTCATAGTCTAATATCTGGATATGCTGAAAATTGCCAAATTTAAGATTGATCGATCCGGTAATCCCTTGCTCAAATCAATTTCAATGCATATACGGGCAAATGAACACAAACCCAAATGCGTTCTATCCAAGTCTTCTTTGATAAACTTGCCCAAACCGTTACCAATGTCCTCTAGGGCGTACCATAGATGCAAGGGGAGGTTAGGGAGCCTAACCCAAATGGGTGTTTTGGCAACCGAATATGTGTTCGGATCGAAATCTAGAAACCATGGAGTTATAAATAAACCCGCCTGTCCCCAGAACCAGGAACCATTTGTCAGACATCGCTGATAGTCTTTAGCTTCTCTAAAATGTACAATGAAAAAGCCCTTAGAACAGAGGCATACTTCACAATTATTAGTCCAAGTTTCGAATACCCACTGGTACAGTGCATGGAGGAGGAAGGCCAGAACCCGTTAAACCTACCAATCACTGCATCCCGAGATAAATTTTTGAAGTATTCCTCCACTTCAGGGTTCTCAATGATAACAAAGGGAATATCCTCGGCCAGATCGACTAGATAGGCCAGATTACTTGCTGTTTGTTTATCCAAGGAGCGACCGTTGTTGTTTTCCAGTATGTCTTTGAAAGAAGAAGTCTTTCGGGGATGTTCCGGGCCACAATGGCCAGTAGCACCGCCTCCAATGCTCCTATTATTTTCTTTGTTTTGCCCACCCATCCCCATCGAAATCCCGACGGATTTTGGAACCCTAGGATTAGGGCTCTGCTCCTCCACCTTCTTATCCCATCCACCATTACCGATCTCACCTCGCCAGCCCGGAAACCCCCCGCGGCCAGGCCGTGACCAGTCTTTCCCTTTGTTGTGTCCTGTGAGCCCTCTCGGCTTCTGTCCGCATCCTTTCCAGTGTTCGCTGCCTGCGCAGATTTTCCTTCCATTCTCCTCCGAGCTCGCCGTTTTTCTCTTCGCAATATTCGACCCAACTCTCACTCGTAAAAATCCCTTCTTCTATTTGACTTTGAAGCTAGTGACAATAATTGGTGCTGATTGATTGAGTTCTTTGTACATTGGCAATCTATGCAGACTCCATTCCCTGCCTGGTTCCTCTTTACCCTTTATGTAAGTTAATGACATTTTGGGACGTAAGTGACTAAATTCTTCAATGCAATTGACCATGTTTTACATGAGTCAGGCGCCATGCAACTGACCGAGATTCTGTGACAGAAGCAGCCAAGCTAAGATGTAATGAAGTAAAGATGAAGCAGACTACACTTAAGCATGAGATTTCTGGCATTTTTCTAGAACATGTTCTTAAGCTGCTACATTTCATGCATGCTGATTAATTGAATTCTTCATTTGTTGGCATTATTTGCAGACTTCATCCAATGCCCAGTTCTTTACTTATTAACTGACATTTTGGGACACATCTGACTAAACTATCCAATGCAATTAAGTTATTAACCATGCTCTGCACGAGTCTGGGTGCCATGCAATTGATCAAGATTCTGTGATAGAAGCAGCTAAACTAAGATGTAATGAAGTAAATATGAAATAGGCTACACTTAAGAATGAGACTTCTTGCATTCTTCTAGGCATAACATGCATGTAAATTTGATGCAGACTTATAATTTTCCCAATATACACATGGTTTATAGTATAATCCTCTAGGATGTTTGCAAAATCTCATCTCACAAGACTTGCTAACCACTTCCATTATCTTTTAAAAAGTAATAAAAGTAAGGTATGGAACAAGAGACTCAGTTTGTTGACGTAATAACACAAACATTTTTGTAAGAAATGATTGTCTCAAAAGTAAAGTATTGCTGTTACTGGACAATATGTATTTCTAATCCTCTTTTATATTTGTTGTCTGGTTAGTTTTCTGTTAGATACATAGTGAAATGTATGTCCATGGTTTCTTATGGTTTTTGCTAATGTCGACCTATACTGCATTACTTTCTTAGATTTATGAATATATGCATTAGTGCACGTGTCTTTTGTGGTCATCCATACTTATATGTTTACCATTTCTCATAATTGTTTCTAATACATGCTTACCTTTTATCATGAAGGTGGTTCAATCATCTAAATCCAGAAATTAAGAAAGATGCATGGTCGCAAGAGGAAGAATTGGCTCTCATTCGTGCTCATCAAGTATATGGTAACAAGTGGGCTGAAATTGCAAAGTATTTACCTGGAAGGTATGCATTGATCTATATTTTTGTGATGTATATGAAACCATTTTTGATGGGGTATTTATGTATTTGAGGAAACAGACTAATTAGGCCCAAATGGTAAACCCGACCTCTAGCAACGTGTATATTTCATGGATGAAATTATTAGAATATATTAGACATCTATTCGAAGTTACATTCTTTTATCTGTTGCATTTGATGCTTGTGTAATTTTTGTTAAAAATTTATTGATGTTGAACTACATTTTTAATCTTTTTCAGTTTCAGAATGGACTTGGACATTTTATGCTTTGAATGAAGCAACTTAATTTTAATTTTAAATGGATTTCATCAAACGCAGTCTCATCCAAGGACAAAAGGGGATTTGTAGTCTATATTATGTAATTCAACTAGAGACTTGTCTTACAAATGTTAGGGAGAACATATAGGGAAATAGATGATAATATAGACATTGGAATCAAAGGACACAATTATATTACTGATTATAGTAAACTCTAAATATCAAGTTCTAATGCTATAGATGAAGTCTGATGTGAGGCTTCGCAATGGAGTTTGGAAGGGAATGGGTTTTGCACATTGCATTTCAAGGATTGTGTGATCACCAAATATAAACCAAATAGTGGAAGATTCTGGGGTTTGTTGACATGGCAAATACAGGCCTAAACCTTGCAAAGGAAAATGAAAGAAAGACTAAAATTATTTCAATGTATATGAATGATCAAAATTTGGTGAATGGGACTTCAATTTACATTGAGTAATAATAGTAAATCAACAGTGCTAAAAGGAACTCCAACAACCAAAGAAAAATTATGTAAAACCAGGAAAGGAATGGGGTGTGTGACCTGTTGACACTCATTTTGGATCCCCCTCCAAAATGGTGTAAATTAGAAAATATATCTCTCAATAAAACTTCAAAGTGGTATGGTTACCAAATTGGAAGAGATGGGCCTTTGTAAAAAAAAATTTAAATAAAGTTCATTCAACTTTATTTTTGCAAATTATCCTTAAACAAAAGTTTATTTGAGTCAAAGTTCGCTCGGCAGCAATTTTTTTCTGACTCAGCAAAAATTTGGCAACTTAAAAATACTTAAAATTCGGTCACAGAAACTTGGTTTGTACATGGAAACTTGGCAGAAACTCGTGAAAGCTTGTCCAAGCAAGACTCTCAAGTTAAAACTATAAAAACTCGGTCAACAATTTTTTTGCAAGTACTCAGTAGTTGAACTATGATTTGAATAATGTTAAAATAGTAGTGGGCTTTTAGGGAATTAAATATTTGTACTTGATATGTAAAGCTCATTTTATCATAAATACATTATCCTGGCCCACCATTACGGGGCAAGATTTACGTAGAAGTTATATTTTGATTCATGTATGTAAACAGTAAAAGTAGGCAATGATAAGTAGATAAAATGGTGGTGTTATAGGCATTTTCTGACATTTGTGTATAAGTTTCTATACGTATCTTTAATTTTCTCTTTTGCAGTCTTAATCACTGAGAGTAATCAAACTAGGGGTATGGTGCATGAATTTCCATTGCGATGATGTGGAGATGGTATGTTTATTTACTACCAGTATGAAACGTGTATGGTGTATTTGCTTGCCACTGTTTTTTTTAATCTGGATAACTCTTTATTAATGCATTCTACTCTTCTTTGGGACACGGTGAGGGTTAATTGAAAAACTTAGTTACTATTGTGTGTTGGACATGGTCACTTCATATTTTTTCCTTTTTCATAAGGTATAGACATTGCATGGGAGATCACAAAGCTCTCCTAGGTGTATTGCGAAGTGGTTTGCCTAAGGTAATTGGTAGTAAGTATGAGAGAGAATGATGAGAAATGGAAGGTACACAACACACTCACATACTCATTTGTCCGGCTTTTATTAACCAAATAAGGAGTTACATATTAAGGTGAAGAAATTATGCATGAATAACTAACATGCATTAGCTAATATTTAATTAGTTAATGTTTAATATCTTTAATGCCTCCCCTTAATCACTAAATTGGAGACTACTCCCAAGTTTTTCCCGAAATTTTAAAAATAAAAAGGGGCCAAAAGGTTTAGTCTTACAATATTGCGAAAATCAACTAAAGAGGCAAAGTGGTGAATAAAAATATCGCGAAAATCAACTAACTGTTGTATATAGTGATGATGAATCTCAATGTGTTTGGTGTGAGCATGATACTTGATTTTTCACTATCACAGTGTGCTGAAGCTTGCTCTGCCACAAAATAACTCTTGAACCAAAGGAAAACATATACTTGGTGGTAGACCTCCGAGCTAAGTCACAAGGTTTGAGTTCGAGTTCGAGTTCAAGTTTGACAAGGATAAAATTCGGTTTAAGTTCACCCAATAGATAAAGTTTGGAAAAAAATTGCCATTAAGTCCGACCAAAAAATAAAATTAAAAAGTAAAATAATTATATATATATATATATACAAACAAATATAAATAAAATAAAGATTAAAAGCAAATAAATTTCAAAATAAAAAAAGGATAAAATATTAATACATATTAAATATGTATTTAGAAAAGATATATAAAACAAATCAAATAAAAACTAAACTTTAAAAAGATCTAACTATTATCTAAAATAAAATTAGAATAATCAATGAATAAAAACAAAACAAAAAACAAATTACAATAAACCCTTTTGTAGCAATGAAAAGCTCCTTTCCGTGAAGTCGCGATGAACTCTTGTTTTGTGTGGTAGGACTAGGGATGATGCTGGTCGCAGTCCCTGAGCTCTGCCCAGTCCTCTAGAGTCTGCCCATGCCATGCTCAAATCTCCTGTGGCTGTGTGATGACGGGACATACAGAAAAAAGAAACCCTGCCTGCGAATGTGAAGTGTGAACAAAGACCTCCATGTAGCTCCTCGAGCTGGGCCACATGACTACCTCCGTGTCATACAACCTGCACATCTACAGAAACCCTCAGTGAACTCCAACGAATTTGGCCGAACTTTTGGTTGTCGGATTTTAATCACCGAATTTCGAATTTTTAGGTAAAAATTTGTCAAACCTTGTGGCATAGCAGGCTCCGAGTAGCAATTGATGTTGCCCAATCAGAGTTTGTGTAACTTGTCAAAATCTGAAATCTGCAGTCCTCAGATATAAAATGCCAAAGTCAAGCTCCTTTGACACATCACAAAATACAAAGATTTGGATCAAAGGACTTTTTCTGAATCTAGAATCTTGTAAATCAATCTTAATATACCAGGGTCGTGAAGCCTACTTAAGTCCATACAGGGTCTTAATCAATCTGCAGACCAGATGATTACGACCAGGTACCCAAAACCTTTAGGCTACAGCATGTAGACCTCCTCGTCCAGATCTCCGTATAAAAAAGCACTCTTTACATCTATCTGAAACACCTTGCAACCCCTCTTCGAGACATGGTGAGAGTTAAGAGAAAGACTTAATTACCATTGTGGGTTGGACATGGTTACTTCATATCTTTTCTGTGTTCATATAGTAATGACATTGTACGGGAGATTGTGAAGCTCTGCTTTGACCCTAGGTTTATTGTGGACTGCCTAAGGTTGTCATCACTATGTACTTGGGTGTTGTATTGCAATTGGTTTAGTAGACAGAATTAGAATTGTGCAAGAATGACTAAATGTTTAGATGTGACAAGTTTGGGTGTAAACATATTCAACAAATCCACGAGGGACCTTTGTTGGGATTCCAATGACTTGCTAATTGGACCCAATGTAAAACATTGGTCGAGTTGAAGGATGGCAGCTTCCAGAGGCACCTTTAAAATATTTATCTTGTCATTTGAAAATCAATGATTTTCTTTTGAAGCATGGAGATATGTTAAAAAAAGTAAATTTGTGGCTGTTAGCATTGAGTGAGGTCTTGTCACATAAAAATAAGTTTGCAAGCTCCGGTCTGCTCATAAGAAAAGTCACATTTACATCTTCAGAAAAGAAATGACTGTCTCTCCATTGCTCTATTGCATATATTTTGATAGCCTTTATTTGATGGAACTTCCAAAACTATATTGTATGCCATAATTTTTGGTATTTGCTTACACATACTTTGAAAATAATACATTCCTCCCTATTAACAAGAACAGAGTAATCCACGCCATGATTGGACTCTCAAGGGGACATAACGAGTTCCCCTCATTATAACAACACTTTGGAATGACATGCTTGGCTCATTTTTGCATTCAATGATGAGCACAAAGATGTATTTTAACCCTCGTAAGGATGAATAATGAGACTGCCTTGTTGGTCAAACAGTTTGTGTTCTCTTGAAGAAGACTATCTGGATCAAGTCTGATCCCCTTTCTTTGCTGAACAACATTCAAAACAAAGTGTCTTATGTCAAGGAGGCTAAAAAGCATCGAAATCTGAATGCTGATTCTGCTCTTTTCTAGTTGCAGCCAGATCGCCACTTCTGACAGAGCCAGTCAATCTTTATATGCTGCAGAGAACGGCAGAATTTATATTATGGACATGCCAGTGACTAACTATTTGCTAACTACTTCTACATGTGAATAATGATTGATGATTAAATGTGGAATGTTTGCTAAGGATATAGATAGAAATTTTCCTCTCATGACTTACATTGTAGCTTTGGAAAGACTGTTGACAAATTGTTATTCTTAGATCTAGTTTTCAAATTATCCCTACGAGATTATTGACCATTCCCGTGAGATTTATTTCACTTGGCTTGACCAGCATTTGTTATTTGGCATACAGTTACCAACTGAGGATGATTGAAGAAACAACATGCATGGCGACACTGATGGAGGGTGCATATCCGAGGTGCTTGGCACCAGGCATTCGAATGATGTCCAGATTCTTTCTTGGATATCAATCAGCATAGGGAAGAAGTACAGGTTCAAACCTGTATACCTTCACCACTCACAGTGTGGTGCAATGTTTTGTAAGCCTCCCGAGGCCATGGGATGCAATTTAATGGGAGATTAGTTCTTGATGCAAGCACATTATGACACATCCAGGTGTCCAAGCTTTTGCCAAATCAAGAAACAACTCAGGTGTCGAGTGAAGTCATGGATGTAATAAAAAAGTGAGACAAATTGGAAGTCCCGACGTGGATTACGTTTTCTTTGAAGCAAACAAGAACCCTGCAAGTCTCTGCACACATTTTGTGTGTGTTGTTTGTATCCTTTGGGCTATTTTGACGAGAAGCTGGGACTTGGGCATAATTCAGTGCAGATGGTGTCATTCCTCTTCATCAGGACTCCCCCTGATTGTATACTCCTTCGCAGATAACTGCTGCCTGCAGATATCTTCGCAGATAGCACCTACGTCCTCATCCTCATGGCCAGGATATCCTCGAGTTTGTTGAAACAAATGATAACTCCCGCAGATCCCATAATATATCGGACACTTGAAAATAGATTTCACCTTTATCTCAATCTCCTGGAGAAGAAAAGATGGCAAACTTATCCTCTTGCAGGGTATGGTAATCTGTCTCAACTTGTGATAGGTGGGCACTGAGAACATACCCTCATTTGTCCAAGGGGATCCTATTGCTATGTACGGCCAATGGTGTTTAGGGTAGTTGGCACTGACAAACAATGGTGGCATTGACAATCCACAAGAAACAATCAGTATGAAATGACATCTTTGGGTGGGAAGGCTGCAGGGGAGAAATTAAAGTTCTATAAAATATTGTCATATACCTTCTTATTATCAGTTCCACTGTTCTCAGTGTCAACTGTACTAGCCTTAGGAGTATCTGAAGGTGGGGAACCGGTCTATGGAGAAGCAAGAGCATCTAATTGTCTTTGCATTCCCTCAGGAGAATGAGCTAGGACGACCTCATAATTGGTGCATTGGCGAAAAGTGTTGTAGGAATCAAGGCTTATTGTAAGGTACAACCATCCTCAAGATGAGCGTTCCCTCTAAGATAGCCCACAAGCCCATCTGTGTTTATCTCAAATAGATTTGGCTAATGAAGACACCCTTGTTTGAATCCAATAGTATGTGCAACAAAATTTGAGAGTTTGTGAGCAATCCAGAACTGCCCTACTAATGTCTTGTAGAACCTCATAATGGCAATAACATCTGAAACCCTAAGTGTCTAGGCACAAAATTGAAGTCCTTTCTAAAGCTCACAAAGCAACAAAAGACTTAAGAAGATGTTATTATTGATTTTAGAGACACTTATGATTGTTTTGAGAATATGAATGTGAATTTTAATTTTGGAACCTCTTCCAAAGCCCGCCCGCTCCCCTGACTGAAGTTATCGCATTCCACCTGGTTGGAAAACTATTTGTCATCTTATCTATGAATATGTTGAATAACGTGCTGTTACCAAGAGAGGGAGAACACAAGCAAACTATGTAATTAAATAAGTCAGCAATGGGAAGAACAAAAGAGTCCACACCAAATTTGAGGAACTCAGCCTGAAGCTTCCCAGTCTACTGCTTTCTTTTGTGCAACTCTTGAATAGACCTTCCTACATACCAAAGAGTAGCTGAAATCAACTTGACAGTCTTCTAACTAGGAAATTAGATTATCATGTGCAAGCTTTTGGTTCTTGCCTCTTGCACGACATCGAGGATTGGATTGACCTTCATAGTTCTGATGATGAAGATCAAGAAATCAACAGCTTGAATGACATTGATTCTATTGCTTGCTTAATCCTCAAGCCCTTAGAGGAATTCCATGACAGAACCATCAGATGACCATTTTAATCTCTTGATAGAACCTTTTGGAGAGTCGGCAGTGCGATGAAATGGCTGTGTCGTTATAATGATTGTCTTATATTTAATACGCCAATTTTAGACGTGTCTCTTAGGCCTATGTAGTAGGTTGTGCATATATAGTAGTAGTCCACTGTGGACTCTAGAAACCTAGATAGCTGATATTGGGGCCTGATACACTAGTACGACAATCTTTTTGGGGGTTGGGTACACAGCCGTACAAAAGTACAAAAATATTAAAAATATAGCTAAATAAGCAGATTAATCATATAATATGTAGAGTAAACAAAATAAGCTAAATAAGTAGTATCACAAAACATGATAATGCTGAGAGTGTTCTACAATGGCAGCAAGGAATGGAAGGATATGATGTTGTGCCCATGATTTTTTAAATTTTTGACATTAAATTTGATGTTCATTTGACCATCACAAGGCAATTTCAACCTTAAATTTGACGTTCATTTGGCTTTGACTTGAAAACTTTTTCTTTTAGCTTTGAGAAGCTAATGGGATAATAATAATATCTTGGCCATATGGTAGAGTTTGGGGGCCATTTAATCTCAAAAATAATTTTTGGGACTAATGAAATAGTGCATCTACATTGATGTCATTTGTCAACAATCAATGGAATCACAGAAGAGAATGTAATAGAGTTGATAATCAATTTGGCATGAGGATTTTAGAGTTCTAGAAGCAATTCCAAAATGCACTTAAGAAGTATATCTGACTTGGGTTAGTAAAGTAAAGAAATTCGAATTGGTGATAATTCAATGCCAAATGTCATGATATTAATTGTTCGAAGTTTGAACTGAGGTAAATGTATTGAATGTGAGGATATGATGTTGTGCTGATGATTTTTTAATTTTTGACATTAAATTTGATGCTCATTTGACCGTCACAAGAAAATTTCAACCTTAAATTTGACGTTCATTTGGCTTTCACTTGAAAGCTTTTTCTTTTAGCTTTGAGAAGTCAATTGGAAAATAGTAATATCTTGGCCATATGGTAGAGTTCGGGGCCATTTAATCTCGAAAATAATTTTTTGGGACTAATGAAATAGTGCATATACATTGATGTCATTTGTCAACAATCATGGAATCACATAAGAGAATGTAATAGAGTTAATAATCAATGTGGTATGAGGATTTTAGAGCTGTAGAAGCAATTCCAAAATGCACTTAAGAGGCATATTTGACTTGGGGTAGTAAAGTATAGAAAAATTTAAGATAAGAAACTTGAAATCGATAGCGTATTTCGGATAGATGTATTTAAGATATCCAGTCTTGGTGATAATTCAATGCCAAATGTCATGATATTCATTGTTCAAGTTCAAATTGAGGTAAATGTATGCAATGTGAGGATATGATGTTGTGCCCGTGATTTTTTCAATTTTTGAAATTAAATTTGATGTTCATTTGACCATCACAAGGAAATTTCAACCTTAAATTTGATGTTCATTTGGCTTTCACTTGAAATTTTTTTCTTTTAGCTTTGAGAAGTCAACTGGAAAATAGTAATATATTGGCCGTATGGTAGAGTTTGGGGGCAATTTAATCTCAAAAATATTTTTTCGGGACTAATGAAATAATGCATCTCCATTGATATCATTTGTCAACAACCATGGAATCACAAAAGAGAATGTAATAGAGTTAATAATCAATGTGTATGATGATTTTAAAGTTGTAGAAGCAATTCCAAAATGCACTTAAGAAGTATATCCGACTTGGGGTGGTAAAGTATAGAAAAATTTTAAGTTAAGAAACTTGAAATCGATAGCGTATTTCAGTTAGATGTATTTAAGATATCTATACTTGGTGATAATTCAATGCCAAATGTCATGATATTCATTGTTTGAAGTTCGAACCGAGGTAAATGTATGCAATGTGAGGATATGATGTTGTGCTTGTGATTTTTTTAATTTTTGACATTAAATTTGATGTTCATTTGACCGTCACAAGGAAATTTCAACCTTAAATTTGACGTTCATTTGGCTTTCACTTGAAAGCTTTTTCGTTTAGCTTTGAGAAGTCAATTGGAAAATAGTCATATCTGCAATATGGTAGAGTTTGGGGGCCATTTAATCTCGAAAATATTTTTGGGACTAATGAAATAGTGCATCTACATTGATATCATTTGTCAACAATCATGGAATCACAGAAGAGAATGTAATAGAGTTAATAATCAATGTGGTATGAGGATTTAGAGTTGTAGAAGCAATTCCAAAATGCACTTAAGAAGTATATTTGACTCGGGGTAGTAAAGTATAATTTTTTTAAGATAAAAACTTGAAAGCAATAGCGTATTTTAGATAGATGTATTTAAGATATCTGTACTTGGTGATATTTCAATGCCAAATGTCATGATATTCATTGTTCGAAATTGAACCGAGGTAAATGTATGCAATGTGAGGATACGATGTTGTGCCTATGATTTTTTTAATTTTGACATTAAATTTGATGTTCATTTGACTGTCACAAGGAAATTTCAACCTTAAATTTGACGTTCATTTGACTTTCACTTGAAAGCTTTTTCTTTTTGCTTTGAGAAGTCAATTGGAAAATAGTAATATCTTGGCCATATGGTAGAGTTAGGGGGCCATTTAACCTCGAAAATAATTTTTTGGGACTAATGAAATAGTGCATCTACATTGATGTCATTTGTCAACAATCCTGAAATCACAGAAGAGAATGTAATGGAGTTAATAATCAATGTCGTATGAGGATTTTAGTGTTGTAGAAGCAATTTCAAAATGCTCTTAAGAAGTATATCTGACTTGGCGTAGTGAAGTATAGAAATTTTTTAAGAGAAGAAACTTGAAATCGATAGTGTATTTCAGATAGATGTATTTAAGATATCTGAACTGGTGATAATTCAATGCCAAATGTCATGATATTCATTGTTCAAAGTTCAAACTGAGGTAAATGTATGCAATGTGAGGCAAATGTGTTGTTGTTTAAAGAGAGTTTGAGGGGTGTATTTTAGGGTTAGGGTTTGGTTTTTTATGTTTGAAAAATTGTTTTTGACATTATTTAGACTAAAAGAGGGAAAAAATAACGCCTAAAACCTGCAAGTACGCTGGGAAATGCTGAGGGTACATGCTTCACTAATCGACGTACCTGGGTATGTCAACTGATGTATACGGTACTGAAACATGTACCCTGTGCATTTCCCCAGTGTACCTAGACACGTACCTATCCCTGGTACATTCCGTACCCATACCCCTGCCTGCAGAGCCGTACTTGGCCACCTAGCTGGAAACCGGTAATTAACCGTCTTAGTAATTTAGTGGGGATATTTTACTTTCCAATTTTTTTGCATATTAAAATATATAGTCCAGTCAGTATAAGTCAAAGTAGGTGCATAAACATGTAAAGTTAGTCTAGGCAAGGAAGGTCCAAAGGAAGGACATTTGTCAGTTGGGTGTCTGATCTTTGATTGGGTCTTGAGTTGAGTTGTGGCATTAGCCTGTATCATTGATCACCCATGCAAGATGTTTCTACTTTCTATGTATGAGGTCGAGCCTTGTAGGTGAGAAATCTACTAAATGACCTGACAAATAACCAAAAGGAATATATGAAGTACATTAAATGTATCTGGTGGCATATAATTATACTAGAGTCAATGTTCAGGGAAACGACAAGTTGTATAGATATATATATATATATATATATATATATATATATTTGCATTATGTCTACAAATACACCAAATAGCTACATTGTCATTGCTACTCTGTTGTCTTTTAATGTTATTGTTTCCTCGATAGCTGTTGTGAAACAAAACCTTAATCTGATTATCATTTCAGGAATGTATTAGTGTGTTACAGTAAGCATATTACACATCTCTCTCTCTCTCTCTCTCTCTCTCTCTCTCTCTATATATATATATATATATATATATATATATATGCTTAAATTGTACATTTTTGACATGCAATTTTCTGGTGCAGACCAAATCTGAATAGCACTCTAGGAATGTGTGAATGTGTCTTGAATAAATAGTATTTGTCTTTATATCGGTCCTATAAGCATATAATTATGTGATTATCTTTCAGCATATGTTAAAAGGTAGGAAATTGGTTTGATATTTTTACCAATGGTAAAAGGAAACTTATTTTTCTGATCTTGGGATTCAATTTAAACTCCTTGTTTATGGTTTCTAAGTGTGGAATCTCCCTAAATGGACCTTTTATGATAAGGAAATCCTCTATTTTTTCAAGCAATGAACCTCTTTTATTGAGTGCATGGTCAGTATACATGTCTTCCTTTGAAATCTGAATAATGCTTTATCAAAAATCTTTTTAGTTGCACCTATGCAAAGTAAACATGTTTTATCTCAGGGTTCAGACTATCTCCACCAGCCTATGCGATTTATCTTGGCAGATGTAATATTTATTAGTTTATTTTGGACCTTATTCTCAGTAAGCATTTTTCTGTCAAATCATTATCTCATTTGTTGTATCATTTTCATGCTTGGAGATCATATCTTTTGGTTGGTAAAGTTAGAGGCATCTGAACCATTTTGAAATGATTTTCATTTACAGGACTGACAATGCGATTAAGAATCATTGGCACAGCTCAGCTAAAAGGAAGATTGCTTCATATTTGGCGTCTGGTTTGCTTGCAGAGCTTCCTGAACTGCCTGGTTTTGATTTACAAATGGTTTCTTTCTCAGGAGTTGAGGTATCTACTCCTATGCCTGCATCTGGGCCATTCATGGAAGAACTATCTAATTTCAATTTACAGTCACCTTGTAAACGTACCAATTTACCAGTTTCAGTGGATAGGGCTGTGACTGCAGAGCAGTGTGGGCACAAAAGGTCAGACATGCATAAAACTACAGACACTTGGAAACTTGGTAATAGATTAGACAATTTGTTCAATACTACTCTTTCACCCATTTCAAAGGCAGACTATTGTATGTTGCTGGCATCAGAGGGGATGCTTCCTTCCACCTCGCATCCCATGTCTGAACTATCAGTCTCTGCATCATCTTATCAACCATGCGAGTTTCCAGATAGTGAAAATATTAGAAGAGGGAATGAATGCTATTTTAGCAGCCCCATAAGACACACCAGTGCTGTGAAAATCTCTGGTGGGGCTGCAACACTATCTGGTGCAGAATGTAGGACACCGGCTTCATATGCATGTCAACAGTCAAGATCCATAGAGCCAGACTTAAGTTCCCCTACTATTCATGGTTTGAACATTAACATGCAGGAGAAGAGGACAAGAAATTTGCCTCTAGGAGTATCTGCTGTAGATGGAATGGTTGCATCAGATATGAAGGATGTTTGTCATCTTGCTCAAGAAAAATCTACGAATTCTAATTTTCCAATCTATGAGGTACCACAACAATGTAACGGGGCTGCTTCATTTATCACTTCTGATGCTATAAGTGGAGGTGGCTGTACTTGCCAGACATGTAGTTCATTTGATTCTCAGCAGATGGTGGCATCAGCCACCAGCTCAATTCATTTCTACCCAGGGGGTTCCGTGAATGAGAAAGAGCCAGAAATGGTGTTGAGAAATGCAGCAAAGAGCTTTACAAGCACTCCGTCCATTTTAAGAAAACGGCCACGTTATGCACCAGCTCCTTTGCAAACAACCAATGATGAGAAAAAGGTGGGTAAGGTGACAGAGAATGAGAAGTTTTGCTCATCTAATGGCTTCCTGGCCTCTCAAGATACACATTTAAAAAATTGCAGCAATGAAACTAATGTTAATGGTGCTTCTCCATTATCAACTGGAAATACTACCCTCATCACTCAACTGAATTGTATTGAAAAGGGAAGTTCATCAGTTGTAAAATTGATAGAGAATGAGCTTGGTTGTTGTGAATTATCTGAAGAGATTGAAATTAATGAAAATTTCTGCGATCTTGATGCTGCAAAACATGCTTCCACATTTGGAGGCAATGATATGCATGTACATGCTGTCAGATATTTAGATCCACCTGAGGAGCAAGCAAACGGTAAAATAGTGCCTGATAATGAAACAGAGGAATTTGCTCTGCTAGATGCTGATGCATTGCATGAGACAGTGAAACCAACTCCATTGCAAAATGTCAGTGCTCATTTCATTTTGACTTGCATAATGTTTCTACTTTGTGCTCTTTACCCATCATTTTGAATTTTAGTACTAGCTATGATAGACAATGAGAAAAACATAATGAAAGGTGACTCTCTTTAGGAAACAACATGCAGTACATTCTAGGAGGTGTTTCCTCTTTGATTTGGCATATATGTGTCACATTCTTCTTCTGGATGATTTTTCATTTGAAGCATTCCTTTTGCCTGAACATGCAAGGAATATCAGCTCTTCTGTTGTCTTTTTTATTCTATTTGGGGATTTTAAGAGCCTTCTCTTGCTGAAGGTTTGGTTAGAAGTTTTTAAGGAGATCATTTGAATTTATTTGCATATCATAACAATGTATGTTCTATGGCAATTAGCTTTTTCACTGTATGTGCTGTTGATTTTGATGTTTATACTTGGAAGCTGCTCCTAATTTTAACATACGTTTTTGGTTTTGTAGATAAAAATATCTGAAGTCCTCGAACAAAACTTGAAAGGCCAGAAATATTGCTGTCCTGCTAGGGACAAAGCTTCAAAATTGGCATTTTGAATGCCTCGAAGATTATTTCAAGTCCCCTACCTGGAAAGAATGTGGAGGTTTCTGATAAATTGATAGAGTTTGAAGGTGATCTTGAATGCATGCCATCAAATTTGTGTGGATCCAAAGATTCAGGGCCAGCTATGGGGACATCAATGTCTCAAACTTCTACGACCACAGCTTCTTCAGGACACGTTAATCATATCTTTAATAACTATTTAGAAAATGACATTTCTGATCTTGACAAATGCAATGTGTATGTTTGTGCTTCACCCCTTCATTTGTCTTTATTTTGTACAACTGTAGTCAATATCTTTTGTTATTTCAGTGCATGAGTATATTTATGGTAACATGATTAGTATCCTCAAATTTTCAGTTCAACTCTGAATAACTCTCTGGTTTATTATCTTCTTAGATATCATACTTGCATGTTTATATTTATGTTCAGTTTGTCAAACTGGAGATGTTCATGATTTAGAATATTGTTGGATTTTGGTTTCTAGCTAAGCATATACTTTGTCAAACTAGATGTATGCAGGATTTAAAATAAATGTTAGATTCTAATTTCTAGTCAGAGATCTATTTCCATTGCAGCTAACCATTGGCAAGGGGAAATAAAAAATTTAGGCTAGTTTTTGATTTTGTCAGTGTGTCGACACTCAATTTTCACTAGGTTCTCTCTCTCTCTCTCTCTCTCATTAATTCTGAATGGTTAAGATCTTCAGCTAGAATCGATGGCAGGTATGTGGTATTATACGGGAAGTGTGCCTGGGTAAAACAATATTTCTCTATGCATGTGTGAATTAGAGTCAAAACATTTAGAGGCGCGTATCTATAAGATTTATTAAAAAGAGGTTTTATAAATATCTGAAATGTTCTCAGTTTCATATCCTTATTTGTGTTCTACTGGGAAGCATGGGTTTGTCCCCCCCCATCGGACCCCCTTGGATACGTAACCGGTATGGATCCGTCCTGGGTACTGTACTGATACATCCTGGGTATGTCTGTGACATACGCGGGATGTACCCGCAGGGTTAGGCAGTGGGGGACTTAAATTTATTTATTTATTTTGACTTGGTCAATGACCAAAAAACGAACCCCAACTGGCGCAAACGTTGAGGATGTCACATTATTTTGAACTTTTCATGTTACGGCATGGAATAGCAGCAAAGCAAAGAGATGCCTGTGCAAGTTTAGAATTCCTGGTCAAGCAACCAAGATGCCATGCCAAATAGCAATTCTCATGGTCACTCTGGATCTCCCGACCCAGACATTGCATTGGATACAAATGCTGATAATCCTATACAAGTTCTTAGATCTCAACGTGATTCTAAACTAGAGATCAATAAAGCAGCTAATGCTACAACAAATATTGATTGAACTCCGGCAATGTCATTCACAGAAATGGATGCACTCAGATGTGGGGAAGACAGGGAAATTAGTGAAAGTAATAAGCCCATTCCAAGGGATAAACATGCAAGTCCAGCCTCAGTTTTAGATTTCTTCACATAGGATTCATCGATGCTCTAGAAATCTCAACCTCTATCTCTGGATTTTCTGAATATCTGATATGCAAATATAAGTCCAAATTTTGACAGAGATATGAAAGCATTTGACTCCTCAGAAATTGACAGAGCAGAGTTTCTAAATTTAAAACTGCGATCCATTCAGAGAAACATTTTGGCTTCATGTTTTTTTAAGCTACTAACGAAGTGCTTAAATACATTCTCATCCTCTTTTTATTTAAAAAAAAAAAAAAAACTAGCCAAAGATTATATTAGGTGGGAATCAAGATTACATATTTGACTATGCCAAGCCTGAAAGCTATTTGCCCAAGCTTGAGCATTATACAAAAGAAGAGCTGAAGAAATAATCATGATTGGGAATCACAATTTAGAATACATCTGATGTCCTCTTGGAGCTTGTTGGACCACCATGTAGGAGGCATGCCATAGCAGAGAAGATCCTTGTTATCTAAGGCCCAGTTCGCCAACCCATCAACAACTTTATTTCTTGCACGGGAATGTGGTGAAATCTAACTTCTTGAAATTTCTGCTGCAATTATTTTATCTTCCAAACCTCTTTAGCAATTCACCAATTGGGAGAGGAGTCGGTTGTATAATTGGATAACAAATTCATAATGATTTGGGAGTCCAATTCAATTTGAATTTTTGCCATCCAATTTTTAGAGCTTGTTGCATGCCTTTGTGAACTGCTTTCACCTCCACAAAATTATTGGTAGTAGTACCCAAATTTTCTGCAAAAAAGAACTGCACATCACCTTCATTGTCTCTGCCAATGCCCCCTATAGCAGCTCTTCCTGGATTCCCTCTAGAAGTTTCATCAATATTCACTTTCCCATAACCCAAAGGAGGTCTATTCCATTGACTTTCTCTGATGGGCCTATGTTTGAGTGGCAACCGGGGTAAAGTGACATCTCAAGGATCCAGAGATAACTGATTGCAGATACACACCCACTCCGGAGACAAAATCTGGGGCAAAGAGATTTTGTGTTTTATACTTTCAGCTATGTTGATTTTGGTTTTCTCCCAGATAAAAGAGCTCTCTCTACTAATTTGCTGGAAAATTCTTCGATTTCTCTCTTTCCAAATATTCCATAGAGTGAGAGAGATGCTATTCAAAGCAATGGAAGAAGATTTTGGCCTCTAGGAAGATTTCGCTGCCAGGCTTTGAAAGTCTCCTCTAGGGATCCAAAGGTATTCCAGTGCAAATTCAACAAAGAAGAGAGATGTTGCCATATAGGAATAACCCAAGGACAAAGGAAAAAAATATGTGAGGAGAATTCTTCGTCCTGTAAACACAAAATGCATCTGAAAGGGCCATACATACCTCTCTTCAAAAGACGGTCCCCTGTTAGAACTCTTCTATGAATAAGGAGCCACACGAAAAAACTAACTTTAGGCCACATACTTGGCTGCCATAATAAGTGTTTAAAGAGAAACCAGAGTGGATGAGGGATATCTACCATCAAGGATGCATAACCAGTAGAGACTGAATAATTACCAGAAGCATCCTGTTCCCATCCCAACGTATCTGGTGATGGTGAAGAAGAAAGAGGATGAGCCTGCAAGGCAATTTGAAGCAAAGCCTGATCATCATGGTCTATTGCAGTGGGCAATTCGGAAATGGTAATCCAATCTTTTCCACTTTCCCAAGGGTGACAAACACTTTTACCATAGTGGGCTACCTTAACCCAACATCTGTTTTGCATTTGCTCCATAATAGGCTTAAGTTGAGGAAATTGGAGAATGAGAGGGGGCTGACCATCCCAAGAATCAGTCCAAAAATTAGCCGATTGACCATTGTTAACAATCCAAAAGAGCTGTTTTTTAATCATTTCTTCTCCCATTCTAATAAACGTTTAGGTAGGAGAACCCTTAAAAGGAAGGGCAGATCTAATAATTGCCTCCGGGGTTATTCTCATCCTCTTTTAATATTATGTCTGCTTTTTTAATTATGCATTATGTGTTGCATGTTATTCCTTTTGTCTTTGCTTTTTCTTGTTATGTAAGTCATTAAGTGTTCTTAAATTCATGCTTTGTCCTGTTATATAAGAGCAGAATGCACAAGCGAAAGTTGTATCTTAATATCTCCGCTTGATGACTTGGACAACATGAGTAGAATGAGTATATATATATATATATATATTAATTTTTTTAATATATATGTATGGACATATGCAAGACGTATCGTACTCGAGGTTTTAAAATCGATGTATCCGCATACCAAACCCATACCCAAACTCGAAGCCGAACCCGTACCCGTATCTTAGGTTCATTATTGGTTTTGTTATTTTGTCTTCTGTGTTTACAATATTGATATTTTAATATTTATTCATGACGAGACCTCATTTCGATAGGATGTCAGAACTTCATGCTTCCTGGAGGGTTTGACCCTCACAAGTCTTTGTCCTTCGCTTGTATGATCACGAATCTCATAGTTTTAGGTTTACCCCATTGTTACATTTCTTTAGTGCATTTTACTTGGATAACTTTTTGTAGTCTAGGGTCCCTCTTCCTTAGTACTTCTCTATTAAAACTGAATGTTCAGTTTGAGTCCCATTGACCTGCATTTGGTCATCTGGGAACATTAATGTAACTTCTCTCTCTCATTCTTTCTGATAATTCTGGAGTGTTTTTGCTGACCAAAGTCATTTCTGACTTCTTTGACAAGTATTGAGATGCTTCAATAAACTGTGTCGGGTTGAAAACTTTGACAGTGCTCCAACAAGTGTCAAATTATCTATGTAAGATGCTGATATGCATTTCAATCTAATGATTTCCTTGAAGCACATTGAAGCTCAATAAACCAAGTTTTGGGCCAGGGGGTTGATATAGGACTGGGATAGACTGGTCTTTGTGGGTGCAAGATCCAGTGCAACAGAAACTATTGAAACAGGCAAGGAAGGAGGAAGCTAGTTGGTCATAGTTGTCATAATGTTTGTCTATCGCTACTAATTATAAATATCTAAAGAGGTCATTGGACCAAGATTGATGGAAACTACAGCTGACCTTGAAACCTAATGCAATGATTGATAGATCTCCATTTTGATATAATGAGCTCTACAATTGGCCAGAAAGACCTAAACAAAAATATTTTTTTATGTTCCCTAGTAATCAAAAGCTTGCTAGGAATTCATACTGTGCTCTCGCTAATGGATAGAATATGATATTCTATTAAACATTGCTGTAAATAATTACTCTTGGCTATCTTTAAGTGGGCTGTCGTGTATCCTATTTCACTCGTATCAAGTTCACATGACATATTTATAGTACCCCATATGGTACTTGGGTTTTAACCACCTAACCTAAGCCAAAACAAGTAATTTAACCTTCGTCACATATCTAACATTAAATATGACCTTATATTTCATGTAATATGAGTATCCTAACATGACTTAGCACAAAATTTGAATGTTGGAGCTCAGTAAAGCAAGTTGTAAAGCATTAATTGCTTACAAGAATCAGACTTCTCTAATAAAGAGTAGATTCTGGATCAGGAGGGTTGGCAAGGAACTGGGACAGACTGGTGTGTGTGTGTGGATTCTGGAAAATCCAGGGAAACAGAAACTATTGAAGCAGAAAAGAAGATGGAGGAAGCTAGATGGTCATAATTGTCATAATGTTTTTCTATTGTTATCTAGTCTAAATATCTAAAGAGGTCTTGGCCCAATCAGACTTCTCTAATAAAGAGTAGATTCTGGATCAGGAGGGTTGGCAAGGAACTGGGACAGACTGGTGTGTGTGTGTGGATTCTGGAAAATCCAGTGAAACAGAAACTATTGAAGCAGAAAAGAAGATGGAGGAAGCTAGATGATCATAGTTGTCATAATGTTTTTCTATTGTTATCTAGTCTAAATATCTAAAGAGGTCATGGGGCCAAGATTGATGGAAACTACAGCTGACCTTAAAACCTAGTGCGATGATTGATAAAGCTCCATTGTGATACAATGAACTCTAAAATTGACCAGAAAAATTGAAACAAAAATATTTTTATATGTTCCCTAGTAATCAAAATCTTGTCAGTAATTCATACTACACTTTTGCTAATGGAGAGAATATGATATTCTATTGAATACTGCTGTAAATATTTACATGTGGCTATCTTCAAATGGGCTGTTGTGTACATGATTCCACCCTATTTCACTCGTATCGATTTCACATGGCATATTTATAGTACTCCATATGGTTATGGGAGTTTAACTGCCTAATATTATCCACACCAAGTAATGTATGTAACCTTGGTCACATGTCTAACATTAAATGTGACCTTATATTTCATGCAGTACAAATATCCTAACACAGCTTAGCGTAAGTTTTGAACGTCGGACCATAATTATCTATATAATTTTTCTGTCACGTCTAAACTTCTAGGTTTGACACTGATGCAGCTTGCCAAGTTCCATCAAGGTGAATCCAAACACAAACATTGTATCAGGCTGTTGTCATGCTAATGCTCTGTTAAGGTTGAGTCCTACCAACACTTGCAGAGTGATCTAGATAATTTTCAGCTGTCAAGGATCCATTAGATTCCGTTATCCCCACAGAGGTAGAGTTCTGCATATGCTGCTAAATTCACCTAGGTCCTAGACAATCGTTCATACTGATGCTACAGAGCTACTCAATCTATCAACGTCTTAACCTGGCTGTTTTTTGATTTTACCTCTTCTACATCTCTGGATTTTTGCAAACTTTATTTGGGCGACTTATCACTATTTCATTTTTTGAGAACATTTAATATTGGCTTCTCTATTTATAGGTATTGCCTTCTAATTTGTAAACCATCCTTTCATGTAAATTATTTAAAAAATACTAACATCAGAATGTTAATAAGTTAGCCTCAATCAGCAGCAACCCCTATTATATACCTGGATTTTTCTTTTCCTCTCACAGTGTTGTTTGATTTATGCAATTGGTAACAATTCTTTTAAAAATTCCATCTTTATCGTCATACAACCTATATGAATTGAGTTATGTTTGAGCGTTGTTGACTACCAATTTTCCTTTAGATACCTTGTTATTCTGAAGTGGCTTTGTGATTTTGTGTCAACTTTATTACAAATAAGTATGCTTGTGTGCTGATTATATAGATGAAAACAATGTATCTTATGTCTTGTTCTTCTTCTTTTCTCTAGGGTGAGGGATAAAGTCAATTTTGGAAACGGTCTTGGAGCCCCTATTATATCAAAGTCATCTACTTGTGACACCTCTTTGTTGGTCGAGATTGGCTCATCAAATCCAGTTACTGAGGTACTTAAAAACTTGATATGTTGTCTTCTTCTCTTTTTATGATGTAAAAGAATAGTTCTTTGTAGCATGAGGGCTTGATATAATACAATTTCTGTATGTGGCTGAATGCATGTGTAAAGTAATCAATAAGAAACAAAGAACTTAATCATATTAATTTCCATGGATGACTAAAGTAGGTCCATGGGGCTTAAAAGTAAACCCAATAACGCTAGCAAGACAGTAAAAAATGAGCACCAATGTCTAAGAAACAAGAGGCTACAACTAAAAGCTAGAAGTATAGCAGTTCACTTGAGTGAGTCTTGTATTGAGTGTACTCTATGTTTTTCTTTACTTGTATAATTGTAAGTGCTTTATTGGTTGTGTTGTAGACATTTTTTTTTGATTCAAAAGAAAAATTATATTAAGAAAAAGAGACTAAAAATATATGAAAGTATTGTCTACCTTCGAGGGGTCCTGAAATAATAAATACAGAGGAATGTTTTGGATAGACTTTACATTAGATCATGATATAAGCTTTACATAGCTATGTCCTGTATAATATTAAAAGGATGAATATCATATCATAATACCTTCAGAAAAGCTATGGGTACCTTTTCTGCTCTTGTTCTTGAGAATTGTCACCATCATTTCTGTTTTATCGAGCAGAGATAAAAATGATATTTTCCTTGATATCTATCTGAATATAGACACGTCCTGTATAATATTAAAAGGATGAATATCATATCATAATACCTTCAGAAAAGCTACGGGTACCTTTTCTGCTCTTGTTCTTGAGAATTGTCACCATCATTTCTGATTTACCGAGAAGAGATAAAAATGATATTTTCCTTGATATCTATCTAAATATAGACACAAGTAGAATAGCTGCTGCTACTATTAGATTCGTTAGCACTGGACAACTGCATAGAACATTCAGGTATTTGCAAAAGCACGAACACAGCTTATAGAGTTTTGAATGGCAGTTTCTGCCGATCTTTCTGAGGGAAGTAAAATAAATTTTTAGAAGCTTTTGTCTATTGCGCTGCTCCTTTCTGTGCTGTGCTTGTAGAAAAGGAAACTGGAAACATATTTACAGTTTGGATGTTGTTTGGAGTACTAGATCTTGGACTTAGAATCATCACCCTGTCATTTGCTCAATTTTTTTGTTAGATGATAGGTTTAGTACCAGGTGGGGCTATCGTTAATGTCCCTTTCTAGGGCTTAAACCAAAAATAAGGGTTTGGCCACAAACCCTAAGAAATCAGATCTGAAAATACACCTACTCCGAACTGAAAATAATTTGATTTTATAACAGCAGATCAAACGATATTAGGTATCAAAATCAACTTAGAACATTAATTAATATCCCTCTAGGGCAGCGAACTGTACCAGCACTTAGGAACAATCATTCACATGCAATATGGACTGAAAATTATCATAGAAATATCCCAAATACTCAATAAAACCAGCAAGATGAAATCTGGAGCAAATATGTATTTTATAAATTTATTTTAAGTGCAAATACAGTTGAAACTTCTAAAATTCATAACTCCATCAATACTTGGAGTTTCAACACAAACCAATGCTCAAAATGATCTTGAAGAGACCAGCTATCCAATGAAAGTGAAATCAGATTTTTCCAACCATGGAAACCCCTCAAAACTGATCCCAAACTTCCTAGGTGGGTTACTCCAAAGAAAGAAGGGTGCCAACATCTTAGAAATGCCCTAGTTGAATTAGAAGTGCCCTATGCATGGATGAATATTCGCTATTCTGAAATCTGCCAATTAAGTCCACTTGTGACTCCCATATGAAGCCACCAATGCAACAAATGAGGGTTTTTCGTCCCCAAGTGTTGTGACTATTGGGGTTTCGTCCCCAATAGGATCCAATGAGGGTTTCATCCTCAAAGTAGAGCCACACCAAAGGTTTTCGTCTTCAGTGGAGAGTAGGGCACACCGTGCACAAACCCAAGATATCAATTTTGAAATAAACATGCATGCCTTCCTTAGGCCATTCGATCCACCTTTATATCCTCCCTTTTTGGCACCAAGAGTCATAAGGGTGACTTTTCCCCCATGACCGACCACTTTAAGTGCATGCTTCTATTTTTAATTTGTCTTTATGAGCTTTCCAAAGCCCAACGACCTGTCCTTAAGAGGGAAAATACAAAAAGAAGCATTAATAGAAATGAAAGAAAACATAAATGAAACCCACATACTTCCCTTGCTCAAATTCTTCTTGGCCATGGGAAGAAAAATGGCAAGAAGTCTTCATTTGGAACTAATTCGAAAAAGGGGACATTATAGTCCTCCCTTCCCAAAATTGCTTTGCCCTCAAGCAATTGCAAACTCATATGCCCAAGTATCATCATGTCAAGGTGAAGGAACATGTTGTAGTGCTCCCATAATTTGGATCCTGTGCTGTTAAATGAAGGAGCTTCAACCCAAACAAACTCATACCTCTATTGCCCCTTTCTTTGCTTGTCATCATCTCATAATTTCCACCCAAATGATGGATTCCCCATACTTCAGTAATGCTGTCCCAAAAATAGCTGTAATTGTGCATTTTTCTCTCAAAAATCAGAATGTAGGTGGCCGGAAACAAAGTATGACAGTCATAAAGCACCTGATTTTTCCCCAATTTGGAGCTATGTTGGTTGAAGTAGTTGTCTTCTTCAGCTGGAACCATCTACCACTATTTTCCAATGATTTAATGACCTCAAAATGATCACTCTTGTAGCTGTTCAAGTTTGAAAACAACAACATAATCGATTTTATCAAAATCAGCAACTTAAAAATGGAACAACAGCTACAAAACTGAAACCTCCTTGCAAAATTAGGAATTGTGAGCATGACAATGACTAAAAACACCTCTCTAAAGGTTGATTTTTTTTTTCCAACATTCATCAATCGAAAAAATTCCATCTTTTGACTGAAAATACTTGCCTACCCACTTGTATGTATGCAAATGAAATCATGTGGTGGCTGATATGAATAATGACAACAAAAAGTCTGAAATTCTGAGCTATAGTTCTCCAAGGTACATTCCTTTTATCACTACTAACCACCCACATACCTTGTTGGTGATCTCTTGCATGAATATTCAACCATGAAGTAGCTCCACCATGCTTATGTTGTGCCACTCCGACATTATACTTGGCTGGAAGTGGACAAAATTGGGAATATTTTGTGAGTCTATCAATCACAACATATAAACAACCCTTACCTTGAACCATGGGCAGCCCGGTGATGAAGACTATGGAAATACTTTCCCATTTTTGAGTGGGAATAGGAAGGGTTGCAAGAGTCCAGTTGGAAATTCATGCCCTGCCTTGTTTTGTTGGCAAACCAAACATTCCCATATGTATTGAAGCACCTCCTCTTTAAGACCTTTCCAAAAGAACCTTCCTCTCACCTTTTCGTGTCTTGAGATAGCCTCGGATGACCAGCCAATGGGGCATCATGAACAACCCTCAATATCTTGTTCTTCACCCTTGATTCGGAAACCAAATAGACTCCATTCTTGTAGAGAATGATCCCATCCATTATTAATGTCCAACACTTTCATCCACAATTTCAATGGGACTGAAAGAAAAACAACATTAGACCCGGGTAGAAACTTATCCCATCCATTATTTTGTATTAAAGACTTCCTCAAAAACAACATTAGTTATCTTATATAAGCTGTAATTAAAGACTTCCAATCAGCGGTTATCTTCGATGGAGTAAAGATAACATCTTTACCAAATACTTGATTTGAGTGGTTTCCGGAATCATACCTTGAAATATCACCTTGCCTTTATCCATGAAGCTCAACTCCATACTTTGGTAGTTGAGAGTGAACTTTCCCAATGAATGTAACCATTGGACCCCAAACACAAGATTTGTATTAGCTATGCCAATCATATAAAGATCATCACATACCTCATGCTCTCCCAATGTGAAAAGGAGTTGGGGACACCTTGTGCATGGCATGGAGTAGCCATCCGCTATCTTGACTGTGAAGCCTTTGAAGTCTTCCACCTTCAAATCCACCTTTGCCCTCAAGCTCTCATCAATGAAACTGTAAGTAGCTCCATTATCAATCAAAATCGTGACTCCTTGTCCATGGAGGGTAGAATCCTTCACAACTTTGTTAGAATACATAATAAATTCAAAACAATCCTCCATCAAATTTCTTTCTAACCATATGCATGGAGTAGCAATATCAAGGACTTCCTCTTTCTTACAATTCAAGGGATCAACTGGAACCCAAACTTTTATGCCCACATAACCTTGCAAGAAAAGATCTATGTGCCATATGTTACTCCACAAGTTCTTCACATCATCACCAATTATACTACAAGGCATCAAACATGACATGTGATCTTTTTAACAAGCTGCCCATAATGACACAAGTATGGCAGCGACATAAGAGGAGATAAAATGTGATTTTTTTCATCATACCTTGGGCTGCCAACAAGGATCCCACCATTTTTTGTTGGTACTTGTTTGGAACATCTCGAAACTCACCCCAAGGTGGTAAACTTCCTCAATTTGCCCATCATTGACTGCTGTTTGGAAATTTCCAGCGAACTGAAAATAATCATGAGGAACCGGAAGTGCCTTTCCTCCATGAACATACCCTTCGTAATGTCATCTTCTTTTCCCTTATGCAAATCTGATCTCTTTTCAACAATTTTCCACAAGCACCCATTAGAAACCAATGAAATATCATTAAATATTAAAGAACTTTTACCTTGGGACACATGCTCCATGATTTCCTTAGGTTCATGCTTCAACCCTTCATCAAATTGTGATGTCTTCATGCTGCTGTTCTGAAAATCAGTCGAGAGCTTTACCTTTGGCAATGGTGATGGGGGCTTCTAGGGCTTCAATGGGTTGTTCCCTCTCAATGCCCAACAACTTCAGTTGTTCTTCCTTCTTTGACTCAAGCTCCACGATTTTCCCTTCTTCAACTTGCATCGTGGGTTCCTTTATGGGTTGTTTCTTCTCCATTACTTGTAGCCCTAGTCTTCTTCTTGTGTAGCCTGTGACCTAGGCTTGGGCCTTGATCTTTCTTTGTTTACTCTCATGAACTTAGAATATGATATGGAATCACGAATCTTCTTCGGAAGAGCCCTAGATACTCCTCATTTCATGTAACGATGTTGTTCACTTTGGAAGGCTGAAAATTATGGATTTCTTTTGAAGAGCTTCTTCCACCATTTGGACCTTGAATGCTATGGATCAGCTGAGCCATTGTGTTGGTCAATCTTTCTTGCCCTAGGGCAAGCTTTTCTAGCCTAGCATCACCAAAAATTCTATCTACCATTTTGATCTTCTTGGAAGGAAACCCTCAGGGGAACATCGACGCTTTGATACGACTGTAATGTCCTTTTCTAGGGTTTAAACCAAAAGTAAGGGTTTGTGGCACCACAAACCCTAAGAAGTCAGATTTTAAAATACACCAACACTGAACTGAAAATAATATTATTTTATAACAGATCCAACAATATTAGAAACCCTAGCAGCGAACTAGAAATCAGCTTAGAACATTAATTAATATCCCTCTAGAGCAGTGAACTATACCAACACTTAGGAACAATCAGTCACATGTAATATGGACTGAAAGTTATCATAGAAATATCCCAAGTACTCAATAAAACCAGCAAGATGAAATCTAGAGCAAATATGTATTTCATAAATTAATTTTTAAGTGCAAATACAACCGAAACTTCTAAAATTCATAACTCCATCAATACTTGGAGTTTCAACACAAATCAATGCTTAAAATGATCTTGAAGAGACCAGCTATCCAATGAAAGTGAAATAAGATTTTTCCAACCATGGAAACCCCCTCAAAACTGATCCCGAACTTCCTGGTGGGTTGCTCCAAAGAAGGAAGGGTGCCAACACCTTAGAAATGCCCTAGTTGAAGTAGAAGTGCCCTATGCACGGATGAATACCTCCCTATTATGAAATCTGCTAATTAAGTCCACTTGTGACTCCTGTATGAAGCCACCAATGCAACAAATGAGGGTTTTCGTATGAGAATATAAGGCATATTTATAAGGTGTCTCATTACAAGTTGGTTGTAACCGGTTGTAACTACATCAACCGTTTTGTAACTTCTTCGTTTATAATAAATAGACGGACACACAATCTCAAATGTGTGCAATCCGCCTTCTCTTCATTTCTTCCTTGTATACGTCTTCTAACAGTGGTATTAGAGCAAGGGCAAGCGAGGAAAGAGAGAAAGGTAGAAAATCTGCCACATTAGGGCACGAAATCTGAAGCATAAGGAGAAAAACGAACACATTTTCATTTTTGATTTTCAATAGAGATCTAGGGCATCGTTGAAGAAGAATTTTGAAGGTCGAAATAAACAAGTCGTACCTGAAGATTTGCAGCAAGGTTAGAAATCTAAGGCTCGCAGTTAGGGCACGAAATCGAAAATCAAAGGCATGTTGTTAGGGCAAGGAGAAAACAGAGTCGCGAATCAGAAAAACAGTCATTTCCAGAATCGCAAATCAGAAAAATAGTCATTTCCGCTGGAAGACAGTCGTTTTTTTGGCACGAAAATACACAAACCAGTCAAAGGAACAATGTCGTTTTTTTCAAAGGAGGGTCACGTTTTTAATAGAAAATGTGTAATCGCGATTTTCAGAGTCAAGGGCATAAAATAGTCTCGGAAATTACCAAAATACAACACTTGCGCTAGGGCACAAAACTGTGCACATCACACTTGCAGCAAAACTTGGTATTTTATTTTATTTATTTCAGAAAATACGTTGTATTTATTTTATTTTATGGAAATTTCAGTAGAAAGATATTTTGGTCTATCTTTTCATACATGGAAAGTGAAAATACAAATGCAACTTATGAATAAAAATTGTGGGATAGTCGTGTTCGAGCCAATGATGTGCTCAAGGGTAAAGTCATATCAAATACAGCCAATAGAGCCATGGTTGAAGACCCACCAGATACAGAAGGTAGTGAGGACAGTGATGAATATGCAATATAAAGATGCTCTAAACTTTAAAGGCAAGAAAGGATACAAAGTAGATGAAGCTCGGTATGGATTGTCGCTCAGATAGTTGGGGAGATTGTGGATCTTGAGAATTATACCCTCACGAGGGTCACGAGACAACTTGATGGAGCTTGTGGATGGTTGTCCAATAATTCGGGAGATCTATGATTCGGGAGTTCAGGGAGGTGGAATCCGGGAACTCGGGAATTCAGCTCGAGAGCTACACCTTTACGAAGGTCATAAAGCAACTTGATGGAGCCCTAC
Organism: Taxus wallichiana var. yunnanensis; assembly: GCA_018340775.1. Classification (NCBI taxonomy): domain Eukaryota; kingdom Viridiplantae; phylum Streptophyta; class Pinopsida; order Cupressales; family Taxaceae; genus Taxus; species Taxus wallichiana. The sequence continues at coordinate 651,866,518 of CM031236.1, forward strand.
CTTATCATAGCATTGCTTTCAAAGTGAAAGTGTCTGAAGATTGCGTAGTTCTATTTTGTTCTAGTTTTGTTAGATTGTTTGTTTTTTTTTTGCTTTATGTAGAATAAGCCTTAAGAGGGGGTATGAGAATATAAGGCTTATTTATAAGGTGTCTCATTACAAGTTGGTTGATGGATAGCTGGTTGAACTACATCAACCGTTTTGTAACTTCTTCGTTATAATAATAAATAGATGGACACACAATCTCAAATGTGTGCAATCCGCCTTCTCTTCATTTCTTCCTTGTATACGTCTTCTAACATTTTGTCCCCAAGTGTTGTGACTATTGAGGGTTTTCGTCCCCAATAGGATCCAATGAGGGTTTCGTCCTCAAAGTAGAGCCACACCAAAGGTTTTCATCTTTAGTGGAGAGTAGTGAAACACCGTGCACAATCCCAAGATTTCAATTTTCGAAATAAACATGCATGCTTTCTTAGGCCATTCGATCCACCTTTATAACTTCCCTTTTTGGCGCCAAGAGTCATAAGGGTGACTTTTTCCCCATGACTTTAAATGCATGTTTCTATTTTTAATTTGTCTTTATGAGCTTTCCAGCCCAGCCAACCTGTCCTTAAGAGGGAAAATACGAAAAAAGCATTAATCGAAATGAAAGAAAACATAAAGGAAACCCACATATACATTACTCAAATTCTTCTTGGCCCTTTGGAAGAAAAAATGGCAAGAAGTCTTCATTTGGAACTAATTCAAAAAAGGGGACATTATATATTGTTCTTTTTAACTTCCTCTTTGAGTTTAGCGTAGGTCATCGGAGAACATGCTTATACGCTTGGATTTTCTTCATATTTTGCTGAAACATTTGTAATGCTCTTTTAAACTTCCTCTCGAGTTTAGCATTGGCCCCAAGGGAACATGTTTGCACTGCCTACATTTTATGCATATTGTGCTGAAATGTTTGTATCTCTTATTGTGGCTTCTGAATCTTTTTCTCTATACACTCGCTGATTGCCATAGTTCAAGTAAAAGTGAGCATTATGGTCTTAGAGCAAAGTGGTTCTTGGAAAAAACAATTTTCGGGCCTCTGTAGGATTTGTATCACGGGCAATTTGAGCCACAAGCAAAGATTGGGAAAGAATTGTTGGTGGGTTGGTAAAGAATGGTTCATCTTCATAAAACCCCCTCTCATGTTGTGTCGGATGTTGGACAATTTGTGAGAAGTGTAATTGGTTATACACTTATACCCCTATTGGAAGCTACGGAAGGAGGATATTACTTCAGGTCCATTTTTTTCGCAATGAGGCTCTGCATGTCATGCATAAGCCCGGGTGTAGGACTCTTTTCAATAACTCATTGTGAATCTTGAAGAATTGAACTTCATCTTTGTATAAAATTATGCAAATATTTTTGTCTCGTGTTATGTTTTAGGCTTGGCTGCAAAAACTTGTGTCGTACTTTTGAACACGTGAATCATATGATTTGTCCTTGGCAATTGGTTTTTCCTAAGTTGCCAAGAAACGGAAACGGGTACGAAACGCGAAACGGCAATTTTCAAAAGACCTTGGATAAAAACGTCGACGGAAATGTCCATACAATATATTATTAAAATAATATATATATATATATATATATATATATATATATATATATATATATATAGTACTCATTTTATAATTGTAGACCATAAGAGATAATTGATAAAGCACTCAAAATATTTCAATTCATTGAAATTTGAACCTCTAAGTTCTAAAGAGTCATCATTCAACATGGTTACAATTTCAATGATTCACATATACAAAATTGATAATAATAATCTAGATTCTAGAATATATCATCTAGATTTCTGATTTCCTCATAATCATCTCCATGTATAGGTGTGAGGTGAGAGCATACATAGAGTTCGAGATGATATTTATAATTTTAAAAAAGAATATATGCTTTTTATTTTAAAAACGCAAAGAAAATGTTACATTTTTTTTTTTTTTAAGCATAGAGTTTTAAAATTACTAAATTAAACCTACATATTGACATCATGATCAATGATCACGAATGATGTGTGCATAATGCACACATCATTCGTGATCATTGATCACATTAACATTTTCTTTAACAAAAAAAAAAACTTGAAAAATACTTGGTTTTTCCTCCTTGAAGTCAATCCCACCTTCCAAATCTGATTTGAAATTCCTCCTTGAAGCCTTTAGCTCTTAGCAACACGTCCTAAACTCTTCCTTCAAGTTGCTCCTTGATGTCTCTTTGCTCTTCACAATGCAAAATGCTAGTTTAATGAAAACTGTATTTAGCAAGAGAAAAATGAGAGTGTGATTTAGAATGGACCCAAGAGGTCATTATATAGCTTTTAGGAAGTGTGTTTAGGAAGTCTAGGTAGTTGTATTAGGGTTAGGGTTCATTTAATGCAAAGTTTTTTCATTTTTTAAAAAGCAAAGTCGGTTTAAAAAAAAAAGCGCAGGAAACGGCCAAAAACGTTTCCGGAAGCGCTGTCTTGCTTTCCGAAATCGCATAGGCATTTCGAGAAGCGTTTTGGCCGTTTCCCCCTGTTTCCTTTACGAAACATTTGAGAAACATTTCTAAGGGGAAACGGGACCCCAGGGTTTCTTGGCATCCTAGGTTTTTCCCCATATGCGGCCATAGATTAACTATTGCTCCTTGATTTATAGATTGTTGTTTGTACCTTTGAATTCTTTAGATGTTTGATGGGTGTTTTAAGTACATGCGTGTGCCTATTCTTTGGATTCTTCAAAATAACCATTGCTTCGTGATGTATAGACTGTTGTTTGTACCTGTGCATTCTTTAGAAATTAATGTGTGTTTTATGTACTGCATGCACTTATTTGTTTTAGTTTGAAATGCGAGATGATGAAAGCATGGTTCATTTGTTTTCTGGATAATCGTGAAAAAGTGGTGGCATTGAAAATTGGAATTTGAAGTCATTAACTTAGCAAATGTACTTATTTTTTGTGGATAAGCAACCTGATTTTTAGTGATTTATGCGTCGCATGAGTTGTCCTCTGTGGTTTGGCATGGAGGTGTGTGGGACCCTGCTGAAGTCAATGGTGTGTCATTCAGAAGGTTTGACATACACTTGGGTTGGCACATGCTAGGTCAGCACATATTGTATTGTGCCACCACGGGAGTGTGTGCAACATCTCATGCCACTGCTGGAATGTGTACAGAATCTGTGGGAGTCTGCAAATCTGTGGATGAGGTTCTAGAGTATTGCAGTCCATTGAGGTGGTACCGCATGAACCACAAGTGTGAAGATAGGCTTGGTGGTGTCACGAGAACCGTTGTTTGTAGATCCACTTGGATCAAATACGATATGGTGTGAAGTGTGTATGCATTGATGCCAATGATCGAGAGTCTAGGAAGTACGTGGTGAATAGACTCACTTAATATACTAAATGTGCTATGGCGAAGAATATACGAAATGACAAAGGGTGAAGGTTTAATCATAGTGATATGAGACGGAAGAAACAATGAGATCAATAGACAACCTGTTTGCTAGAACCGTAAGTTGCAAGTTTATCTTATGCAGTGATTCGTAATACAATGATCCGAGAGCTAGGATTGGTTCTTGTTAAAATATAGAGCTATAGAGCATTGAGGTGGTACCACATGAACCACAAGTTGTGAAGATAGGCTTGGTGGTGTCACGGTAACCGTTGTTTGTAGATCCACTTGGATCAAATACGATATGGTATGAAGTGTGTATGCATTGATGCCAATGATCGAGAGTCTAGGAAGTACGTGGTGAATAGACTCACTTAACATACTAAATGTGCTATGGCGGAAGAATATACGAAATGACAAAGGTGAAGGTTTATTCAGAGTGATATGAGACGGAAGAAACAATGAGATCAATAGACACCGAGCTAGAATCCGTAAGTTGCAAGTTTATCTTATGCGGTGATTCTGCTAATGATTTGAGAGCTAGGATTGGTTAGTGTTAAAATATAGAATTTGTAGAGCATTATATAGAATGTAATGCGGTTTCTAGCGGTTGAAGAAATGTAACCAAACAACCAAATGTAACTAAATGTGACTACCTCTTCCCATGATAAATAAACCTCTGCTGTGTCATTTCAGCAGAGTGCGGTTTGCCTTCTCCGATTTCTTTCTTCTCTTTGCATATTCTAACATTGGTATTAGAGCGATTTACCCGAGGAAGCCCTTGAAGGGTACGGGAGTTTGACATGGAGAATTTGAGGAAGCCCTAACAGGGCATGAATTGGAGGGAGGTTAGGGCATTTGAGGGAAAGAAGCTCGATCTTGAGTTGTTGCTTTGTGTGAAAAAGCTCAATTATTCCTATTCGCCGTTGTTATCTGTCTCTGTTTAGGAGAACTCGTGGGCAATTGATGGAAGGCTGTTTGAAGGCAACTAAGAGAATCGTGGGTTCTGGAACTTGTCATGTGAAGAAAATCCGAGGGCAAAAATACGATGGTTTTACACAAAACCATGGTTCAAAGTCCGTAAGACGTGGTACATGGCATAAAATCGTGGAGCAACGCCATTAAAAAGACAAGGCAAAAGTAAATCGTGGCACAAATGTTTCATCTTTCCCTTCATGAAGCAAAGTTGTGGATGAAACCCTAGTCGCAAATCTTGTTGCAGCAAAGAGCGTGCTAGACCAAGCAAAAACGTGACTATCATGAGGCAAAATTGTGGTTCGAAATAACCATGATGCGCAAATCTTGGCAAAGACGGCAGAGGCAGAGTCGTTTTTTTCCTTCCCTTCTAAAAAGTCGATGGATTAATATTCATTTTTTCCAACAAAGGTATTTACATTGCTTTTGAATAATCAAATTTGGAGGAATAAGTAATAATATTTTAATACAAGCAACTATAGTTGGGTGATTTGCATAATTTAATATTACTTGTTGGAATAAGTAATACTTGGTGGAATAAGTATTATTTTATTGAGTGTGGGCAAAACTATTATTTTATTATTTCCGTTCTTTAGGAATAATAACATGGCAAATATATCACACTTGACTTTGTCGGAGACACAAAAATTAACGGGCACTAATTTCAATGTTTGGAGTCATAAGATTTTAACGGTTGCGGAGTTTCGTGATTGTGATAAAATAATCAAGGGTGATGAAATTCGACCAACGACGAACTTCGAGGATTATGACAAATGTCATAAGGAAGCATTATTACTTCTCAAGTTGTCGGTGTCGGATGATTTGATACCGGAAGTGCGGAATGCCACTGTGGCAAGCACGTTGTGGGCCAGTTTGAGGGATAAATATCAGACGTTAGAAAAGAGTCGGGTTTTATACCTGAAAAATATGCTCTTTTCCATAAAATTACAAGGTGGATCGCTATCTGAGCACCTACTTTAGATGAAAGATCTCCAAGACCAATTGTCTTCCATAAATAAAAAGGTGGACAATGATGATACGGTGGCTTTGGTTCTAAATAGCTCGCTTTCTTTGTATGAGTCATTTGTGGAGGCACTCCATTTAATGGCTGAAAGTCAAACACTCACGTTTGACAAGGTGAGTTTCTACCTATTGCGAAAGGAGCGGAGACAACTTTAGGCAGAATCTAATTGTGACCACTTAGAGAGTGCTCTTATCACTCAGTCAGAGGGAAAGTGGAAACGTCAATCTGGTGAGTCTTCCATTCGGCATCAGGTCACATGTTATTACTATCACAAGGTTGGGCACCTCAAGAAGGATTGTCGGAAGTGGAAGTGTGATCTTTCACAACAGAACAAAAAGCCATGTAATGAGGAACATGTGGCAACAATTACAGAAGAACGGGATTTGGATGACGGGCATGCTCTTTACCGTCTTACGACATCATGCTCGAATGATAGTGGTACCGATTCTTTGGATCATTGACTTTGGTGCGTCTGCACACTTTTCATGTCGTAGGGACTAGTATGTTTCATTTATTGCAAATATTCTGCTTTCAATCAAGTGAGTACTATTGATGGAGAATCACTTGCAATAGAAGGGATAGGAGATATATGCATTGTATTGAATAATGCTCATAAATTGTTGGTACAAAATGTTAGATATGTACCTTCTTTACAAAAGAATCTTCTATCTATTCGTCAATTAATTGAAAATCCCAATATTTCTGTGGATTTCTATGGAAAGAAGTGTGTTGTCTCGATGTGAAACGAGAGAGACGGACAATTTCCCTTGGTATTGGGGAAGGTGGTCCGATGGCTATTGGCTTGTTGATCCGATTTGTGATCAACATGAATGCACGTGTGGAGGACAACTCCACCATTTAGGAAGTGTAGGAGGCTGCAATGCCTTGGGAGGAAGTCATTCCTCGCAAATTTGTTGACTTGGATACAATCAACCTACATGCACCTATTGTGGAGGGAGTATTGTAATGTCCCTCTTTCTCGGATAGTTTGGTCGAAGACCTTTGGCCTGTTTTGTCTACCCGACGACCAAAGGGTGTTTTCAAGGGAGACTTCGGTTTATTAATTTTATTATATTGTGCTAAAAAATAAGTAAAATATCATTAAAACACATAATTAATTAATAGACTGTTTAAGTGACTTTAACTTAGGAAAGTGCATTTAAATAAATTAATAAATTATTTAATGTGCCTTCCTAAGCCAAAAATGTGACTTGGTTGGAAAAAGGAAATAATTAATTATGAGGATTTGGAAAAAGTGTGACTTGTTCCTTTGGAAGGTTTTTTGGCTATAAGGGAAAAATGCGACTTGGGGAAAGGGCATTCAGATTATTATTATTTTTCCCCGGCAGTTAGCACTGAGCTTTTGCAGACAAAATCCAAGGACGGAAACCCTCTGGATTATTCCTCTTGCGGACGGAAACCCCAGGAGCAGTGAGAGAAGTTTCCATTCAGGGATCTTCATGGTATTCACAGGTTTTTATTATTCCAGCAGTTAGACAGAGAAATAAATTGCAGCAGTGGGCATACAAACTTCTTCTAGAGTGGGGCGACTTCTTCTACAGTTGTTTTATGCAGTATCTGAGGTATTTTTCATGATAGATAATTATTGTAATTCCCAGCATCAGATATATATCAAATCGATTTGGTTTGAATCATTTACAGTGGGTTTTTGGACAATCTTTATTATTAATCTATCTGCAGATTTATAATTGTATTGCCGTAATATTTAGCATCAGAAATCATTATTAAATACACGGCTGAATTGTTTATGAAGAAATCTGCTGTTAAACCCTAGGCACCTTTTTTGTATTCACCCGGTTTGCGGGGTTTGTTTTATTTAATTTATCTATGCAGTTTTAGAATGGTGTTCTATGGATCCTTTTGATGTTATCAGTTCAGATTTGAGCCAGAGCAATATATATTTAAAAAAAAAAAAAAAGTATTTAGGCAAAAAGGGGTTTGGGATCTTTCAAGTATCCACTATACCAGGTGTACGGGAGGCGGACATGCCTTGGGAGGATGGATTTCCTCATTCTGAAGAACAATTTGTTGTGGACGAAGACTCCACTATTCCAAATGCACTGACGATGCATGGTGAGATGGCATGCCCAACCACTCACTCAGAGGTCCTTGCTCGAAGGACAGTAGAGCATGAACAATTTGCTCATTGTGTTGTGAAGGATCTTTCCCAATAGAGGGGGATAGATGAGCAAATAGATGAGGAGTTGATTCTCACTCCTACCACTATTGAGACGAAGATGGTTATTTCTCCTACTATTGCGGAGTTGGTTCTAACTCCTACTGCACAAATGGTCACATTTCTCTTATTGAGAAAGTTGGATGAGCACTACACGCGGTTCTTCTTCATTCGACAACCGCAACACAGTCATGGACTGATGATTTTGAAGTACAACCTATGGCACAGTCTGTAGATGTAATGACTAAACATATGGGCTTTAGGAAATTTGTAAAATTTCGGGATAAACTTGGTATTGTTTCCGGTTTAGTCATTAAGAGGGGGTGTTAAAATATAGAGCTATAGAGCATTATATAGAATGTAATGCGGTTCCTAGCAGTTGAAGAGGTTGTAACCAAACAACCAAATGTAACTAAATGTAACTACCTCTTCCTATAATAAATAAACCTCTGCCTGTGTCATTTCAGCAGTGCAGTTTGCCTTCTCTGAGTTCTTTCTTCTCTTTGCATATTCTAACAGTTACAAGACATCTAACCACTATACTTCCTAATCTATCTCTGCATATTTAAAGAATGATGGAATACACTAATATACAAGTGAAGAAGACACAAGGATGGTTGAGGCATTACTAGGATGGCAACCACTCACTTCATGACTGTTCGAACTCCTTGTTTTGTCATTTTCTGTAAACACTGTTGCGAGGCTGTGCAGAATAGTGCTGACATTATCAGAGCTTTGTGTTATCATTGGAGAGGAGTTAGGACTTCTTGGTATGATCATGTATGCTTGGGACGGTTCCAAAGCTGATGGTGAAGATGAAACATGGCGTGAAGTATTGCCATTATACCACGTGTTGATCAAAGGCTTAGATCCTCCTGGATCAAAAGGATAAATATGGTTCTACTTGTGAGCCAACAATTAGCAAATCTTCCTTGTTGCGTATAGAAACAGTAGTTTTCTACGTGTTACAAGATGTCTAACCACTACTATACTTCCTATTTTATCTCTGTGTATTTAAAGAATGCACTAATATACAAATGAAGATGATGAGGGATGGTTGAGCCATTACTAGAATGGTAACTGTTCATGTCATGACTCTTCAAATTCATCATTTTGTCCTTTTCTGGAAACACTGTTGCGAGGCTGTGCAGAACAGTGCTGACATTATTGGAGCTCTGCGTTATCAACAAAGAGGAGATGGGCTTTGTAGTATGACTGTGTATGCTTGGGATGCTCCTGAAGCTGATGGTGAAGGCGAAACATGGCATGGAGTACCGTCGTTATACCACGAGTTGATTGAAGGCTTAGATCTTCATGGATGAAAAGGATACCGATAAATATTTTTCTATTCGTGAGCCAGCAACTAGCAAATCTTATTTATTTACCACGAGTTGATCAAAGGGTTAGAACTGCCAGGATCAAAAGGATAATTTTTTTCCTACTCATGAGCCATCAACTAGCAGATCTTACTTGTTTGTAGAAGCAGTTTTGTATTAGTACCAGAAGATCACATGGTTTGTTCTATGGGTATTGATTGCAGGCGAAATTCCAATAAAGGAATTTACTCATTCTAGGGCCTGAAATTATTCAGGCAAATAAAAGCATTATCGTATAAATAATTGGTTTGAGACATGACCAAGAAAAGGCACTTTGAACATCACGGTGCTGAATTTGAGTTTAATTACAAGTTATCAAATAAAATTAATTCTTAGATGTCCAAACACACCACATAATTCCCTTCATTTTAATTTCCATATACTAGCACTATCTAACTACATTTGATTTTATGTTTAGCCAAAGTGGAAAATTGAGCACTGTTATGGAAAGTCGACAAGTATCCGTATGAATGATGATATGTAGTATATGCCACAAGCCTTTCTGTGTGCAGGCAAGCTACTGGAAAACTGTCTGCCTGCAATTGACATAAGAAAGAAATGACATAGCAGCAATTCAGAAGACATTTTTATTTCTGACCAGGTGGAATACATTATTGTATATTCTGGCATTTGCCTGCTGGGTTATACTTGTCACTCATAACAGTATCAAATACCTTGCCCAATTATTAGTTCAGTTCTCCCCAGTGTTACACAGGGACACGTCCCCTTGATTTTGGTGAGGTCCAGGATGTCTTAAACGTTTCACAGACTTGGAGTGGTTGTCCCCTATTTTCTTATAAATTTTTATGGAGTTTTCTGATGTTTTCACTTCAAGAGAACTGTTATTTTTACCCAAATCATTGAATTCTAATTTCGAAAGTACATAAAAATACATTAATTACAGTTTAAATCCCTAAATTTCATTGAATAGAGTTACAATATTTAAATATTAGTTTTTATATATTATTGTAATATCCATCCCCCTGCCATCGCCAACCCCATCCCTCCATCCTCATATCCCTGAGACTTATGTAGCAATGGTTTTTCCCCATATGCTTTAGGCTCAAAAACATTAACAAAGAGAATAAAGAAGAAAAGTCACTATTGAATGTACATTTTCTGTTTTAGTTTTTCATGTCTCTCTCTGGACTTCAAACCTAATTATAAATCAGTGCTTTGATCAGGAATAAATGAGTAACAATTTCAAACCGACGTATACAGAAACTGTGTTCTAAACAAATGAACGGGAATTTATTAATGAAGTCTGTTCTGAAAGCAGGTTTACTCAGAATTGCCCCCAATGATTGGATATTGACAAAATAACGGAGATACCAGAACAGTTAGGCAAACAAATAAAATTACATGTAGTAAATGGTATGGTTCAGCAAGGAAACTCCAATAATCGTAAATAAGTTCAGAATGGAGACGCTGTTTCATCCAATAGGAGGCAATTTTAAACAAAATAACAAAGCAGTGCAACGTCAGAGTGGTTAATTTAGGCCATGTACCTCAATTTCATAGTGTTATCATACAAGTAAAAAATTGTGAATGTTTTTTCAAATTTTGAAAAACATTGTTTTATTGAGTAAAGTGTATCCTTGAAAATTTTCATTTTGGGACTTAGTCAATTTTCATATTTTTTTGCTCTTGATCGGCTTTATCGCCTGTGGGAAGAACAAGTGGAACTTTTCCTTTTGCTACATTGTTCCTTGTTGTGGCTGATTAGCTGATCGACCTTTCTAATTTTGAGTTAGTCGTTATTTTGATTTGTTCCCATTGGCGAAGTTGGTTGCAGATGGAACGCATGAAACTTTTCCCTCGTTCCCCTTGTTCTCTGATCGGGCAACTTAGTTGACTTTCTAATTATGAGTTGGGCTTTAGTTTGTGTTGAATCGATGGTGGCCACAAGTGGAATGCATGGAACCATTTCAGAGTTCTGTCTAACCTCAGATATGCGACATAAGTGGCGTTTGATAATGTTTAATTGGCTAAAGTGCCTCTCGATGGAACTCACGAAACCCTTCCATAGTTCCATAACGGAGCCGATTCGTCGACTTATCCAAATAAAGTTGTGTTATAAAATGAGTTCCACAGGCTTAAACATTCGCCGATAACAAAACCAAGTCTTTTAAAAATATAATCATTTGTAACTTCCCCAAGGCAAAATTTGAGCTTCGCCTACCCACCCTAGCAGTTTATTACCCCTAGAGCATTTTTCAACCCGTGGAATTCAAAATTGGAGATATATTCGAGAACGCCTTGCTGAGCTCTCCATTTTGATATTCTCTATAAGCATTTTCACCACTGTTTGAGCTGTGGTAAGTAGTTCCTTTGCTGTAACCTCATTTGCCCTTGGTTTGCATAAATATTCCTTCTCTTCACCTAATCATCCCTTGAATTGCTTGATTAAAGTCCAATATTGCCAATATGAAGTTTTATTATGCTGGGTATGAGCCCATTTCTTTCCTTGAAACCACTGTACCTGAAATTGGGGATAATGACATTAAACACATGGATTTGCTAGAATTTTGGACAAGAATGGAAGATGGCAAGAGAACCACATTAGCGAGAGAGGATTTTCAGTAGTGGTCTTGCTCACGCAGTGGATTTCCAAACTCAATACAATGCGCAAACACCGTCTTGGCTTGTGGTCAATGTTTTCATCACTGTTTGAGCTATGGTAAGTAGTTCCTTTGCCGTATCCTCACTTGCTCTTGGTTTGCGAAAAAAATTCCTTCTCTTCACCAAATTATCCCTTGAATTGCCTTATTAAAGTCCAATATTGGCAATATGAAGTTTCATTATGTGCATATGAGTCTGTTTCTTCTCTTGAAACCACTAAACTTGAAATTGGAGACAATAACATTAAACACTTGGATTTTCCGAAATTTTGGACAAGAATGGAAGATGATAGGAGAACTGCATTAGTAGAGAGGATTTTCGGTAGTGGTCTTGCTCATGCAGGTGGATTTCCAAATTGAGTAGAATGTGTAGACACCGTCTTGGCTTGCGCTCAATGTTTTGATGCTCAAACCAAAGAACTGAGAGATCCACAGGGGCAAGTTATTGCTCAACTTGATGCTCAAAATATTGATCTAGCCCTTGGAATTGTTCCCGCCACAGATGCTAAAGTGATAACCTTGAAAATGGCACAAAAGGAGTATGACCTCACACCAAACAAGTATCAATCAATGATTGCCAAATCTTGGCTAATTAAGAAGAAGAAAGGGCCTTCTAAACTTGCCAAAACTCTCTACATGAATGATTTTGTTGAGTAGATATTAGATATGATCACCTTCTTTAGAAAGAGTTACGGGCCTCCCTTCCACCGAGAGAGTTTCACAATTGGATGAATATCTTCATTGACTTGATTTGTGAAGGAAAGCAAGCCTTAAACTAGGGAGAAATCATCCGTGAAAACTTGATGAACCAACTCACCCAGCTGAACAATACCAAGTCATTCTATATGACTTCATACCTGATGTACACCATTGCGGGGCATAGGATCTAGGTTGGTCTTTCTGGGAAAGGGAGACAATTTATCCAAACCTATATATGACCGCCATACTCAATTGACCTATGAGAATAGCAAGAGTCACTTTAGAAGGGTGAAGGATGCATTCACCATGTTCATATTAAGATTATTAGAGGGATGCACTACCTACCAAATCTCCTAGGAGGCCAAGTAGTTAGTATCAATATATGGCAACTTCTTCATCCAATTTCAAAGGTTTTCTTATACCAGGGTTGCAGGATTAAAAGGAATCCCATACAAGATTTCCTATCGACTGCAATGATAAACTTATCCTCATTGAGTTATGCAGCAATTAGATATCCTTTACAATGTTTGTAGGGACAAGAAAGTGCAAGGAATTGGTTTCCCATCACACTTGGCAATTATATTTGCGAGATCAAGTGTTGATGCACGAAACCTTGAAAGAACAATTGCTCCTTTTAACATGCATCCATTTTTTAAAAGACCCTCCTTCGATAAAGAAGAGTTTCATCAACAATAATCTCCGACTCCCCTGCAACATATTCTCATGTGCCTACCATCAAGAGTATTGGGAAGATTATGATGAGTTTGAAGTAAGGAGGAGGTCATTTGCAAGAATGACTTTGCAGCAAATTCAAAGTTTCCAGTTGGATCAAGTTCCAAAAGGTATGATTGATGATGGTTCGAGACCTTTATGAGCTGTATTTGAAAAGTCAATTCAACATACTCCTCTTCCTATGACAAGTTGATCACGAAGGCATAATTCTTAGGTTCGAAATTTGGATTTGGAGGAAATCTGGTTCAAACCGAATTTTTTGAAGGGCCTGGATAAATCCGGTACGGTTCGGTCAAATATTAAAAAAACAAAACCTAAACCTAAACACGTTAACCCCAGACACAGACATCTCATTTTGATTTGGCTGAGCATTTCAGAAGTCGCATTTCGGAGGTCACACGGGAGTCGCAGAGGTCGCAGAAGTCAAAGTCGTGGAAGTGGTCGCATTTCTCCCCACGAAGTTTCTTAAAAGCTTGGGGTCGTTTTTTTAAATGTGAGGTTTGAATTCTATTAAAGCGGTGGATTTGATTTTTTAATATTGCGGTGGGTGGTTTTTAATTAAGTCGGTTTGTTTAGGTAATACGTGGGGTGTGCTTTTTAAAATAGAGAGGGTGGTTTCTTTTAAATTAAAGTGGGATTTTATAATAAAGTAGGTCGGTGGCTTTACATATGGTTAGGAGTTTTTTTTTTTATAAAGGGGGTACATTTTGTTTTTATTAGATTTTAATTTAGTTTTTAGATATAATTTAAATCTGTAAAGGTTTTTAATAATATTTAATTAAATCTTAGTTAAATTATTAGGATCTTTTAATTTTAAATTGGTGGTTAATTTAATTAATTGATCTTAAGGTTTTTAAATTAAATTAACTAATCTTTTTGTCTATATACAATAATATAAATATATAATAATATAAGTATATATATATATTTTTGAATTTTTCCGAGATCTTCGGATTTGATTTTTTTACCCTTCCGAATTTAATCGGATTTCCGAACTGGTAGCTATGATGAGAAGGAGAAAGATAACATTGATGATCTTACACCACCACCGATCACCAAAACCAAGAAATGTTATCAAAAGAAATTGGTAGAGTTCAAGGTATCGAGAAGGTGGTTGCTCCTAAAAGTCATCAGGGCATGCCTTCTTCCTTAGCTTAACAACCTCATAATACAAAAGTTTACATTCGTACTCTAAGAGCTGACCCCGTGCTTGAAGAAGAAGAAAATCCCACCGAGGCCCCTTTGGATAATGTAGATGGAGGAAGTAGATCAAGGCAAAAGTTGACTATAAGAGAGAGCGCTGTATATTCATAGGTATCAGTGAGAGGTCCCTTTTCTTGAAATCATACTTGTGTAAGCCCCTACATTGCATCCTCTCATTCTATATGTGCCTCCTACAAGTTCAATTAAGGCTTTTGTCACTTTGGTACTTCATTCACATGGGTGCATCCTCTTGTTGAAAAGAAGAGGAAATCATATCCGAAAGTGACTGTTCAGGTTTATGATGTTGTGGCCGCTCTCCTCCAAGTTACCCTAGCTCCAAAGAAAGCTAAAGTAAATTCTCGCCTTGTATCAAATTCACTAGGCCAACAGTTTGTTGAAATTGCTAAGCCCATTGTTGACAAAAGCGAAAGTGAAATCTCTTTGGTAGATTATGAATTAACAAGGGTCTTATGGGGAGAAGCTACTACAAAAGGGGATGTACACAATTTGGAAGAGATAGTTTCAAGGGTGATTGAGAGGGTTGAAAAAGGTAAACAAACACAATACTAGTGAGAGGATCGGTGCACACCCTCTCAACTTATATCAAATCCTTTCTCTCCTCGATTTTATCCTAATAGCATCCAGAGGTTCTTTGGCGATTCTTGAGAGACAATGTTTCCGCCACCACTTTCAGGACATTCCTTCCAAGATGTCCCTCTCCGATTCACTGGTTAGGCCCACGGTTCTGTATGGTTCGGAAGGTTGGGGTCCCTCTCTTTTGGACTCAGATTGGGCCACTATTGAGCGTGTTCAGATCCTCATGCTCAGATGTATTATCAGTGCAAAGAATCTGTTCCTCACAACATTATTCTTGCTGAGTTTGGGGCTTGCCCTTTTCGTTTGGAGACCATCTTCAGCCTTGTGTTGTTGTTGCACCGTATTCGGGGGTTTTCTAGCTCTTCCGGGCAGGGACAGGTACATTTATCTTGCCTACTGCTCCTCTGAAGCTATTGCATCCTTAGATCACAGTAGACGATCTCGCTGCTGGTATGCCTGCGTTTCATGCCTTTTTGAGTCCATTGGCATCCAGATGGACCATCTCCCACCCTTCAGTTATTCTCTGGATGCCCCTGCCCACCTCCTACCCAACCAACAGGACCTTCATAGGATAATCAAAGATGATATCTATAGATAGTTCATCCAAAGCACACCTGGACCAACCCCCCGGGGTTGCGTCCGAAGATGTCATTCTATGTGGCACACTTTCTTGAGATCCGTGATGGGGTCATTTTCAGACCCATGTACATTTCCCGGCATTGGTTACAGGTCCTTCGTATCTCTTTGGGTCAGTTTAGAGTGGGCTCACATCGACTTCGTGTTGAGACTGATCATCACTTAGACCGCTCGGAGCGGACTTGCCTGCTTTGCTCTCTCCAGGAGGTTGAAACCGAAGAACACTTCATTTTCAGGTGTCCTGTTTACTATGAGATTCGTGGGCGTTTCCATTGCTTGTTCCGTGAGCTTCCTTCCTTCACAGCTTTCTTCAAATACTATGATCAGAGATGTCTTGCTCTCTACCTTCAGGAGGCCCTCAGGCTTCGGGATAGGCTCCTCCATCCTCCCCTAGACGGATGAATACTAGACTGATCACTTCTTTCTTCCTAGTGCTCTCCCCGGTGAGGGGTGCCAAGCGGCGCTTGGACACGTGTCTGGACCCCTAGTCCAGATCTGTCAGGTCTCGAGACCCCGTTTCTTCCACCCGAGGCTCCTTATCTCAGGCATGTCCCAGGGCCCCTCCGCATAGACAATGACCCACCAGGCTTACTCAGAGGCACCGCCTCCCTCCCGGACACCGGCTCCCCAGGCATTCTATAGTCTCAGCTTCTGGTCATCGGCGCACTGCGAGTTACTCCCATCCGGCCTTGAGTGTTAGGTGATGTTGTGGGGGTGTTGCTCCTTCCGTCTCCCGCACCATCATCTTTTTCTTCTTTGTTTCTGGTTTCTCGGCCTCTGTTGTTTCCTTCTCTTCCTCTCCTTCTCTCATTGTATTTCGGGCGACCCGTTTGGGTCCTCTTGCTGGGTTGGTTTGCTTTGTACTCTGCAGTCCCATTGACCTACTTTTGTGGTCATGTGTTGGACATTAATAATATTATCTTATCTACTTTGGTATGAGAAATTGACACTAAGGCCATTATTAAAATCCATAAGCACACACATGGGTTCAAAATTATGGAAGCCTGGATTGAAACGTTAGTAATGAATGACTTGAAATTCATAGATGAAAGCTACAAAGTCTATGTTGGAAGCTCAACAAAGATTGAATTCTGAGATAGAGAATGTAGAATAGGAAGTCAACTTGTAGGCAGGCTCGACGCAAAATTTGAGAATGATGGCTCTAATTGATGAGAAAATTCTCCTTTCCGAGAAGATTTTTGATGATTCAAACAATAATTTATCACAGGTTTGGTCTTGCAGTGTTGAATGGCGGATCAAAGTATTGGAAGAAAGTTTAGTAGACCTTCAGTCTTATGTACAGAAGAGTGAGGCTTTAAAAGCTGAAATCTTTGCAGATATGAAGGCTCTTCATTGTGATCTCTTTCAAGATAATTCTTCAGATCTCAACACAGTAAATATTATCAAAAAGCAATTCAGCAAGCTCATCAAGGAAGAACTTTTTGGTGCTGATAATTTCAATCAAGAGAAGATGGATGAAATTTCTGAGCTGCATAATGTAGTGATAGAGGCCTCCAAAAACTTGGCCCAATTCGGAGGTACTGGTGCTAAAATGTTAAATACTATGGGGACTTGGCTCAACAATCTCTCCAATACCATAATTCCAAAAGAAAGAGAAGTAGGAGCAGTGACCAGATTCAAGATGCATGTGCTAAAATTGAAAGTTCCTGTTTCTTCCCAGCCCTCCTAGTCTTCCATTCATGAGCAACTTTTTTATTTTTGCGTTGTACTTATTGAATTTCTTTTCCTAAAATTATAAAAGTCGCTCAAGTGACTTATATGTTGAAACATAAGATGTAAAAGTAACTAAAGATTACTAAGAGGTAGTTATAGCCCCTCTCTTCTATAAAAGGAGGATCTTTCTATTGTCAGTGGTTGTTGGTATTTTCTTGAAACAATATACAAAAGAAAGCTTTCTTTCTCTCCCATCTTTTAATTCTCTGTTTCCCGAAAACTGTACATTTTATGCAAATGGAATATTAAACTTTGAGTTCATTTTTTCTCTCAGAAAAGTGCCGAACTTTGTGTCCGCATGTATCTAGATCAGATCAATTCATTTAGGGTTTTTTCTTGAGCAATGGATGATTATTTTTTGTTATGAAATGTTACAGTTTTCTCTTATTATTGACATGCAGGAGTAGTTAAATATTCGAATCTGCTTTTTCAAAAGTGCAGTCCCCTTTCCTTCTCTTAATTTATGTTCTCTTCCCTTTCCCTTTTCTGGAAATATCAGCAAAATGGGATTAGAACCTCAACATCAAGATAGCTTATTGTAAATATTGTGAATAATCTTTTGTTTTCTATTTTAGTTTTCAATAAGGGAACCTCCCCAATAATAGAGGGACTTCCAGTCCCCTGAATTGTTGTAGAATTCCTATTTTATCTTGTACGAAATATTCTACCAACACATTGTATACCATAGTAAGGAGAAAATTATAGTTGTATTAATTTTAATGCAAGTTGTCTCGAGTATTTTTGGCTTCAAAATATATATATTTTTATATGGTGAAATAATATTTTGAGAGCTCTTGTGAGAAGGTTAGGAAAGGTAGTCCATAGTTCCCATATTTTACTGAATCTGGTCCAAATCGCTTTGAATTATGATTTTTCAGATTCATCCTAAGTTATCAACATGGGTTTTGGTACGGGGTTTTCGGTTTTTTCTACCCTACGTAGGGTATATCTTGGGTATATCCGTACAAACAAATAATAAAACATATAAAAAACATTACTGAATTTTGCTGGATCTGGTCCAAATCGCGTTGGATTATGATTTTTCAGATATATCCTAAGTTATTGGCATGGGTTTGGGTACGGGGGTTTGCCGCTTTTTTGACCCTATGTGGCTTGGGTATCTTTGTACAAACAAATAATAAAAACAATGTAAACAATATTACAAATACAAAAACTATGGAGAAAATAAACAAAATTAAACAACAATTTCAATGTTACATTCATTAAGAAAACAAAAAACAGTACCGATAATCGCTAATTGAAAATAGTAAATGAGTCATGACATACATTACAGGTTGGGTACTCCGTAATGTAGGATCATATATATCAAATGAATGCGATCCGATATGGATATTTTTTTGTTTACAAGTTAAAAACATCAATTCTTTTGCAAACCCACGTCCCGACCACCTTTCGCATCTTAGCTCAACAATTAAAATTTTAGGTATGTTTATGCTATATTTTTTTTTACAAATCGGCTTTACATTTTCTTTGGAATTTCGGACTTCCCTCTCTTGCACAAATCGTTGTTTCCAAACTTGGTAAGTATGCTTATTCTATGCCCATCTTCCACTTACCATCATTCAATGTTTTAAGAACCGGTTAAACCAAAACTCGAACCGTCCGGTTTGACCGGTTTGATATTTTTTTGCATGAACCGGTTGATAAACCGGATCGGTTGACCGATTCGGTACAACAGATCAAACAGCCTGGTTTCCTATGGACCGCCAAGTCGTGTCAATACGCAGGTATACAATGTTGTTTTTAAAAACTACGTTTTTTAATTAAAATTTCTACTTTTATTACAACCTAAACCCTAATTTATTACTATATAGAACCCCCACATTCACCTCACACCTCTCTCATTGAGCATTTGTGAGTAAAAAAATTTAAGTATAGTTTTTGAGTGAGCTTGTGGGCTCTTTGTGGTGATATTGGCATCCATATAAAGACTTCCTCACTTCTATTTGTGAGCACCTCTCTCATTTGTAAGGATTTGGAGGCTTGGGGCAACATTGAAGAGTGTTGATTTGGAGTGAGCTTGGGGTTTGTTTGGCATTGCTTGTGGGCTCTTTGTGGTGGTCTTGACATCTACATTTGGAGGGTGCAGCCCATATACAAGCTTGGAGTGTTTCTTGACCTCATTTGTGTGCACATTGAAAGGTATGTTAAGTTTTAAACTTGCCCCTATTTTTAAATCTTATTAAATAGGAAATCTGAAATATATATTTTTGTTTTTATTTTCAGATTTCTTTGCATTTGCAATGGCCCCCAAGTTAAAGACCCTACATGGAACCATGTTGACATAGTTGATAATCAAGTATTTTGTAAATATTGTAAGAAACACATCAAGGGGGCATTCATAGGTTGAAACAACACTTGGCTGGTCAAAGAGGCCAAGTTTCCCCATGTGATGCACCGGATATTGATGCCATTAGATTGGAAATGATAAACTTGCTTGAGAAACATAAAGAAGAGAAGGCTAGGCAAAAAGAGATGGATGCTGAAATAGGGAGGAGGCAACATGCCATGGCCCAAACAAGTGTTGAAGGCTTTTGCTCTGATAACCATGCCAACAGAAAATAAACCCACCTTAGATAACCATTGGAAGAAACAACTTTCGAATACATTGCTAGATGGTGGTATGATGTAGATATCCCTTTCGATGCTACCCGCTCACCTTATTAGCAACCTATGTTTGTTTCCATTGTTGTTGTCGGTAAGGGCTTCAAAGGCCCTAGTATGCATGACTTGAGAGGATCTCTTTTGCAGAAAGAAGTTGCATCCATAGATGAATATTTGAAGAGTTGTAAATTATCATGGGCCAAAATAGGATGTACTATTATGTCAGATGGGTGGAGTGATGGCAAGAACCACACCATAATAAATTTTCTTGCCTCTTGTCCACAAGGAACTATGTTTTTGAAATCAGTTGATGCATTTGATAGGGTGAAAGATGCAAATTTGTTGTTTGAGCTTTTGGATGAGGTTTTTGTAGAGGTAGGGGTGGAAAATGTTGTACAAATCATCACAGATAACTATGTTCTTGCTGGTAAGATGTTAGAGACTAAACATAAAACAATATTTTGGACTCCATGTGTTGCACATTGCATAGACCTCATGCTTGAGGATATAGGAAAACAAGATTGGATCAAGAACACTGTAGAGCATGCCAAAAGCATCACAAAATACATCTACAATCACTCATGGGTATTGAACCTAATGAGGAAAAACATTGAAGGCAGAGAACTTGTTAGGCCAACCATCACGAGATTTGCAACAAACTTCCTCATGTTGCAATCTCTTCTTTCCCAAGCACAAAACTTGAAAAATATGTTTTCAAGTGATGAATGGAATGCATCAAAGTGGAGCCGCAAACAAGATGGGAAAGACACAAAGAAGAAAGTTTTTGACAATTTATTTTGGAAAAAAACAAAGGTTGTGAAAATTGTTGAGCCTCTTGTTAAGGTGTTGCGGTTGGTGGATGGGAAAAAATAGCCATGGGCTACATTTATGAGGCTATGGATCAAGCAAAGGAGCAGATAAGGGCAACATACAACGATAGGGCAACTTAGTATGGACATATATGGGAGATTATAGATAATAGATGGAACAATCAACTCCATCGCCCTATACATGCAACTAAATATTTCTTGAACCGAAAATATCATTATAGAGCTCAGCTTGGAGAAGATCAAACAGGAGAAGTCAAAAATGGTTTGTACGAGTGCCTAGAGCGCATGGTCCTTGATGAGAGGCAACAACTTGAAGTTCACCGACAGATCAATTTCTTTAGCAGAGCCAGAAGTGCCTTTGGGAAAAACCTTGTAAAAATTGCAAGAGATGTGGATGAACCAAGTAAGCAATTCTAAGTTTTTTGAAGTTCATTTGATTAAACTTTATAATGAATAATCATGAATTTTTAACATAAGACACAATCTAATTTGTTGAATTACGTTTTAAGTTATAAGTTTTACTTTTAATTTTTAACTTTGTTTTTTATCGTCATTGTTTAATAATTAAACATTTACATTTTTTATTGCAGCACATTGGTGGGATTCATCGGTAGTCAATGTCCTCAATTGCAAAAATTTGCGATTCGGACCTTGAGCCAAACTTGCAGTGCTTCTGGGTGAGAGCACAACTGGTCCATCTTTGAGCGGATTCACACAAAGAAGAGAAACCGTTTGGAACAACGACGGTTAAATGATCTTGTCTTTGTGCAATACAACCTTCGGCTAAGGCGCAACCAGTTGTTGAACCAAAGACCTGATACAAATCCCATTGTCTTGGATGATATAGATCCAACCTCAGATTGGGTAGAGGAGAGTTGGGCAAGGTTTGATCCCGATGACTTGGGGTGGATGGGTTTGGATCAGGGTGATGAGCCATTAGTAGCATCACCACGAGACATGGCGAGCAATAGTCTCATTTGTACATCGCTTGGTGCAATATAGTTGTTTGCAGATGTCGTTGAGGATTTGGATGAGTTCGAGTTAGAGGAACATGATGATATTGATGAGGATGAGCCTGAGGATCCAATTTTCAGCAGTGGTGCAAAGTTTGATGATTGATGATTGATGTCGTATAGTTTCTTCTCCGCTTTCCTTCCCCCTCTGACTCATTATCCCCCGTCTGTGGGGGTTTTGTTTTCTTGGGGTTTTTCTTGTTCTTCTCTTTTTCTCTCTTCTGTTCTCGGGAACTCGTTTTGAGTCTTCCCCACTTGCACTTTGTATATTGTTTGGACTGCAGTCCCATTGACCTACTTCTGTGGTCATTCGTTGGACATTAATATATTTATCTTTATCTTTATCTTATCTAGAGTTTTGTAACTTGTAGTATCAATGATCATAGCATGTTGTTTTTTTGGAGTCTTGGACTATAGAGGCCATTTAGAGCCTCATTATTTATGTATTTTGTTTCGGAATCTCATATATGATATATGTATTGTGTATTGGACTTGGAGTTTGTGCCATTTTTCTATAAACACCTTTCTTACATATATACATGAGCAAGCTTTGCATATTTTGTGTGTAATTGTTGGAATCATGGTTTCTAATCTTTCAAATATATTGTTTTCATTAAAAATATAAATTATGTGTTTTTTAGTAAACCGGTTCATAAAGTTTGAACCGGTTCGGTTCCGCTCCGGTCCAACACTCGACCGATTCTCGAGTCCGGTTCCGATTTTTAAAACATTGCCATCATTATTAGGTACTAACACAATAGGTGGAAAACTGAATGGAAAAGAGCTTGGGTGAATCACTCCTTGGTCCTCACTTCATTTAACATAAAGATTGATTACCTATATGAACACAATGTTTGGATATGGAGAGAGAAATAACTGATTCTCATTCTGCACCTCTCTTTTCATAGGAAAATCCCTTGGTTCTTGGAACTTCTTGAATGTTTAGATCAGCCCATCCAATTATTGCCTTTACTCCTTGGTGCAACTTTCTTTAGAAGCTTCTACCTCTGTTACACCCCCAAATATTCTATTTTGTTAATTATAATTACTAAGGGTATGCAATGGAGTGCATAACCTTAATGTTTCATTCATTAGTTCTAAATGTTCTCTTAAGCCAACCTAATTACGATGAAGAGATTTGACCCTACCTGATTATGTCTATAAATAAGGAGAGCGAGGCTCTCCAAAATCATGATAAGTCATATTGAGGAACTGCCATTATCATTTTGATTTCTGGGGTTGGCCCTATGAAGTGGTCTTATTATTTGGTATGTTGCATTTATCTTAAGAAATATTCTGACTAGTGGTATCAGAGCATCGATCTGGGCAACACATTTTTTTCACCATATCTCCCTAACTATTGCAAAATTTTCAGTGATTTTTTTCAAGGAAGTTGGGGATTGCGGCAAGGAAACTTCAGTTTGAATTTTAGCCTTCAATCATTTGTTTTTCTTGATTTATTGCAATTATAATGCTTTGAAAAAATCGCTCCATAGGCTGCTATTTTATGAGTTTTTTTTTCAGATTTTTGTTTTTGTTTAGGAAAGCTCATAAAAATTTAGGTAAGGTCTATTCTTTATAATTTCAGATTTGAGGCCAAATACTATTTGCAATTCGCTGGTCAAAATTTGTTAAAGGTGGAACATCTAATCCATGTATAACTCATGTTTTACATTTTTATGATCACCACTCACTTTGGATAATTACCTCCCTAGCTTGAGAAAGAATTAATAGTTAGGAAAACAACCACATCATCATCCATGTCATCCTCTCAATATTTTGAACTAGACTTTCATGCAACCACCGACTCTCTTTATTGTTTACCACTTAAAGTCGAGGGAAACATTTGTATGGGTCAGGAAATTGTGGCAACTTCATCAACGACAATATGTTTGCACCATTTTCCATAGTTTGTGTTTTAAATTTTTATGGTTACAACTTGCTTTGTATACTTTCCTCCCGGCTTGAGCAAAAATCAATAGCTAGGAAAACAACCACATCATCATCCAAGTCATTCTCTCAACCTTTGAATCTCTTTTTACCCACCACCAAAAGTTGAATGAAACATTCCTCCGGGTTGTGAAACTATTGTAACTTCTATCGAGAATAATGTGTTTTTCCTATTTTCCATATCTTTAAACAATGGTGTGGATAGTTTGGGGCCTTGGGCCATTGCCAACCATTCATATACAACCAAACCACCCAAGTGTGCCCTAAACATGATCTATTGGCGGATTTGAAGCCCCAAAATAATAGCTTCATGGATTTGTGCCAATGCTAGCCATTCATTCACAATAAACCAAAGCTGGAGTGCACAATCTAAAAAAATTAAACCAAGGGACAAGGCAGCCTTCAGGTCCAAAATTGAACCTAACCAAACTAAACATCCTCAATTTTGATGGTATGGATGTCGCTTCATGGATAAGTCTCATGGAGTAGTATTTTAAGTTTCTTAATATCCCAAAAATATAATGATTGATATAGCTTCACTACATCTAGACTTCAAATTTTATCGGTGGTACTAGTGATTGATAAGTGACAAGGAATGTTCTTAGTTGGAAAGAATTTACTAATGACTTAGCAACCCACTTTGAGCAACCATGGAAAGGAGGGTATTTCACCCGGTTAACATATATGAAAAATAGGATATTTAGCCGAATTTAATGCCGAGCGTATGAGACTAGGGATTTGGACCCCAAATGCAACACCTTATCAACGACGATTCTGCATTAATGGACTTAATGACCAATTTAAGCTTGGTGTTCATTTGTTGGAACCTTGTACAATTAGGAAAGCTATGCAACAAACACTACACATTGAGCAATGAAACTCTATTACTTGAAGATTCATGCTAGTTGACACTACTAAATGGAGAGAAAAATTTGGACTATTTTGTTGATAGAAGTGGCCAACTCAACTAAACCAAGTCAAATTACAAAGCTCTCTCTGCAACAAGAGGTAGAGAATAGAAAAGAGAGGCTGTGTTGGCATTGTAACCACAAATGGTCTAGAGGTCATAAGTATACCAATGGTGAGAAACAATTTATGATGATTGAGAACGAGGAGGCTGTGGAAGAGGACAAAGTAATTGTAGAGGAACTTGTGTAGAGCAAGGGTATGAGCATTTTGTAGAGGAGAAAAACCCCAATATCTCCCCGCATGCATTAAATGGGATAAACACACCACAAACACTCAAAGTGCTTGGTTATATCTAGAAGAGGAATGTGACAATGTCGGTAGATACAAGAGGTAGTACACAACTTTATTGAAGAAGATTAGTTAGTGAACTCAACTATACATTAAATGGGTTTAAACACACCACTAAAACTCAAAGTGCTTGGTTATATCTAGAAGAGGAAGGTGGCAAAGTGTTGGTAGATATAAGATACAAGTAGTACACACATTTTTATTAAATAAGATTAGCTAATGAACTCAATCACTTTCTATATCTGGTCTCAAATTTTTAGGTTATGATTGCCAATGGGAAGAAATTCTCATGTGGTGGTAAATGTCATCATATCAAACTTTCATTTGAGAGTATCAATTGGATTCGAAATGTTTGCCATCCCACTTGGGGACGTAGATGCGTTTTGGGAGATGGCATAAATAGTTAGGCACAACGTCCTTCAATTTTAGGATTTATGCATGACTTTCGGTTCAAATGGGAAAAAGTACAAATTTGTTGGGGTGCGATCAACACCAAGCCGAATAATCAGATCTCATATGATGGAGCAATTTCTCAAAAAAGGATTGTCAAAACTAAATATCTTAGATGCACACGATAAGGAAGCTCTGCATCCATTAGAGCTTCGAGGGCTCATTCACCATCATCACGAGTTTTACAAGAACCTGATTTCCTACCTCTTATCGAGATCATGACCATGCAAATGAAGTGAGGGTGGGGAAGTTCATCATGGAAACTATGGAAGTTATCGAGAAACCTATGAAGTAGTTGCGTAACCGATCCATTCCCGAATTTTTAGTCAAGTGGAAGAATCTTCCCATCGATGTTGGAACATAGGATGATGTTGAGTTTGTGCACCTCCATCCAGAGTTATTGTGTTGAGGAAACCCTTCTTTGAAGGGTAAGGGCATGTTATGCCCATAATATTCTATCTTCCGTTTTTGATTTTTAAATGTTTTTGACGAGCTTTGAACCGGGGGTTGGGGGTCCCACCCATACAACATAGAAGAAAATAAGTATATAGCTAGCCAAGCAAATTACGAGCCAGGATAAGTTTAGCAACTGAATCCATAAACAAAAACCATGGCCAAAACAAGGGGCCGGATGAGGAGACAAAACAAAAACCAACTAAAACAAAACTACTAATTGTCGAGATAATTCGATGGCAGCCGGACTGGATCCATCGAATCATTAACCTCTTTTTCCCTCCCGAGTGCCCGAGACGCCAACTTGAGCGATCTTGCGAGAGGAAGGAAAAGGAGGACCATGCTTGGGTGTGAAAACCTTCAAGCCAATTCGGCAGAGGGCCAATAGGATCAGCCAAGGCCATGGCGTTGATAGCTGGAATACGAGCCGGATCAGCACCCTTAGTTCTGCAAACGGAATGTACGTAAACAACGAACTACAACAATCGATTATGTCGGTGCTCCATCTCTTGAAGGAAGCCCTTATCCACCCAAGGGAAAGAACCGAAGCCCGAGGCTAGTGAGAAGATAAAGGCAACTCAAATCTTTTCCACAACTTCTTCTAACCCTACAGTGACGCTGGGCAAGAAAATGTCCTGCAATGGCAAGGACGGTGGGTTTATCCGGCTTTAGGAGCAAGAGCTTTGGCCACCGAGAAGAGCTTTGGCCTCGGCGGCATTGCAAGTGCCATTAACTAACTTGAAAGATCCAACACTTAAACATTTTCCCATGGAGTTCCTAATCACACATCCCGCCCTTGATTTTCTAGGGTTACCTTAAGAGGCCCCGTCGAAGTTCAATTTGCAGAAGCCATGGCGGAATATTCTATCTTCTTAAGTGTTATTGAGTGAAGCACTTAACATTATTGTTTCTTTCATTAGTTTTAAATATTTCGTTAGGCCGACCCGATTAGGATAAATTGGCATGGCCTTACCTTATTATGTCTATAATAACAAGAGCAAGGCTCTTCCAAATCACATGATAAAAAATCATAAATTGTAATATCCCTTATAGGACAGATCTATAAAATTCTGGTTTTCCCTTGAAACCCTTATGACAAAAACACTGAAAACTGATTTTTAATTCACAACCACAATATATCAATTTGTAAAAATAGAAAACACCTTGATAAATATCTGGAAATGGATATTTCACTTAACCCAAGTACAATGAACCAACAAACAACAATTCTAGAATTTATTTTATTTTATTTTTCCAACTGAAAATAAGCAACAAGTACAAATGGCTCCAGCTGGTTGCAAATGATGCCCTAGGGCAGATCATGACTTGGTGCAAACCCTAGCACCCACTGCACCTTAGATTGCAGCTGTAATGGCTTCCAAAGGGGGTCGTTCAACTCCTCAAGGTGTTCGCCCAACCCTAGGAGGGCTCCAAAATTCTCCAACAACCCACCCAAATGAAATCCCAACTGATTGGTGGCTGCCCTAGCTATAGAAATTTTGAAAATTTCTGGAAACTGCCCTGAAGTGTGCCCTAGCTGCTAAATCAGGTCTGAAAATGAAGATCCTTGATTGAAGCACAAATGTAACCCCTGTAATGGAGTCACCTCTAAAGATTTGGAGGGTTTTCATCCTCAAATCTGCAGATTAGGAGGGTTTTTTCGTCCTCTAACCTTGTTGCAATGGAGGGTTTCTGTCCCCTAACATTGATATTGCTTTATCAAAAGTGACATTTAATAATAATAAAACATAAGTGTCTTTTATAAAGTTACTTTTCGATACTTAAGTTATATTATTAATTTATTATACTTTATTTAAAAGGGGACATGACATAAATCATATTAAGGAACATCCTTCCAATATTATTCTGATTTTTTGGAGGTTGGATTCTTTTGAAGTGTTCTTTATTTGGAGGTTGGCTTCTTGAAGTGGTCTTTATTTGTGTGTTTCTGCATTTATCTTAAAGAAATATCTTAACAACCTCAACCTGCCCACCTTCTTGCTTGGGTTTCAATAGTGGCAACACAAGCTTCTTGCTTGTGTTGATCAAACTTTTGGCTTCATTTGCGGTCATTCTTCATGATGATGCGGTATTTTATTTCTCTCATGAAGACTGCATCTCTATCCGTATGTATGGGCTGCCAAATACAATTTCATATATGTCAAGAAGCACCACATCACACTACTTATCAAAATTAGCAGCCACAACAAATCTGATTTTACATTACCTATTGGATCACAATTCTGTACACTCGAGCCATTGCAATGAGTGATTTTTGTATTTTTTCGGCCTAAGGTTTTACACGAACACTATGGAAATCAAATTTAGTTATGACCAGAATGAAAGAGCTCATCAACTCTCAAATTCTTGACTTGGATTTCTAAGTGAAATAGCTTTTCTTGCTCTTCATTGTGCTTTGCTTCATCTTTATTCCTTGCTGTACCATAAATGGAGCTACATATTGACTTCTCTTCTGCAACTAAATTACATTCCACTTCTTGTACCTCTATTTGATTTAACCCTAGTTTCCTTCACTAAAACTCAAGTATACACTTAGATAACAAAGAGGGTTTTGTGTGTGGTTGAGTTGGACTGCCCTTGGTAACCCTCGTGTTGATTCTGGTCAAACACTACATTACATTTGCCCAAATGATGGGCTCAAACTCCGTGTAGTTCTTTTAGTGCATGTGCAAGAGTGAATTCAAGCCTAGGGTGCACTTCCCTATGGTTGCCTTTGTGTTTAACACCAATCACACGCTAGATAGATATAATTCAGATGTAACCCCTGTAGAAGTCCGAATAGAATGCTAAAGTAATCCCCTTGAAATAATTTTGGAAGTGGCGCTTGCATGTAGATGCTTGATAGTGTGCTTGACTTGACTTGGCTTGGTCTCCTCTTAACCTAGTTTTGAGTGCTTCAGACTTGCATAGAGGCTGCTCCTAATGTTTGCTTTTGAATTA
Source organism: Taxus wallichiana var. yunnanensis (assembly GCA_018340775.1). Lineage (NCBI taxonomy): Eukaryota > Viridiplantae > Streptophyta > Pinopsida > Cupressales > Taxaceae > Taxus > Taxus wallichiana. The sequence goes on from CM031236.1 coordinate 651,895,256, forward strand.
AGGAATATTAGGCGGCTTTGCTCGAGATTTGATAGATATTGCTAGAAGAGTCCTTAAGATTTCTAGGCGAGTGTTAGGTGAATAAATGAGTATGCTTAAATTTTTATTTATATTGTTTCATGGGATATACTTTGCACTAAGGCCAACCTAGGAAGGGAATAAAGATAAACATAAGAAGATTTGACCATTGTTCCACATAAGACAACCATAGAACTAATTAAGGAAGATTAGGGCAACTTTGCTTGAGGTTTGATAGATATTGCTAGAGGAGCTCTTGAGAATGCTAGGTGCGTAAATGAGTATGGTTAGCTTGTATTTATATTGTTCCATGGGAATACTTTCGCACTAAGGCCAACCTAGGGGGAATAAAGATAAACATAAGAAGATTCAACTATCGGTCCACATAAGACAAAACCGTAGAACAAATGATAGAACTGTATGTTTCTGTCCAACTAGATGATTCAAATTTAATGGCCATATAGGAGATTTATCCCTCTAGGAACCGGGTCAATGTTATACGAGGCCAAACCCTAGGGGTTGGTAAGGTTGTGTAAGATTAATAAGCGAATTCACCAAATGATTTAACCCTGATTTGAGTGGATGACGCTATTAAATTAGGATTTGAATATAGAAATGATGTATATTCATGTTGAGTTCACGAAATGATTTAACCCTAGTTTCTTGCACCAACAATCCAAAGTACATGCTTAAATAACAAAAAAGGGTTTTGTATGTGGTTAAGGTGCACTGCCCTTGTCGGCCAACCACCATATTGATTATGGCCAATTGCTGCACTACATTTTCCAAATGAGGGGCTCAAACTTGATGTAGTTATCCTACTACATGTGCAAGAGCGAATGCAAGTCTAGAGCACCCTCCCTTATAGTTGCCCTTGTGTTTGACATTAATAGTAGGTTAACTAGATATAATTCAGATGTAACCCTCTTGAATGGTGAATAAAATGCTAAAATAATCCCCTTGCAGTGCTTTTGGAAGTGGTGCTTGTGTATAGATGCTTGATAGTGCTCTTGACTTGACTTGAAAGGCCCTTGAATTGGCTTGGTCTGCTCTTAACCTAGTTTTGAGTGCTTCAAACTTGCATGTAGGTTGCTCCTAATCTCTACCCTTGAATTAGGGAAGATTAAGGCAACTTTGCTCGAGATTTGATAGATATCGCTAGAGGGGCTCTTGAAAATGCTAGGTGAGTGCCTAATGAGTAAAAGAGTATACTTAAATTGTATTTATACCGTTCCATGGGATACAATTTTGCACTAAGGCCAACCTAGGAAGGGAATAAAGGTAAACATGAGAAGATTTGACCGTTGGTCCACAGACTACAGAACTGTAGAACAGTGGACAAAATTGTATGATGTTTATGTCCAACTTGTACGATACTGTCTAGGAGGATAGACTACTGCAAGTGGAAATCTGGAAAATTTTGACGAAAAGTATAAGACATCTATGAGCAATGAGGTCAGTCCAATAGGTTTCTGAGCAGCAAAATATGAGAATGAGAAGTGTTTGCAATCCTTAAGAGAGCAAGATAATGAGTTTAAGCTTTGTTTGTGCGTGCAAATCATGACTAAGGGATATGAGACAAATTACAAATATCAAATGCCTTATACCAAATTTAGGTGTCTACACTATCTTGGCTGCCATGTTCCTCTTGGACTGGTCTTTCTTACGATCCTCAGTTTTGGATGCAGTTTCCAACACTTTATTCGCTTATACCCTTCAATGTAATAATGAGCACAACGGTTCTTAGGATCCCTACTCTTTTGGACAGCAGTCGCATTCTTTTTTCCTTTGCTTTTCCACTTACATCTTGAAAGATTCTTTCCAATTTGAATTAGAAGATCATGCTTGCTTGCGTGTATTCTTGCCCATTAGTAGAGATCTTACACACATGCCTCGCCTATACTCTTGAGTTTTAAGAGAGTAACATTTTCAGAATATGAACATGAAGCCCTACAAGATACTTCATTGCTAGCCTAAGATGTATCAAAGATATACCCAATACAGTTACTTGCTTCCTAGACTTAGTGGTGTACTCGTGCATGCTTTGAACTAAAATTTGCTTTAAGTATTTCCACTTTATAATCTGCTGCTCATGTTCTATGGGATAAAATTGTGCATTTATCAACTCCTTAAAAGCTCCCATTCAGACAACAGTGGTTCCTTGTTCAACATCAAGGCATCCACGTAACTTCTACCACATCAAATCATAGCCAATTATCTTCAGGTGGGTAGATGCAATCTTTTGCTCATAAATGAGGCTATGTTTACCAGAGTAAACCTTAAGTTTCTTCAGCCAATAATTGAGCTTTTGGCATTAACTTGTCCCTCCTACGTCCGAATCTCCTATTTTCCTCCATGTTGAAGGGTTGTTATTGTGGCATTCAAGTTGAGTTCTCACCTCTGGTTGATTCCCTTATGTGGACTCTCCCATTCTCATCCTCCTGTATTTTCTTCCTTATTTTGTTGTTAGTCTTATTCATGAAGAGAAATTCTAAGCTTCCTGGTCGAATGTCTATCTTTGGGCTGTGCTAGCAATATTAGCTTTTAACTTTGCGAATTGTGCCTCTTCCTCATATGCTACCGTGGCTGTAACTTGAGCTTTTTGCACTTAGATTCAAACTGATGTTTGTGGGGCTTCAATATTATTAGCTTGTATCTGTTTCTCCTCTCGAGTCCCATTGGCCTATTTTGGTCACTTGTGGGCATTAATATAATTTCTTTCTTGAATACGGTCTTTCCTTTACTGGGCTAGCATGGACTTGTGCCACCCTCCCACAAAGCTAACCAAGTTATATATGTAATTGATTAATCCATGACTGAATTCATTTCACCAAACAAACCATATCTCTTTTCCAAATGCTGAAAACAATATAAGCTACTGGAACTGAACATTTATAAACTCAAAATTATTTTACAAGTGCTCAATCAACTAATACTCTCAATATGTAGCAAAACAGTGGAAAAGGGTTGCAAGACAAATGCATAAACACACATCCACAAATAAGAAAACTATTTTACTCAGATAAAACCCTCAAGTTAAAAAGCCTCCGCCACGATAAAAGGACCTGCTTTATTCTTGCTGGAAAATGGATGTTTGCAATGTGTATGCGATGGATATATTCTCTTTGGATCTTTTCTGTACGTCTGTTTTTATGCAAACTCATCTCTTCTCTTCTGAAGCTCAAAAGTGCTTGAAAGTTTCCAAAAGAACCCAATCTCCATACAAAGAAATGTATTCCTTAGGGTAATTATTCACATTTTAGTCCTTCAAATCCCACATTTCTGTTATATATCTTTTGCACCTGTCCGGTAGGTTATCCATTTTAGATCTAAGAGGCTCCGTCAAAGGCGAAAATTTTCTTGAGAGGTCTACTCCGAGGGGTCTCGCAGGGGTAAGAAGTTTCCACGGTTTGGTTAGCTTTTATAACGAAACCTCATCAGGACTTATAGTGGAGTTTGTGCACCTCTGACTGGTTGCACAAGGAAAAGAATGTATAGTGTTAGCTTTGCCTGATTTCAACTAGTTGATATTCGGTGAGAGGTTGACCAAAGCCAAGAGGAAGATAGTATATAATTGTGTGGGAACTGAAGAAGTGCAGGCATCATTCACTAATCATTAGATATTAAAGTTTATCGAAACTAAACAAAACTAAAGCAAAGATATATGAAGTGGGCGGAGTACTCGCAAATTTATTCATGTATCTCAAAGCATAGAATTGGGTTGTCAAATAGGGTGGTAGATGCTTTGAGTAGGCTTGAGCAACAACGGAGGTGGGTGGATTGGAAAGCATGAAGGAATGTTATGTAAAAGATGAGGATTTTGCATATATTTGAAAAGATTTTCAGAATAATTACCCGGAGAGGGTATGGGTACGGTTACCAGTGCCGGTACGAGGAGACAGGGATGCATACGCCATTTTTCAGAAAAATAGGAGATGAGTACTTAGAGATGGAATATATATAATAAGAAATTTATAAGAAAATGTTAGAGAAAACAATATTAGACAGCCTAAGAAAAATAGTAATAACTATTTAAAGTAAAGATATTAAATGTTGACAAAAATAAGAGTAACTATATTGGCATTCATCTTTGATATCTCATCATATCTAGGGTCAAGTGTACAATTTGTTTTTTTCAAAAACATTAAAATGCGGTTCTTGGAGATGAATACCAACAAGCACCATTTTACGAGACATTTGTTTTTGGTAGAAAACGAGTCTCCGTGCAACATTGCTTTTCATTAACTCTTGGTTGATGATAGGGCAAAGTACATGTATTGTTTCATCTAAGGAAAACAAATTCTTTTGGAAGAAGCAGATGTGTCGATCCCATTGGCTTCAAATTAATCAAAGACTTGCATATTTGGGGTGGTTTCTTGACTGTGATAAAACTAAAGCTTTGGTAGAGGAGAGATATTTCTAGCTTGGAGTCTTTAAGGATGTTCACAGGTATGTGGAAAGGTGCAAAATTTGTCAACTAGTGAAGCAAAGAAGTTTGCAAATGTCAAATGGGCCTTGAGAGGAATCGTGCAATTGATTTTGTATTAGGTTTTCCTAATACAAAATGGTAATGATTCTATATCTCTAGTTGATATATTTTTTAAAATGGCGCATTTCATTCCCAATAGGAAGAGTAGTTATGGTACACAACAAATCTATATTTGATGGAGCTAGTTAGATTTCTTGGCTTGGCTAAGAACATAAGACTAGAATTCCAAGTTATTTTGGAGGGATCTTGTTGGGAAAATTTGAGGATGACATGATACGGTCTTGGCACAAGCATAGCTCTTGTACAACTTTGTGAACATGTGTACATTACGACACCATTTCATGTTGTATATTGGAAGGTTCCAAGGGAGTGTTTCCGGAGATTTGCTAATAACATACAAAAGAAGTGAAAAATATGAAACTTTTGAAGATTTTAAAGAAATTTTGAAGATTTTCAGTAGTATGCATTTATAACGAAGAAAATAGTACATCACTAGATCTTTCTCATATGAAGGAAACAAACCATATCCTAAAAAGCCTAGTTGTAACACACTAACAATATGCTAACAACATTCATTTGTCTCAATATATTACATTGCAATGACCCTATTTATAACTAGGAAATAGTACATCATGAAATCATTCTATATCGCATGAATAAACCAAATCTTCAAATATACTAGTTGTAACAAACTAATGACCGTGATACGAAATTAGGGTCTTATGCCTAATCTAATATACTTTGTAGTAATGATAATTCAGAACAAGAACAAACAATTGTAGCAATCCTAAATTATGCTACTCTTGATTTGTCAATGGTATGCCAATTAGAAATTGATAATGTATGACCAACATAAGCATGCAAAAGGTGTGAAAGAGTGCTCAGAATTTGGGCATGAGTGGATCGAAATATCATCAAGTTGTCTAATAAATGGTAGAATATGGACATCTATTTTGGGTCTTCTAGGGATGTACTGATGTGGTTGTTGTGACTATGTTCGCTTGTGTTTGGAGATTTGATTTTGGGTTTGTAGATGTGTGATGACTGTGTTATGATGAGATATGGCTTCTCCTTGCCTCGAAACCCTAATCTTGTGCTTTAAAAAAGGGGTTAACGCAGATTGGGTGGGACTACCTCACCAAACCCTCGATGTGAGGAATGTTGCACTACATACCATTACTCCGAAGAGGAATCAACCCACATGAAGTTCTCCCAAACTAAGGATATGATGCACGTGATATAGAATAATCAATAAATATAGAGACCCTGATTTGGTCCTCACACTTGGCAACACACACTTGTACTTCGAATTTAGCTCATTATTGATATAGGGAAGCAATATGTTCAGATTTAGTAACTTGCTGTTGTGATGGCGCAATATCCCATCAGATTTAGTAACTTGCTGTTGTGATGGTGCAATGTTCTTGTCAAATAACTTTAGATAAATATGGATATGAAATACTAACTTCTATGACCGGTGCAATAATCTGTTTTTTAAAAAAATATACAACCGCAATATGTAGGAAAAATAGACTTTATTTATTTCAAATCAGTTTTAATAAAGACACTAGAATGTCTGAATACAATTTTTCTCACAAAAGATAAGAACATGCAAATTGCTTTTGAAAACTGCTTCCAGATATGGCTGCAATACTGAAATTCGTATCCGGAGGGGGACATCCTAGCTGTACTTGCTGTTTTGGATGCTAAAATAGCCTTGACTATGGAGCCCGAGCTGAACTGAATGAATACGTACCTTGAATGATCTTGCAATCTCTGAATCGAATTGCCAAGCTTAGATACGAGGTTTTGCATCTTGATTTGTGTGCAAATGAGGGTTTTCATCCTCTATTGCTGATGTAGAAGCAAAAACTACTTTGTAAAACAATGAAGTAGTTGATAAAATTCCAAGATGATGCAATAATAAACCCTAAATAGGCTTTTATAACTTCTAAGGCCTTCTCTAAAGTCACAAAAATTAAATAATTATAAGTGCCCCATCCGAAAATAGAAGTAAATAATATAAAATTGCTTTATCCTCTCGCCATCCTAAAAATAGGATCTTGATGCTCCTGCAATCCATTCTATCTTTGGCGCCCCATAATTAGAATTCTTTATTTAATTATTATTTTATCTTTGGCACCCAATAATAGAAGTTCATCATTTTAATATTATTTTATTCTTTTTCTTTTCTTTGCCCCACTTATTAAACATATAATTTAAGTGTCATTTTTCCTTGGACCACTTAAATTAATTTATTTCCCTCTTTAATTTCCCTTTAGCCTACGGAAAATAATAAGAATAGGCTTCGGGTATCCAAAATTAATTAATTCTAAAAAGGGGGCATTACAGTCTGCTCTTCCCAGAATTGCTTGCCCTCAAGCAATTGCAAGTTGGGATGCTTAAGAATTTCAGCACCCTCCCAAGTAGCATCCTTTGCAGGTAAATCCTTCCAACGTATTAGATACTCTGTGATAATCTTGTTCCTTAACTTCTTTTCTTTGAAATCCAAAATTACTTTAGGAACCAAAACAAGTTTGCCTTCATCATCCAAAGGAGGCAATTCAATGGAAGGAACAATATGTTGTTCCAAAGCCTTTTTCGGGCACAAGACATGGAAAACCCAGCTCATAGGCAACCTCTCTTATCCTCTGCTTAATCCTATATGGTCCATAGAAACGAGCTTTGAAATTTTCAGCTCCACTCTTCTTTAGAGAAGACTATCTATAGGGCTGCAGGAAAAACCATGTCACCAACCTCAAAAGTCCTCTCATTGTGGTGTAGGTCTGCCTAAAATTTTTGTTGGTTTTGTGCATGTTGGATATTTTCTTTGAGTATTGTTGGCTAGATTTTTTGCACAAGCTGAAAACCTAGGCAGTCATGAGATAAATCTCCCTCATTTATTGGTGAGGCTCCCGTGTAAGATTTTATCAGTTGTATTTCCTAATATCTATTTGTTGGTATTACTTTAACTATGTAGCTCATGAACCATAGCTAGACAATTTTGCAACAAGTAAGCAGCTGTAAGCAATATGTGCAGGAAAGGGAAATAATTAAATGCGAGAAGAAAGGAAAGGAAATGTGCAACCTAACCAATAGTTGACAGAGTTGATTACATGCACATAGAAGAAACAAATAGATCTAAAAATGCAGAATTTGAAGCAAGGGAAACTTTCAGATCTAGATCTAAGACAACACAAAGTTCATGCATAGATCTAAAAAGAAATAAGAGACAAATGCACCGTTGACACAAAGTTCTCTAGAAATCTCTTCTCTATTCCTTTGCTTGCAGAAAGCTATTAGGGGTTTCAGCTCAAAGTCTGGAACACAAGAATGTTGATCACAAATTCCGATCCTTTAACCCATAGGTTCTTCCTCTACTTATAGTGTGTAGAGGGGAAATTATAAATGGGAAACTGCAACTAAACTAGAACATGAATTAGTAAAGGGAACATTTGATAATCTTCCTAGAATTCCTCTCTTAGTGACATGCATCAGAAGTTTAAGCCAAAATTGTGCACATCTATCACCTATCTTAAAGAATCTTTCCAAATAACTTAAAGTAATGGTTTTTAAACCAATAACTTTAATCTTACATTTTCATCTAGGAACATAGAAAATAAGAGAAGAAAGAAGAGAAGAATGAAAATGCTGCATTTGTAACATCTATACTTTCTTTTGTTACGATAATGAATATGCTTGTCAAACATGTAATTCAACATCTTCCCATTTGTTTTAACACTAACATCTCTCTACATTGAAAGGCTGCAGCAACCCTCTCGGACAAAGCAACAGTGTTAGCCCTTACCTTCTTCTCTAAACCAGGCCCATATCCCTCAACATCTGCTTGAAGCTTTATGAGTCTGCCAATTGAATCCATTGTGAAAGGCATGGTGGCTTCATCAACTTCTTTCCGCACAACCAAAATAAATTCCTCATGGGAAGCAGGTAATTCATTTGGGATGCTCTCGGCACTTCTCCCATCTTACTGTCCAGCAACTGCATCCTTTTCAGCATGAGCTTGAGGATCTCTACGCAGAAGGAAACTGAAATTTCTAACTGGATGATAGCTGGTACTTGGAGTTAACTCCGTTCTTGTCAAGTGGAAGAGCTCCTGCTAAAACAAACTAATGAACCTGCTATCTCTGTCACTCACAATATTTTTAGGCAATCCATGTAGCCTAAAAACCTCTTTGAAAAATAAATCAACAACCTGTGGAGCCTTAAACTCACTAGGAATAGCAAAGAAGTGAGCACATTTACGAGTCTATCAACCATTGCAAAAATACAATTCTTACCCTGAGCATTGGGAAGATTTGTGATGAAATCCATTGATATAATTTCCCATTTTTGGTTCGGAATAGGTAAGGGTTGCCATAAACCTGTTGGAAAAACATGCTCTACCTTGTTTTGTTTGCACACAATACACTCTCTAATGTATTGAAGGACCTCTTCCTTGAGTCCTTTCCAAAAGAATTTGTCTCTGATCTGCTTGTAGGTCTTGAAATACCCTGGATGACCAGCCAAAGGTGTATCATGGACAGCCCTTAAGATTTTGCTTTTTACCTTGGATTTAGGTACCAAATAGATTCTATTCTTGTAGAGGATAAGATCATCAACCACCCTGTACTGTTATCTTGTATTTTGCCCTCAAGGATCTCATTAGTGTAACCATTCTTTACATACTCTGCAATTATTAAAACTTTCCAATCAGCAGAGATTTCAGATATAGAGCATAGAAAAGGTTTTCTAGATAAAGCATCTACTACAACGTTATTCTTCCCTTTAACATACTCTATGTCAAAATTATAAGCTTGGAGCTTACTCACCCACTTTTGTTACTTGTTATTCGGTCCTAGTCCAAAAAAAAAACTTCAAACTATTGTTATCATTTTTGGCTCAATGTTTTAAAAAACGGAACCGGACTCGGAACCGGAATCAAACCGGAACTAGACCGGTTCAAACTTTATGAACCAATTTATTAAAAACACAAAAATTATATTTTTAATGAAAACAATATATTTGAAAGATTAGAAACCATGATTCCATCTATTACACACAAAATATGCAAAGTTTGCTCATGTATATACTATATAACATGTAAGAAAGGAGTTTATAGCAAAATTAGGGTTTAGGTCAGCTAAAAAGATGAACTTTTAATTAAAAAAATATTTTTACAAAATTAGCACCATATTACTTCCTTTTTCCAACTTGGCGTATTTGGTACCAAACCGGTCCACCGGTCCGGTTTGTATACTGGTTTGAAAAAAAAACATTGAACCGGTCGAATCGGCCGGTTTTGGTTCCGGTTCGGCGGTTTCGGTTCGGTTCGGCCGGTTTCGATTCTAGTTCGACCGGTTTTAAAAATACTGTTTTGACTACAAACCAAATATTGCTAGAATTTTGCCAATGCATGCATGATGTCCAACATCTCTTTATCATAAATAGAGAATCAATGCTCTACTTGACTAAGTTTCCGGCTCTCAAAAGCTATGGGATGTCCCTTTTGCATCAAAACAGCCCCTAGTCCTTCCCTTAAAGCATCACACTCTAACACAAAAGGAATAGAAAATCAGGAATAACCAATATAGGGCAAGAACTCATTACCTCTTTGAGTTTTTCAAAGGCTGTTTGGGCTGTTTGGAACAATTGAAAGCTTCTTTCTTTGTCAAATCAGTCAATGAGACAAGTTGTGAAAACCTTTCACAAACCGCATGTAAGAATCGCAAAGTCCAAAGAATCCCTTTAAGCGTGTCAAAGTGGTGGGTGGAGGCCAATCCAATATTGCTTGGATCTTCTCTTGATCAAGTTGCACTCCTTGCACATTAATGACATCTCTCAAGTATAAAATTTCAGTTATTCCAAACTCACACTTGGATGCTTTTGCAAAAAAAGTTTTTCTCCCAAAATTTCTAGCATTGTATCCAAGTGTTTTAGGTGCTCTTCCCAAGTCTTATTGTACACCAAAATGTCATCAAAGAATACTAGAACGAATTTTCTCAAGTGCTCACTAAAAACATGGTTCATGCATGACTGGAAAGTAGCTCGAGCATTGGCTAAAGCAAAAGACATTGCCAAGAATTCAAATTGCCCAAAATAACAACGAAAATCTGTTTTGTGCACATCTTCATCTCTTACCTTGATTTGGTGATAACCGACTCTCAACTCAATTTTTTAAAAATATACCGCGCTTAGTGCAATTCATCTATCAATTCATCGATCACGGGTATTGGGTACTTGATTTTGATAGTTTTCTTATTCAAAGCATCGTAATCAAAGCACATCCTCATGGTCCCATCCTTCCTCGCCAAAACAACGGAAGAAGCAAAAGTGTTAGAACCAAGTCGGATATGCCCTACCAAAAGCTCTTTGATTGTCTTCTCAATCTTCTCTTTGTAAACTCTAGGATGACGGCAAAAAGTAATCATGACAGGTTTAGAACCTGCTTTTAGCTCTATGATGTGTTGGAAACCTCTATCCGGCAGCAATGCTGATGGTAAATCACTGATTCTGTACCATGCCTGTCCAAAATAGATCATATATCCACATGATAAGATCTATCATTAGTACTAGAAGTGGAAATACTTAGCAAACAATTTACTTACCAAACAATTGGCTTCCCATGCTACTTGCCCCTTACGGAAGGCTCTCTCCATTCGCTTTGCTGTGATAGCCTTAGGTGCCCCATTGGCCATACCATGAAATATAACCTCTTCTCCCTTGGTTTTGAATTTTAGCTCCATAGTTTGGTAATTCGGTGTGAATTCTCCAAGTGAATGAAACCATTGCGCTCCCAAAACCACATTGGTTTCTCTTATGCCCACCACGTAGAAATCACCACAAACCTTGTGCTTACCAAGAGTAATTTCAAATAACTTCACCCTCTTGGTGTATGGAATAGAAAAGCCATCTGTTATAGTAACATTAAAACCTTAGAAATTCCTTTGCTTTCAAACCTCTTTGGGCTACCAAACTCTCATCAATAAAGTTGTGGGTTGCCCCACTATCAATCAAAATAGTTACCTTATGCCCATGTAGTACTCCACAAACTCTGAAAGGATGATACCTAGGAGCACCGAAAGTGTAGCAAAAGTACCATCTAGAGTCTTTTCTTCTCCTTTATTTTCAGCCATTGGTTCTTCCTCTTCTTTGTCCACTTCCGGTTCCTCTTCTTCCCCTTCATCATCTGATATCACCTCTATATAGTGCACTTGTCCTTTGGGAAGACATCTATGACCCGGTCCCCAAGGATCTCTGCAAGTGAAACATAATTTCTTCCTTTTGAGTTCATTTCTTGTCTCTATCTCCTTGTTGGTTTTAGGAAGCTCCTTTTGTTGAAAACCACCTGGTTGAAATGGCTTTTTTGTTGCCCATAAGGTGTTGGTTTTGGTTGTGTTGTAGGCTGTCCTATAGGCTGATATCTCCTTTTGTAGCTGAAGTCTCTCTCATCCAAAGCCTTTTTGAGGACGCCTTGTAGAGAGGTAGGGCTGAAAGCTTTCACTAAATCCCTAAGAGATTCAGTTGAACCTTCCATGAACAAAACAACCAATCTCCTCTCTATCACATCAAGTACCATCACGGAAAGCTTATGATATTCAACTACATAGTCACTAAATGTAGTTGTTTGAGTTGAGCGAATTCTTGGAAATGAATTTCTGGATCAACTTTGTCAAATATCTCTATCAACCCGTCACTGAAATCACCATATGAGTGGATGTGATTGTGTCCTTGTGTGATTAGCCCATGGTACCACCACTCATGTGCTATACCTTTCGGATGAAGGGTTGTAAAGTTGATGGCTTCCTCTTCCATCATTGCCTCGAGTGATAAGAAGGTATCCAACTTTTGTATCCATACACCGGTTGTACTCTTACTAGAGCCATTAAAAGTAGGGAGTGACAACTTCCTTAATGCTTGCTGTAGGTCTCTCTGATTAGTTTGTGGCCTAGAATCAGTTCTTGGTCCATTCTTGCTTTTCTTTAGATATATAAAATTGGTGAGTGATACAACCTCTCTAATCTCTCCTAGGAGTATCCCCGTACTCATAATTGGTAGCAATATCATCCGTTATAGATGGCTGAATTTTTCACCTCTAGAATTGTTTACTCCCTATGAAGTCGGGTTGGAAGGGCCTAGCAATAAAATTGGTGACTTTCATCCGAGTGTGTTGGTTATTTTCACCCCTAAAGAACATCCCCGAAGAACATCCCTCACCATTTGGAGCTCGTTGCACATTCGTGCTTTGCATGGATGTGGACTAAGCGAGCCATCATATCTGGGCTAAACGTTCATGTCCTTGCACAAGCTTGTCGAAATGTACATCTTCCGGTCTCTGTAATCCATGACTTCGCTTGTTCTATAGCATTTTTTCCCCTTGGGTGGTACTTGACATCCCTGTCACTACCCTGCATGATCAAAGCTGCAATTTTTTGTTTTGTTTTTTTTTCATTTTTTATTTAATTCCCTTCCACAAGTTGGGAGAAAATTCACTTTGACACCAATGCAATATCCCTGTCAAATAACTTTAGACAAATTTGGATATATGCATGAAACCCTAAGGCAACATTATGAAATACTAATTTCTATGCAAGCTGTAATAATCTGATTTTTTAAAATAAAAACAACTGCAATATGTAGGAAAAACAAACTTTATTTATTTATTTCAAATCAGCTTTAATAAAAACACTAGAATGTTTGAATACAATTTTTCTCACAAAAGATAAGAATATGCAAAACTACTTTGACTAAAACCTGCTTCTAGATATGACACCAATACTGAAATTTGTTTCGAGAGGGGGATGTTCTAGCTGTATTTGCTGTTTTGGATGCTAAAACAACCCTAACTATGAAGCCTAAGGTGAATTGGATGAATACCTGTACCTTGAATGATCACTGCAACCCTTGGATGGAATTGCCAAGCTTAGATATGAGGGTTTCCGTCCTCAGATTTGTGTGCAAATGAGGGTTTTCATCCTCTATTGCTGATGCAGAAGCAAAAGCTACTTGTAGACAATGAAGTAGTTGATAAATTTTCAAGATGATGTAATAATAAACCCCAAATTTGCTTTTATAACTTCTAAGGCCTTCTCCAAAGTTGGTGCCCCCTTTTGGAGTTACATGCATGCTCAACAAACAATAAAAAATTAATTTATCCTCTCTCCCATGTTGGCGCCCCATCCAAAAATAGAAGTAAACAATATAAAATTGCTTTATCCTCTCCCCATCCTAAAAATAGGATCTTGATGCTCATGTAACCCATTCTATCTTTGGCGCCCCATAATTAGAATTCTTTATTTAATTATTATTCTATCTTTGGCGCCCAATAATAGAAGTTCATCATTCTATTATTATTTTATTCTATTTCTGTTTTTGCCCCCACTTATTAAAAATATAATTTAAGTGTCATTTTTCCAATTAAAATATAAAAGTATCCTTGGACCACTTAAATTAATTTATTTCCCTCTCTAATTTTCGCTTAGCCTATGGAAAATAATAAGAATAGGCTTTGAGTATCCACAATTAATTAATTCTGAAAAGGGACATTACAGATGGTGCTCTAAGGAATTGGATGATTTAGTGCTTCCCCTTGACCTTCTTCGATTGTGCCTAGATATCCCTAATAGGTTAGGGTGTGTTTGTATGTATATGTGACTAGTTGTATGATTTCCTGCTCAACAGACCCAAAAGTAGCATGTAGGCTGACTAAGACAAGTTAACCTTTTGGAAAAGTGAACATTATAGTGCAAGGGATAGGTCTGTAGGGGGTCAAACAGTACTGTGGCTGAACCTATCTACCTACAAACCTATTTAGGGTGTGAAAAGAATTAGGTCTGAGACAAGTAAAAGGTTGTACAAATGTTTAGTAACATATGTTGGGATTTCTGAGGAGCTGAGCTATAAAATGATTGTTGTCTAGTGGGACCAACATGCATGATAAAGCAAGAGGGTGCATTAAGCTGGTAAATCAATGTGAAAGTATGATAAAAATTGGGATTAGTGCAAAATGCCATTTTGCTAACTATGATATCAATTTTCTAACAATATTTAACGATACTTATTATATTCAACACCCCTTTAATGACTATGTAGGGCTCAAAGAGTTTGATTAATTCCAGAGATGAACTTAACCAATGTGTAACCCTACTGCGAATCCGAAAATATCGCAGTGTGTCCCTATGGTCGCCATTCCATTGTATTAGAGTACATGGGTAATTAGTGACTGTAGCTACTGAGTAAACTAGGAAGTGGTGCTGATTGTTGGGTTCACTTTGTTGTACCTTGACGTGTTATCTTGTTTTGTACGTTTCATTTTTCACATGCTTGTTAGAGGGATTGATTCTAACACAATATATTATCATATTATATCCTAGACTAAACAACAATATTGTGCCATGCTATATCTTCTAATATTCGAAAATGCCATACAAGTACCGATACCCGTGTCTAAACGTACCCGGTATGAGTACAGACTTGGTATGGTACAAGTACGTCCTCGAAATGTGGCATATTCCCATGTATGGATCAGCCGTGCTTGGGACATACCCTAAAAATCATAGTCCACAAGCTATCTTGCATCAACCAAAAGGATAGGCTGTAGTAAGCTATATTCATAGGTCTTGATATGCTGGAAGGTCCAAATTCTTTGGTTGACATGTGCAACTGGTAGGAATGCACTTTTATTATCTTGTTGTCTGTAAAACTCCGTGAATCTCTACCAACATACATGTAACAGCATTTTGCATGCAAATTTTACAAGGTATTCAAAGTTATGCACATTCTCCTTTGACTGTGAAGTATGTGAGGGATGCAAAGATCTAGGATATCTCCTTTGAATGCAAAGCATGTGAGGTCTGCAAATTTCTGCACAATCTCCTTTGATTGCAAAGTCTTGTGCAACTTCACGAGTTTGTGACGTTTCTTGAAGTCACGTGCAACTTCATTTAATTGTGAATTGTTGTGAAGTTCTAGTGAACTTTGCATGAAGTTGTTTTCTGCGCAGCTCTGCGAACTCATGTGTAAGTAGTTGCCTGTGAAGCTCTACATTGACAAAGGATTGTGAACTTCTACGCAAGCCTTTTCTGTGAAGTTTAGAAAGTTTTGCACAGCTACAAGATGAGTTTTTGAGCGCTACCACGAGGTTGACACATTCCACACACCAAAGATTAATGTTGACATTGAATAAATGAGGTGGGTTGATGGCCAGCTTCAATGAAGTGCATCACCCTTCTTCATACGCATCGCATTACTTCCATGAAACACTAGAATAGTTCTATGTGTCAGTGCAAGGTCAGATGTTAATGCCCCTGACAATTTGAGCAATAACCAACGAGAAGTTGAAAAATCATGAAGGGGAGTTGACACATTTATATATTGAAGCTGAAGGGTTCAGGCTTCCATAATGTTTCTTCTATGAGCTTCTTGATAAAGGAATAAATTCCTTTTCCAAAGGAGTTAGCTTGGTGAGATTGGTTGGCCTAATTAGCAAGAGGGCGACTACATAGTGGTCTTAGATTCTTCTTCATAGGCAGTAAAGTTATCTTGCAAGGAGAAATTTTTTAGGAGTACACAATTTCTGTGCATGTTATTTTCCACATAACAGGTAGGACTCGACCCAGGACCCCCTAGGAGATTTGAGCTACTCGCCCTTTTGTGATCGAGGTTTTTTAGTAGATTCCTTGTTATGGTCCAGGGTGCCTCATTTTCTCCAACGTTTCCACTTCAGTCAGAATTTGGTGGTCGGGGTTCCTAGTCTAGCTATGATATTATTTCCCATGGACCAGCTAGGACTGGAACCACTTGAGCTACTTGCCCTTTTGTGATTGGAATTTTTTTGTAGGCTTGTTCTTGTATATTAGGTGTGGTTCATTTTATCCAACAATGAAAGATTGTTGAAAATTTGAAATGAAGCATGTCAAGTTAGGGACTGATATAGAGCTACTTGCCCTTTTGTGATTGGGGCTTTTTGGCAGGCTCGTTCTTATATACTAGGTGTGGATCATTTTATCCAGCAAAAGACTGTCGAAAGGAATCATGTCAAGTAGGGACTGATATTGAACTAGATTGCCAGGGTATGGGTACGGGTTTGGTACGCTGAAATGACAATTTTTTTACAACCCCTGGGTATGTTTACGCTGGGGTATGTTCGTAGAATAAATTTTTAAAAATTTAAAATATAAATATGTATAAAAATTCAAAGTAAACAACACACTTATAGTATCAGCAACCTATAAACTATTAGAAGCCAACAACAAGCTTATTATGAATTAGAAGCCATGTAAAGCAAGACTTTTTGACTCAATACAAGAAGACCACAAAACATCAAATCCATGAGTCCATATACTAATGGGCTCACAAACATTCCACTTATTGTTAAGGCCTAGGGAAAGGTTTGGGGAGAAGGAAATCTTTTCATAGAGTTGTTTGGAGGTAGCCTCTTGGAGAGGGGGCCCTTTGAGCCACTCCACAGTATCCCAAAAGTCATTCTCATCCTCCATAAGTAGTCCAGTAGAGGGAGCTGTGAAAGCATTTCTGAGCATTGTATACATTCTGACCTGAGATTGAGGTTATAGAAAGCTTTAAGGTCTGTCCATTCCATCCAGTTCTGAAATTTGTACAAGTTACGAAATATTTTAATTCCTTTCTCAGACCTAAGGAGGGAAGAACAGCCTCTTGTCAAGGGATGGATCTTGTCATTATATTTCCGATATTGACAATTTTAAAAGTTCTTAAGAGAGCCTCCTTTTGATGTTTCATTGTTTCTCATAATCCACGAAGTTTGTTGTTGGTCAACCTTCGCTACCTGTGATTATTTTATCACAATCATGAAATTCTGCAAGGGGTAGAATATTGTGGCTCCATACATTGAAATTTGTGCCCGTTAATTTTTGTGAATCCAGCAAAATTAGGTTCGATATATTTGCCATTTATTATTCCAAAATAACGAAAATAATAAACAAAACTGGAAAAACTTGATTTAAAAGTTTGTCTTCTGCCCTCGCTGTGTTGTATCTATACGACTGTGTAAAGACTTTTGCTGTGCCCTAGGAAGGATCAGTATTCACGACTGGAGGATTGCGACTGTATATTGTCCTCAAAAACCAGTATTTTGCCCTCAAATGCCTTCGAAAATCAGTTATTCTTGCCCTCAAATGCCCTTGAATGTCAGTAGTTGTGACTGTATATGTGTGTGTGTGATTATATTGAATTCTAAAATCTGTTGCGAACTGTAAAATCCGCTGTGACTGCCAAAATTGCAGGAAATCACAACTGCTTGCTGCGACTGGTGAAAACTGAAAATGACCTTTCCCTTTGTAATTCCGACTGTGGAAAAACGTTTTTCTGCTTTGTATGTGCCCTCGCGACTATATACGAATTCGAAAATTCGTAAAAATCTTCTACAGCGAGTGAACACGACAATGACTTAAGTTTGTGCCCTATCAGGGCTTCCTCAAACTCTGGTTGACTCCCGTACCCTTCAAGGGCTTCCTCGGGCTCTGATACCAATGTTAGCAGAAAAACTGAGAAAGGAAAGAGAAGAACAAATCTACACACTTCCCAGAATAGACGTGATAGAGTATATTTATTATAGAGAGGTGGTTACATTCAGTTTTCAGTTTTCATACAGTTAGAGGCAGTTTCCAACTGTCTAACTGATGGCTTTTAGTATAAATATTCAACACCGTCACATATCTTAGCACCCTCTTTGCTGCTGTCCAATGTTCTGCTTTTGGAGCTCTCATAAATCGGGAGATGTAACTGATTGAGTAGCTCAATTTATTTCTACTGGTTGTATGATAGATCTAACTGCCAACTGGTTACTTGTACACTGATTCATTTTGTGCTTTTGATTTAATCTTGGCCGAAAGTTTCAGCCGTCTCCATAGGTGTTGATGCGGTTTTACACCTACCATCCTGAACCTGTCTAACATAATTTTTACAATATGTGTTTGGTAAGCAAAAACATGTTTATTAGTTTGCCAAACTTCTAAACCTAAGCAGTAATATAGGAGGCCTAAATCTATCATGTCAAACAGAACATAAATCTGATTTTACCTTTTCAATTGGTCCAACCTCATTTTGGTGATGATGATGTCATCAACATATACGAATAGAATCACCACATCATCATTCTCGCTTTCGACATAGAGATTGGGTCCAAAAAGGCTTCTTTTAAATCCCTGCTCTCCCAAATACCTGTCAAATTTGATGTGCCATGCTTTGGGGGCTTGTTTCAGCCCATAAAGAGCTTTCTTCAGTTTGCATACCATATGTTCCTTCCTTGTAACCTGAATTCCCTGCGGTTGGTACATGTATATTTCTTCCTCTAGATCTCCATTGAGGAAGTCACTCTTCACATCCATTTGATATTGTATCCAGCCAAACCGTGCTGCCATATCTAGAACCAATCGAATTGTGGAAGGCACTCTTCACATATCTTTGATATAGTTTCCAGCCAAACTCTGCTGCCATGGCTAGAACGAATCTAATTGTTCCCATTTTTGGAAAAGAAGAAATGTCTTCTCATTGTCAATCCCTTTCTTCTTTGCAAAGCCTTTGCAACCAAACATGTCTTATGTTTGTCGAATGTTCCATCTGCTTTATACTTGACCTTGTTTACCCATTTGCAGCCAATAGGGAAGAGTTTCTTCCCAGCAGGTATCTCTTCTAGGAGCCATGTTCTGTTCTTCATTAAAATTTCATATTTGACTTTCATAGCCTTTTCCCATTCTGGTCTGCCTATGGCTTCGTCATTTACCTCAGACTCAAATGAGCTTTGAAGGTTAGCGATCAAAACATAATTCACGGTATCAGATGTCTCATCTCTTTTTGGTCTTCCTTCCGCCCTCATATCAAAAATCTCATCTAACCAAACATCACCAATAGTGTCGTAATCTCATTTTGGCATTTTCTTTGCATTCTCCGAATCGTTGCTGTTTACTTGGCAATTCTGGTTATTTGTAGTAGCTTCTCGGCAGGGAATATCACGAGAATCAACCTCAGGACTGCCCCCTCCTTCAGGTTAATGTTTCACATGCATCATACTGGATTTTCCAGCCAATTTATCTTCATTTCCAACAGCTTTCAGATCTGATTTTTGTCTTTTTGTTACTTGGATCAGCTATGCACTTTCATCAACTACCACTTCACTACTAAAGAATGATTTGTTAGTTTCATTATCAACCAATTGATATGCTCTATGATTATTGCTGTAGCCTGCGAGCATTATTTTTAGCATTTTGTATCAAGTTCAGTTTGCTTTTCTTCAGGAAGCTACCATGACCTTGAACTTTTGAACTTATCAAATACATATGATTTTTTCTTTAAAAATACTCACTTTTTCTTGAAAAGTCATCTACAAATAGCAATAAAAATCTAGCACGAGAGATTGATGCTGTCTTCACAGGCCCAGCCGGGAATGCGCCATAAACTGATTTTGAATCTCTAAAAGCCATTCACCAAATTTTCTTTATCCAAAAAACAAAGACATCTCAAATTTAAATGCCCATATCTCTGCCAAAGTAAACTGAAGTTCTGACCACTTTGGCCATCAAAGCATGCTCTTTCCTCTCCCTTGCATCGATCAACCTGAAAAATCCATGGTCTTCTATACCAAGAGCGCCTATCTTATTACTGACCTTATTACCAGCATAGCATTTGTGATTACTGAAGATCACATGGAAGTGGGGGACTGTGCTTCAAAATTGCACTTATAGAAAGTAGATTCTTCTCCATTCTTGGAACATTTTAGACATTATGGAAGAACAAATTTTTACTTGACATGGTTATCTGCACATTTCCTTTTCCTTCGACTCCAAATTCCTCCCGGCTACCAAAAACTGCAGACTCGGTAGAAGATACGTTAGTGACATAATTAATATACTAATCTTTTCTGTTAGTTAAATGATGAGATGCACACCAAAATCAATGTACCAAGTAGATGTTTTCACATTGTCTACTTTATCCTTTGCCATAAACACAAAGATATCCTCCCCTTCCCATAACAGTTTCCTGCAAAACTTCTTCTTATGTCCTAACCATTCTTTTTTGGTCAAAAAATTTCAGCGTCTCTGTCGCTGGAAAAATTAAATCTGCTGCTGGAATAGACTTATAGTCAAAATCTGTTTTGTGGAGATAAAACAGAAACATTCTCTCTGAAAATTGACGAATCTATTGAAAAACTTTAAAAATTGCTAAAACAAAATGCATAAAATTGTCGAAAATCAGCAATTTGGAATTTCCAGAAAAATAGAAATCACTATTTCAAGCAGTCCCATAGATTTCCGTATGACTGAAAATTGCTAAAAACTGTAGAAAATTGTTGAAAGTCTGCAATCTGGAAATTCCTTAAAGCACTAAAAATCAGTAGTCCACATGGTCCCATAAATTTGATATTTCTGTATTTGCTCCTGGAAAAAAAAAAATCTGCTGCTGGAATAGAGACTTACAGGCCAAAATGTACAAAATTGCTGAAAATATGCAAATCTGCAATCTCCAAAAAAACTGAAAATCACTATTCTGCAGTCCTGTACATTTCTGTTCGATGATACAATTCCATACAACTCTGCACAACCGTATGAATTTAGTATGGCCGACTGTTCCGTATGGCTGTACTTTGCTGTTTTGCACGGTTGTCTAGGGCTTGACTTTCCTTGATCTGGATTTAAATTGAAAAAATAGATCTTGGTTCAGACCCAAAAAACAAACCTAGCTTTCTTTTCTCGAAAGCCCTTTCAGTTTCTTGGTGTATATTGTAAGTAGTCCCCTGTCTGCCATTGAGTTGAGCACTCTTACGCACTCACCCACTAGGGCTCGATTTTCTTTAATTTTTCTTTAAATTGAAAAAAATGAGATCTCGGTTTAAACCATAAAAAAAACCTAGCTTTCTTTGCTTGAAATCCCTTTTCGTTTCTTTGTGTGCATGGTAAGTAGTCCCTGGGTTTGTCATTGATCTTGTAAGTACCGAGGTACTCACTGCTACTTCCTGATTTCTCCTCGCCGCGGCATTGGTACTATATTACGAAAACCGACACACACAAAGAAACCAAGCAAGAACACAAAAGAGAACTTGAAAGAGAAATAATTCTTGGATGTATTATTGAGAGAGAAACTGTTACTTTATTGGAAAGCAACAACATACATCCTAATAGTTTGGTGACACAAACCCTAAACCTAAAATGACTTGAGTGAACGTTTAGTCGTGCTTACAGTATTTGACAAAGCAAACTAATGTCATAAAGTGACTTAATTGCTAAATCTATCTCCAAGACTAGTATGACCATTATATTTTTATTACAAACTAATGTCATAAAGTGACTTAATTGCTAAACCTATCTCTAAGACTTTTATGACCATATATCTTTTTATTACAAACTAATGTCGTAAAGTGACTTGCTAAACCTATCTCTAAGACTAGTATGCCCATTATATCTTTATATTACAAACTCCAACAAGAACATTATTTGTCAGGAAAATAAGTCTATCAATCCCAATAGTTTAATACGTAAGACAACTTGATGTTGGTATACTACATCAAGGATCGTCAATAGGACGCAATTACATGGAAAACTTTAGTTGAAGTGCATTTAGCCATTTAATTTCTAAAACATAGCTCTTCAATCAAACAGATTCTCCAACATCCCACTTATTCCTGTGCTTACATTTTCCATTTTGAAATACTGCAAGTTTATCAATACCATTTGCCATACTTGATAATAGCTTGTGGCCTTTCAACCTTGCCTCTCTTCTTTCTTTCCTTGCTTGAGTCCTCAAATTCTTGCAAAATCTTGCTATGGCAATCGACACCATTTCACTGCATGAAGTTTTCTTATGACTGTAACGGCACCTAAAACTATGAAGACATAAACTTGACATGTCTTCACACATAGCTTTACTCGTTTTCAAACTGTCATCTTTAACATATCAATACTTACTCAAAAGTATTTGACCTAGTTACACCTCATTTGCTTCTGTGCAACAATGTATTACATTTATAATCAGACAAAGATACACATTTGTATTACATATATAATCAACAAAGTTAACTCCACAAATTTTACCATGGGAGATGGAAGCTCTCACAAAAAAACCCAAAAGGAATATTTTATTTTGGGTATAAAATAAATAAATAAATTTAGAATTTTGTACTGTAAAGTTATGTAAAGGGTAAGAAATTACAGATGTTATTTTAGCATGGTGCATATGCACACAACCTTCTTTAATGCTCAACTTTGTGCACATTAAAAACTTGATCGTATTGCTCCATGCATGTAAACCCAAATTTTCTCCACTTTATGCTTCACGCTTGAAGCTCACTTACAGCGCCCAACAGATAATAGCATGGCCGCATTCCAGAATCACCTTCCATGTATGCAAAATGCGTCCACTATTCCGTCAACAAATTCCATAACCTCTACATTTTTTATTTTTATTTTCCCCCAAGCTGATTGCACATCAGCCCTTGCTATGATAACACCACTGATAATTATTGCTGACAACCACGTGCAGCCTGATTCACATTGCCTTCAAGCACCCTGTTGTACCACACTCGGGCTTTAGATGGTTGTTTCCTGCAGCATTAATGCTCATCCAGTCCCGAACACTCCCATGCAATGAATAACTGTTCACGCTGCTCGATTCTGCAAGCTATGTGGCGGAAGTTGGGCTGCCTATTGCCTGGTTTCTTTCCATTTCATGTTGCACCAGTGAAGGAGGTAGATAACTTTGGTTCCACCCACGGGCTGCTTGTAAACTTCCTATGGACCTGTGGCTGCAGATCAGACGGCTCTTCGGCAGCCCACAAACTAGATGGCAATGATGCAACTCCACATCCAGGAACTCTGATTTTTACCTCATCTGAATACCAGTACTAATGCAGACCTACTCCAGTGTGCATTGTTACACCACACTGCTTGTTCTTTTTTAAAATTTATCTGAGCTATACTATACCTGAGAGTTTATCACACTGCTCACACTATTCTTGCACTGTTGCACACCAAAAATGAGGTCAATGCTGTGTGTTGCTATCACCTCTTGCTCTCAAACCCCCAACAAGAAAAGCGTTTGATTGCAGATGACAAATAATACTTCATGTAGAACGCTTTACACAGCCACAGAACACTATATAAGTTTTTCACCCAGCCTCAAAACATACAAATTAATCAAAGAACCCATACTCATAGGCCTGGATGTGAAGCCTAAATGCCTGCTCTGATATCATGCAAAGACTAACTCATGGGCTGTATATATTACATTATATTACATTGCAATGGCCCGTATTTATAACCAGGCAAATAGTACAGCATGATATCTTTTTCATATCATGGGAACAAACCAAATCCTCAAATAGCCTAGTTGTAACAAACAAACAACAAACAGACAATATTTAAAATATTTAATATGTCTAACATAAGAGCAGATGCTAGGAAAACATGAACACGTGAAAGGAAAGTGTGCCAGGAGTTAGCTTAGAAGTATAAGTTGAGGGTGGATAACTTTAGGTGACAAAAATCATTTGTTATTGGAGATCTAGTGTTGGTGCATCTAAACGAGGACATGTTTCGAACATACATGAAGGCCGGGCAGTTGCAAAATTTTGAGGACATTTTCAAACAATAGGATTAGACATTCAGTATGGCACATTTGGATGTGTACCATGGGATTGAAGAAGTTGACATTAATTTTGATCAGGTAGCAGAATGCCAAAGGCAAATACCGGAGAATAAACATGAGAAAATGGAGATTTTGAATAAGAGAGTAGCTCGAAAAGCTGAACAGGGCTTTGAAGAATATTTGATTGATGGAAAGGCAAAGTGCCAAAAGCAACTACATGGATCTTAGTTCAATTCTGTCGAACTGGTTAGCCATCTTTTCATGCCTTTTTTAAAATTTTTGGTACCAACTACCAAGGAATCGGAGACCAATGATACAGAGCAAGCACAATCATTCACGAGCTCTAAATGATAGGAGAACCCCTTTAACCTCGTGGTGAGATAGGAAGACCCAATCCCGTCTGCCATTTGAATCGAGAATTGAACACAATACTTGGGCGACCTAAGTTGTTGAGGCCACCCACTTGGCCCAATCCCTGACATCCATTTTTTCAATCTTTTATTTTAGTGTCAAATTACAAATTCTAAGCACCTAGGAAGACTAATACAAGAGCATCATTGACAACCTACTTGATATCATATGATTCCTTGTGGAGAAGCCTAAATGAGAGATACATGGGGATAGAAGGTGTGAGAAAGTATTTTCCCATATGACTTTAATTCATGAGCAGAAGGGAGACTGATCATTGTCCCTTCATCACTAAAGCCATTGGAGGGGTGGAGAAAGGTAGGTTGACGGTTGACCCCCTTCTCGCTTGAACGAAAAAGTTGTGTGGATGGAGAAAGTGTGATTGACCCTTATCCCTTGAGCTTCAAAACTTCATGGAAACAAAGAATGGACCATCGGATTCTCTCATTTCATATTCAATTTGCATGCAACCAAAGAAAGGGCAGTGGACCATTATCCTTCAAGGCTTCAACATAAGTTGTGCTTGACAAGAAAGGGCAATCAACCTTCTCCCTAAAACATCAAGTTTTCTCCTAATTGGAGAAAGTGCTGTTGAAGATTCGACTTAACTTTAGTTGACACTTGGGGAAACATGGGAGGACTGACCTTTCTCTTAGCCATCTCAAGTTTGCACCTAGAATGAGGAAGGATGATTGACCCTTGTTAAGGGCATGTCCAGTTTGCACATAGGGCAAGTCATTCTTATAGAGGTGTGAATGCACACATGTGCCAAAATGTTGGTGATGGGGAACATGTTAGAATGCTATAGCACGAGTTACAATTTTGTAATATTCGGTAGATGAGTCACTTCATCTTCTAGTTATCTTCTTTTATCAGATTGGCAGAGGAGATTTCTAGAGAACTGCAAAAATGGAGATTTTGGATGACATAATGGCTAGAATAAACTGGCAATTGGGCTACAAAGAATATTTAGTTTGATGGAAAGGTCAAGCGCCAAAAGTAAGGTAGTTACGTGGATCTCAAAAGTCCTATTTTACCAAACTAGTCGGCTGTTCAGTGATTCTTATTTCAATGTCAAATTTAGCATCTTAAACATCTAGGGTTGTCAATACAAGAGCATCCTTGACAACCAACTTGATATTGCATGATTTCTTGTGGACAAGATCGTATGAGAAACCTTCCTTCCATGAACCTTCATTGCATGATATGTACTTTACATTAGAAGGGATGGGCGACTATTTTCCCACATTACTTCAATTCATGAGCAAAAGGGATGATAAATTATTCTCCCTTCATTACCAAAGTTATTGGAGATTTTATCAAAATAGGTCAACCCTTCTCCTTGAACTACAAAAGTTGCATGTGGATAGAGAAAGGGTGATCAATCTGTATCTCTTGAACTTCAAAACTGCACGGGACCATAGAAAGGATGATTGACCTTTTCTCTTTCATGTTCAATTTGCTATAGCACGAATTTTAATTTTGTAATATTCGGTAGATGAATCACTTCCTCTTCCAATCATCATCTTTTGTCGATTGGTATAGGAGTATTCTAGAGAAGAAATGTGAGGAAATAAAGATTTTGGATGAAAGAATGGCTAGAATTGATTGGCAATTGGTATTTGGTTCGATGGAAAGGTCAAACGCCAAAAGTGAAGTAGTGGTTTGGTCAATATTGACAAACCATTCAATTGTCTATTGACTCTTATTTCAATTTTAAATTCTGAATATTAAACATCTAGGTGTTTCAATACAAGAGCATCCTCGATAGCCAATTTGACATTGCATGATTCCTTGTGGGGAAGATCGAATGAGCAAACCCATTGTTCCACAACGTTCATTGTGTGATATGTACTTTATGGTAGAAGGGGTGGACAACTATTTTCCCACATTACTTCAATTCATGAGCAAAAGGGATGATCAATCCTTCTCCTTGGGCCTTCATCATGAAAGTTTGTGGAGCATTTAGAAAATAGGTCCAACCCTTTTCCCCGAATGACAAAAGGTGCATGTGGATGGAGAAAGGGTGATCATTTTTTTCATTAGCTTCAAAACCACATGGGACTGAAGAAAGGATTGTTGACCTCTCTCCTGTTGTCTTTAATTCGCTATAGCATGAGTTTCAATTTTGTAATATTCGGTAGATGAATCACTTCATCTTCCCGTCATCTTCTTTTATCAGATTGGTAGAGGAGAATTTTGGAGAAGAAATGTGAGGAGATGGAGATGCTTTGGATGAGACAATGGCTAGAATAAATTGTGAGGCTTGGGTTATAAAGAATATTTGGTTCGATGGAAAGATCTAGTGCCAAAAGAATAGTGCTTACATGGATCCCAAAAGTCCAATTTCATCAAAACCCGTTGGCTGTCCATTGACTCTTATTTCAATGTCAAATTAAGAATCTTAAACATCTAGGGGTGTCGATACAAGAGCATCCTTGACAACCAACTTGATATTGTATGATTCCTTGTGGGGAAGATCGACGAGCAACCCTCCATTCATAAACCTTCAGTACATAATATGTACTTTTTGGTTCAAGGGTGGGAGACTATTTTCCTACATTACTTCAATTCACAAGCGAAGGGACGATCGATCCTTCTTCATCATCAAAGTTCCGGAGGGTTTAGAAAGGTTGGTTAACCCTTCTCCCTTGAATGACAAAAGGTGCATGTGGATAGGAAAGTGTGATTGATCTTTATCTCTTGAGCTTCAAAACCAGTGTTTTAAAAACTGGTTGAATCGGAACCAGAACCGGTGGATCGATAGGTTTAATGTTTTCTTGCACCGATTGTGCAATAGAATCGGATCGGTTGACCGGTTTGAGGCCAAACCGATCAAACCTGTCCGGTTTCGACCCAAACCGGCCGGTTTTGGCCTTGCGTAGATGTATACGACTTTTTTAATTAAAAAACGTTTTTATTACATTTTCTATTTTTTATTTCTTCTAAACCCTAATTTGGTGTTATAAATACACCCCCTATTCACTTCACACCTCTCTCATTGAGCATTTGTGAGCATAAGATTGAAGAGTTTAGTTTTGGAGTGAGCTTGGAAGTTGGAGGCTTGGAGCTTGTTTGGCATTGCTTGTGGGCTCTTTGTGGTGATATTGGCATCCATTTGTGAGCACCTCACCTCTATTTGTGAGCACCTCTCTTATTTGGAAGGATTTGGAGGATTGGGGCAGCATTGAAGAGTGTTCATTTGGAGTGAGTTTGGGGGTTGTTTGGCATCAAGTGTGGGCTCTTTGTGGTGGTATTCACATCTACATTTGGAGGGTGCAACCCATATACAAGCTTGGAGTATTTCTTCACCTCATTTGTGTGCACATTGAAAGGTATGTTACATTTTAAACTTGCCCCTTATTTGTAAATTTTATTAAATAGAAAATCTGAAATTTATTTTGTTTTTATTTGCATTTTCAGATTTCTTTGCATTTGCAATGGCCCCCAAAACAAAAGACCCTACATGGAACCATGCAGACGTAGTTGATAATCAAGTTTTTGTAAATATTGTAAGAAACACATCAAGGGGGGATTCATAGGTTGAAACAACACTTGGCTGGTCAAAGAGGCCAAGTTTCCCCATGTGATGCACCTGATATTGATGCCATTAGGTTGGAAATGAAAAACTTGCTTGAGAAACATAAAGAAGAGAAGGCTAGGCAAAAAGAGATGGAAGCTGAAATAGGGAGGAGGGAACATGCCTTGAGTGTTGAAGGATCTTGCTCTGACCCTTCTGTTCATGTTAGAGACCCCTTTCGGTATATGTCTCTATCATCCACTAATAGTCAAGAAAACTGGCCTCAAAAAAGAAAGAACATTCAAAGTTTTTTTCCATCTTCCACACCTGCTAGTGCCTCCATGCCAACAGAAAATCAGCCCACCTTGGATAACCATTGGAAGAAGCAATACAAAGAAGCAACTTTTGAATACATTGCTAGATGGTGGTATGATGCAGATATCCCTTTCAATGTTGCCCGCTCACCTTATTACCAGCCTATGTTTGATTCCATTGTTGTTGCTAGTAAGGGCTTCAAAGGCCCTAGTATGCATGACTTGAGAGGATCACTTTTGAAGAAAGAAGTTGCATCCATAGATGAATATTTGAAGAGTTGTAAATTATCATGGGCCAAAACAAGATGTACTATTATGTCAGATGGGTGGAGTGATGGCAAGAACCGCACCATAATAAATTTTCTTGCCTCTTGTCCACAAGGTACTATGTTTTTGAAATCAGTTGATGCATCTGATAGAGTGAAAGATGCAAATTTGTTGTTTGAGCTTTTGGATGAGATTGTTGTAGAGGTGGGGGTGGAAAATGTTGTACAAATCATAACAGATAATGCCTCTAACTATGTTCTTGCTGGTAAGATGTTAGAGGCTAAACACAAAACAATATTTTGGACTCCATGTGTTGCACATTGCATAGACCTCATGCTTGAGGATATAGGAAAAAAAGATTGGATCAAGAACATTGTAGAGCATGCCAAAAGCATCACAAAATACATCTACAATCACTCATGGGTATTGAACCTAATGAGGAAAAACACTAAAGGCAAAGAACTTGTTAGGCCAGCCATCATGAGATTTGCAACAAACTTCCTCACGTTGCAATCTCTTCTTTCCCAAGCACAAAACTTGAAAAAGATGTTTTCAAGTGATGAATGAAATGCATCTAAGTGGAGCCGCAAACAAGATGGGAAAAACCCAAATAAAGTTTTTGATAATTTATTTTGGAAAAAAAAAGACAGATTGTAAAAATGCCGAGCCTCTTGTTAAGGTGTTACGGTTGGTGAATGGGGAAAAATTAGCTATGGGCTATATTTATACGGCTATGAATCAAGTAAAAGAGCAAATAAGGGCAACATACAAAAACATGGTAACTAAATATGGGCCTATATGGGAGATTATAGATAATAAATGAAACAATCAACTCTATCGCCCTATACATGCAGTTGGGTATTTCTTGAACCCAAAATATCATTATAGAGCTCAACTTGGAGAAGATCAAACATGAGAAGTAAAAGACGGTTTGTACGAGTGCCTAGAGCGCATGGTCCTTGATGAGATGAAACGACTTGAGGTTCACCGACAGGTCAACTTCTTCACCAGAGCCACATGTACCTTTGGGAGAAAACCTTGCAAAGATTGCAAGAGATGTGGACCAACCACGTAAACAATTCTAAGTTTTTTGAAGTTCATTTGATTAAAACTCTTTTAATGAATAATCATGAATTTTTAGCATAAGACAATCTAATTTGTTGAATTACTTTTAATTTTTAACTTTGTGTTTTCATCGTCATTGTGTAACAATTAAACAATTATATTTTTTATCGAAGCACATTGGTGGGATTCATTTGGTAGTCAGTGTCCTCAATTGCAAAAGTTTACAATTAGGATCTTGAGCCAAACTTACAGTGCTTCTGGGTGTGAGCGCAATGGTCCGTTTTTGAGTGTATTCACACAAAAAAGAGAAACCGTTTGGAACAACAACGATTGAATGATCTTGTCTTTGTGTAATACAACCTTCGGCTTAAAAAGCAACCGATTCTTTGAACCAAGAAGACTCGATACATATCCCATTGTCTTGGATGATATATATCCAACCTCAGATTGGGTAGAGGAGAGTCAACCACCGAGTTTGATCCCGATGACTTCGTGTGGATGGGTTTGGATCAGGATGATTAGTCATTAGTAGCATCACCACCATCGTCACGAGACATAGCAGGACACTAGTCACATTCGTGCTACTCCCGTGCCAATACAATTTTTGTAGATGTACCTAAGGATTTGGATGGGTCCGAGTCAGAGCCAGAGGCCGGTGATGATATTGATGAGGATGACCCTGAGGATCCCATTTTCAGTAGTGGTGCAGAGTTTGATGATGATCATGATGATTGATCATTGATGTCATCTAGTTTATTCTAGAGTTTTGTAGCTTGTAGTATCTTTGTAGTATCTAGTATGATCATGGCATGTTTTTTTGAGTCTCTCGACTATGGAGGCCATTTAGAGCCTCATTGTTTATGTATTTTGTTTTGAATTTCATATATGATATATGTATTGTGTATTGGACTTGGACTTTGTGCGATTTTCTCTGTAAACACATTTCTTACATATATACAAGAGCAAGCTTTGTGCATCATTTGTGTGTAATTGTTGGACTTGGAATCATGGCTTTTAATCTTTCAAATATATTGTTTTCATTAAAAATATAAATTTTTATGTATTTTTTAGTAAACCGGTTCGTAAAGTTTGAACCGGTCCAGTTCTGGTTCTCCAGTTTGGTTCTGGTCCGACCCTTGGCCAGTTCCAAGTCCAGTTCTGATTTTTAAAACATTGTTCAAAACTGCATGTAGCCTAAGAAAGGGCCGCTGACCTTTCTGCTTTCATCTTCAATTTGCATGTGATCAAAGAAATGTCGATAGACTGTTCTCCGTCAATATCCATGTTATACCCGAGAAGAAAGGGAAATTGATCTTCTCCCTACAGGGCCAAGTTTGGTTGTCATTGGAGCAAGTTCTGTTGAAAGTTCCACTTATCTTTAGTTGTTACTTGGGAAAGAAGGGAGAGTTGACCTTTCTCTCAGCCATCTTAAGTTTTAACGAAAAAAATGAGAAAGGACCTTGCAACCCTTGATAAAAGCATGTCCAATTCGCACATGGGGCGAGTCATTTTTGTAGGTGTGGATGCATACATGTGCCTAAAACATTGATAACAGGGCACATGTTAAGATGCCAATCATGAGATGTATCTTAGTCCAAACGATTGCATTTGTATAGTGTGAGTTTCAATTTTGTAATTTGCAGTAGATGAATTGATTCATCTTCTAGTAAAAATCTTAAATGCACTTTTTGAATTTAAAATCAGTTTTACCATTTTTCTTTGTCTTTATGTTCTGCTTATTGTTTTCAAACTGCTTTTGAGATCGATGATATTGTATGTGATGCCTTTATGTATTCTAGAATGAGTATTAATGAGTTGTAGATTGTTTTTGTGGTCATTAGTTTACTTTCCATGAATACATTGAAATTTCTCATTCTATTTTATATTGCAAAATAAAACATGTGATGTGTAGAGCTTCATATCCTACTGAAGGAAGACTATCAGACCCTGGTCAAATTATGATCAGAATCGGTGAAAAAGCATATGCTGATTTAAATTATGAACATGACTAGCCAAATAATTTGTCTCCAATTCTGTACTATCTTACTACGTTCATACACTATTACATTTTCCTATAAATATGTAGCCTAGAACTTCTGAATATAGATAGCACATACAAATTGGAATGCACTACAACATAATTATGCAACTTATTCCAGGGATCCTAGAAGTTCCAGATTTTTATAGGTTAATATAGTAGATAACAAACACAATGATTGCCAATGAATTGCAACATTATAGTGGTGTATGCGTTTGTGTCTATATGCTTTGTTTTCATAAAAGTTTTTGGATCAACTGGGCATGCATTTTTAGTTCTAGCTTTCAAGTCTCATAGTAGACCTGTCATCAAGGAGGACGGCTATGTTCATGTTTTCCGGCATCTTCTTTCTTGCTTTGTCAAATGGATGAGAGCTACTTTTAAAATAATCATATCCTTGTTAATATTTATGCCCCCAAGAATGTACCATAAATGAGATCTCAACTTGACCTACATTTGGGAATAAGCATACATACCCCAAAATTAAGATTAGATGGATACCAAAGATCAGAAAATGGATTTGCTTTATGTGGCATTGATTATTTGGCAGAGGTATGCTTTCCTACAAGGCCAGAGTAGGAATAACGGCTTGTTGTATCTGAAATACACAAATGAGAACTTTTAAGATCTGCAAGTTATAAAAATTAGGCCAATGATATAGATGCAATAAACAATCTTCTGCGTGAATAAGCTAAATGTCCTGCAGAACCCAAAGGGCCAGGAAGGCTTGAAGGGCCTAAAAGTGTACTCAAGGATTTAGATCCATCAAATAATATATTATACAACTCTTTGAAATGGCTCAATATTCCTACAGGGCCTAAACCCAATAATTCGGATACATTCAGTAATGCTTTCTGTAAATTCTGCTACTATGAAATAGATATTACAATGATGATCAAACTTTTGACCAGAACAATTTATCAGAAAGAATCACCCTGGACAAGTGGGAGAAACAATCATGGCCCCATACTCCTTATGGAGTTTCCTTCTATACTTTATTTGAAATCTGGTAGTGGTTGGTTGTTTGGTATTAGTGGATTACCGATTATTATAATGGATTACACTTTACTGTCTGAACTAATAAAACATAATCTTTAAATGATGCCAACAAGTCTAATTAATAATTTAAGTAGGTTGATCGTTTACTCTTGTACAAGATATGTGGGTAACCACTATTATTCTTCCAAAATAATAGTGGTTGTTAATTGGTTTGTTCATTTTTCCTTCTAAATTATTGCTATGTTGTGTTCAGATGCTTAGTCTTATTTTTTATTGTGTGTTGTGACCTCAGGAGAGAGGCTTAACTGTACAGGTGGAAGAGAGAGTAAATGATGTGATTCAATCGACGGAACATCTAAATGACTATGTTTCTTCAACATACATGGAGGCAGAAAATCTTTTGACCGCTGAAGCTGAAAACGAAACCACAAAACAAGCCTCACCTCCAGGCTTAGATTTCATGGTCATGCTCACTGAGGATGAAAGTGACTGTAAAGAAAATGTGTTCATATCCCAACAAAATCTTGAAGGCGAAGATTCTGCACAATCATTGTATCAATCGGTATGTTTGAGACATCTAGTTTGTTTGGATCATGTATGCTGTTTTTCCAGCATTAGGTTGAATGTTTTTGTAGTACATCTTAATATTTTATCTTATACTGTGACCTTCGTTGGATATTACATCTGTGCTTGAACCTCATCTTGGTTATATTTCACGTGTTCATGTAACACCTGAAAGGCTGATTTATAGTTCAAATCATAATAATGTAAAATTTTCAAGTACATAGCCATATTAATATTATTAAATCTACAGCTGGATTATGTTTGAAAATACAAACCAAACTTGGGATCATGTTTCAAGAAGAAAAACGTGCTATGGTGCTAGGTCTTGAAACCTTTGTGGCCGTTTGTCATCTTTGGATTTATTTTGTCACTGAAGTATCTGTTGTCTGGTTCAGCTTCCCTAAATTTTAGATATAATAATGTCTCTTGATGAGAAACACATATGCATTGACTATTTGGGGATGGTAACCATTAGATTCTGTATGGAGCGTTATCTTTCCAATTCTACAACCCAATTGATTGGGTAGGAAACGGAAGCAATGATGCCTTGTTACACCACATATTTGCCACTCAACCTGTGTTACCATATCTCCTCATCTCTTGCACGGTAGCAATTGCTAATAGTTAAATAGAAGACCACCTCTTTTAATGCAGCAGCATGTTAAGCGTGCATGCGATATCCAACAACTTTTTAGTAGCTTGCAATATAGCTTTGGCACCATCTGTCCAATCTATATAAACATAAATTCTTTGAAATACCAAGGAAGATGGGACATCACAATTCAGAGGGAGAAAAGACCCTTCTGATAACTAAACAGATTATTGTCACAGATTTCATTCTATCAATAAGTGGCAATTGATTTGCTTAGTCATTCTTGTCAGGATTACTGCTTGGACCGGACAGCCCAACTATCTCCAAATCACCTCCTCACTTTCAGTGTTTGTACCTGAACCACTTTTGTCCTCTCTCCATAGCTGTGCTGCAGCAGATTAACTGCTGTACTCCCAATTGTTCCCAGACTCTGCTTCTGCAATTAAGGATATATGGAAAAGTTATTGTTAACTGCAGGATTTAATTCTTCGGCTTGCAACTCATTGAATTCACTTGAGAAATGTTTTGATATATCCAGTTTGAATAATATCTATAAGAAAGGTTGGAACATGATAAAGGTAAAAGGGTAAAGCCAAAGGGTGATTTTTAGGTCTCAGCCTAGTGAGCATGCCTCTTGGATGTACGTGACCTCCATCTTCTCCCTTTTTGGAGATAACTTTTCAAATGTTGTCTCTTAGGTTTTAACCTCATCACTAGTCTTGGGAGAAAACTGAGCCTTGCCACTCCACCTACACGATGAGTACTCATGAATCATGAATCCTTCATGGTTGTAATGGGAAATCATAAATTGTTATTTCAGTTGTTCATAAACAGGCATCGGATTAATGGTTTAGTTAGTATAGTTGCCTGTGACTTACCAAATCTAGATAATTTTACTAAATATATAAACATAATTAAAGGATTTAGCAGTAGTGATTTGACACATTTTTGAAAAAACATTGTGCAAAGTGAGTTGAAGATCATGATTAAGGCTATTGTTTATAACAAATTTAATAACAGAAAATGAAAAGATAGCAATGTAAAATTGCAAAGGATCAAATGCTAGGGTTATGCAATTTAGAAGCCATCCCCCATCAGGTGGTGAATACTTTTTTTTGTTATTGGGGACCTGCGAAATTTGCATATTTTTAATGTAATTGTGATCATTTTCCAGGTAGAAACGGGTTTTGACTATCCTATGTTTCTCTAGTCATCCATACATACAGCATCAGGTATTGGGAATGTCCATTGTGAATATTACGCCAATGAGACACTCAATGGCATTGGTCCAAGACAATTAAAAAATTCACTTAATTCTGAAGACGAATTTGTCAGTGGCTAATTTGTTTTTAGTTGGTTTTTTTGCCTCACAATGTATGAGGCAGGAGAACTGTTCGTCTTTGGTGGTCTGGAAATGAAATAATTAAGAAGTTATATCAATGAGGTCCTCTTTGTGGTGGCACAATCCATATTGCTTATTGCGATAGGTGGGAGGCAATGCTCAGAATTTCTGTTTTTGGCTTGTTTCATTCTTTACTAATATTGGACAGTAATTTGCTACCTTTAATGAAAGTCACCTTTTCACTCTAGTTGGAAGTTTATAAGTGTTATGAAAGCATAGACAGTGAAGAATTCATAGGAGGATTTTACAGTTGAAATCAAATCAGATGGTTTATAAGTTATATGCGTTTATGTGAGATCCCAGCTAATTGATTTTACCTGCTAAATCACTGATTACAGACATAATCAGAACTATTTTTGTTCCTTCTGTTTGCTGTATTGTAAAATCTTCTATCATTATGGAACTCTTCAAACTCTGTGATTGTCTTACGCCTAGGTAAAACTCTTTTTGATTGTCAGAACTGATGTGCCAAATTCAGATTTAGCTTTTCTCTCTATTTGAGAGAGTAATAAATTATATATCCTTACATCCTTCAAGACGTAATATATGCATGAAAGCAATTTCGTTTTTCAGTAATTGGTCTAATTCCAGACCTAGCAGATTTTTTATTAAAAATACAAAGCAAATTATCCAACAATTGAAACTTTAAAATTTTTAAATCAGCTGCATTAAGTTCTCTACTCACAAGATTTTATCAAATATTTGTGATAAAATTAAAGCAGGTAGCTAAAGCCAAGGCCAAGGCTGAGATTTTAGAAGGAGAGAATGCAGAGTTGAGGGCAACCATGAAAGCATTGAAGGAACAATTATCTTCATACGACAGCTTGATTTTATATCCAACCTATTCTAAGAAGTTGGCGGCTTACCCTGCATCTCAACAGCCTATGCTAGAGCTAGCTATGAAGGCTAATTTCTACAAGAGTCGGCATGAAATACAACAGAAGATTAAAGAAGGCACAGCGGTAGCGACAGGAAGATCAATTGATAAATCTGAAGAGGATTCGTCACAGCTCCAATAAATTGTAATTGGTGGCAAATGGCACATGGCAAAACTCTTGTAATGCAAAACCCTAATTCCGACCATGTAAGTTTGACCTTGTAATGCAGAACCCTCTTGACATTTCAAAAGTTCAAGAGCAATGATGACATTGCGTCTTTAAATGATTTAAGTTCTAAATGCATGTAAATGTGCAAAGGCTCCTCTATTTTCTAGATTTGACGAAAGCAATGAAATTCTGTATTATTTATTTTTTTAGTTTCAGCTCTTTGGATTCACAGAACTGTAAAACCTGGTAAGTTTGTTCAAATCTCTCCTTTATGAGCTGCACTGTGTGTTTTCTATTAATACAAATAAGAATCCTCCAACTCCAATTTTTATCTTCTCTTGAAAAAACCTGAAGGATACACAACAATTGTGAGCTGCATTCTGTGCATGAGAAAGGAGAACACATGATGATACATTGCTCCTTTTTATGGATTGATGAATTCCCTTGTGCAGATTTTAATAGGAGCCTAGGAAAATTAGGAAACCCATGTACATGAAAGAAGGAATGATGTTACCATTTGTGGATTATTTTCTGTTGCTTATGCAGCGTTTTATGAATTTGGCCTATATAGATTAAATATAGAATTGATTCAATATGCATAACTGAAGGTTTTAAGCTCATACTATAATAGTTTGCATCTTGCAGCAATTTCAGTTGGAATATTCCCTTTCGTGCAGAAAAGCATTCAGCGTGCCTGATCAAGTGTTTCAAAATCAAGCAGGGATGAACGAATTTATTAGCCTAAATACACAATAAATCTCGTCTTTCAGCATAACTACGGAGCTGTCAGATGCTGCATCTCCATTTGTGGTGGTCTCAAGGGTGCAACAATTCCAAGACTTCTATTTTGTAAGATTATATGCCACCTTTTAGGCAAAATCAAACCTTTGGAGCCTGTAGAAGACTGGATCTTTCTTCTTTGAAATAGTTTCACATTTGTATTTATGAAAGTTCTTCGGAGCGTTTAAGGTGTTAGTTGGGATGGACAAAATAAGTTGATTGATCCGTGCAAATTTCATTTAAATTTGCTTTTGTAACATGGATATTCTGTAGGATTTATTCTAGAAATATGGGCTGAATTTCTTTTTCAGCTGTAAGAATGGTCCACTCCCAAGGATTTGTAAGAAAGTCGATTTCCTACAGTTGTGTAATATAATCATTTTTTTGACAAGAATTGTTATTCTTTCAATATGTTCTTCCTTCTCATGCCGACAAAATAATGTTTTAACTGGTTCTTTGATGTGGTTCTAACTTCATAAACTTTCGCACAACTGCTTATTGGGTCTTAGAAGGAAATATATTAAGTACTTTTAATATGTTGGTGAATAGCATTTGTTCTGGAATTTTAAGCACCTGTTCTGGAATTTTAAACAGTTGACTTTCAATTTTTGACAGGGTGAGCAATAAATTTTTACGTTTATATTGTTTTCAAATAATCATGGGAAAGGTACAAGTCTGGAAAGTCAATTAAAGCAGAACAAGGTGCTTTTCCTTGGATATGCGTATGTTTGATAGAGCAATTCAATGTTATTTGAAGGTGGTCTTGTGTTGGATTTTGAATTGGAATAATCAATGAAAAACAAATTAAGATTT
The DNA here is from genome assembly GCA_018340775.1 of Taxus wallichiana var. yunnanensis. Classification (NCBI taxonomy): domain Eukaryota; kingdom Viridiplantae; phylum Streptophyta; class Pinopsida; order Cupressales; family Taxaceae; genus Taxus; species Taxus wallichiana. The sequence continues at coordinate 651,933,179 of CM031236.1, forward strand.
CAATTGGATTGCCACCAACGATCTATGTTTCAGATTTTCTAGCCCTTTCATGTGGTGATTTCTGAACTTCAGGTTGTCAATGTATGCAGAAGGTAAAGATAGGTTTTAGGTCATAGACAAAGAAGACACCAAATTGTTGTCTGGAATTTCCTGTGAAAGCCAACAAGCGGATTTGTTTTTTTTTATGTACCCTCAATATTGTTCATATTGGGTGTACATCATAGTTACCAAATCCAGCCGGATCTGCACAAAATCCGGCCGGATCCGGATTTTTCAGCTGACCTGGATAAATTCGGTCCGGGTCAGCCCTAATTTAGGGAAAAAAAAATTTTTTATTTTTAAATTTTTCTGTAGTTTTCTGGAAAAAACAGTCAACTATCAACCTTATATATTAAAAATATAACATTTTACATTACATTATTAAAATTTTTCATTGTATTTGTCAAATTTTATATTTATAAAAATATAACTCATATATTTCGGACCGGATTTTTCCGAATCTTTTCAAGAATTCCAGATTTTCGGATTTTTGCCTTCCCGAATGGATCCGGATTTCCGGACCTGGTAACTATGGTGTACATGCACTAACCCCCTTTTGGATTCAAACTGTGTTGCCTTTAGAGAGTACACTAGCCTTCATCATTAGGCCGACTCAAGTTGTGCACCCACCTGATCATGGAATGCCAACTCTCATATCCTTGTTGATGTATACTTGATTTTCTTTTACCAATGATGCTTCAATTGCTTCTCAGTCAATTTATTGATCTGTGCTCTTGAGAAAATATTCATAATGATTATATGTTCATTTCAATTACCTCTCCTTCAATCTATTGATGACATTGAAGACATTTGGGCAGTTGAAATATTCACAATAGCTATATGGTTGTATATGTGATAATTAGAATAACATCTGAAAGGAATTTAATGTCTCTGAAATTGATTGAAATTGTTTTTGTTGTTTAAGATGTCTATATTTGATCCTTAAATGCATCTATAATTATTCATTTGCTTATTAACTATAGGGATCTATCATTTGACTTTTGGAATGTGTAGTAGATGAAGATATCTGTTTACAGTATGATCTGAAAGTGGGCAGCCTAAATGAGTTATTTGACGAAAAAAGTATCCACAAAACCGCTGGTTTCCTAGTCAAGATTCGTAGTAGAAGAGCTAACATCGAAAGAAATTTGAAAACTTCTTAATGTTGTGGCTCTTGGTCCCTTAGACTATACGGTCTCGGAAGTCATTAAAAATCTTTCTTCTTCTTCCAACAAGGCACAATTATAATGTAATGACAACTCTTTTCAAGGTGACATCCATGCCATATAGAAAATTATAGAAAATTTTGCCACTTGACATTTTTAGTGTTCAACCAATAATACTATTTGGTGGAATGGTAGACCCCCTCGGGGTATAACAACAGGAGGATTACCGTATATCCCCCTCCCCCTCATACTTTGGAGGAGACCCCTCGGGGTATAACAAGGAGGGGCCCTACCCCCTTTGTCTCGTCTTGTGCGAAAATTAATTGTCTCTTTCTCGATGAGAAAGTTTGCATTTGCATTCCATAACTTTTGGTAAAGAGCATTATAGATATTATACGTTTTCTATTAATACATTAAATCATTTTTACGAGATATCCATTGTGGTGGAATTATCAAGTCATGTTTTCAGGGGAGCTCATTTCTAGCCATACATTAAGGAATCCAATAGAATATTTTTGAGATGAGAACAAGGCTACAAATCATGTGAAGACTATTTTTCTTTAAAAAGAAGCGATTATGTTAAATTGTTTTTACCAAATACCTTTCGTACATACCATGAGGTTTTCAAATCAAGAGACAAGAAGTTAAGAGTAAGCCACCTCAACCTTAAACAAACCTAACATGAATGGACCTTTTCAAGGCAATCTTCCTCATGCAAGTTATGCTAGCTTTTAAGTTTGGAGTATAACTATAAATAATTTATTACATTTATGGAAAAGGGCAATGTTTAGAATACAATGTCTTTAATAAATACTTGCACAAATTGGAGATAATAAATTTAAGTATTGGAGGGGCCATTCAAAATTCCATGAATAAACTACGGATTAAAGATATGTATATTGGAGGAATATTATTTTCATAGAGGGGAGAGGAGATAGTAGTGGTGCATCCTAAGTTAGGGGCCCACCAAATCAATTTAAATATAATATGAGATCTTGATTTTTTCACCAGCACATAGTTCAATATTTTTTTAAATTATATATATATTTTTGAGTGTTGAATTGGAGGGAAAGACATTTTGAATTGATTTAAAATTGTAAATTTGAGTTACACTACATTTTGATTGGGACCCATACTTGATCATGGGTGATAATGGTTGAACATTGACAATTTAAAAATGACAAATCTTACATGGCATGATAGGATTGGGTGTTGTCATATCAAAAATGACTAATCACCAGGGACTTTTATGACAACTAGTAGGTGTTGTGTATTCAAGACACTATATCAACAATTGGACCCTGCTCAACTATTGGTGTCTCTCCCCTACATTTGGGCTAGAAAATACACAAATCAGCAAAAAAATTTACACGTAAGCATAGTTCAAATAGGAAAAGCATAAACAAGGAAAGCTAGTTGGTGTTTGTGTCCTCCATTTCTTCATCGGAATCCAAGACAATAAAAGTTGAGCCTCTCTTTGTGCCTCGGAAATATGTATTCTAGAGAGGAAACAAAATTATAAAAATAAAATAAATCGACAAGAAACATTAATTGCATTGTTATGGTATTAAAAATCCTTTTTCTTCACAATACCCAAAGAAGAATGGGAAACAAGAACTTGTTTATTCTGTGTCAAGGGGGTAGTGGAGACAAAATGACACTTCATTATGGAGTGTGCAACTTATAATGACATTCAGAGCAGCTACAGGGACAATTTAAGTGTTGTCAAGTTAACGGACTTGTTTCAAGAGGAAAGACTAACCAAAATATCAAGTTTTTAAATCAAGATACATAGTAGAAGAGCTGACATCGAGAAATGAGTTAACTCTTTGCATTATCAACACGCTGTCTTGGTGACTTGATGTTTTTGGTTTTATCTGGATAGATTCTTTTCACAGCTCTTGGTCCCATAGACTTTGGTCTCATGGACATTATTAAAATCCTTCATTCATTCACTCACAAGAATCCGGAAACTCGTTAAAGTCTACTCTTGAGAAAGCAAGAGATTAGATTCAAATACACACTATCAACTATCCCCCAAAAAATAATTTACACGATATCGAGATGATACAAATCTTTAAACAATAGAGAGATGGACACGGGTGGGAATATCAAGAGAGACCACCCTATTGTGGATAAGCTTAATGATCATTGGTCCATTCACTCCTTTGCTCAAAGGAGAAGCCAAACGTTTAAAATAATTTGGGATACCATTCTCCACCGTAAACTTGCTCATTTTCCTTGGTGTGTTATACCAGGCTCTTCACCTTGGTTGATATCTTATATATTTAGGGGTTTCACAATCAATCTACCCTTTCTATGGTCATTTTGAAACTATTTTGTACCTATTTTGGTTTTGCTAGAAATCTCAAATAACATGGCCATAGCTACATGATTTTTAAAAATCATTTAGACCATCCTTCATTTGGTAGATTATCCTTTTAGGAGATTGAACTTGTTTCCATGTGGACTTCACCCAAATTTGGTACACTTTCATAGTGAAAATTCTGTTTTTTATTTGGATAAAAGAAAATTCGGCTATATTTGTTCATGCTATTATTGATTGCAATCATTCAACATATATTAAAGCTATGATTGCTTCCAATGTCTTCTTGCATATTCAAGTCCAATCCCAAAAGGTGGTGCTAGAGTTTGGCCATCTCTAGACCTTGTTGGACCACTAGGGCGACACTTCTTGCATCGTGGCTCGTGTTATGCCACCCTCTGAATCTCGGGATTCCACTCTACGAGGGAGGGGTGTTGCCAAAGTTCTCATCACCGCTCTCGTAGTCATGTTGAGTGGGGCTCTTTGTCTTGTCTCCACTCTCCACAATCACAACATGGGGATGGGACTGCCGACCTCGTCATCAATCTCCTCCACATCATGGGGGTGGGTTTCTCCACCTCCACTCCATGAGGGTTGGGATCATCTACCTTCTTTTGACAAGGTTTCCGGTTGGTGTTAACTATCTTGTTGATGAGGGATCAAAATGAACTTGTATAGGTGTTTGAAACCACAACTACTAGTTGGGAGCACATTGTATATGGAAATGACCTTCCAGGATGATGGTTGAGGAAATGTTGATAATAATGCCCCTTGTCCCGCCAATCTATTCATTATTGCTTTGCTTGATAATACTATTGCATAATAACTTGTTATGCACTTTGGGATATGATATTATAATATATATGGGTTGATGGAGATGCCAAAATGTGGCCCACCCCTAGCCCCACCCCCTCGCCCACCCCTAGCTATATGTTTATAGTATATGGGGTCACATATGAATCAATTATATTGGGTAATGAGTCGGTCTACATAGGATTTGGGTGTTAGCCATCCATTAAGAGTAATGTATGCCTATATAAATGATATGAGTAACATTATAAGAGGAGGTATGAGTTGAGTCTTCTATTTGGTAGAGGTATATTGGAGGTGTCCCCCTTGAAGTGGAATTCCCATATTGGGAGATTGTGTAGTTACTCCTTCCTTAAGGGGCATTTTAGGGTATTGCGCTAGCTTAAGGGTATTCTTTTATTTATGAGTATATTGAATATTGGAGCATCTTTAACTCGCTAGTATATCTTGTGGTTTTTACCTCTACACATTATTCATCTTATTCATATATTATATGTGTGTTAGGAATATTCATTTATTAGTGCTCCATTTGGTTAGTAAATAATAAAATTAATTATAGATTGAGTTGTTATGTGAGTAACAATCTTGTAATAGGAAAGATTTGTTATAGGAGTTGTTATAGCTTCCCTATAAACTAGGATATGTTACTCCTATATAATTATAATATGTTGGGTGAATGAATGAATGAAAGTTTTTAATGACATCCACGAGATTGAGCAGTCTATGGGACCCAATGTGCAAACACAAACTAGTTAGCCGAACACCAAAAAGTTGCCCAAAATAACCGGTACTTTTGCCTTTCTTCCAGTTCTTTGCTAATCTTGATTCTTCTACTATGAATTTTGATCAATAAATCCACTATTTTTGCCACCCTTTCCTCTTCAAACAAATTTGTAAGATCATCCACTGTTAAAATATCCACATAATTGCTTTGTATGTCCTCGTAAGATACACATTCCATGACAAAATGCCATTCCGATTCCGCCGAACTTGACATGCAAACCGACAAACCCTTTCGACCACTCCTCTTTGAGAATTTTCCATCTCCTTGTTTTACACTTAAGATGATGTGAACTACTTTTCAATTTGTGCAATTAAAATTTTTGCTTTCCACTTTATCATCGCTCCAATATAGTGTTTTTGCCCATGATCACATGTGGGATTAAAATTCTTGACATAGTATTCTCTTTTTCATCGAAGCTGCTTATTCCACATAATATTTCTGAATTTTTCTCTCACATAATTTTTTATTTCTTTGTTGGTGCTAGGACACTCCTATATGCTAATGCCCCATTTGTTCATCCACTCACCATTTTGCTTCATCTAGATTTTCTTCCTCCTATTTAACTTTTCCTCTACTGCTATTTTAGGCCATCGGGAATCATCCATGTTTTCCACTTTCTTGAAGTATCCTAATAGCCGAGATCATTGTCGCCGCTTCCTTTGGAAAGGCTTCGGCTTGACTAGAATGAATTCGTATGGAATCATGGTTTTTATTTTGAAATTGCTTGTAATTAGATGCTTTTGAATTCTCTCTATTCATTTCCATTTCCCCACGGATGTGCTGCTGCCTCAAATCTCACACCCGTATAACACCACTAGGATTACCAGTAACCCAAAAGGTTCAATTTGGTCTTCCAATCCCATAACTCCACTATTTTGCATCTGTTTTTGACCATGTATAGAGCTTACCACCCCCATGAATCCTCTTAGCTCTATAAGTTTCCCAACTGAGATTATAGTGAAAGTCCAGTCCCAAATATTTGTATTCATTTACAACTTGCAAAGAGTCCCCTTCAGACTCAAAGCTTACTTGTCTCTTTTTCCTTTTTAAGGTAAAGATCATGATTTTGGTTTTACCAATGTTCACTTGCATTCCCACCTCTTGGCAAACTAGTTCTAAAGCTCTCAAGTGCTCTTGTAAACTGTAGTGCCCACACTTTTTATAGCTCAGTAGCTTGTTGTTTATTTGCTCATAGACATGTTTTGACAGTGATTGGTGATATCTTGGACATTATATTTAGATATTTGATTTTATTAGACATGTGTGACATTCGGGGTAATTTCTTTATTGTCGCTTTTTCTTGTTATGACATGGAAACTAATGAATATGATGTGCTTGGAACCTAATTATATTGATGGATAGTTGTTGCATGGTGGGATTATATGTCACTTTATCATCTTGTCTAACTTTTGGAATATGGAATATAATTGTGTGCGTTGTCGCATCTTGATTTTAGTAGGATGTTAGGTTAGTCTAGCATGCATTGATATCTTACTATGTCATTTAATTATATTGTATTGGACAGGTGCAGTTAATGTGTGCAAATGAGTGTGCAGGTGACGGAGTTCACGAGGAGAACGTGGTATTCGGGCCATTTACTCAATCTTGCATGGCAAAAGCCCACGGTGAGTCCTAGCCATGTTCACTGTGTGAAGCCTTAGGATAGATGATTATTAATTTTGGGCACTATGAGTGACCCCAATGTATGTAATGTATTGTGTTTTGATTTATTAATTTTGGTTAGGGTAGTTGGTTAAGTTGTAAACTTGTTTTGGGAGTTAATAACTCCTCTTTCATTTGAATTGTGGATTATGCTTAATGTGTCTCTTAATCACAAGGGTTTAGGGTCACATGTGAGACCCTTGGGTGGTCCCCACACCCTCTACCCTTGTGCCAAAAATGCAAAACCCGAAATTAGGGTATTTTGGGCATTTTTGGGGACCCCTTTGTAGCTTGGGAGTCCCCCTATCACAAAAATGAGCCCTTGGACCCTACCTAATGGGTAGGGGGGCTTGTTTTCAAGGCTAGAGGGAGTTTTCCCTCCCTTTCTACCCCTTGTTTTGTCACATCCATGTAAGGGATGTGGATTTGTGTGTTTATCAAAAGTGCCACTAGTTTTGTCTTGCTAACATTTAAGGGAATTTGGGAGAAGAGGGCAAAAAGATAATTTTACCCTTTCTCTCTTTTGTTTTGGCATCTTTGACCATGAGGAGGGAGAGGGGTGACACATGTCACCCCCTCATTGGTGAGGATGCTTGCTTGCTCCTCTTCAAATTCCCATCCATGGGAAAAGAGAGGGACTTTTTTTGGAACTTCTTGCTTTTGGATGCTTGGGAGAATTGGAGCTTGGGATTTGCTTGAGTCAAGGTGTGAAGAAACTTGAAGTTGGAAAGCTTTTTGGAGAGCTTTCCTTGAGGTAGGTTCTCTTGTTTTTTTGTGTTGCTTTTCCTTTTAGTTATTGGATTGGTTGCTTGAGATTGTAATTTATATATGTTGATTTTGGTCATTTGCTTGTTGTTACTCCCTCCATCATATGGCATGATGGAGTTTTGGAGTGTGGGGGAAGAGAGAGGGAATTTTCCCTCTCAATCCTCAAGGCTTGATGGACAAGCCTTGAGGAGTCTTATTATTTTTCCCCTCAATGGTTGAGGTGGGGAAGTTGATTCATTTGGCTTGAATCTCCTTCCCCATTCTTGGTAAGGAAACCCCTTTGGGGTTTGAAAATCCTTCCAAGAAGGATTTGGAGAAAGGGGGAGGAATAAGGAGGGCTTGATTTGATTAGGAGCAATAAGGAGGATATGGAGATGTTTTTATGTGCAAGAAATTTTGATGTATAACTTTGGAGAACTTTCTCCTCTCTTCCCCATTTTGAGGATGAACATGGGTTCTCCTCCTTGTAGATTTTGGAGTCTTGTTTGTTTGTGTCCTATTTTTGTATGCTTGTATTATTGTTAGTGTACCCTTCACCTTGTGCAAGTTTTGGTTAGCTATCCTCTTTCCCATGGGCTTGGGGGAGGCTAGCATGCATCCCAACCTTGGGATAGGCATGTGATGATGCCTAAAGGTTGGGTGGATAAACAAGCCCTTTCTCATTGTGTTGGCCTTGAAAGATTTTGGAGTTGGAAAGCCATTGGAAGACACATGAAGACACTTGTCTACTTGGAATTTCTTCTTGTTTCCTTCACCATTTTATGGATTTCTCTTTCATTGTATCTTGAAAAGAATGGCTTGTGTGAGCTTTCATTGTCTTGTAAAACATTCTCTTGTATTTGGAGTTTCATGCAAACCTAGTATTATAAGTGTTGGTAAATCTACCCTTAATATTAGTATGTTACCTTGTATAGCTTTCCTTTGAATATTTGGAATGTTATGGGACTATGTTAGACCTTTTTGGAAACTAAAACCTTTGAAATGAAGGCTTGTGAGATAGTGAAAGTTTTCTTAATATGAAGTGTTAGTTTAGGCAAATACCTTCTTGTTCAAATTACTTTCTGCTCATTATTTGTAATGTTAATATAAAAGAAAAATATATATGTAAATTATTGTTGAGAATTCCTACATATGTGTTAATCTGAAATGAACTTTTGCATTAGATATGAAATGAAAATTCTTTTGGTCATGCTTATTTGTTGTTCTTGTTTAACCTTAGAAGAAAACTATTTTATTTGGAAAGTGCACATATCCATTTAGTATTAACGTAGTTAGATATCTTTCCCTTATCTTGTGCAAAGGAGATTTTTACTTGAAAATGTGATAGTTGCCTTGATTTTTGTCAAGAAGATTATATATATGTAAATGTTATCACATTAAATCTATTTATATATTTATTTATTATATATATGTTGTTTATATTTACAGAAATGTTTCTATATATATATATATATATATATATTTTACTTATTTATTAAATATGTATACATAGAGATATGTTTTATTTATTTATATTAAATATACATATATGTATATCATGATTTTATAACCAAACGAAAATTTTGTTTTTTTTTTTTTTTTTAAAGGGGGAAATTTTATTTGTTCAAACAAAAAAGAATTGAATATTTTGTGTTGTTTAAAAGCTGAAAACAAAAAAAAATTGTCTTAGGGAGGGTCGGCCCCTCCCCACCCGACATTTTTCCCCCGTGCCTATACAAAGAAATAAAAAAAAAAAAATGGGGCGCGCTGCCCCCACAGACCCCCACCGACCCCCACAACCGCCGCCGCCGCGTGCACCATGCTCCACCCTCGCGGCCCCCTTGCGCCGCCTCCCCAGGGCTGTCTTTGCTGCCCCGCCTCGCGGCTCGGCCTGCTGCTCCCTGCGCCTCCCGCATTGCCCGGACGCGCCGCCTCCCCGCCACACCAAGCTCGCGCGCCCCTCTCATGTTCAACGGCTTCCCCACCCCAAACCTGCGCGCAAACCCGTCGCCGCCTCCATCAGCTCAAACCCCTCCTCTATCTCCAATCCGCCTTCTTCAAGAGGGAGCAAAGAAAAAAAAAAAAAAGAAGATAAAAATAAAATAACATGAATATATATATGCAAACATACACACACACACACACACACACACACACACACACACACACACACACACACACACACAAATAACTCCATGAAACCTACAACAAGAAGATCCTTAGCAATATAGTGAAGAATCAAGTAACCTCCTTGGCTCCTCTTCCAAACAACCTGTAAATGTCACAAGCAAGAATGAATGAAAAGAAAGAGATGGGAAAAGATGGGATAAGGAAGTTTAGGGCTCAATTTCTTTGATCTAGGGTTGAGGATTATTTGATCATAGGGTCCTTGTTAAACCCTACTTTTTAAAAAAAAAATAAAATAAATCATGAAGTCTTATTGGAAAATATAACAAAAAAAAAGAAAGGGTGTGATGAGTTTATTAAGCAAGAAAAGGGGTGAATAGCATAGAAGGGGTGTAGTCTCATCTTTATGGCCCTAATAAGTTTAAAATAAAATAAAATAGTTAAATCGGGTTTATGCTAGTAATTAATTTTAATTGGGGTAAACTAAAATGGTACACAATTAGTAATCAAGAAAGAGTTTAAGAGATGTATCAGTATTAATTTAAACACTTCAAAAAAAATTTACCCTGAAATTTTAGCCTGTTTGGTGCGTTTTTCGGTGTCTTAGATGGGGCATTACATAAACCATGCACTGTTTTAGCCATTAGGATAAGGTCATCCACATATAGTAGTAATTTTACCACATAAGAAGCTAAATGAATCCCACCTCCGCCCTTTTTGTCAATTCATTCCTCTAGTTTGTTTATATATAACCCAAACAAGGTGGGGGACAATGAACAACCTTGTTTGACCCCAATATCACTCCCAAAACACTCGGATAGACCATCCTTAGTTCTGATTTTAGCCCGTACCTGCTCATATAGTCTGTGAACCACTGCCCTATATTTATCCAGAATACCCAACTCTTCCATTCTGTCCCACAATTTGTTTCTCGGAACTATGTCAAAGGCCTTTTTGAAATCCATGAAACAACAATAGACCTCTTCACCTTGCTTGTCCCAAACCTTTTCAATCAAATGCCTAAGAGTGACGCAGTGATCAATAGTAGAGTGCTTTGGTCTAAAACCTACCTGTCCTTTTGCTCTCTTACCTTCCTTTTTAGCCCAAAGACTAATTCTACGCTCCACCATGCTACCAAAGAGCTTTCCAAAAAGCGGATTCATCATAATAGTGTGGTAGTTTGCTGGGTTGTTGACTCTGTCCAAATTGAAGATTTGGTATCGAGTGAGATGAAATCTCGAGAATTATTTGGGGCAATTCATTGATATTCATGTTTGCAAACTTATTATCATTTTTCTCTAAATCTTCAGCTTGTTTTAGGTAGTTTATTGTTTGGTATTCACATTGAGGTCTGTTGAAATTTATAAGGTGCAAAAGCGTGAATTGAAGACAAGTGCATCCACATCGCATGCTCGGATATGGAGCTTCTCCACATACAATGAAAAGTCGGTCTTGTTTGCATTATATTTGTTGTGTTTGAAGTCTCAAAGTTATTCTATGCAATACATATTGATGAACAACTCTTCATCAGTGTTGAATGCAGGCAACGTCGATATGTACATAAGCATTCCATTTCAGTTTGTTTGCATCGCTTTGGGCTGTGAAATTTTGAGCTTCCGTGTTTTGCATTAGATAGGTGTGTAAACATTGACATTAATATATTTAGACATTCCTGCACTTACCATTGCTTTTAATACTTTTGGCTTCCCCCTTGCTATGGATATATCACATGCTAATATTATCTCTTACTCAAGAATTATTAAAGAATAAATACCCGTGAAATGATCATATCCTAACATGCGCTGTTATTAAAGAACAAGTAAGAAACCGGACATACTAGGACGACCTTATGCACACTTAAAATTCCTCCATCACTACCTTCCACATAGAAGTCATAGAAAGGTTAAAGAAATATAACATCATCCCAATATTACAAAAAGGTATGCTCGGGATGATTTTTTTAGCTTTAACACATTCATCACAGTAAAGATAATGTGCAACATTGATAATCCCCAAATATTTTTGCAAGTCGGAAAAAATATGATAGTTAGCCTTTATGCGTTGCATTTTGCGTAAAAAGAGAGCGGGACACTCGGACACCTAGTATGTGAATGCATTATGCACGTGTTATATTTATCACGAATGTTACTAAAAACCAATAAAACTTGTGTAAATAGCGGTTCAGAATTTTCAAAGTTTAATACGACCTTGTAACGAAGTAACTTGATGTGTCAATCATGTTTTGAATTTTGCGGGAAGTGGGTTTGGCTATGCTCTTAAATAATAATCCTCAATTGAATTATTACGCCGAAGGTGTATACAGTTAGAATATATATGGGTGGAGGCTAGCCAAGATTGACGCATTTGGGGAAATCAACCTATGCTTTAAGGGTGCCTTTGGCTTTCTTTGATGCCTCTATTTTTGCGTAGGGACTGCAGGTGAAGTGTCCTTTTCCACTTTTGATTTGTTTTTGTTAGTCATTCCTTGTTGTTTTTTCATTGTGCGGAGTTCAAGGATTGCTCTTATCTTAGCCGCTTTCATGTTTGTGCATGTTGCATGGAGTGCTTTTGATGCCCACAGAGCTCTTTTTCAACGCTTGTTCTGGGAGGTCGATGTGCACAAAGCTCAATCTTGTGATAGCTCGGCCTTTGTGTGTAAGAGCTTGCTAACTCAACAAAAAATGCCCAACTCATTTGGTTTGTTTGGGCACGGGGAGTTGGATTTATCGGGCATCGTTTTGCAACATTTTGTGTATGCAGTCGACGCAACAAGAAACATCATCACAACCCACGTTAGATCTCTCGGATGGCTCACCCAATGGCTTGTGGGCTTGATCGCGCCAAGCGTGTAACATGGGGTTGTTGCTTTACAACTTCAGAATAGGGAGCTCACCTTTGGAACTCAGCACTGTCAACTTGTCAATGCATGACGGATCCTACCTCACTCAATGTAAGCTCGCTACCCGATCATTGTTTGCATGGTCGATGCAAGGCAATGATATAGTTTGCTGGATTGGTAAGAGCTCCTCAACCAACTTAACCAATGCCTAGATCAACTAGATGCAACTCGGTCACAATGTACCACTTTGACTCTTTGTAAACCCAACTCACTACTCAAGATCCCAACTCTTCCAATGGCTCGGTTAGGACTCTTAACTTGCTACGCTGAAGGTGTATATAGTTAAAATGTATATGGGTAGAGGCTATCCAAGACCAACACATTACAGGAAATCAACGGGGCAAAGAAGGCTGACGTACATGCGTTGAAATTAAAGGGTCGAAATTGGTCTATGTAGAGTCCTTTCTACCACATTCATTGTCCAATACAACCACGATAGCTCATCATGAGAATGCGATATAGGTATTACATTGATGACATAATATAATGGAGACATGTTTAACGCGGCAACTACATTTGCTTGGAGTTGACGTTGTAGACACCTAAATTCTACTTTTGCAATCTTGCCATTTCCATTATAATTAGTGATTTCCGCTAATTAACCAACATTTCTTACCATTTTGGTCAATTAACAACGCACTTTTGATTGCCTAACCTCTTTCACATTCAGGATGCCACTTTACGACAAATCGCAAGTCAAAATCCCTTCAAACAGACAATTAATGATTATTAGCTAATTAAACCTATTTTACCCTTGTTTTGGTCAATATACCCTATTATTGGCTTAAACCCCTCTTCCAACCACTCAAAATCACCCCACTTCCTTCCACAACATCTCAGAAGGCTTCAAAAGCTTATCCTAGCCTCCTAATTGACCCTAGGTGGTTGATTAAGGCTCCTCATGTCCTAATCACTTGTTAATTCACTAATCACGATTGACAAGCCTTAATTAGGATTAACAATTCTTAATCTCCTTTGTTTTTAGTCCCACATGCACCAAGATGCAAGTTTTCCTCAAAGGAAAAAATATAAATAAGACTAACCACATACCTTTAAACTTTACACCATGTTTTGATTTGCATATCATATAAGAAATATGATTAATAACCAAGCTCAATCCTTGCCTCAAGTCTTCAATGAGGTTCATATATGGGTATCCAATATGATCTTGTAGTCATTGTTAGAGAGACCATCTCACCTTGGAGTAGCAACAAACCTCCAATTTGATTGCTCCTATATCTATTTAGGTCTAAGTTAGTTAGCAATTGAATACTAAGTAGGCATGCTTTAGCTAAGATAGATTTGATATATCATGTTAGTTATTTCAAGCATTCCATTAAGCTTTAATCATTGATGTAATTATTGTTAGATTCAATAAGAATTTGTTAATTAGACTATGTGGTGTTAGTCTTGTTAGTTTAGCTTTGCTTGGAACTTTTAGTAGTCTTTAGATGTCATCAACGTTAAGTACTGTTCACTTCTCCGGATAATATAGAAGTAGTGTGATTGCGAAAGAAGCTGGGAACCAAGTGAAGGATGGATATGTGTTGGTGATATGGGCGCTAGCGAGGTATAACAAGGAAGACATTGATAGTGCGTGGAAGGCTTTTCGACATGTGTGCCGCCTTTGAACCCTTTTGTTACTCACTACCAGTGACATTCACCTCAAGCATAAGCTTAATAAGCCCAAAGAAGAGGTGGTGGTGATTTCCATGGAGATGGTGACATATGTGTGCAGCCTCGGATGTCCAGATTTACACTTCGGAGATAAGCTCACCTTTCTCTAAGGCCGGGAAGAAATTTTTTATTTTTATTTTGCTTATCTACATTATCTTGTAAATTAAAAAGAGAGAGAATACATTAGAATTGGTGGCAACATAACTTGTTCCTCACTAGATTAGTATGGAATAAATTTAAAAAAATATATATATTTTTTCCTAAATTAAATTCATCTTTTCACTTGCAGCTTTAAAAATATGTAAGTTGCCCACATTTTATTTGTTAGTGGACCTCCAGGACATTCTACACATTATTTTAAAAAATTTAAAAATGGGAATCCATTACTAAACTTAATTTCTTTTTCCCACTATAATCATTTATGGCTTCCCGAAATTTTTTGGTCATATGTCGTTGTATACACAAAAAAACAAGCTAGCAACAATTTCCAATTAGTGATATGAGAAACTCTTTCCACTAATTATGACCTTGCCATCATGGTAGATTTAAATATGATGGTCACATGTGCCTCTCAAATATTTTTACGCCAAAGGCATTTTCCCAATGAGAATATAATGGATCAACCTTGGGTATATTTGAGAGAAACGACATAAGGTTTTTCACTTTGTCACTTGTATTTTTCATTGGAGCCAATGCCTTGTATTGTACCTTGACATTTACATTTACGTCATTTATCGTTCTTTTGATTCTTTACATTAAATGAATTGTCCAAACAATATAAAGGGGAGGGCTACCACTTCGTTCTATCAGGCCATATCATCGCATCCATAAATAAGTTGTGACTCATCATCCACGTCATGTCATTTCTCTATCTTGTTATATATCTAATGTTTTTGAAATGTAAAATTCAAGTGAAAAATGAATTTAGGACATAAGTTGCACTTTCGTTCTAGTCCAATAAATGCTTAAAACAAATAACGAAGTAATTTAAAAGAAATAAACTAAGTCTTAGTAATTTAACGACCACTAAATACTTAAATGTTCATCAATAAAAGAAATAAACTAAGTCTTAGTAATTTAACGACCAATAAATACTTAAATGTTCATCAATAATTGCTTGTTATCCACTACCATGACAACGATTGATAAGATTGTGAATTTCTACGAGGGTTTCAAAGAGTTAAAGAGTGTAGTAGATTTGGGTGGGGTAAAATGAATCACACTAGGGGAAATAGTGAAGGCATATCCTCACATCCTTTGGATTAACCTTGATCTCCCCATGTTATCGCAACCACTCCTCCTATTCTAGGTTTTCTTTCTTTTCTCCATTCTTAACTAGATAATAGAGGTGTGTTATCCTCTTATTTACAACGAATAAATTTTTTTGCAGGTTTTGCATGTGGGTGGTAACATGTTCAAGAGCATACCATGTGCGGACATCATATTTTCAATCTACTAACTCATTATTTTCATTGTCTTTGATTTTGGTAAAAGAAGAAATATATAACAGGTTACAAAATGATTGTGATGATTTGGTTAACAAAATGTGTTGGACC
This sequence comes from Taxus wallichiana var. yunnanensis, assembly GCA_018340775.1. Lineage (NCBI taxonomy): Eukaryota > Viridiplantae > Streptophyta > Pinopsida > Cupressales > Taxaceae > Taxus > Taxus wallichiana. Next base: position 651,948,972 of record CM031236.1, read on the forward strand.
CGAGAAAATACTAAGTGTTTACAACGCATAAGGTTTTGACGCGCGTAAGCTAGGTGTAAAGGCACACGCAAGAGTAGCACAAAAAACACATGGAGGATCGTGCCCAATCAGAATGGGTTGTATACTTAGCTGCATTTTGGACCACAACTAGTTTAAGAAAATGAACACATGGAGTAGCGACCAAGCGAGATTTTGAGGATAAAGATAAAGCATAAAAACTTGTAGTTCAAACAAAGTCTATTTTAGGAAAAGATCTCATGTAAAAAAAGATTAAAGCGTCATGCAAGGCGTTTTGCTATTAATAAGATTAAAGCTAGGATTTAATTATAGATAATCTATTGATAGGAAAAGCTTGCATGTTTTTATGGATGTGTTTGCAGTGATGCTGGTTTATGGATCCATGAATGATTATAAGGTTGTGATGCTGGTTTGTTTGTGCACATGATCTTATGATGATTCTTTCTATGTATTCAACTATTGTGTTATTTGGAGATTAATATATTGGATTTACGTAGATGGATTCTAGTTATGGATATCAATGCTAATGGATCTTGCATGGTGGATTTGATAGTGGTGCTTTTTAAGTTCACTATGCTCATGTTTTAGATATGATTCTTGTATAATTAGATCTGGTTTCTTCATTATTGTTATGGAACGTATTTGATCTTAATTATGGAATCCAACCATTATGCTTGCTAAATCCTTGCCAAATCTACCATAAAGGAGGGACCTTTGTGCACTTCGGGTGAGTGTTTAGACCTATCTAAGTGATGTGCCTAATGAGCACAGGGTTTGAGTAAAGAAAAGTGACTACATTTTGGTTCTATTGGTGGGAACTATTTTGAAGTTGTTGCAAGGATGGTGCATGATGGCGATCGGTTGACCTTGGCCAACATTGAGACTTGGCTTGAGAACACGAGAGAGGATGAGTTTGTGTAGAGATTCAACACTTGGACGTGAGTTTATGAATGTATGTGGGTTTAGGAACATCTATATCATGAGCTATATGAGACGTTTTTAGTTGTTTTCCATAGAATTGTATGAGTGGTTGGTAGCATACGCATCGAGGAAAATTGGAGGTATAGGACTCTTATTTGGACAGAAGATTATCATTGGCTGCATGGTGCTGATATGATTTGGACACACATTGTTGATCATTGGTGGAATGGTGTGTTGACTAATTATACATTGGAGTACAAAGTTTCTACTTATTCTTGTCTAGAGGTTATTGAGTTTGAGTTCTTACGAGAAGCTAGAGGATCCTACTTGTGTACTTTGCCTTTAGCCATTAAGATCTTGATCATAACTCTAGATTTAGAATCATTTTCTATGGCTAGCTAAATTTCCACCATGCGTGGGGGCAAGACCAGGTGTGGAGAAATATGGTAAAACCTATGACATAAGAAGAAAGAGATGAAAGGTAGCTTTAGTACAATGAAGCATGAGAGAGGGAATTAGCGAAGCAACGTGATATTGCAAGAGTGATGGATTTATGGAGGCATGCATTGTGAGAAGGATTTGAAGTTCACGTGGAGTATGTGGAACCAGAGCAGCCTGTGCTACCCCATCTTGGAAAGCACATAAGAGGATACCCTTTCGCTTCTAGTGAGAGCATGTGAGAGAGGAAAGAAGAAGAACCGTAGGCATGTATCTAATCCCACTTGGCGACCTTGCCCTTACGCTTTGTGTTTCAGTCCCTGAGATAGTTATTGATAATTTGATTGGTATTGGTGTTGGTGAGAGAGTAACATCGTTAAGTTAGATATCATTTTCTATTGAGTTCATCTATGGTTGTGGAAACATCTTCTTTGTTTGGTGGTCCTATTGGGGGTATCTTTTGGCACATCATTTGGACAAATTATGGGCACACAGAACATAGGTATCATGTCTAGAAGTCCCAACAAAAATTTGTAGACTATTGGATTCATTTAGTGCAATGGTGGGAACAAAGTAGTACTTTTACAGTCCGGTGTGTGTATTATAGGAGTAGGATTAGAGGAGGATCGGAGGTTGGATTTGGATATAGTGGATCGGTGGTTTTGGAGGTGGAGAAAACACCTTTGAAGGTAATCAAGGTTCTAGATCTAGTGGGCATGGTCCAAACCCCATCAAAAGTATTTTATGAGACATCACTCCATTTTCCATAGTATAGAGGTGTTGAGGATGCTGCTGAGCACGTGTACAAGTGTGAATTACTATGACGTGATAAGAGAATCACAACTCGTGAAAGTAAGACAATCTAATTTGTAACCATGTGCAAAGGCATGCGCATAATTGGTACCACAAGTATGATCCACACCAGGACGACGATAGATTATAATGCTTTATGTGATGACACCTTCTTGGAAGAGTTTCACATTCTAGAATTTGAGTAGAAGAACATTAATGTGCTCAAGGAGATTAAAAAGGGTATGGCGAGAGAGCATGCGAGAAGTATGCGTGCATTTTAAAACTCTCTTGTCTAAATTATCTTATGATATTCACCTCTTCTTAGCATGCTCGGTGGTTCATTGGTGGTTTGATCACTCCTTTAAAGAGGAACTTTCTCATAAGACCTTCACAGATCCATGAGGCCTTGGAGGCTGCTCTACGCGATGAGGCCGTTGGGATTGTTGATACTAGAGTAAGCCTATTTTTGGGGGCACAGATTGCATCAATAGAAAAACAATTGGAGAAGTTATCCGCCAATTCAACACATGAGACACACAACAAGATTTGGTGTATATATTGTGAAGTGGAAGGTCATACCAAGGATAGTTGACCTGTAAGTCGGTGTGCATGCCATGTTATTGGATTGTGATATCTATCATGGAGATCATGATCCTAGCAGGATGCCTCATTGTTACAATGCGCGCTTCGTAAGAATGTGTCTATTGTTTATAGAATTTGTACATCAACTACACATGATACAAAATATGTATGTTGATTGATAAAATCCATGATGCAATTGAATGGGTGTGTGCCGGACCAGTGAGAAAATAATTCTAAAAATGAAGGACGTCGAGTATGAAGGGTGCTTAGATGGCGGGGGTAGAGGAAGAGGTTACCAAGGAGGATTAAGAGGTCGTGATCATGGTGAGGGAAGAAGTGACTTTCCTCGTGGAACTTGTCTTAACTACGGATCCCCTAATCATTAAAAGTGTGAATGAATTGATTTGTTGGAATGCTCATGGTGTGTGAAAAGAAGCATAAGTATGAAGAGTGTCTTGACTTATATGAGCACATGATTCAAAATTACAAGAAGCAGGACAAGGGTGCAAGAATGGTGTGAGTACAACACACCATGGAAGACAAGTTTATGCCAAAGGTAGACCCTGAGCTTGATATGCCACTTGTGAAGGTAACTACATGTGCTAAGGATGCACGCGCTGTGCAGGGAAGTACCAAGATAAGAAATATCTTATTACAAGAGAAGAGTTATTTCATGCAAAGTATCCTGATATGACACACTAGAAGGAAATTTATCAGGAGACCATGGAAGTTATTTGGAGTTTGTAGGGAGAAATACAATGCTTGAAAGAGCAATCGTGGAAGTTAGAAAAGGAAAAGAGTGTTATGATCCCTCAGAAGGATGTTGATGATATGAAGGAGGGTGTAAGATGCTACTGACAAGAGAATATCATTCCTTTTCTAGGGGAATGGTTGAGAGAAGAAGATACCGCATGCGAGAAGTTAAGTGTAAGAGACAAATATTACATGTAAATTTACCTCCTCATAGTCTTGATTATGACAAAGAGATCACACTGAATGCGGTAGTTGATGGATGGTTATTAAGTAACATATTAATTGACACATGTGTAGAGGTAAATGTGCTTACATTGGATGCGTGGAATTAGATGGGAGGCCACCATTGCAGCCATCTTCAAATGTGTTGTACATGGAAAATAGGACTAAAGCTACACCCATAAGAGTTTTGAAAGATGATTCCATAACCATTCAAGGGGCCAAGTTCAGTAGGGATTTTGAGGTCTTAGCGTTTGCTTCGAGGTAGAAATTTTCCCAACATTACTTGGCGCCCTTGGTGTTATATGAATAATGTTGATTTGTGCTTAACAAAGTTACATCAGTTTTGAGAACAAAGAAGAGCGCATCATTATTCAATTAATAGATGGGAAATATACACCTTATATGGATCCTTTAAATGAAGAAGATATGGATAGAATTTATGTATGCACCATCGGAGATATGGAGTTATTGAACCATCAAAGGAAGGAGTCATTTAGTGGGATGATGCTCAGTCCATGAGTGATACAACTATCATTGCATGTGATAATTGGGCACATGGGACTTATGAGATGATTGGAAGAGAATTGAAATGGCACTGTGACTCAAGTTAATTAAATGATGCACATTATTAGGCATTTGGGAGGAAATCAAGTACCAAAGGTATACTAGCGAAGGAAATCTAGATGTATTTTTGTGCGCTATGGAAGTATAGTGGACATGTGAATTAGAAACGAATAAATATGTTGATTTATACTCCGCATGGGCGGTTGTGCGTTGGTGGACTACACATAGGATAATATATAGAATGGCGTGAAGTGAGAATCGCACTCTCTACCTAGTTTCTTCACATCAATACAACTTGTAAAATATGTGACTATCATGGGAAGGAATCTCCTCGCACCACATTCGGGAATGTGAGAGAATCTAGGATGAGAGGTCAAGAAAGCCTTGCCACCCTCACTCTAAGGTGTATAAGTTCTATTCCACCTTGCAAGGTTGTGTATGTGCATGGTATGTCTATGCTGAATTACATCGATAGACAAGAAATTAGAAAGAGCTAACAACAAGTATTATCAAACTTTTGATTATTTCTCTTCTAAACCACCAGTGAATGAAGCATTGCAGGTAGTAAAGCGCATTACTATGGGGGATAGTGAAAAATACGAGGAGCTCATCCTAGAGATGATATTGGAGCTAGATTTGGAGGTGCTCTTTGAAGAAGAAGAGATAAATGAAGTATAGTTTGAGTGCGCCTAATTAGAGAAAGAAAAGGGTAAAATGGTATACATGATAGATGATGATGAAGTAGAGAACCTGGATGTTGATCATACAAAGGGTATGCACAAAGTATTAGATAGTGTCGATGAAAGGCATGTGCTTACCATGAGCCTTTGAAGACGAAGAAGGCCAACATTGGGATAGAAACAAAACCTAAATAAGCAATTATTGGGGATTGTTGGACATATCAAGAAGTTTCAAAGATAATTGAGCTGTTACGCGACTTCGAGGACTTGATCCCACATGGATATCATGAGTTGAAGGGATTTCATCACTCTTTGGGTGAAATGAGGATCAAGCTCAAGGAAAGTGTGTGCCTGATTAGGAAGAGGCCTTACAAGATGAATCCTAATCTACATGTTAATGTTAAGGAAGAGATCAACAAAATGTTGGAGTCAGGATCATTGAGGTTATCGAAGGAATGAGTGGGTTAGTCCTATGGTGATAAATATCAAGAAATATGGAAGGATAAGGATCTATGTGGACTATAGGGAGTTGAATGCTTCTTGTGTCATAGATCCTTTACCCCCACACCATTTACTGAAGAAATATTTGAAGGCGTACACGGGCGTGAGATCTACTCTTTTACTGATGGATTCTCTGGATATCATCAAGTTCTTATTGTAAAAGAAGATCAAGAAAAAAACTTTCACCATTGAATGGGGAAGTTTTCCTTATATAGTTATGCCCTTTGGATTAAAGAATGCGACTGTTGTGTTCTCGTGCATTATGGTGCAAACATTTGAATATTTTATTCACAAGTTTCTACAAGTATATCTGGATGATTGGACAATTTATGGGCTAGTAAAAGATCATTGTGACAACTTGAGATTGATGTTTGAGAGGTGTAGGAAGTTAAGTATCTCTCTAAACATTAAGAAATGTATCTTTGTTACGCCTTTTGGTACATTGTTGGGGCATATTATTTGTAAAGAAGGTCTATTGGTAGATCCTGCAAAAGTTGTTATTTTGGGTTTGGAGGAGCCTACCAATTAAATGTTGTGTGTGGATTTTTGGGGCATAAAGGTTATTATAGGAAGTTAATAAAAGGATATGCCTTGATTTTTGTGCCCTTGGAGGAACTATTGAGGAACAAAGGAAAATTTCATTGGGATGAGGCACAACATGTAGCATTTGAAACATTGAAGGAGAAGCTTACTTCTGCGCCAATCTTACGCTTTCCTTCTTGGGAAGCTTTTTCATGTGCATGTTGATGCTTTAGGAATGGATATTGGAGTAGTTTTAGCGCAGCCTGGAGAAGGGATTGCTGATCATCCTTTATGTTTTTCAAGTAGAAAGTTAACTCCAACTGAGAATAATTACACAATAGAGCACGAAGTGTTGATCATGATTTATGCGTTGCATAAGTTTAGACAATACTTGTTGGAAACTCCATTTATATTTTACATAAATCACATAACTTAAGTATTTGGTAAATAAGCCCATTTTTGTAGGGGTGCATATGTCTATTGGATCTTGTTATTTCAAGAATTTGAATTTATAGTTTTAGTAAATCTAGGAAAAGTAACTCAAGACCTGATCATTTATCAAGGATTAATTCAAGAAATGATGCACATAACATTGAAGATACTGATGCTAGGTGCACATTTTTTAGATTGAACGCGACCTTTGATTTGGAGGACATTGGTGTCTTTTTACACTGGCGCGCTTGAGGGAATGAAGAGTATAGAGAAGAAGCAAATTTCCATTTGTGTCGTGCCTTACATGATGATTAGTGAAGATTTATACAAGCTTGGACAGGATGAGGTTTTGTGCTGGTGTGTACTTGAACATGAATGCACATGTATTATGGAAGAAGCTCATGGGGGAATTGTTGGTGGACATTATGCAGTAAAAACCACCACGCTTAAAATTATAATGGTTGGCTTGTGGTGGGAAACATTGTACAAGGAATGTAAGGAATATGCCAAGGTATGTGATCATTGCAGTGCCTTGGGAAGCCTAGGCATAGGGATGAAATGCCTTTGAGGCCTATAACAAGTCTAGAACCTTTTGAAAAATGGGCAATTGAATTTGTGGGTCCTATTTCCCCCCACCGGTGTGTAGGACTGGTTTGTGCTACATCATTACTTATAAAATTTATTTGACAAGGTGGGTGGAAAGTCTTTGCATCTACAAAGGATTGCAGCGCAACCCTACTGCAACAAGATTTATTTGGGAGAATATTATTAGTAGGTATGGATTCCCATTGAGTTTGACAAGTGATAGGGGTACTCATTTCTTGAATGAGACTATTAGAATACTGTTAGCAAAATTTATGGTGGCACACCATAAAATAACACCCTATCATCCATAGACCAATGGAACTACTGAGGATTTCAACAAGATATTGGGACATACTTTGAAAAATATTTGTGATTTGGAAGGAAATATTGGGATGATAAAGTATCTGCTATACTTTGGTCATATAGAATAACCTTCAAGAGGTTGAATAAAGCAACACCTCTTCAACTGGTGTTTGGTGTAGAGGTTATTCTACCGGTAGAATTCATGTTACCCTCCCTACATATTGTGTGCATAGGAGGATTGGATGATGATAAAGCACTTTAAGAGCACATAGATAAGCTGATGCAGTTGGATGAGAGGCACACTATAGCCCGTTGGATCTAGAAGATAGAAAAAGCAAGATAGAAGGCATGACATGATAGGAACATTAAGAATAAGAAGCTTGAAGTTGGACAACAAGTTATTTTGTATGACTTCAAGTTTTTACACCACCTCGAAAAGATCCAAGTGCATTGGTTGGGACCGTATGTTGTGACCTACATTTTGATTTAGGAGCTTGCCAATTAGAAACATTAGATGGCACAAATTTTCCTAGTTATTTTAGGGAGTAGGTTGAAGCCCTACTATAAATAAGTCTTCTTGGTATTTGTAATAAGGCAATATTGCCATTTATTTTAGGTTTCCCCTTAATAAATTTCCCTTTTTATGTGTTTCCTTTCATCGTTGTTATGCTTTATCAATTTAGTTTGGTGTTTTGTGTAATAAGCGTGCTTGCGCGCTAGTAGCTGATTACATTTTAAGTAGTTTCATGCCTAGAGGACCACCCATACCTTTATGTGTGGGGTAGATTGAGGTACATAGATGAAAATGGTTGGCACCCGCTTAATATAGGTTGGGTTGGTTAAAGGATTCCTCAAGTATGTTGGCGCGGAAGTGGAAAAGATGTCATAAGTGCTAAGTAATGTTAGAAAGAAAGAATGATCTCACACAAGGTAACATGAGGTAGGTAGTGACATGTGAGGCTGGCTACTTGGGGGTATAACACGAGAGGGTTTGTACTTCTCCACATGGAGGTTCATGGAGGAGGTGTTTGGAATTGAATTAGTATTAACACACCATATGGTTATGAGTGTAGCGCGCGAGGTGAAGTCGCGAAAGGTAACTTAAGTGGAAAAAGTACTTTGTTGAAAAGTAACATAAAATGCATGGGTCAAAGGGACACGAAGGTCATGAAAAATTATAAATAATAGGAAAGGGTAGTCATTTGGCTACCTTGATTTCAAAAATACTTTTGTTCAAGTGAATTGAAGAGCGTAGAAGTGACACTGAGTATTCTTACGAACCGAAGTGCTTAGAAATTGTGTAGAGATCCTTGTGGGGAGAGGCAATTTGGATTGGGCGGTGAAGCGGTAAAGGGTTGCGTGTAATCAAAGCAATAAAAGTTGCGAGGGATCAAGAAAGAAGGATTTTTGGAGCAGAGCACCTAGGGCACACAAAAAGAATGGCACCAAGGAAATTTGGAACAAAGAGAACTCGGGTAGAAAAGGAGGGACGTTTGGAAGAGATTTACCTTGAAATGCGGTACCCTCTGGTGTGTTGCGAGGTGGAGAAGTGGAAATCAAAACTCACGTGATGCAAGATTAGTGAGTTGAACTACGAGACAAAGGAAAATGAGAAACATATGAGGGAATATTTGGTGAAGGCCCTCCTAGGCGTGGATGAAGCTGGAAACCCTCGCTTCGATGACATGGTACAATGGGAATTGCATAAGACTAACATTTTGAAGTTGTGGGAACTGCCATTATTTACAAAACCCACACATCTATTTTAGTGGATTATGTCACAAGTGCATGAGGACTTCTTCTACTTCACGAGAAGAAGAATGCAGCTGATGGGCCAACTAATTGTGTGAGTGATAGGATTGAGGAATACCGGGAGGATATGGTGATGGACTTGTGTACCACATCCAAAATTGAGGAGCTAAAAAATAAATTGGGCTGTGGAAAGGGAGGAAGGGCACAAAATATTACAAATTTGGATGATACAATACTTAGGGTCACCTCCCGACTCATCGGCTACAAATTGGGCTCATAAGAGTGATGGATGGATATATACAAGTGATACTTACACATTATTTACAGATTATCTAAGAGGGCACATTACAACTTCACCCAATACATTTTCACAATAATCATTGAAGAGGCAAGGGTGCATAACGAGGTAGGAGCCAAGATAACACGTGGCTCCATTCTTCTATTGATAGTGTTTTAGGAAGTAGGTGTCCTAGATGGACTAGACGGTATTGTGCGGGTTTACCCACCAATATATCCATCCCTCGTGGTGCGATCTGCATAGTTTACTTGTGATGACACCATCACAAGTACATATAAGGCCATGATGAAAAAATGGTACCCCGACTATGCGAGGATTTTGAAAATGAATGGCGCATCCCGCGTGAACTACTAGCAGTAGTGGGAGACTAGGTGAAGCTTGTAGTGATGCAAAACTTTAGTTTGGTGAAATTTAGAATGGCCAATGGAGAGATGGGGCCTTCGTGTAAACTACCATTTTCATTTACAACTTGATACTTGAAGTGCTCGTTAACAATATGAAGGATGCAAAAATTGACTTATGATGTAGAAAAGATGGAATCGGACTTGCATACCTTGCACGCCACCTATAGGTATGACTCTAGATCAATGTGACGATAAAAGGGTTTATCCATAGAGTATTCATATAACTACACCCCAAAACACAAGGAGGAGTTGAAGTAGAAGTTATGTAATCCACTTTCCCATGGCCTAAGGAAGCGGTGATACCTCCCATGAAGTTGGTACATGTGGAGGAGGTAGAAGAAGAATAAAAAGGAAGTGAGGGGAAGTTAGATAATTCTCGTAAGAGAAAATTTTACATGCATAGCAATAGCAGTAGTAACACGAGAACCTCACAAGAAGGAGGCACAAAGGATTCATAGCCGGAGCGCGTGGAGATTGGACAACTAAAAGACGAAGAACAACAACAAGAAAAGTGCCCAAAGGTACAAAAAGTCTCTAGTTCGAGAGACAAATAGTGATGGAAGAGGAGGATCACTCCACACCGAGAGGAAGAACTCGAGTAATATTTCAACGAGCAAGATAGGATAAGAGCTAAAGAGAAAGCTAAGGAAGAGGTTGACGCATGTGAGAAAGGTAAAGCTCTAGTTCTTGAGGAATAAAAGAAGAATCCAATACAAGAGGATTCCACAGTGCAACCTCTTGAGCAAGGAGAGAAGGAAAAAGGTGACTCGTTTATTATCAAGAAGGACAAGGGATTTTGTACAGGCTCCAGTACCCCAGCCCCAAAGAAACAAAGGACCAAAAGGAAGACGAGAGAAGAGAGGTAGAACTCTAGGTACCCATACATGGATTACGTTGATGATCCAAAAAAATTTGCGCGCATGATTCTAAAGTATGATGTCCCAGAGAATTTGCATTCATGGGAGCTGCTAGACTAGGATGGAGTGTATCGAGAACCAAGAAGATGATAAGATGGAACCCGTAAAGCCATGTTGAGGAGATAAAATTTGAGGTAAATGATCATGCTATTAGTACCATTTACTTGAAAAATAAACAACGAGAAACTTATAAACCGGTGGACCCAAACCACCTTATCTTGATGCACAAGTGTGTAATGTGTTACACAATTTGTCTTGAAGTAGTGAGGAGGAATCTGTATGCGACACTACTATTCGAACACTTTTCGCAGATAAAAGGAGAAAGAACAAGAAATTGAAAGACTACACAAGGGTTTAAAGGGTGAACAAGAAAGGAAAAAGTAGGCTTTTCATAGAGCTGGTGTGCTTGTCCATAAAATATTGGCACAATGTCCATCCTTGGTAAGCCAAGCAAGGCTAGACTATGGTTATGAAATGGAGTACCTAGTGGATTTAGTTGAGATTTTATTAGTCAACATTCAACAATTCACCTATATCTTGAGACCGACTTGTATTTTTTAGAAATGTTTTGTGTTAAATGGAGAAATCATTTGAGGAATCTTCCCTCAAAATTTAAAATTTTTGGAGCTATTTTGAAAAAGATATTTTATTTTTAGGGTTGAAACCCTAATTTTGATGTTTTGCCTATATCTTTCAAATTGCAATGATTTTTTTAGTGAAATTTGTTGTGGTTAGGATGAATTTTCTTTAGGGAGAAACCCTAATTTTAAAAGAAATTTTGGATATGTTTTGTGAGAATTATTACATTTTTATGGGTTTTCACAACATTTCTCCATAGGTAGAAATATTTGAATTTTTCTCATTTTTTATTTCATTTTTAGAAATCTCTCAAAAATATGATTAAGGTCTATGTTCTGTATTTTTTGATTTTAGGTTGACATATGGCGAAAGGGGTTAGGTAAATATTGATCAAAAGCGCATGTTTTGAAAACTCGGTCTTTGTAGATCATACATGTGAAAAATTTCTAAGGAGATGGTGAGATTGATGCTAGAGAATGGTGGATTCAATTTAAGAAACATTATTGTTCAAATTTAATGTCATAGTTTTGATTTTCAAATTCAGCTTGTTGGTTTAATGCAAACTTTTTGGTATCAAGTGAAACGAGAGAGTCCAAATTGGTCTTGGGAGTGAATAGAAATTTTTTTATTAGATCAATGGGATAAAAAAGATGAAGAAAAAGATGTAAATAATGAGGATGTTGTAGATAAGGAAGAAGAAGAAGACAATGTTGATGATGAAGAGGCTACACATGATTCAAATGGAGAGACAATGGATCGAGATCAAATTTTAGATAGTGTGTCTCAATATTTTAGTTTGGAGAGTGTATGCAAAAGAAAAATGTAATAGTTTCCACAAACCTAACAACAAGTATAACTTCATCAACATGAGTTTAGCTTAGCATTTACATGTTTAGGAAAATAGTATCAAGAAAACTTAAGTTAATAGAAAGCATATTCAAGTATTTCAAGATTTAAATATATTTATGGATAAATACATTTTGTGTTCATATTTTTATGCTTTATACATGGATGGTTTGAATATTTTTCTTGGATATCCTTGGTTAGAGACATTGGGAACAATTAATATTAATGTGAAAAAGAAATTCATAAAGATATGGTACAAGAGAAAGAAGGTTACCTTGTAGGACATCACACCTAAAAAGAAACAAAAATATTAAGATAAAGCATGTGGATGACTTTGAAGATGGTGAAAAAGGAAATAAGGATGATTTAGAAGGGGACATGAAGAACATGATGAAAAAGATAATAATTATTCTACTTGTAAGTTGAATATTTTGTCAACGACAAAATATAGTGTTCAAATACAATACATGAGACAAAGTCTCTCCTCGAATAAGGGGAGGCACCATGTTTATTTATAATCTAAAAAAGAAAGGATATTCATAGTAAATACACTACTCTAATCTTGGGGCGTGACCTCATCTCGGTAAATACCATTTTAAGAAGGCAATAATTGTGCGAGAGGGAGATAGTTCTTTGAGAAGATAAGAATGGGAATAACAAAGGGGAGAGAAAAGGAGTGGAATTTTGCTTTCAAATGTAAAACAAAGATCTACTCACACAAGTCGAGGAGAATAACAATCTAAACTAATGCTTAACAACAAGATTATGGAATTACAAGGAAACGTAATGTATTGAATGTAAAAAAATAACATGATATTAAGATTAAAATAAACATAGAGTTTGAAGCTTAGATCTCTTTATTCCCTTGCTATTAGAAAAACATAATACAAAGTTTCTTTTTCTCTTAAAAAATCATAGAATCTACTTTTTACTCCAAAGTGTAAAAATATTTGCTTATATGAGACAAAATTCCCTCCTAGATGCTTTGAGCATTCTTATGTTTATAAATAAGAGGGTGAGAGAGAAATTAGGGATAATTACACCCTTGACCAATTTCCAATAATGTAAATAGTAAATAATAAATTTACTTAATTAAATCCCATTGACTAGTTCTTGTGCAAAATGACCAAGTCAATTTACATGTCGATTTGCAAGATGTAAAATCATCTTGGAAAATTACATGTTTAAGACAAATATGAAGCTACACAAAAGTTTCAAGTTACTTTCTCATCAGAATTTTCCTTTTTGCTCCTTGATCAGTCGATATGTCGATGATCTCGACACTTTTCCTTTTCGATAATCATGGTATCTTTGTATCATCTCTTGGACTATGGTTTAATATGGACATCATGAACATCGATTGAGGACATTACATGTATCAACCACACTCGATGAATCTTCCCGCAAGCCTTTGAAAAATTTTAACGACCTTTTCCAAATTTTCCAAAACTTTTTGATATAAAAACACTTTGTCAATTTATTACAAATCAAATATTTTATCGATTTTGAATATCTTTCAACCAAGATTTTAAACTTGGCGAAGATGTCTCACGGTGGGTAGTTCGTTCGGATCTTGACATGAATTGGAAAGGTAGCTTGGCTATTTTGTCACCAATGCCAAAGGTGGTGTCTATTCCCTCTCTTCTTGCCTTTTGTAACTTTTCATTTTCTTCATTCAAAATTGTAAGTCGGAACTCAATAGCCTCATAGAATTCATAGAGCCTACCCCTTTCTCCATTCAATTTATCTTTAACTAGGGTATCAAGTCTACCTTCTTTAGTTCACTCAGGGACTCCAAAGTGAGTTCCCAATTATTGTACTCCTCAAATTTGTTTCTTATTTTCTCGAATGTTATCTTCTTAGTTTCTATGTCGTTATGTACCTTGATGCCCTCTTTTATGAGCTCTTGACCGTTTATGAGAATAATCTTGATCGATCATTGACGATCCTTCCCGTGGCCTTATCTTTTTAGCTATTATGAAAAATAATGCAATATAACTTGTTGTAAGAGTTGTAGTTTGGGTAGGCTGAGTGATTTTATATAACAAGGATGTCAACTGATCCACTTTCTCCTTCAGTTCATTCTTTGTGACCTTGGAATTTTTGAGCTTGCTAAATAGATTATCTAGGGCCACTTACAAATCATGACAAGCTACCTTTGTATTGGATTTTCTCAAGGAAAATTTTGTAATATGATAGTCAAAAGTAGTTATATCCTCCTTGCTCTTATCCATATTTGACACAATGATCTCAATGAATATTTCTCTAGATTGATCAATGGTGATATGTGAAAAAATCTTGGGATCATTCACAATGTGAGAAGGAGTTGGATATAACATAATAAATTCAAATGCTTCTAGAAGTACTAAATTCTTCGCCTACTTTGGATTTTGGAATACTATCCAAGATAGGACATAAGAGGGAACCAAGCTGTTACTTCAAAGAGGGCGAGGACATGTCGATAGGAGTGTTGGCCTTTGTGTGTTTTTGTTGTCATTGATGTCAAGTATATTGATGGAAAAGGGTGTCATGTGAGGTCATGTGATTCTACATGAGGTGTTAATCAAGTGTCAAATATGACGGTTGATTGGTAGTGTCCATGCTTGGTAAGTTCTAAGAGGTCATAGTGCTTGGTTTTCTAGAGAGAGTCATGGTATGAGATATCTTGAGTTGTTTAGTTGTTTTTATAAAGTCACACATGGTCATAAAGGTGTGTTAGAGGTGTATATGTGTGTCTGCGCTTGAGGTCAACTCACTGGTCAATTCATGGTGAGTCAGTCACTCCATGCCTATTCCCAGATCTGAAACATGCGAGAATGTTAAGGAGGTATGAATTTTAGACCCAATCAATATTTTTGGAGCATAGTAGAAATATGTCGGTAGTGTACCTGATGTGTATGGTGAGTTTTAGGTCGAACGTAGAGGTTTGATAGTGTTTAGGGTCCTTGGGAAGAAAATAGGTGAGAAAAAAAAACAAGTAAGAACAATTAAATGAGATTGTATGGAGAGTTTTAGAGCTATTTGTAATAGATGGTGAGTATGGAAACTTAGAGGATGTTTTCATGATGCATCATGACAAGTTTTAGGTCATTCTGAAGAATAACTTACAAGATATCTCAATTCTACCAAAACCGTGTAAGTTACAATGTGTTTTTAAGACAAATATGAACCTTCTGATGCTCGTTGTGACCTGATATCTTTGGAATAGATTCTTAGGTAAGTTATGAAGGTTTAAAAATAATAACTAGGTGGTTTGATTGTCATGTTTTAATGAACAATCATTAAGAATATAAAGTGGTTTGAAACCCTACCTAAACGCTAACTAAGAGTGACTTGGACAAGAAGAGGTATACTGAGCTATTTTTGATTGATTTTGAAAAATTAATGATTCAATGTTGTAGATGAATCTTCCAGATTTCCAGATAGGTATATTAGAGTATGTGGTGATTTATGGGCCCCACTTGAAATCAATTGTTTACGAAGAATTTTGGTTTAATGAAATATTTTCCAAACGAGTTAAAGAATAAATTGACATTGTTTTTATCCATGGAGTTCTTATACATATCCATAATAGTTTCATGTCATGATTAAGGTGAAATAGTAAAAAGTGCGTCCTATTTATGAGGACTGGATTTTGGGACAGTTTGGAGCGGTTTGAGGTGCAATTGACATTGCAAGAGCTACAAATGGAGTTAAGAATCCATTTAAGTTTTTTTTTTTTTATCATAGTTTAGATATATTTCAATTGATATATCAAAATTGATTATTGGATAAGGTATAAAAAAGTTATGATTTTTTCATTGAGGGTCAAGTTTGGAGGATGCTTGTTCTAGCGGGGTGTGAAGTAGCTTCAAGAGGTAAAATGGTGATTTTGAGTTGTTCAACATTGGTGAATGTTTATGAGTGATTATAAATCATGTATAAGGATGTTCCATGCTTTGGTTAAGCTTGGAAGTGGTTTTGTGGTGATGGATAAAGTTGGGAAAATGGCCAGTTCTTGAGTCTAAGAAGGCATAAGAAATAGTTTGCTGAGATTGGATTAGTTGAAGGCCTTCCACTTAGAGTTGTTAGGAGTTATAATATGCTATAGAAATAGGATTCATTGGGATTTACAAAGTGGTATAATTTTTGTGTCTTGATGTGTTGATTTGATGGATCTTTTAGGTCAATTTATGAAGAAGAAGGTATGTTGGATTTTAGGATAGGTTTTCTTAGGATGAAAGATTGAGTTGGTTGAGGCATGAGATGGATTAGTTGATGATTTATATCACACGAAGAGTGAATATAAATTGTTTTTTTCCTAGTGAAGGAATTTGGAGGTATTGGAAGTGACAACAAGGGTGTAAACTAGTTTAGTTTGAAAAATAGGTTCTAGTTGACCAAAAATTCATCGAAAATGGCTACAAATGACATGGCTAGTTAATCGGTGTGTTCATCTCATCAAAAAAATTATTTAAAAAAATGGGCTCAAATGGAAACCCAAATCAAAAGTTATGACTATTTTAAGTTTTTGTTAAAAATAGTGCATCATTCTCCTCTACTTAAAAAAATGTAGCTCCTACAAGTTGTCTTCTTCAAATTTCTGCCATTTATCTTTATCCAACTTCTTAATTTCCCACTATGTTACCCATGTGTTTTCCTCTTGTTCCAATCCTTTCCAATGTACCAAATATTTATCGTATTGTCCATGTTGCTTGTGTATACTTTTATTGTCTAAAATTTGATCTACTTCTTCTTTTTCACTGGAACCTGCCGCCTCCAATCTACTACTTCTTTAATAAAATCCCCTTCTTCACTATCTCCATGAAAATAATATAAATCTAAAACATTAAATACTGGAGAAATATCAAAATTTCCTAGAAATTCTACCTCATAAGCATTATCATTTATCTTTTTCACAATCTTGCATGGACCAATCTTCTTGTACTTTAGCTTGTTATAGGTTCCTTTTAGAAACCTTTCCTTCCGAAGGTATACCATAACCAATTCACCCACTGTAAACACCTTTCTCCTTCTATGCACATATTCTATTTCCTTATACATATCATTACGATTCTGCATCTTCTTCCGCACTTCTTCCTGTGATTGATGTATATGTTTTACAAATACTCCCGCATCATCACCGACTCGCCATCAATTGACAACCGCACCAAATCTAACACCCCTTTTGGATTAATCCCATACAAAATATAAAATGGATACTTTCTTGTGGATCAATTTATTGAGTTATTATAATCAAAATCATCTTGTGGTAATGCTAAGTCCCAGTGTTTTGGATTTTCCCTAACTATGCACCTTAACAAGTTTCCCAAACTCCTATTTACCACCTTTGTTTTCCCATAATTTCCGAGGATGATAGGCACTGCTAAATTGTAGTTTGATTCCCAAATTATTCCATAAATTCCTCTAGAAATGAATTAAGAACCTTGTATCCCTATATGAAGTAATGGTTTTTGGAACACCATGCAACCTACCAACTTCTCTGAAAAATAAATATGCTACTCTTGTTGCATCACTAGTTTTATTACAGGAAATAAAATAAACCATCTTAGAGAACCTATCAACAACCAAAAAAATTGAGTCATTACCTCGTTGTTTGTTTGGTAATCACAAAACAAAATCCATACTCAAATTTGTCCATGGTCCTTTGGGAACAGGAAATGGCATATACAACCTGTATTATGTACATGGCCTTTCGAGACTTGGAAAATTATACACCTCTCCACATATCTTACCGCATCTCGTTGTCATTTTTGGCCAATAGTATTTCTCTTCTACCAAAGCTATAGTCTTATCCTTACCAAAGTGTCCACCAATCCTCCACTATGCAGCTCTTTAACTATATTGTCTCTCATAGACCCAAGTGGAATACATAGTTGTCGTCCCTTAGATAGCCATCTTGCAAAAGGTACTCATCCTGGAAATCACCTACATCGCTTGACAATGGACTACTTAACCTTTCAACAATATCCTTGAAATCAAAATCAGAAAAATACAAATCCTTTATTTCTTCAAAACCAACCACCTCATTCTCCATAGTTGTAAATAGAGTCACACACCTACTCAATGCATCCACAAATTGGTTCTATTTTCCTGATTTATGCTTTAGATACCCACTTTGCATGCATAGTATTCAAATATTTTTGTATTCACATACTTCAGGGCTATGTGGTCTGTAAATAACACAAACTCCTTAGGCACTAAGTAATGTCTCCAATGCCTCAATGCTTGTACAATTGCATAAAATTCCACATCATAAGTAGAGTAGTTATTTCTTACCTCATTTAATTTCTCACTAAATAAAGTTATTGGCTTCCCTCCTTGACTTAGAATAACACCAATACCCACATGTGAGTCATCGTAATCAACCTCAAATACTTTATCAAAATTTGGTAATGCCAAAATAGGTGCTAAAAATCTTGCTAAATTTTTAAATAAAATTTCTGTAAAAAGTTGCTAAACCATGAAATATTCTTACCTCTGTTATACTTCGTGGAGTAGGCCATTCAATAATTACTTTTATCTTTTCGAGTCCATCTTTACCCCATCTCGCTAAAATAATAAAACCCAAAAATTCCAAACTCTCTTGCATAAACATTCACTTCTTCAAATTTTCATAGAGCTTATCTTTCCTTAACACTTCAAATATCACCCTCAAATGCTTCAAATGTTCTTCTTTAGTTTACGAAAATCAAGATATCATTAAAATAAACCGCAACAAACTTACCATTTTACTCCCATAGACACGGTGTTCATCTTGACCTCACAAAAGTGTTAGGTGCATTAAATAACCCAAATGACATCACCAACATTCTCATATAATCCATCCCCTATCTTGAATGTTGGTTTCCACTCATCTTATTCTTTGATCCGAATATAATGGTAACCACTTCAAAAATAAATCTTGGTGAAATATTTAGATACAACAAGTACATCCATCATATCATGAAGGCGAGGAATGGAAACCTATACTTGATTGAAATTTTATCAATTTCTCTATTATCCATGCATATTCTCCATGTTCCATCCTTATTTGGAGTTAATAAAGCTGTAGTTGTGCATGACTCATGCTCTCCCTAGTACGCCCTTTCTCACAAGCTCTATCACTTGATTATTCAATTGCATGCAATGTTAGGATCATCCTATAAGCCGCTTGATTTGGAAGTGAAGACCCCGGGATCAAATAAATATGGTATTGAATATCTCTTTTGGTGGTAACCCATTTGGTAGCTCATCAGGAATAACAATAGAAAATTCTTCTATTAATTTTGTTGTCTGTACTAGTATTTGTGCACTTGCAAATTCATCTTTATTTGCGACCAGTGCATAACAAAACCCTGTTGACTTTTCCTCCTTCACAAATTATTTTGCAGAAAGTATACTTTCAGCCTTCCCTTCTTCCTTAAGAGGTAGCAAAACCATTTTTTTCCATCCTTCCAAAAAGTATAAGTATTCTTTCCTGGTCATGAATTACTTTTTCTATCAAATTTCCATGGTCTACATAACATCCTATGACATGCATCCATAAGAATAAAATCAAACCAAATATCATCCTTATGAATTTTACCAATAGAAAAATTCATTAAACATCTCTTATCAACAATAACTTCATTACCCTTCTTAAACCATGCAATACGGTAAGGGTTAGGATTCTTCTCACATATGCAGCCTAGTTTCTCAACCATCTCATTTGAAACCATGTTCTCACAACTACCACCATCAATAATAACATTACATACCTTTCCTCATGAAGTGCATCTTGTTCTAAAAATATTTGTATGTAGCCATGCATCCCCCTTGATCTCCTTTCTTGGAGCAATCATCATCCTTTTGATCATCAAATTTTCTCCCACATCTGGTGGAATTCATAGGTCATGTTCTTCTTCTTCTTGTTCAATTTCAAAAGATTTATTCTTGGAGGATAGTCTTACCTCTTGTCATGTATATGATAATGTGGGAATTCAAATGCCTTATGCCCCTCTTCGAGAAAATATGTAGCAAACAAATGGTCTTCATGGATCCTACCATCTTCTACCACCAACATATCCTCTGATCCTAGGAAATCCTCTACCTCTTTGCTGATTTTGGAGATCTTGTCTTATATCTTCTTGTTTTTCCACTGCACAATGTTATTATCCTCTACCTTGACTGAAACCAACTCATCCCCAAAAGGAGGATGCTGCCCCTATTCATCCCAAGTGATCTTTGAAAACTTAATCATTTTTGTTTTTCTTTGGCCTTTAAAGCTAGTTGATAGGCATCCTCCATGCTCTTAATCTTGTGCATGCTTAGCTCATCTTGAATAGAATTTTTAATACATTTGCATTCCTTGTAGCCATTTTTTTCTTCAATTTCTTCATGTCTTTGTACATGAATGGAAAACTTGTAAAACTCATTTGTGTATTTTGCATGATTTGTAAGTTACATCGAGATTTTGAAACCTCATGTAAAGGGTTTATGCTTAATCCACAGGAGGAATTTTTATTTTAGCTTCTTATCCATCTACTCCAGTCCTAATCCTTTCTTTCCCATTTGTTGACCCTATTTTTTTAGGTGATCCCACACATAAAATTCCCTTTTAATTTCGTACACACAAATTTTACCTTCTTTTCCTTTGACATAGCCTTCCACTCAATTTTTTTCCCATGCTAGTCAACCAGTCCATCAGATCCTCTGGTTTTAGGATACCTCCATATTACGAAAAATCAACTCTTATCCCATCATTATTTCCTTCTAATTATTGCAGCATCCTTTCTTCAAAAGCTAAGGGTGGTCCTTGTGCTCCCTCCTCTTCACAAACTTCTTCATTTGTTTCATCTCCACCTTGATTTTCTCGTGAGATACTATTGAAGCAAGCTCATCAACTTACCTCTACATATCCTTCATGTTTCTATTCATCTGGGAAATAATGCCCCCTCTTCCTCTTCCTCTGCCTGTCATTTTTTTTCTTTTTCCTCCAGCAAGACTCAAAATTTCTCTAATACCAAATAATGTAGCCTAACTTTAAACACACACTCAATAAACTGCAAATACCTTGAACTCAAAGAAAATAAATTCTCTTCTTCATTATTGAATAATGAAATACAATGCATCTTAAATAATAAAACAACCCCCAACTCGAGTTGTCATGCAAACTCTAACTAACTTCAATTAAATCTACTCTAGGTGGTGAAATTTACTATTTTTAATAGTTTACTAGAACCTGCTATTTTTAGTAAGTTTGCATGCTTATTCACATGGGAATTTTTTTTTCCATGTATTTTATACATGCCTAAATTAGAGGAATTTCCAACTTTCTAACCTACTATGCATGCAAGAGACTAAAAATAACTAATGCCCAAAAATAGGAAAAACTGAATTGAAACTTAAATCCTAATTTTTGGCCCCAGATGGTGGATTTCGGGCCTAAAAATTCATCGAAAATGGCTCCAACCGGCATGGAAAATTGATTAGTGCATTTGTCTCATCGAAACAAGTGGTTTAAAAAAATGGGCTCAAACAGACACCTGGATCAAAAGTTATGACCATTTTAAGTTTTTGCTAAAAATAGTGCATTAGAGTTAGAAGGAGTTATAATATGTTATAGAAATAGGATTCTTTGGGATTTCAAGTGGTAGAAGTTTTGTGTCTTGATGTGTTGATTTGATGGATATTTAGGCCAATTTGTGAAGAAGAAGGTATGCAAGATTTCAAGATAGGTTTGCTTAAGATGAAAGATTGTGTTGGTTGAGACATGAGATGGATTAGTTGATGCCTTCTATCACTTGAAGAGTGAATATAGATGAATTTTGTTCCTAGTGAAGGAATTTTGAGGTATTGAAAGTGGAAACAAGGGTGCAAACTAGTTGAGTTTGAAAAATAAGTTCTGGATAACATGATTTAGTGAAGAGGAAAGTTGTTGTGGTTTGAAGCTAGGGATTTTTCATGGTATAACATGAATGGATGTGATGTAAAGGTCTCGAGGATTCTATAGATTGGTCATATGCCATAGTTGAGTTGATATTGGGTGATCTTGAGGCCTAAAGGTGAAGACATGGTGTTGGAAACAACTGTTTAGTGAAGGATATGAGCCTTTTGGCCCATGTTATGAAATATTTGATTGGTAAAAGTAAAAGTGCAACCATGGATTATGTTTATATGTTATATTACACATATGTGATGAATTTTAGAGCTTGAATAATAATGGTTTTGGTGTTAGTGGATTTTACTCATCCTAGTGATGGGGTTTTGAGTCTTTTTGGTGCAATATGGAAGGTTTTGGGCATGGACGACCTATATGGGTCATATGTGACCATTTTTATGAATGTAATGGGATGTAATTAAGTTGTATTGGTTTTGTTAAAGGTATCAAACTGACCTCTCTTGTGTTTGAAGGAAGAGAAGGGTATAAAGCAAGTGTTTTGAGTTCATTTTGAACTAGTGCTCTTGGAGGGAAAAGTGAAACCCATATGTGAGTATGTAACATCTTTCTATTACATGATTTCAGAGATGATAATATGTGTGACATGTTAAAGATTGATTAAGGACATGTGTGCAAGAATTTCAAGCCAAGAAGAGATGTGAAAGAGGAAAAAAAGTGAGATAGTGGAATGATGGTTTGAAGATAAAGTTGTGAGCTAAATTAGATATCTCCATTAGTTGTGGAAAAAAAAACTAGAGATCATCATTATTAGGTGGATGAGTTAGTTCTTATTCATCATAGGGGCTTGTAGTCTCCTTGTGGAGTGGGCACTTCACTAAATTTGGGGTTGGTGTTCTACAAAACAAGGGGTTGGTGCTTCTTGTGGAGTTGGTGCCTCACTAAATTTGAAACATAGCAATATAATTTTTTAGTGGGTTTTCTTCCCCTTGAGGGATTGTCACTTATATTTGGTTTTCTTATGTACTCTCTTATTGTTGCTCTTATGCATGATTGTTTATATGCTTAAGTAAAAACACATATGGTTCATGGTTGATTGAATGGTGGCTTAAATGATAATGAATGATGAATGATAAATGGAATAATTTTTTTAGGACTGATTCACCCCCTCTCAGTCCATTGTGCTTCCAATAATTAGTATTAGAGCAGGTCCTTGTGAAGCAAGTTTAGCAACTTGAAGGAGATCCTTTGAAGCACAATCAATGGGTAAGTCTTCAGATGTTGAAGAAACATTAAGGAAGAGGAATGAAGTATCTCAGTCAGTGATTGATTTCTTATAATATCAAATCAAGGATATGGAGATAGAGCATGATCAATTCATCAAGGGTTTTAAATTTCAAGTGGAAAGTATGTCTAAATCCCTAAAGGAGAAAGAATAAACTTGTTCCATGTATGAGTAAAAATTAAAATCCCTAGAATTATATTTGGAAAGTACATCTAATAGGTTGAGGATGTATGAGAGGCTTGAGAAGAGATCTAAAGCTCTCGATTCGAGTTTAGAAGTTTGAAAAGTTAAAAATGACAATATTGGCCTAAGGTTCAAGGAAAGAAAAAGGAAAGTGATGGTGAAGCTGGTCCAAGTTCTAAATCTGATATGAAGGTGACTAAGAAGGATGATTTGATAAGGTATAACTCAATTAGAAAACCTAATGCTATGAGGTAT
The DNA here is from genome assembly GCA_018340775.1 of Taxus wallichiana var. yunnanensis. Classification (NCBI taxonomy): domain Eukaryota; kingdom Viridiplantae; phylum Streptophyta; class Pinopsida; order Cupressales; family Taxaceae; genus Taxus; species Taxus wallichiana. The sequence goes on from CM031236.1 coordinate 651,972,663, forward strand.
GGTACTTCCTTTAATGGATATTGCTTTGTTTGTCACGATTTTGGTCATAGAGATAGAGATTGCAAGAGAAGGTATTTTGAGAATGGTATAGGTATCTTCAAGGGTGAATGATTTTCATGTTGTGAGTTTGGACATAAAGCCAAGAATTATGGATGGAATCTTAGTGTATTTGAGCCAAGAAGAAAGAAGGATGTTGTTTGCTTCAATTGTCAAAAATCTAGTCATATAGCAAAATTTTGTCAAAGCAAGAAGAAGTTTATTATAAGGTCTGCTCCTATGGTCAAGAAGGATGTTTTTCAAACTAAATATGTCAAGGAAGTTGGTTCAAATTCTAAAATACACATCATGAAGTCTGATCTAATGAAGTTTTTCAAGGAGAGTTCTAGTGCCATTATGATGAAAGACAAGTTTCTCAAGTCCAAATCAGATCAAGGAGGTATGTTTTCCTTAGTTGAAGGGCTCAAAAGTGAAGAAGATCATATGTGCCTAAATGAAATCCATTCTCCTATGCATGAGAAGCTGAGGAGTCTAGGAGTTTGGAACACATCAAGTGTGATAAGGTATGACAAGTGATCTCTTTATGTACATTTGAAGTTCTTGTCTATTGTAGGTGTGTGAATTTTTCCTATAGTCATCGTTTGAATAAGTATATGGTTGTCATTAGATGTATGAAGGTATAAGGGTATGTATTCTATGTCATGCATTATAAGTGGTCATTATTGTTATAAGAAAGCCAAAATTTTAGTATCCTCATGTACGAATTTCACTAATGCCTCGAGGTTTTGGTGTAAGCTGTTTGTTACATTTGGTATGAGAGTGAGAACCCATGTTCGAATCCCACTTAGTTAGTTACTCTTTGTAGCTAGGTATAGTGGGGTGCCAATATGTTGGTGAAGCGAGGCTCATACATATGGGAGTATGGGTGCAAACCTAGCCCTAGGTTAGGATCTATGGAAGCATAGTGGGATGTTATAATCTTCACGTACAAATTTCACTAATTCATTGAGGTTTTTTGCCTCGAGGTTTTGGTGTAACAGTAAGTTACATAAAATATATGTGGTTCTTATCTCTGCATATGAAGGACTTGTTGTTTATTCTTTGACATGTAAGTCATGTAAGTCTTGAGTATATGTGTATAGATTGTGATTGTCTTGAAGAGTCTGGTTTGATTATGAAGTCATTATTATGGTGTCATAACTATCTTAAGCTTGATATATGTCTTGGATATCCATCATAAGGTGAGTATGTGGTCTTGTGTGTTGAAACTATGCACTATCCTAATCCTAAGTGTGTTTTAAATCACATTTTTCATAAGGTGTTAATGACATCAAGGGTTGTTAACTATTTTATGATATGAAGTCAAAGTTGTTACATAAAGCCCGATTCGAGTAATGTTGGAAGTCTCCTCAAATGTGTCATGTTTGTAAGTTAGTACAATCATGAATTATAACTGCGTAGGGTATATCTAAATATTTGTTATATATCAGACCATAGTGTGATGTCATAAAAGAGTCAATCACATTCAAGTATATATGATTGATTGACAAGGCTTGATAGAGGGTAGTGATTGACCTTATCGGGTATATAGGAGGTTGTTATGCTTCAAAAGTGATAAATGTCTCAGATTGATTATCAAAGTCTTGACCTTCTTTGTTCATGTCACAAGTAAATTTCTATGTTTTACAAGTATTTACAAAGTGTATAGGTCTGCAGTTGTCAAGACTTTATTGAGTTTTCATGAAAATTTGAGGAAATATGTAAGTATTCATCATGAATTGAATATGTTTTAGATGCCAAAATACTGCACCGATATCAAGGTATAATGTGTGCTAACTATGATGAGGGTAATTGCACCAAGTTGGGGGCAAAAGGGGGTCTTAAGTGGACGCATTTTTCTGAAAAATAAAAAACTTCAACTTGTACGATTTTTTTGAAATAGTTACACTCAAAATTGGAAGATGTTGTATAAACATGAATCGTAGCATTTTGAGTCTAGTTTCTAAGCTACTAAATTTTATTGAAAATGGATAAGTTTAAGTGGGTCAAATAACTAAAATACCAACAAGTGCTCTTATTTTTGTTAAAAAACATAACAGAGTGACTTTCATGCCCCCACCATTTTTTGAGCACCATTTAGTAGTTTTGAAAACCCTTTGGTAGAAAGATAGCTAGGAGCATCTAGTTTGTGCTAGAATTTGTTTTTAGATTTTTAGCAAGTATTTATTTTTTAATGATTTTTCTAGTACATAAATTTTATGTTTTGAAAAATAATGGAGCTCCGACTGTGCCCCCCTAACTACCTCAAAAAATATCGAAAAATTAGATTTTTTTGAATATGTATAGAATTAGGCCTAGTTTGTGCTAGTATAATTTTTTTCAATTTCGATGGCCCAAAAAAAGATACACGATGAAAGATAGACATATTTAAACTTCAAAAAATAGCTATAAAAAGGCATAGTTAGAAAATAAATAATATGGAAACCTTATATTAGTTAGAAAATTTGAAAAATTATATTTTTAGAAAGAAGAAACTCTGCTCTACATCGTGGTATAATTTTTTTAAAATGAATCGATTGTTTTATGTTGATTTATCATGGATGAAGTGGAATTTTTACATTTCCTAAAAAAACACATTGTTTGTTGTGTTTGTGCAAGTCCATGCCTCAGGCTTGGGGATCCAAACCGGATCCCAAGCCTTGAGGCATGGCTTGGAAAAAGTGAAAATGCAAAACATGTACGTGTTCTATATAATATGAACATTGTATATGCATTTGACATGCTTCTATTAACAAAAATAATACTTTAAATTTATTTTTGTAAATATAAGAAATTAGGGTCACTTTGCACCTTATGGAGTTAGTCTCATAGCTCCATGAGTCACGGTTTAGGAGATAGTTTTTATAGTATAATCTGGTCAATACATAGGTAATTTTCAAGATTTCAACATTCAGCCTAAAGCTTTTAGCGTTTAACTTCTACAATTGAAACCAAAAATCCTAGGCCATAAAACTAAACCCTAAAGCTGTAAACCTTGAGACCTAAACATTGAACCATGATCACTAGACCCTAAAACCTAAACCCTAAACCCTAAGCCCTAAACCCTAAACCTTAAACATTCAACCCTTACCTGTGAGCCATAAACCTTGAGCCTTAAGCCCTAAACCCTGAGCCCTAATCCCTAAACCCTAAACCATGAACCATGAGCCCTAAATGCTAAACCCTAAACCCCGAACCGTAAAAATGAATCCTAACCCTAAACAACGACCCCTAAACCCTAAACCCTAAACCTTAAACATCGAATCCTAAACCCTAAATCCTAAACCCTAAACCTTAAACCCTACACTCTTATCCTTGAGCCCTAAAATATAAACCCTAAACCCTAGACCATATACCATAAGCCCTAAGCCCTAAACCCTAAATACCAAGCCCTAAACCATAAACCCTAAACCTTAAGAACTAAATGTAAAATCCTAAACCCTAAACCATGAACCCTAAACCATAAACCCTAAACACTGAACCGTAAACCATAAACCCTAATCCCTAAATACTAAATCCTTAACTCTAAACCCTAAACCATAAACCCTAAATCCTTAACCCCGATCTGTAAACCCTAACCATAAACACTAAAACCTAAAACCTAAAGCCTAAACCCTAAAACTAAACCCTAAATCCTAAACCATAACCCTGAACCTTGAACCCTAAACCTTAAACCCTAAACCTCGAACCATATTTCATCAATATGTCCTAGTCTTGTGCCTAGAACCATCATTGAGTCTGCTTATAGAACTACCTTGTTTATGAGAGGTGGGACAAGTAACTAAATGGATATGACATCTACCTTGTGCCTTGCAATGCATATTACACATCTCTTCCAAACTTGTTTCTCCCCACATATACTTATGCTCTTGAATGTAAATTTATTCACACTCTGAAACAAATTTCACATTTGTCATATTTCCATGTATGGTATTATGCAAGCCAAGATGACCCATTTGAAGCTGGAAAAAATAAGCATCACAACACAAAAATGAATGCTAAAGGAAACAAAAGAAACATAGAGAATATACCAATGCAAAGGTGTAGGATCATAATTGAATTTCCTGCAGTATCCTCTCCTCTGGAGAAAGAGAAATTTCTTGTTTTCTTTGGAATGGATAGTAAATTTGACAGAACTTCCTGAAGTGTTCAAAATAAGCATAGAAATAGGGAATGGCTAAGAACACAAAGGGGTTATCAATCGCCTAGTAAATCTTTCTTGTTTAGTTCTAAATGGGAGTCACCTGGCCTACGACTTAGTGACCTTCCATTCATTGATAATTCCTTATATGATAAACCCATGGATGTTTTCAAAAGCACCTTAAAAAAGATAGGGGTAGTCATCAATCCTAGTGAAGGGTGTGATGTGATTTCCAAGAAACTTGAAATTCATATAGATTTAGAGGTCATAACACGAATTTACAAATATCTCTATCATTATAAATGGAAGCCAAGTAACGGTGTCTCCCTGTACATCCAAGGATCGAGGACTACTGGGGTCTGTGGAAGGATTGGACATTTAGGAATATGACATTTCCCTCCTTCAAAATATCAACAGATGAAAGACATCAAATTGTGATGACTCTCTTTGAATGTTCTACCTACAAAGTCGATGAACCCTTTTCAGTTGAATACTCTCTGTCAATTACTAATAAGAATGGGTAAGACACAACATTACAATGAGTGAAATATTTCCCATGTGATGGGAAAAAAGAAGGTAGTTGTATTGGGTAATATTTCTTTACCCTAAGCCCTGAGCCCTAAACCCTAAACCCTAAACCCTAAACCCTAAACCCCGAGCCCTAAACCCTAAACCCTAAAACCTAAACCCTAAATACTGAGCCCTAAAACCTAAACCCTAAACCCTAAACCTTAAATTCTAAACACTAAACCCTTAACCCTAAACTATGAAACATAAACCCTGAACCCTGAGCCCAAAACCCAAAACCCTAAATCCTAAACCCTAAATCCTAAAACCTAATCAATAACCCCTAAAACTTGATCCCTAAACCCCGAACCCTGAATCCTAACACCTAAACCCTTAACCCTGAGCCCTAAACTCTAAACCCTAAAATTTGAGCCCTAAACACTAAACCCTAAACCATGAGATACGGCAGTAAACCCTAAACCCTAAACCCCGAACCTTGAGCTGAAAAACCTAAACCCTAAACCATACACACTAAATCATAAACCCTAAACCCTAAACCCTTAACAATGAGCCTTGAGCCCGAAACCCTAAAACCTAAACCTTAAACCCTAAACCCTAAACTTAGAATCCCTAACCCTAAACCCTAAACCCTAAACCTTAAATTCTAAACACTAAACCCTAAACCTTAAACTATGAAACCTCAGCCCTAAACTCGAGCTTGAAACCCTAAACCCTAAATCCTAAACCCTAAACACTAAAACTTGAGCCCTAAACCCTAAACCCTAACCCATAAACCCTCAACCCTAAGCCCTAAAACCTAAACCCTGAGACCTAAACCATAAACCCTAAACCTTTAACCATGAGCTCGAACGCTAAACCCCGAACCGTGAGCCAAAAACATAAACCCTAAACACTAAACACTAAATCCTAAAATCTGAGTTCCCTTAGCCCTAAACCGTAAACCCTAAACCATAAATGCTATTCCCACGAACCTGAGCCCTAAACCCTAAAACCCAAACCCTAAATATTGAGCCCTAAAACCTAAACCTTAAACCCTAAACCTTGAATTCTAAACACTAAACCCTAAACCCTAAACATCATTTTAGTAAGGATCTCATTTTAGTAAGAAGTAGACAAGCATCATAGAGCTTATTCGTGGTCACTAAAGTGAATTATGGACCAAATTTTAAAATTAGTACCAATTCAAGCAGTGGTAGGGCCAAAATCCAATCCAAAAGGTCAAAAACCTACAAAACGACTATATGTTTTCACAAAACAAAGACCGACTACAATATATATGGCTTGAAAGTTTTAGGTCATTGTTGAAATTTTGAAAATGAGTAAGTACTGACCAAATTAGATTTTGAAAAACTATCTTCTAGATTATCACTGTCAGAACTACAGGACCACTTCCATCAGGGTGAGAGTGACCCTAATTTCTTATATTTAGTAAAACAAATTTAAAGTATAAGAAATAATAAAAGTATAAAGAAATAATAAAAGAAATTTTATACTTCATTTATTTTACTAAATATGGCTCCTTCCAGCCCCTACAAACTTCATATAGAGAAAAACGTGTACGCGTTTTGTGTTCATAGAAATGCGTATGCATTATAACGTGAGCACATTATAACGCGTACATTTTTTAGGTTCGTGAATTCCCGAGCCTAGGAAAACATGATGCAATCTCGTTATTGCAAAACATGATCACATTTCATTCATTTTCAGGTTTTTGTCCACTTTTTTACCCCCCCAACTCGATGCACTTACCCATGAATAGTAAAGAAGATCTAGAATGTGCTATAGGTACATCAAGATGAAAAGTGTCACAAATGTTGACCTACTGGCATGTGAGGTTCCTTTAAGGTTAAAAGAAGATAAATATAGCCTTTCATGAAAATGCAAAGAAGGAGGAAGAGGCAACTTTGTTAAAATAGTGTTAAGGACCGTGAAATGTATCCAAATGAGTATAAATATTTGAGCTACAAGTGGTTGTTTCTTGATATGAAGGTTCAAGGCATGAAATTTCTGTATGAGGTGATTTGCAAGCAAGAAAGATGTTGCAGAGAGTGAAAAGTTCATCTAAACTTCAAAAAAGGTATGTAAAGATAAATGTTGCACTCAAAGGTTCTCATGATCAGGTATAAAGATCCAAGGAAGAAGGTATTGCGCTTTTGAGGTCATCAAGAAGGTTTGACTTTGTCATCAATAAGAGTAAAAATAAATGGTAGATCTTGAGTTGAATGGATTTCTTTTTGATGTATTGACCTTCATCAATAAGGGATGAAAAATGCAAAGGTACAATTGAGAAGTATAGTTTGGTGTTCCTTTTAGTGAAGACAAGTATTCCATAGATGTAGGATTGGTTGCTAATTTTTCTTAAGGAGCAGTGTAGTTCAATTAAAGGTTGAATATTGCATGGTATGACTACTTACAATGGAAATAGTGGTAGGTGGTTATTCAAAACATGATGAAATTTCCATAGTCAAGTCTTCAAATTGTCAATGACCATTGTTATGGTTTGTTTCTATTGATTAGATAGTGAGGTGTATACTCTTGAATAAGATATCTCGAATATTGAGTTAGTAGGACCCATTGCCATTCCCTTATGAGTTCATATCAGTGGTGCAAACTTGAGTATGGTGGCCTAATAGTGTTGGAACACTGCAAAATGAGCATCTACACATTTTAAAGAAGGAAATGAGCTTGAAGTTCTCATGAGCATCATATTGCATCTTATTATTAGCTATGTTTATTTTTGCAACTATATGATGCTCATGTTGCTATCCAAAGATCCTCATAGATCCACCAAAAGTATATATACTTGGGTTGAAAGTGTACAATCATCCTAATATGTATACACTAGGTTGGGTGAAGTAAGGATCAAAGATTAAGGTTTCAAGAAATGAAATGTCTAGTTTGGTATAAATGAAAATTTCATTGACAATATTATTGTGGATGTAGTACTCATATATGTTTTTGGCATAGATATGGGAAGCCCCTAAATGTATGAATGTGACGCAATCCTAATTTGGAGGGAAAACCAAGATCGATTGGAAAATGATGGGAAGAGATACATTATTCGGACATCTCATATCTTCTTGGTAAGTTTATCTTGAGGTAAAAAGTCATGTTGAATGTTAATGGAAAGATTTATTTTTCCTTTTTAAAGATAGGGGATACATTGGTATAAACAACTACATGAAATGTCTACTAACAAAGGGCATATGTTACTAGTGTGGTGTCTTTGATCTAGTTTTAGTATTCAACCTTCTTCGATGTAAGGAAACAAACCAAACAAGAAGGAACAAATATGTGGTGTTCAAAAGATGCACCTCGAAGAGAGGGAAGCTATAGGAGGAATTTTCCTCACTTAGTTAGTTACTAAAGATTTAAAATACTTAAAATAATCAAGTTACAGGTATGATCCAAATTTGATCCGAAATATGGCCAATTCATGTAACTCTCATTTGTAGCACTTATAGAAAGTAGTTCTTGAAGAAAAAAATAGCTCCTATGGATTCTAAGGATTTTAACGTGTAATAAATTTATCATATTTATGTTTTGATTACATATTTAGGTTCCTTTAAAAAATCCAAACTTAAAAAATGGTACCCGATTTTAAGTTCGTGTGCAAAAGTTACGGCCTTTGGAAGTTACAGGAATTTTCATGGTTGTAGAACTACCCATGAAAATAGACCGAAAATTACGTAAGTGTCAAGTAAAGGTTACATAAATGCAAGTGAAAGCTATGAAAGTGTGAGTGGTGGTTAGTGGTTTCATAATCACCTCTTATAGATAGCGACAATTTTGCCAAACATTCATAAATACATGGAATTGAAATAGTTGTAAACATGTAAACTTCCACGGTCCATTTATTGGACATCTTGGTACTTTTTCAAGTAGAGGAAATAATTACAGTCTAATGAATGTCAATAATCAAACATGAATAACATATAAGTTGTGGAATTGGATTCACACTTTGCAAATTTATAAAAATGGAATCTTTGTCCATGATTCAGGGTGAATTTCCTTATATGAGTGATTGTTCTAGAGTGTTAGACAAGTGTTTGAAAGGTGTTAAGTAACATTGCACAAGATTGGAGAGATATAGAGAAGTTATTCCATAAAGGCCTTTAGTGTGAGTAACTCTTACACTTTGGCAAATTACATAGTGAAAGGGAGTGTAGTTGCCTCACCCACAAGAGTTATTCCTTTATGGGCTTCTTTAGGATAAATCGTGTATACTTGCAACATTTCCTACTTCTCACGTGCATGTTTAATATTGTGCACATTCATTCTCCAATCTTCATACCTTTTTTATGCATGCAAACTAAGATAAATTTAAAGTCACTTTGTAAACTAGGTTTCGAAGGATTCATTAGGGCCGTGTTGGTAAAACATAGTGTTGAATATCCACCTAGCTTACGAACCAAGTTTCCTACTAATAAGTTTCTAACGTGAACTTAAGTTCCATAAAAGAACACAAATAATACATTTAGTAAACTATAAAAATAAGAGGTAATATATTATTTATCAAAAATAATTCAAGAATTATTAAGTTAGATAAGAGAATTATTGAACATTTACAAGCATTCTATAGAATCAAACAATCATCACAATATTCTTGGGGCACCGAAGTTCATGTTTATAGATATACCATGTATTCATTTAATTTTATATGTATGCACACATGTAATAGTGGGGAAAACATAGACACCAAAAAATGACCCCTAGGAATTTTTAATTTTTAAATTACATGTTGCTCGGTTGTTTTTGTATTTCTTGTTTTGATCTAAATTAGGCACTTTTGTAATGATTGATTTTAAGTCCTCCCGCTCATCCCCTATACATTGTGACTATCACCACCCCTATCCACAAATTCCATGCTATTTAGGCCCCTCTAGTCTAGAATGTGCATTGCACATTCTTGATATATATAGAAGTTGAAGTTTATGATCATGGTAGATTTCAAAGAGGAATTTCCTTTGCTTTTCCCATCCGACCTTATCCCTTCATTTTTAGTTTTTGACCATTGAATGTTGGGTTACCTACTAATAAGTTCCTAACTTGAACTAAAGTCTCCTATAAGTATATAAATAATTCATTTAGTAAACTAGAAAATATAAGGAGCGATCTATTATTTATCAAAAAATATTAAGTTAGATAATAAGACAACCATTTAGCATTTAAAAACATTCTTGAGAATCAATCAATCTTCACAATATTCATCATAGTGTTGAAGTTCATGTTAAGAGATCCACCGGTATTGCTTTTAATTTGATATGTATACACATATACTAACGCTTGGAAAAATGTAGACATTGCCAAAAAATGATCCCTAAGAATTTATTAGTTTTTAAATTGCCTTTTGTGTGTATTTATTGCTTTCAAATGGTTTAAATTAGGCACTATTTTTGTAAATCAACTTTTGGTCATTCTTACTCATCCCCATACACACTCCTGGGGCTATCACAACGATGATGCATGTATTCCACCCTATGTTTTCCTTCTTGTCTAAAATATGCATTGCATGTTCTTAAAACATAGAAGCCAAAGTTTATGATCATGGTAGATTTCACTAAGACTTTCCTTTTCTTTTCTTGTGTGACTTTATTCCTTGATTTTAAATTTTTGACCATTAGATGTCGGTTTTCCTTCTAATAAGATCCTAAGTTGAACATAAGAGCACATGAACAATTTATGTAGTAAAGTAGAGCATATATTTAATGTGATCTATTTCTATCAAAATAATTGGAGCATAAGTTAGATAAAAGAATCATTGTCTACAATGATTTTAGAAATCAAAAAATTATCACAATTTTTTTATGCCACCTAAATTCATGTCTAGAGACACATTATAATTTTCTTGGGTTATAAACTATTTTAATTATTATTATATTAATGGAGAGATCTAATAAGAATCATATACATGGATCCCAAGAAAATTCCCAATTTTTTTTTGTAGATTTAGAACCCAATTTGAGCTAGAGAGAGCAACTTAATTTTCTTCTTGTGCAAGTGAATCTACAAAGTTTTAATGAGAGTAAAAAAAAAACTTTCAAAGAAAAATCCATCTATGAGTACTTTGTCCGTAACATTAGTGAGTGCAATTTTTATGGACACCATGATTGGGTAAAGTCCTCCATCCATCATAATTTTTGAAGTTCTCTTCATTTGCTAGAAAAACCTTGACCTACAGTATCAAAATGTGAGAGGCATCTTTAAATTGTCAAATAAACCATATTCTATTCTTCTCTCATTTTTCTCATTTCATTAATTAACTAAGTCTGATTTATTAATCAAATGTACAATAAATCAAATTAATTCATACACACATGTTAGGGATGTTTATTTGCATCTTACTGTAATATCCTCCATTTTCCCATAATGCACCTTAACCTCTCATATTATATAATATAATATAAAATAACTTGTATTTTATTAAAAACTCCCACAAAGAATGCTTGAATTTAAAACGAGTCTTAGAAGGTGAAGAGTCTTTTTTTGGTGTCTTCTCATATCTCAGGATAGTAATAATAATAGAGTACCATACCTAAATCTTTCACAATTACAGTGTTTTAGCAAAGCCTCTTGAGAAGGTGATAATTTTTCTTTATCATAGTTTACAGAAGCTTTTTTAAATGGAGGGAGAGATTTCAGAGGCAAAGGCTAAGATTAAAGCCTTAGAAGCTCAAAATGCAGAGTTAAAAGCAACTATGGAAGCAGTAAGACAACAATTGTTAATATTTGAGAGCCTGTGTTTATACCCAACGTATGAAAGAAAAATGGCGGCATATCCAGAGAATCAAAAGGCCATGGTGGAATTGGCCATGAAAGCCAACTTCTTCAAGACTTCCTGTGAAATAAGGAGAAAACCAGTGCCGCCATGAAGGCAGCAAGATTTGAAGCCAGTAAAAGAAAAATGAACCTTTGAAAAGCGATGAAGATATATCTGCATTTGTTGGGCGAAAAAATGATGAAGAAAGGTTTAGGGATGAAGATGAATCTGGAGAAAAATAGTCAAAAAAATGTGAAGGATTATTAATAATGATTCTTTATTAGTAATACTAGTTATGCGATTTTTAAAAGAAGAGATGCCTGTACAAATTTGTTTTTAATTTAAAAACATAAACATTAAACACTGAAACCTAAATCTTAGGATTAGCCGTTTCATTTTACTGACAAGCCTTAAACATTCATTGGGACTTGGCAATGAAAAACCCAAATTTATTGTTTTGTTATTTTGATTTAGAGCTTTTAGTGGTAAATTGTATTACTTGGAAGAAATAATTAAAGAAATAAATTGGGCGGTATTTTATTATGTATGTTATTAAAATAAATGAAATTGTAAGGGTTGTTTGGTTTATTGGTGAAGTTGTTTGGCTTGTATAGATCCCACCAAAGATTAAATCTTGTTGAATGCAAAGGTCTTCGACGTTCTACCATGGTGAGTTAAGTAGTTGAGATGAATACCGCATGAGGTGAAGATCTGCATTGTGGATGCCCGTTACTTGTAGCTGCTTAGCTGAAGGTGCTTATTGATTTAGTTTGTATGCTTACCAGTCTTGTATTTTCGCTATTTGTTTCCTCCGATCTGCCCTATGGATGTCTCTTACCGTAGTTGCTTAGTGAAGGTGTTTAGGTTGTATGCTTATTCAATATTGTAATTTCACTATATGTTTCCTCTTAAACATGGACAGAGATGCTAATAATCAATGTAACTTAGTACCCATTGTAATACTTCTACATTCAATTTATTAAAAAATTTTGAAATTATTACTTTATGCATTGGAGTATGATATTTTGTAATTTTTGATAATGGTAAAATGAAAGGTTTGGTAGTATTGGTACTTGCTATTCTTATAATTTTTGTTTGATTGAAAGCATTAAAACATATTACTATGAATAAAAAAATAAAGATTGTATTTTATTATTAATTTTTCAAAATTTATAGTCAACTATATCTTAGACCATAACTCACTTTCGTTCTATTTATAATCATGTCCGAGTGATTTTGACGGTGCGAATGTCCCTTACTTGTAGCTGTTTAGTTAAAGGTCATTATTAATTTAGATACACCCTTATTTAGTATTATAATTCGCTATATGTTTCCTCCGAAAAATGCCAACATTCTATGTAAAACAATGTCCAATACACAATATTTCAACATTCAACCAAAAGTCGAAACAACTATGTAATTCATTTAATGCAGCCATCTCTGACATTCATTCAGTTCAATCAAGCCAAATAGCCCATGCACTCCAGTTTATAACCACAACAATTGAATAAAGGTAATCAGAACTTAGAAGCTTTAATATAAACACTAACACACCCAGTCGAAAACAAAGGCTTTTCCATGATAATAAATTAAATGCATTAATTAAGGTATATTTAAAAATCAAATGAAACCAACTACAAGCGTTTGTGTAAAAGTGCAAGTGAACATCACATTATATCATAGTCACATAATCAAAAAAATCTAGGCTTTCATTTACAAGAGACCTTGAAATGGTACTAAAAGGGCTTCGTAAGCCCTTTTCCTAGATTGTAGATAATTTTTTTTTTTTTTTCCGCATGTGGAAGAGAATGGAGTAGGGAAAATCCGTTCCCATCATGGATTATTTATTTGTTTGATAATACAGTGATTTTGTAATATTTTGGTTCTTTGTATGAGGATGATTTAAGTTTTTCAAGTTACGCAAACATTCATAGTTTCCTCATTTCAAGCGTTGTTGGAAAAATAATCCCAATAATCAATAATTAATTTTGACCGGTGCAGCCCCTAATTTTATCATTCTGATTTGTAAGATTGTAAGTAAATTTTGGCCTTCAAATCTGAACTGCAAAATTGAATGTTGATTGTTCTTTGGTGGTTGGTTTTTTTTTTTTTAAAAGGAAGAAGACAAGATAGGAGTGAAAAGAGGCATGAGTCTAGTTTTTGAGTTTAGAAATGAAATGAAAGATTTTAATGATGTCCACGAGACTGAAGAGTCTATGGGACCACAAAACGAGATTTTTAATCTAATTTCAGACTCCTTTCAATATCCGCTCTCCAGCTGTGAATCTTGAGAATGAAACCCGCGGTTGCTTGAAGCTTTGTTCCTTTGAAGAGTTCCTCTAGTCCGTCCACCTTCAGGTTGTTTTCGTACTGGATACGAATATCATCGTATGCCGAACACTCCATGATGAAATGCCATTCTATCTCAATGACCCCTTTGCTGCAGAAAAGACAAATTCTCCTTTCCCAATCTTCCTTTGGAATAGTCCATCTACCAGTTTTGCATCGAAGATGGTGTGATCCGGTCCTTAACTGTGCCACTAGAATCCTTGCTTTACCCTTGATAGCTGCCCCTAGATAAGATTTTTCATCATGTTCCCAAGTGGGATTGAATTCTTTGATATAATGTGCTTTCTTTCGACCAATTTGTCCCATCCACATGACAGTCCTGAACTTTTCTATCACATAATTTTTTATGTCCCTGTTGTTGTTAGGACACTCTTGCAAGTTGATGTCCCATTTGTTCATCCATTTATTATTTTGTTTCATCCAAGTTTTCTTTCTACGCTCCAGAGTATCGTCCACAACAATTTTGGGCCAGCGAAGATTGTCCATGCTTTCAACTTTTTTCAAATAGCTTATCATCCGAGATATTGCCGAAGCTTCCAACGAGGAAGTACCTGCTTCAGCCAACAGGATCTCATACGGAACAATTGATTTGACTTTGAGAGTGCTTGTGATTAGATGTTTCTAGATTCTTTCTATCTGTCTCCACCCGTGATTTGACATGCTACTTCCCCAAACCTCGCAGCCATAGAGAACAACCAGAGCGACCAACAAACCAAAAAGGGTTTTCTTAGTTTTCCAATCCCAAAGTTCAGCTTTCCTACACCTGTTTTGAAGTAGGTAAGATGCTTTCCAACCTCCCTGAATCCTTTTTGCTTTACAAGTCTCCCAACTAAGCTTGTGGTGAAAGTCAATCCCAAGATATTTGTATTCAGTGACTATTTCCAAAGGGCTCCCCTCAAAAAGAAAGTTAATTTGTCTCTCTTTCCTTTTCAAGGAGAAAATCATGATTTTTGTTTTACTAGTGTTCACTTGCATCCCGACTTCTTGGCAGAAGAGCTCTAGTGCTTTTAGTTGTTCCCTCAATCCTTGGGCTGTTTTTGAAATTAGGATAAGATCGTCAGCATATAGGAGTAACTTCACCACGTAACTTGCTAACTGTATACCTCCTCCCTCAGTTTTATTTAACCATTCCTCAAGCTTGTCAATGTATAGACCAAATAAGGTGGGGGAAAGAGGGCAACCTTGCTTGACACCAATGTCACTGCCGAAACATTCAGACATACCTTCTCTGGTTCTAATTTTAGCTCTGACCTGCTCATACAACCTATGAACTGCTGCTCTAAACTCATATGGAATCCCAAGTTCCTCCATCTTGTTCCAAAGTTTGTTTCTGGGTATTGTGTCGAAAGCTTTCCTGAAATCAACAAAACAACAAAAAGCTTCTTCTCCTGGGGTGTCCCAAACCTTTTCAATCAAATGCCTAAGAGTGATGCAATGGTCAATTGTTGAGTGTTTAGGTCGGAATCCTGCTTGCCCTTTTTCTCTTTTACCCTCTCTTTCGGCCCAACTGCTGATTCTCCGTTCTATCATGCCTCCAAAAAGTTTACCAAGAAGAGGATTGATCATAATGGTGCGATAATTAGACGGATTATTAATGTCACCACTTTTAAATAAAGGAATAACAATGCTAGTCGTCCACTCTGTTGAAAGCCATTCTGATTGACATTATTGAATATTTTTCTGATGTGTGGTGTGAGGACCTCAACCCCCCATTTTAGAAATTCAGCCTGTAGCCCATCGATGTCTTGTGCTTTACCACTTGCTAGATTCTTTATGCCCTGCTTGATGTCTTCTGTCGAAAAAATCTCAATCGAAGTCTCGATTATGGGAGGAATATCTTTTTGTTGGGAACACTCATATAGGGTCCTTGCATATTCTAACCAATGAGCACCTGTGATATTATTTTCTATGTATTTTTTCTTTTGTTGTAACTCCCTCCAAAAACCTTTGGGGTTGTGTTTTCCAAGAGAAATTAATTATGTCCTTCTCTTGCTTACATAGCTTTCTTTTTTGTGTTGTACCAGTCTCTCATAAGTCTTTTTATTTTCTTTGTTCATCTCACTTTTCTTCAAAGCTCTCTTGGCAGCTTTACACTCTTCATCATACCACGGGTTTGCAGAAAAGTATTTTTGCTCCCTTTCTAGGCTTAGATCTTTCACAAGCACTTAGAGCCTTTTGGATTAAAGATATCAGCAGATTACTACGTACATAACCACTCATTCCCTTAGGTGTCGTGTTCTCTATATCCTTCCTCATTATCTGAAATTGTTGTTTAAGGGTTGCAACAAAGATTTCCTGATTTTCTTTATTTAGAATGATTTTTCCTTGTTTTTGAGATGCCTTTTGCATGTGATGAACCTGATTTAAGACTGTCCCGAGCTTTACCAAGAGAGGACTATGATCCGATTTTAGTTCGATAGGACAATCTCCAATTTCAAATTCAAGCAGCCTGGAGATAGAACTTTGAGAACAGATTACATAGTCTACTACACTTTGACCATTGTATGTTTTACAAGTGATATTGCCTGATCTGGGCCAAGCCCTCATGCCATTACAAATGACCATGTTGTATAAGCTACATAGGCCTAGAAGCTCAACCCCAAAGTGAGTCACCCCTCCATTACTGTCTTGAGATAATCTTTCCCAAAGCTTGTTCTCTTCTTCCTTAAGCCATAACGGATTGTCTTCACCTCCTTCTAAGCTGATCAACTGAAGAGATTGATTATTTGCAGTCCTCGCATTGAAATCACCCAATAAAATTATTTCTCCAGATGTACTGAAAATAGAAATGTCTTTTTTTATTGAAGCGTATGGATCTTCGCTATCTAGTTTTCTTCTCTTATATGTCTTTGAACCTTTCGGTGCAAAGTAGCAGGCAACCAATTTGATTGTTGTCTTGCCATCTATTATTTTTAGCCATATGTATTGCTTATTTGGATCTTCCTTTTCAACTTTGACAGTTTCAAGCCATATTTCCTTGATTAGCATTGTGATTCCGCCGTGACCTTTCCCTGTTTCATTCCCTTCGTTCCAAACTGAAATTTTCTTGTAGCCTTCAAACTCTGGAACCTTGCAGCCTTCATGCTCATGAGTTTCCGTAAGAATAATAATATCTTTCCCCTCTGCTATGGGCCCCAAACCCGGTCCTCTTCTCCATGGATATCCTCTGCAATTCCAACTTACTATGTGCATGAATTCCCGTGGGGCCCCTAATTCCTATTTCTTGTTTGATAAATGATCGCTGATTTGGGCTTTCCCATTTCTCATTTGTGCCCATTTTCCTGCTTCCCTTGCTTTTCTCACTTTCTCCCATTCTTTCCTTCAAACTTCTTGTTGAGCGAATGTCAAATCCTCATCTAGATATATGTGTGTGCCTCTAAGAAGTCCCCTGTTTTTTAGAATAGTATGTTTGTCTTCTATTTTTCTCATGACAACTTGCACATGGCGGTCCTTTCCTCCCTCTGTTCTCCTGCCAATCTGTTTGCTTGTTGTATGTAGCCTGTCCACTTCAATTTGTCTTTAAGAAAGTCTCTTGCCAATATGTCAGTTCTCTCTTTTTCACCAAAGTCTTTTAGACCCTTGATAATAAAATTTACTGCTCTGTCTTGTTGATCTTTCTCTTCTTTTATCTGTGTTTTGATGTGTTTCTCAATGACTTGCCTTTGTTCATTTGATGATCCACTTACTAATTGTGACCAAGTTTTGGCTTCTTCTATCTGATCCTTTAGTTGATTTTCTTTTATTTCCATGTCTTTAATTGCTGATTGGATCTCATTTATTTGTATTGTTTCCTTCCCTTTTACCATTTCAAGGCTTTTTTCTCCTCCTGTTTTCATATGTCCTAGATCTTGTTTTAGCATGGTTAACTCTTGTTGTCCTCTTTCCATGAGGTTTTGGAGATTTAGTACCTGTTCTTTGAGAATTTTATTTTCTCTTTCCAACCTGTATCTAACTTTTGTAAGTTCTTTCCTCTCACTGTTTTCTTGCAATCTCTGATTTTCTAAAATTCCAAGCCTTTCTTTCATGTTCATGAGCTCATTCACATACAATTCTGAAGACCACAATAGAGGGGTTGAAGTAGGACTGTATAGGTATTTAGGATCCTGGACTGCGTCCTCTCGTTCTTCTTTGTATGTTGCATAATTTGTCTGTTTTGTTCGGCTTTGACTCCTTTTTACTATCCTTCTGACTTGATTGTTTTCCTTCCATTTTATATTCTCTGAAAAAGAAGTTCTCTTTGTTGTTTGTTGTCTTCGGTAAAATCAAAGTGAGGTTTTTCTTCTGGGTTCTTCTTAGTTTTTTTGGCCTGCCTACGTCGTAGGATCCCCTTGTACTGTTTTGCATTCACAAAACCAACTTTTTAGCTGTACCCGTTGTATGATTTTGAGAGATTTCTACATTTCCCAAAATTTTGTTTTCTATTGTTGTATGTGTTTCCAAAAAGTAGATCTCTTGTAGTGCCATATTTGGGTTATCTTTGAAACCCTCATGTTTAAGCATGGTTTGCATGCCTTGTTGAAACCAGATTTGACAAATAAATATAAAGAATGGTGTAGAGAATGAGGGGGTTTGGTGGGTCTACCTGAGAAACTGTTGTATTGTTCTTTCCCCTGGTGTCAGATCTTGTCTGCCCTAGTGAACTAAATGCTGAAAACCATCCTCTAAGAATATTAAAATAAATTTGGTGGGTCTACCTGGCTTGTCGGGCTGTGCCCTAGCTCCTAAGCAAAAATGCTGAAGCGAGGGCCCACGTTTCTGTCTGCTGTTTCTATGTTCCCATCATTATCCTCTACCTTAAATCCATCACTATTTGTTGTCATCATCCTTTCATTGCTTTGTCCATTCTGTCCTCTTTTTTTTGTCTACTTGCCCTCCTGTCACTCTTGTTGTCCTCGCTGCCCTCGAGTGAGTTGTTGTTGTTGTTGCTGTCCGTTAGTATAAAGACAATAATAGAAAACAAAAGAAAACAACAGAGGTGTGAAAGCGATAAAATAGGAAGGAGACTTTGTCAAAATAGAACCAACAACGAGTCTAGAGCAAAGCAAATCTATTGGAGGAGAGTACATTATTTTTTAGGAAGGAGAATATAGTAGTGGTGAAGAACAAGCATAGCTAAATAGTATTGTATTATATGAGTATTTCATATTCCCTCACCAAGATCACTCCATCTCACAACACATTATCACAACGATGAAAAACACATGCACATCAAATAATCATTGAAAAAATTTGCATAAATAATGTAGCCAAACTTTAAACACACACTCAATACACTGCAAATATCTTGAACTCAAAGAAAATAACTTCTCTTCTTCATTATTGAATGATGAATTACAATGTGTCATAAATAAGAAAACAACTCCCAACTCGAGTTGCCAAGAAAACTCTAACTAACTTCAATTAAATCTACTCTAGGTGGCAAAATTTACTATTTTTAGCAGTTTACTAGAACCTGCTATTCTTAGTAAGTTCGCATGCTTATTTACATGGCCACAAGAATTGCCACGCATGTTCTACATGCCTAAATTAGAGGAATTTCCAAATTTCTAACCTACTATGCATGCAAGAGACTAAAAATAACTAATGCCCAAAAATAGGAAAAAACCGAATTGAAACTTAAATCCTAATTTTCAGCCCCTAGATGATGGATTTCGAGTTTGAAAACTTTGTCAAAGATGGCTCCAAATGGTAGGGTAGGTTGACCAATGCATTTGTCTCGTCGAAACAAGTGGTTAAAAAAAATGGACTCAAACAGACACCCGGATCAAAAGTTATGACCATTTTAAGTTTTTGCTAAAAATAATGCATCATTCTCCCCGCTTAAAAACGTAGCTCTGTAAATTGTCTTCTTCCAATTTATTCCATTTATCTTTTTCTAGCTTCTTAATCTCCCACTCGTGACCCGAGTGTTGTCCTCTTGTCCCAATACTTTCCAATGTATCGTGCACATATGATATTTCCTTATACTTATCATTACTATTCTACAACTTCTTCCACACTTCTTCCTGCAATTGTTGTATATGTTCGTAAATGCTTTTGCATCATCACTAACTCTGCCATCAATTGGTAGCTGCACCAAATCTAACACCCCTTTTGGATTACTCCCATACACAATATAAAATGGAGACTTTCTTGTGGATCTATTTACTGAGCTATTATAAGAAAACTTAGCTTGTGGTAATGCTAAGTCCCATTATTTTGGCTTTTCCCCAACTATGCACCTTAACAAGTTTCCCA
This sequence comes from Taxus wallichiana var. yunnanensis, assembly GCA_018340775.1. Classification (NCBI taxonomy): domain Eukaryota; kingdom Viridiplantae; phylum Streptophyta; class Pinopsida; order Cupressales; family Taxaceae; genus Taxus; species Taxus wallichiana. Next base: position 651,992,714 of record CM031236.1, read on the forward strand.
AAATCCTATTTACCACCTCTATTTGCCCATCGTTTTGAGGATAATAGAACTGTTAAACTATAGTTTAGTTCCCAAATTCTTCCATAAAGTCCTCCAAGAAATGACTTAAGAATCTTGTATCCCTATCTGAAGTAATGGTTTTGGAACACCATGCAACCTAACAACTTCTTTGAAAAACAAATCTGCTACTCTTGTTGCATCACTAGTTTTCTTACAGGCAATAAAATGAACCATCTTAGAGAACCTATCAATAACCAAAAAAATTGAGTCATTACCTCATTGTGTGTTTGGTAATCCCAAAACAAAATCCATACTCAAATTTGTCCATGCTCCTTTGGGAATAGGCAATGTCATATTGATCCATAGGGATCTAAAATGAACACCACTTCATCAAAACAAATAGTACCAGAAGGAAAAGTAAGAAAAATGTAGAGCATATTATAAAGTTACAGAACCACCCCTTTATGCAGAGAGGTGGTCCCGTAACCACCCTGATGGTTGCATAACCCCATGCATAGAACGACACCGCTTAAGATCCGAAAAATCCATCTCAAGGTGAAAGAATAGTTGGAAAAATCTCAAGCCAAGTATAAGGCTAGACATGATCAGCATAGGAGAGAGCACAAACTTCATGTTAGAGACAAGGTTTGGCTTTACTTGAGCAAGGAGAGATTATAGGGCCAAGCAAGGAAACTCACGCCAATACAATATGGGCCATTCACTATACAATAGCAGGTTGGAGAAAATTCCTTGAGTTGATTTGCCACCATTCATGCGGATGTACTCAATAGTAAATTGTGAGAACTTGCACCTATATGAGCCATCCATGCTTGATGAAGACAAAGGATGTCAGTTGCTACCTTCCATAGAAGATTGCGTCTTGGATTCACGAGGTGAATTGGAAGAGGATGTAGTACAACAACAGAAAATCAGAGAGACAAGGAGAGGTCCATAGGATTCTTGGCAGGTTGGACTAAAAGGGAAGACACTAAGGCAAGTCTGGTAGTACTCAAAGGAGAAATTGAGAGAATTATTTCCTCATCTACTCTCTCAATAAGATTTTGTGGGACCAAAATCCTCTTGAGCAAGGGAGGTGTGATCCATGGGGATGCGAAAAGAACAACACTTCATCAAAACAACCGGTGCCGGAAGGAAAAGTTAGAAAATGCAGAGCAAAGTGTAAAGTTATAGAACTGCCCTATGTGTAGAAAAGTGGTTGCGTAATCACCCCAAAGGTTACGTAACCATCCTTGCTGAGTAATGGCGGTTGTGTAACCTCCCCGACAATTTTGCAAGCACCGGTCTGAGACACCAATGGTTCTATCACTAATAGATTTAAAATAAAATAAAGCCATGAAAATTCACGGATTTAGAGCGTCGAAATGTGTCTCTTCCTTTTCAGACAACCCTTCTCATTCTCCAGTGCATGGGAGACATGAGAAACAACTATAAATACATGAAAAACAAGTGGAGTTGAATATCAATTTATGGGAGAAACAATCAAGAAGAATTCAATGCTGGAATTGAATTACAGGGGAAATGTGTGCGAGAACAAAGCAAACAAGTATAGAGGGGAAGTGTTTACATTTTTTACTTTCCTTCATCTTATTGTAATATGTATCTTTGGAATTGGCCAATACATATAAGTGGGAAGAAAGAGAAATTTCCCTTCCTAACTATTTTTCTCTCGAATTGGGGGTTTCCTGGATAAAAATATGGCTTTCTTGTTGGTTTAATTTCTTTTCCTTCGCTGCAAATAATTCTAAGCATAAAGAGTTTCTCACTAACTTCAAAAATCTTTCATTTTTGAAATTGAAAATAGAACAATAATTTATTTATGGTTTTGTAAATTTCCAAAGCTAGATGTTTATAGATCACATATACAACCCTGTATTCTATGCATGGCCTTTCGAGACTTGGAAAATTCTACACCTCTCCACATATCTTACCACATCTCTTTTCATATTTTTCCAATAGTATTTCTCTTCTACCAAAGCTATAGTCTTATCCTTACCAAAGTGCCCAACCAATCCTCCACTATGCAGCTCTTTCACTATATTGTCTCTCATAGACCCAACTGGAATACATAGTTGTCGTCCCTTAAATAGATAACCATCCTGCAAAAGGTACTCATCCTGGACATCACCTGCATCACCTGAAAATGGACTACTTAACCTTTCAACAATATCCTTGAAATTAGAATCAGAAAAATACAAATCCTTTATTGCTTCAAAACCAACCACCTCATTCTCCATAGTTATAAATAGAGTCACACGCCTACTCAATGCATCCACAACTTGGTTTTATTTTCCTGATTTATGTTTTAGATAAAAAATATACAAAAATGATACCCACTTTGCATGCCTACTATTCAACTTCTTTTGTGTATTCACATACTTTAGGGCTATGTGGTCTGTAAATAACACAAACTCCTTAGGCACTAAGTAATGCCTCCAATGCCTCAATGCTTGTACAATTACATAAAATTCCACATCATAAGTAGAGTAGTTCTTTCTTACCTCATTTAATTTCTCACTAAAGAAATCTATTGGCTTCCCACCTTGACTTAGGACAACACCAATACCCACATGTGAGGCGTCACAATCAACCTCAAACACTTTATCAAAATCTAGTAGTGTTAAAATAGGTGCTTCTATCACCTTCTTCTTCAAGAACTTAAAGCTATCCTCAACTGCCTTTGTCCACAAAAATCCCTTCCTTTTGTGCAATTTGTTATAGGTGCTACAATACTGCTAAATTTTTTAATAAACTTTCTATAAAATGTTGCTAAACCATGAAAGCTTCTTACCTCTGTTATACTCCATGGAGTAGGCCATTCAATAATTGCCTTTATCTTTTCTGAGTCCATCTATACCCCATCTGCTGAAATAATGAAACCCAAAATACCAAACTCTCTTGCATAAACATGCACTTCTTCAAATTTGCATAGAGCTTATCTTTCCTTAACACTTCAAATATCACCCTCAGATGCCTCAAATGTTCTTCTTTAGTTTTACTGAAAATCAAGATATCATCAAAATAAACCACAACAAACTTACCATTGTACTCTCGCAACATAGTGTTCATCAACCTCATAAAAGTGCTAGGTGCATTAGATAACCCGAATGGCATCACCAACCACTCATATAATCCATCCCCTGTCTTGAATGTTGTTTTCCACTCATCTCCTTCTCTGATCCGAATCTAATGGTAACCACTTCAAAGATCAATCTTGGTGAAATACCTAGATCTAACAATCACATCCATCGTATCATCAAGGTGAGGTATTGGGAACCTATACTTGATTGTAATTTTATTGATTGCTATATTATCCACGCACATTCTCCATGTTCCATCCTTATTTGGAGTTAATAAAGCTAGAGTTGCACATGGACTCATGCTCTCCCTTACTACACCCTTTCTCACGAGCTCTGTCACTTGCTTATTCAATTTTGCATGTAATGTTGGGCTCATCCTATAAGTTGCTTGATTTGGGAGTGAAGACCCTAGGATCAAATCAATATGGTGTTGAATATCTCTTTTGGGTGGTAACCCATCTGGTAGCTCATCAGGAATAACATCAGAAAATTCTTCTATTAATTTTGTTGTCTTTACTGGTATTTGTGCACTTACAGATTCATCTTTATTTACAACAAGACATAACAAAACCATATTGCCTTTGCCTCCTTCACAAATTATTTTACAGAAAGTATATTTTCAGCCTTCCCCTCTTCCTTAAGAGGTAGCAAAACTATTTTTGTGTCATCCTTCCAAAAAGTATAAGTATTCTTTGCCCCGTCATGAATTACTTTTCTATCAAAATGTCATGGTTCGCCTAACAACATATGACATGCATCCATAGGAATAACATCACACCAAATCTCATCCTTATAAATTTTACCAATAGAAAAATTTATTAAACATCTCTTATCAACAATAACTTCATTACCCTTCTTAAACCATGCAATACGGTAAGGGTTAGGATTCTTCTCACAATGCAGGCCTAGTTTCTCAACCATCTCATTTGAAACCATGTTCTCACAACTACCACCATCAATAATAAAATTACATACCTTTCCTCCTGAAGTGCATCTTGTCCTAAAAATATTTGTACGTAGCCATGCATCCCCCTTGACCTCTTTTCTTGGTGAAATCATCGTCCTTTTGATAATCAGATTTTCTCCCACATTTGGTGGAATTTCTAGGTCATGTTCTTCTTCTTCATGTTCAACTTCAACAATATTTACTCTTGGAGGCTTTTCTTACCTCTTGTCATGTGTATAATAATGCGGGAATTTAAATTCCTATGCCCCTCTTCACCACATATGTAGCAAAAAAATGGTCTTCGTTGAGCCTCCCATTTTCTACCACTAGCATATCATATGCCCCTAGGAAATCCTCTACCTCTTTGATGATTTGGGAGATCTTGTCTTGTATATTCTTACTTTTATACTCAACGAGGTTGTTCTCCTCTACCTTGACTAAAACTAGCTCTTCCTCAAAATGAGGATGATGATGACCCTCTATTCATCCCAGGTGATCTCCCAAAACTTTGTCGATTTTTTTTTCTTCGGCCTTTGAAGCTAGTTGATAAGCATCCTCCATGCTCTTGATCATGTGCATGCTTAGCCCATCTTGAATAGACAATTTTAATCCATTTACATACCTTGTAGCCATTTTTTCTTCATTTTCTTCATGCTCTACGCGAATGGACAACTTGTAAAAATCATCTATGTATTCTTCCATGGGTTATAAGTTCTTTTTGAGATTATGAAACCTCTTGTAAAGGGGTTGTGCATAATCCAAAAGGATAAATTTGTCTTTTAGCTTCTTGTCCATCTTACTTCAGGTCCTAACCCTTTCTTGCCCCTTTCTTGACCAATATTTTTGTAGGTGATCCACCTTAACATAGCATGACCTTTTAATTTCGTGCAAACAAATTTCACCTTATTTTCCTTTGATATAGCCTTCCACTCAAAAAATTTCCCATGCTAGTCAACTAGTCTATCAAGTCCTCTGGTTTTAGGCTACCTCCATATTCTGAAACATCAAATCTTATCCCATCATTCTTTCCTTCTAATGCTCGAAGCATCCTTTCTTCAAAAGCTAAGGGTGGTCCTTGTGCTTCCTCCTCTTCACAAACTTCTTCTTCATTTGTGTCATCTCCACCTTGATTTTCTCTCTAGGCTATAATTTCAACAAACAAAGTAACTTGCCTTTGCAGATCCTGCATGTTTCTATTCATTTGGGAAATACCACCTCCTCTTCCTCTTCCTGCCATTATTTTTTTCCACCAAGACTCGAACTTGCTTTGATACCAGATAATGTAGCCAAACTTTAAACACACACTCAATACACTGCAAATACCTTGAACTCAAAGAAAATAACTTCTCTTCTTCATTATTGAATGATGAATTACAATGCATCATAAATAAGAAAACAACTCCCAACTCGAGTTTCAAGAAAACTCTAACTAAATTTAATTAAATCTACTCTAGGTGGCGAAATTTACTATTTTTAGCAGTTTACTAGAACCTGCTATTCTTAGTAAGTTCGCATGCTTATTCGTATGGCCACAAGAATTTCCATGCATGTTTTACATACCTAAATAAGAGGAATTTCCAACTTTCTAACATACCATGCATGCAAGAGACTAAAAATAGCTAATGCCCTAAAATAGGAAAAAATGAATTGAAACTTAAATCCTAATTTTTGCCGCCAGATGGTGGATTTCGGACCCAAAATTCACCGAAAATGGCTCCAATCGGTAGCACAAAGTTGATGGGTGCATCCATCTTGTTGAAACAAGTGGTTTAAAAAAAAGACTCAAATAGACACTCAAATCAAAAGTTATGACCATTTTAAGTTTTTGCTAAAAATAGCGCATCAATAAACAACAATCAGATTATACTAATGTCTTCATATTATTGTAGCTCAAAAAGTACAATTTAGATCTTGTAGAAAATAAAATTAGGAGTGCTTGTAAATAGGTCAAAGAGGTGGTTATACAATAACTAAGTGATCGTTGTGAACCCTAATAAGAAAAATTATTTCTCTATTAGTCTAGTATAGTTGTGTTGTACACAACCCCATGGATAGGCTATCCAACTATTGAGTAGTTGTTTAATCATGATCATGCTTCATTTAAAATGTCAACCTAAGAACATATCTTTTGGCAAGATGTATGTACAAAATAGGCCCTCACAATACATGATTCTCTACCAAAAACTAAACAATGTTAGAATTCAAACTAAAACCAAATTCTTTAAAGGAAATATATAATCTAGATGATACAAAGACAACTAATGACGTATACAATTTTTAGATAACTATACCATTGAGAAATTAAAGCACATAAATATATCTAACTTGGATGGGAATCAAGTCTTCAACCTACCTCAAGTGGGCCCTTGCTTGGGTGAAACTGAGCTTTCTTCCCTTCCTAGGAAAATCTGCTAACTAGCTTAACACTTGTACTCTGAGTTCATAAATAAATCTTGGAATAAAAAAATTGGTTTATATATTTTGTCCTCCTATCTCAAAAACATCTCAACTATAGACATTTATACCCTATAATTGTATAAATATATCCTTCAAATCCCAACATGTAGGAGGAGGATTTCTTTATTTAGAAAGTACAAATAACAAAAGGAACAATATTTTAAGAGTTATATTCAAAATAAAACAAATGACAATAAATGATGTATGCCATCTCATGAACAAATAATTCAACTGCAACATGTATGATGATGACATCTATGAGGTGGAAGAAGTCAAGATAAGCTCTTTTTATACAATATATCTTGTTGCCTCATTTGAAGGTGGTTACGTGCGTCAGTAAAAGTGATTCACAACCTAAGTTATGAATCAACTTTATGTTACGGGCTAGTTCGGCCTAGGCTATTGGTGAGTTCATGTCATTTACTATGAGCTAGATTGTTGCCTTTGTTGTAGGCTAGCTCACTCCCTTTGCTACAAGTTAGTTCAATTCCTTTATTACGAGAATAGTCCCAGTGTTTTTGCATCTTAAGTGTTAGCATAGATCATTGTAAAAATAAAAACAAGAAATAAGAAATCATAATATGTTTTACAAATTATAAATTTAGTATTGTCTTATGTTTGCTAAACAAAATATAGAAAAACTAGTACACATTGGATAATAGATAAGTAAATAACATATCTGGTGTATGATGGGCCAAAAATGTGTCTCAATGGTTTTTACTCCTAAGTCTTCCATTCCACTAGGGTATGATGAAACGAATAAGAGACGCACATGAACCAAAACACAATGGGTAGATTTAAAGGGACTAGAATGATCACTAAGATCACATATCCAGAGGGTATTAATCCCTACACTAGGTCAACCTAGGGTTTCCAAGGCTTGCAATCAAGATAGAGGAGAGTACCCTTCTAGGATATCATTAGGTAGAGGAGATGTATAGATTGATGGGAGATAAACAAGCATGCACAATCGATACTACTGTAATATAACTAAAATGTAAATGAAGGAAAGCTAAGTAACTGATCATATAAGAGAACTATGCTAGCTAACAACGATGTTCATACATTGTTAAGCTAACATGAAGGAATGGAGAAAGGAAATGAAATAATCTATGCAAAATGATAGAGAGAATTAGAGAACTTACCTATGGGATGGTCGCTGATGTATATATCTCTCAAGAGAAGTAACACACCAAGAGAGAATCACATGGGTGGAAAAGGGGAACACTATTCTTATCCTAGATTCACTATAAACATCCTAGTAGTGCTAGAAATCCAACCAAGAAGAGTGTCCAGTCCAATCCAAGTCAAGTGCAAGATGAACTAAGGGCTAAGTGAGCATATGTGAAGTTGGACGTAAAAGAGCAGTGAATATGGCTAGTTCCTGTGATCTATTGTCATTCCTTCTTCTCTTATGATGTTTGAATGTGATGACCATATCTATAGGACTCTAGTGCTCATGGGTGATTATGTCAGCCAGGAAAAACCTAACACCGAAACCATTGCCCACGGATGATGGCGTCGGCTAAGGATGCTTAATTTAAAGTAATGCAAATGTGTAATTGGTCAAGCAAGAACAAGTGAAAAAGGTATCTAATGGTGGAGTTAGATGTGAGCCGAGTGTCGAAGTGCTAGTGTGTGTGAAAACAAGGTCAAAGGAAATTAAGGCAATGATCACATAACGATACTCTCTTTTTGTTTTGTCTCTAACCCATAATGACCATGTGAATAGTCATACCCCATTCCCAAAAAGTCCCTTAAGGTACCCTCTCAAGAAATAGATCAGCATCAATGAGCCTTACATACACAAAGAAATTTTTAGTAACACTTATGAAAGGTTAGGATGAATAATTAGGTGCGAAATTTTTAAATGCTGCATCGAGTGAGCATCCGGTGGATGAGTCAAAAGTGAAAATTGAAATCGAGTAGGAGTTTCACACAATAAACTCACATTAATTAATTAACCATGCTAAGATACAAAGGTGAATATGTAGAAGGAGAGTTTCCTATAAAATAGGAAACCTCCTATAACAACTCACTAAATACGTGAAGTTGTTTTAACAACTTCACTTACAAACCATAATAACGATTATTATAATTATGAGTTGTTTCTAAACAACTCATAATATAATAATTAATTACAAATAATGTTTACACTAAAGATATGCCTAACATTCACCCCCTTAGTGTGAACATTATTTACTGATATCACCCCCTTAATGTGAACACGAAAAAAATGCACCATAGAACTGGAACCAGAATCGTATGCCTCCGCATACTTTTAGGTCTGCATATTATTGGCTTGGATCTTGCTATCTAGATCTTGCTGCACATGACCAATCCACTTCACCACAGTGAACCCCATACCGGATGATCACACTTCCACCGATTCACCTACATACGCGAACTCAATAGTTCCCGCTTTCACTTCCAGTGAATGATAGATTTCACCGGCCGATTGATGTTAGAAGTATGAAAGTCAAAGGATCTTTTGCAATGAGGATCACTCCAGTTCATTTGCCCTCCTATACAACTGTTCTCATCATCCAAAATGCACATCTTCCTTGTTTGAATCAAAACAGGGAAGGAAACCACACACCACTTTATTCTGCACACACCACACAACTGAAATAATATAAAATACTGCCACCAAATTTGAATGCGACCCCATCGTTGGTGACTGATGAGAGGTACTTGATTTCCCTCCATCCTCCATTGCCTCCTACCTCCAATAGGTGAATTATTTACCATAAGTATTCCTCATCACTGGGACAAGAAAGTTCTTCATCTTTAGAATATTCATCCCAATCAGTTTCTTCTTCAACCAAAAAGGCTTTTTGATCTATTTTGTCATCAAGTAGATCTTTTGCCCTCTTTTTACAATTCAAAATTACATGTCCTAATTCTTTGCAATAAAAAAATTTAACCTTTCCTCGTGATGGAGCATGCTTTGAAGTATACTTGCCTTTTTTGATGATGTACTAGCTTTATTGTGCACATATAAAACCTCCTCTTCTGGCTCAGAAGGTTCATTATGATCAAGAAGAGTAGAAATTACTCCTTCTAAACCAATGTTAAGCTTGCTCATAGTAAAAATCATATGAGACATTTTTTTAGGCAAACTATTCAAAAGAATTGCTTTGGCATCATCATCATTTACCTTTTCATTAATGCTATGCAAGTTGATTAAGAAGAGAGCGAAATTTGCTTATATGATCTGCCATTTTTGCACCTTCGTCCATCTTTAATCCATATAATTTTTGCTTCAAAGTCGTCTTGGCACTTTCTACTTCAGATCCAAAAAGCTTGTTTAAAGTCTCCCAAATCTCCTTTGCAGACTTTGTGAAGTCCACATGGTGTAGGTAAGCTTTAGATAGACCGAGACCAATGGTTCCCAAGGCCTTTTGATCCTTGACAGTCCACTTTGTGAGATCTGTTGCATTTGTTGGTATTGTAGTATTAGGTTTAACAACATCCCACAGATCCTTCTCAATCAAAGTCAGTTGCATCTGGATTCTCCATGTATGAAAATCTCATCCTTTGAACTTCTCAACAAGACTTAATTTCTCCATTTTTGTAAGATCAAAAAAGTAACCCAGAGCACTTTGTTTTACGGAGTACAATAAAATAAAATAAAGGACATTGGTAACCCCGCGAATGCGTCCGTACAAGCAAAAGTTGCTTTTAACAACAATTTTGGTGTGGGCCACTAATTGAACCTCCAAATTCAATCTTATACAAAATTAATAAAACTGAAAGAATTTGAATGGACATATCCCCGCCAAGGCATTTGATCTTACAACCAAAAGGCATATAATGCACATAAATTATATTATGAAGGATATATAATAAAACATTATGACCTTCAAAGATATGTGGCAGGTTATGGATCCAACTCGTGGCAGATTTGGTGTTGCTGTTTTGACTTGCTTTTCTTATAGCCACCTCCTATGATAATTTTTCTCAAACTTTAGTTGTTCGTGCCTTTGTAATATTGATGGGGATTTTGAATTGGCATAGATCTACGAAGTTCGCAGGTGAAGACTCCAATTGATACGCAAGGTTGTTATTCACAGCAACTATGTGGCGCTCAATCTACCGAATCCAAACTTGATCCCAATATACATTCTGACATGTGAATGATAAGTGAAACAAAAAGAGTAGATCATACCAAATACCAAGGGTGTATTAAGACTAGCCTCAGATATCTTCAGATCTGACTGTGAATCCATGTCAACCACAACAGTTTGATAGATGTGAATAACAAATGTCTAAAACTTCTAACCAGTCATGTACACTTGGAATACAAGTGGTGGCATACAGTAGTGAGGCACAGTCATGTTGAGTGTAGATTGCCACAGGTGCACGTAGAGATCTGCTCGCAAGATAGCTCAGGTTCGTGTTATGCAACTGCTTGAGGAATATTTCTACGCAAGAAATTGATCTAGTGCCCGCATTTTGAGCTGAGTAACTGAAGATCCCGTGTGCATTCCCAAATATCTACCAAACATGTCCGTAAGAATTAAGACCGAGTTCTTAGATCTGAAAACCCACGCCAAGATAAATAGGACATAACTCACAAATACAAAATGTGATATGATGCAGAGCTAATAGCAAAAGCCAAAACAACAATTCATTTTAATCAAATACAAAATCCATAATTGCATCCTTATCTCCTTTTGTTTTTGCACCAGAGAATTGTCTCATCTATACATAAGTCGATTTGAGACTGCATGCACTGAGGCTCAAGGCTTGCACAAGACTCTCATACGGAGACCTGCTCTGATACCAAATGAAAACAGAGTAGGAGTTTCACACAATAAACTCACGTTAATTAATTAACCATGCTAAGATACAAAGGCAAATATATAGAAGGAGAGTTTCCTATAAAATAGGAAACCTCCTATAACAACTCACTAAATATGTGAAGTTGTTTTAACAACTTCACTTACAAACCATAATAACAATTATTATAATTATGAGTTGTTTCTAAACAACTCATAATATAATAATTAATTACAAATAATGTTTACGTGCTAAAGATATGCTTAATAAAAATGATATTTTAATAAGATGGGTTTTCGGACTCATCACATCCCCCAACCAACATTTGTTGCATGTAAAATAAACAAAGCTCTCTAATATCAATTAACCATGCTAAGATACAAAGGCGAATATGTAGAAGGAGAGTTTCCTATAAAATAGGAAACCTCTTATAACAACTCACTAAATACGTGAAGTTGTTTTAACAATTTCACTTACAAACTATAACAACTATTATTATAATTATGAGTTGTTTCTAAACAACTCATAATATAATAATTAATTACAAATAATGTTTATACTAAAGATATGCTTAACAAAAATGATATTTTAATAAGAGAGGTTTTAAGACTAATCACACCCCCAACCAACATTTGTTGCATGTAAAATAAACAAAGCTCTCTAATATCAATGAGATATGTAACTCCTTCCTATTTTTAGTTATATAAATATTGATGGCATGCTAATCCTTCCCATTTGTTTACTTCTTTTGATTCATCAACTGGCTGATCACCCTTCCATCTTGGGATAGGGTAGTAGAAAAATGGTGGGTGGAAAGTCAAAAGCAACCAAGTCAAGTCAATATCGTTTTGTAGAGTATAATGTAATTCTGGCTTTTTTGAGGGATACTATTAAATTATTCACAAAATCTGGTTCTTTCTTTTTTAACATCGAGGGAAGATCCTACCACCTTCTTAGGCATGATTCCCAATCTTGTGTACCAATTCTTGACATAATTTCCATAAAACGGTCTTGGGAATCTATTTAATTTCTGCAAACATATTCATTGAATCTATCATTATTTATTATAGTTACTCATTCTTTAGCCAATGCATTAGAGTCGATATTCACCTCAAATCATGAGAGGAGTAGATTTTCCTACGTATCGTATCTCTCAATTTTCTCCTCTCACCAATATTTGTTCTAGGGGTGAGAGAAGAAGCCCTTCAACTGAACCTCCCTAGTGTACAAGTTTTGGCTCCATTCAAGGTCATATTATACTACATGATTATAAAGATAAAATTCACACAATTGATCTTACATTTCTACTTGTGCTACTCCTATATGCCTATATGCCGAGAATAATAAGCTGAGTAGAATCCACCCTCTCGGGTAAATCACAATATATCCTTAAACTTGAAATTGAGTAGATTCTCCTTTAAATATAGGCATCAAACCTAGGTGGTGGCCTACATTCAACTATATCAATTATCATTTTTCCTTGTTTTCCACCTCTCCTTTTAGATGTTGGATTTCTTCATTCTTAGCTTCCAATTTTGTATTTTTCTTATTTCTACCCAAACCATTATGTTTACATTTCACTAAGAGCTACTGATGCATTTCGTAGTAAGGATTCAAGGGATGGCCTATCCATTTAGAAGGCTTTATTATTAAAATGATGCTTAGGAGGTGTATGAAAAGAATTAAAGCTAGGAATAATATTCTTTGGAGGGTGTTGGGAACATACAACTTGTTGGTTATCCATGGGCTCGAATTTGGCGCATGCGATTGAGTTAGATGAACTAGTGAATCGTCTCATGCTCACTACCAATTTCAACACATCTTTGCATGGATTGATGAGTTTGTGGAAATGATTCTCTTCCTCTCAAATGGTAATAATGTCATATATGCTTGGGAAAGAAAGCACTAGAAGTGACCTTTTACTCTTTTAGAGGTCTTGAAAGTTGTTGCGGGATTTAAAGATCTTTGTAATCTCTGGATATGTTGATGGTTCTAGAGATGTTATAGGCTTTGAATCCACATACATTACATGCTCTGAAGTGGATCGTGGTTTCAAAGAAGTTGTGGGATTTGAAGTTATTATAGGTTTTGGAGATCTGCAAGATCCGAAGATGTTGCAAGCTTTGAGGGTGTTGCGTTCCCTAGAACGATGCTACCTACTCTACGTTTCCTCTTCCTTATATTCAAGATGCAATCTCATCCTCATTATCTTTCTTCTTGGTTGGTGCCTATTAGGTTGATCCCCTACGTCATCTACGACCAAAAAATGTGTACCAAGTAACATTGGGGAATGGAGATTCAAACTCTGGCCGTTGATAACCAATTGTATTAAAAATGGTGGGAGAGAGTTTCCTTACCCTTTTGAATTTCTTGAGCCATCCTCTTTAATTGATTGTACTAAAAATTAGGAAACATTGACTAACTGGATAAGAATTTTGAAATGCAATGTACTTAATATAGAGTACCTTCCTTCACACATAAAATATTTCATAACATGCACAAAAATTATTCCCAAAATATTGTAAGGAGAAGATTTATTTTGATTACCTCCTGTCATGTATGTTCGCAAGTAGATAAAACGAAAGTCAAATTTTGAACAAAACAAATGCGCGAGCCTAGTGGCGAGGCACGTGGATGTCACAAAGAGAGGTCTTTTTCTACCCCTCACCGCTAACGTGAGTGAGGGATAGGCCCACCGATTTATTTCTCTCCTTTGTAGATTCAAATTCCTCTCCCTTGGTTGTGAACTCTTTTCTAGTAGAATTTGCATCTTCTTGTGTAACCCATTTTTCACATTCGTAGGAAGTCATGTTACATCAACAATGATTTGTTCAAAAACTCCACCTACAAACCTTTGACAATAGGTACATCATCTTTCAATGTTGCTAAAAATTCTTGAGCTAATTATTCATTGATTTTTTTAATCTATTAATGTTATTGATCCAACCTAACTGTTAGAATAGGGCGAGTGTAGGCAGGTCACTAAATAACAATGAGTGATCTTGAGGCTTGTAGCAACCCAGATCACCACCCATTTCAAAAACTCTTTGGCACCAAGAAGTAGCTACAAGAATGAGAGGTTAAAATTGTGGAATATAAGTGATGGCATATTGAATGATGCATATGCCACGAAGGGCAAGGAATAAGGTTTCTGCCTCTTTGCATGCTTGGAAATAATGCCACAAGTAAGTGGTTTATTTTTAGGCAAGAAATGACACATTAAATACAACTAAATGATCGAAATGGTGGTGCCGGCGTGAGAAGAGGGTACACCTATTCTAGTATTTTGTTTAAACCTTTATATAGAAAACAATAATAATTTACTAAAAAAATTACACTTGCTTCAAACTATCCTTATTTACCACTTATTGTGAGAATGAAGTTGAAGGTAAAAAAATAAAACTTGCTTCAAACTATTCTTGTTTACCATTTATTGTGAGAATGAAGTTGAAGGTGGTGGAAATGAGTCATGTAAAATAAAGGAGATTGGGACTCCAAATCCCTTTATAAAAAAATCTAATAATGATGTGGGAACCCCTTAGAATGAAGGTGTAAATCTTTCTTGAAATTGAGGAAATTAGGTTTAATCATTTCGCGGTCCTACATGTATTGAAGGCGACTTCATTCTTGGATGTAGGTAACACCGTGTTGTTATTTATAGGCATTTTATCTAGTGAGGTCTTGCAATGGTTACAATCTCTTCATCTAGTAATGAATTTGTAATTGTTGGAGGATCCTTTTTATTGCACATATAACCCCTTTTTGATGAATGGATGTCTGATTGACCAACAATTGATTTAACCAAAATATCTTTATTTATCTTATGGAAAATGGCATGTTGTTTATCCATGGATACCATAATTAAATTATACCTTATGGAAATTCGGGAGATGAGTTTTGAAACTCATTTATTGATTGGGTAGCTCATTATAATATTCATCGATCATCTTAGAGAGTTATCAATCCATCCCAAGCCAATTTTCCTTAAAAATATTCCTAGGAATTATTCCTTGTTGATAGGAATTTTGTTGAGCTTTAGATATTGTCCATTAACCATTAGTCAAAAGTGTACTAGATCAATGGTTGTTAGCTTAACATGCCCATTAGGAAACACTTGCTCAATTTCATATAGACCAAACCACATTGTGTGCATTTTCCCTTTATATTCCTTGTACTTTAAGCAATATATTAGTGCCCAATCATTGAAATTCTTTAGTCTTGATAGATCTATTATGCTATTATACACTCTATTTCCGCACTATCTTAGTATTGTGCATTGCTTCTTTTCGTATCTCATCCAATTGATTTAATTATACGGTTCTTTACTTTTGGGCCTCAACTAAATCTATTACTAATTCAAGAGCAGTTCTTAGAGTCTTATGTTCAAATTCAATAGGAAGGACAACTACCTTACCATATACCAATTCATAGGGCATGAATCCTATTGTCTTCCATGTAGTTTGGTATGGCACATACAGATTCTAAAACTCATTTTTGCAAATCACGCCTATGTAGTCGTAAAATTTTGGTAAGAATATTTTGAGCTCCTTGAGTGACCTCAACCCGACCATTTAACTAAGGATGATATGGAGAATAATTTTTGCATTATTTTATAGTCTCAAACAAGTGTAGCTATCAACTTTCAAGTAAGTTGTGGTCCCCGATCCATGAAAATTCCCCTTGGTACTCCAAAACATGTGAATATTTCTTCATATAATAATCGAGCCACCTTTTCATCTCGTGCATTAGTTAGATCCTTTACATCCACCCATTTTGTTAACTAATTAGTGTAAACAAGGATTTATTCTTTCCATTTTGAAGGTGGATCAATGGGTCCTATGAAATCCAGTCCCATTTGTCAAAGGGATGGAACACAATTTGAGGTCAGTAAATCCAGTTCATCATATCTTGTTGTCTTCTCCATCCTTTGGAAATGATCACATCTTCATGTATATAATGCAACATCATTATGCAATGTAGGCAAGTAGTATCTAGTAGTCAAGACCTTTTGGGATGTCATCATTTTGGCTACAAAATTCCTGAATAGGGTTCATCACGATAGGCCTTTAGGATGTTAGAAACTTCATCCTCTCTACACATATGTGCATTACATTGCTAGGTTCAATATAGAAAAGTACCCAAATATCCATGAGTAAGAAAGACCCTTTTCAATAACACTATGCTTTTCCTTTGGTGAAAAGTGAAGAAGGGTTCCTCCTGCAACCAAGTAATTATAATTTTTTCATACCACAGACTTGTAGTATTGATTGAAAATAAATAATCATTAGGGATGAAATCATCTGCAATAACGTTTTCTTCATTGGTGTGAATCATGAAAGAAAATTTGTGACAAAATTGGATTTTCCTAGCTTATCAACAAAAGCAATATCAAATTCTTGTAGTAGTAGAAACCATCATATTATCTTCCTTTTTAATTTTTCCTTATTCTTTAAATACTTTATTGTGGAATTGTTCGTGTGAATAAAAATATGATAACCAGTAATGTAGTAGAGAAATTTGTTAATTGAATATACTATTTCCAAGAACTCTTTCTCTATTAATGTATAATTCAACTCAAAGCACCTTGTAAATTATTGTTGATGAAGTAGATAACATAACTCAACATGACATCCTTTTATCTAATAAAAATCTAATCCATGCATCTAATGCATTAGTATGTATGTAGAAAGGAATTTTCCAATTAGGTACTCACGGGATTAGAATTGTTGTCAACAAGCTCTTGTGATTTTGAAATGTATTTTCACTTGCATCTGTCCACACAAAATCATCATACTTAATGAGTAATACAAATAAAGGTGTTGAAATCCTACTAAAATTTTGATAAGTATCATGTAAGATCCATATTTTCTAAGGAAATTATGAACATATTTTTTGTTTCCGTGGTGTTTCCATTTTTGTAATGATTTCAATTTTTCCATGATCTACCTCTATTCCAACTAAAGTAATATAATGACCTAAGATTGTCCCTTATGTCATCATAAGGTATAATTTCTCATTACATAGTGAGAAGTTTTGATCTTGGCATCACTACAACACATTTTCTAAGTTAGATAGATATTTATCATATGTACTTCCATATACTATGAAATCATCCATGTAGACTTCCATACAATCATGAGTTAGGTCAAAAAAAATACTAAGAACAACCTGTTGGAAGGTAGCAAGGGCATTACATAATCCAAATAGAAGTACTAAAAAGCATAAGTACCCTAAAAATATGTAAATTTAGTTTTATCATGATCTTATAGTGCAATTCATATCTAATTGTATCCATTATAATCATCTAAGAAAGAAAAATATTTAGTCACATCCAATGCATATGGTACTTGATCAATAAAAGGAAGAGGAAAATGATCCTTCCAAGTGGATAAATCAAGCTAATAATAATCCACACAAATACACCATTTTCTCCCTTATTAGTAACAATAACAAGAGGTGAAACCCAATATCTTTAATGGCATAAATGAAATCTACATCTAAGAGTTTCTTTAGTTCTTCCTTCACAATGCATCTAAAAGTTGCATTCATTTTTATTTTTAGTTGTCTAACAATCATACAATCCTATTTAATGTAAATATGATATGTGTAGAGGTCTATATGGATTCCCTTCATGTCATGATAATCTCATGCAAAAGATGATTTGTGATGTTGAAGCATGGTGACTAGTTGACCATGTTGTTATGGGATCACCCTATTATTGATATTTAAAGGCTTGTTTGGGAGAATTTCCACTTGCTTGGACAAGGGTGACATGGAGTGAAGGTTATTACACAAAGAATCGAGGATACAATCATGAGGAAGTAACTAATAGAAAATAACATTTTCTTGATTAGAATTGAGAGTTTCTATTGTAGGAAATATTTTTCTCAATGGGCACCTCATGTGATTGTCAATCTGTGGACTCACATCATATGCGGTTTACAATATGTTGAAAATGATATCTTCATCTTGTGACTCCAATGTGTTTATTATTTCTAATATCACAAGTTTCTATACTAATTATTGGTCATCTTCTTCATGTTCCAACCAAATTGTTGTTATGCCTTAGAAAAGGGTTGTGCTAGTGGATACATGACCAAATTATTTGTTACATTTCCATTTGAAATAAGCACATTTCGATCCATAGCGGATGAATGCATCCAATGTATATAACCACAACCTTCCTAATATGATTGGGTAGCGTACTAATTTTGTTTTTAAATACAAGATCATGAAATCAATAGGGTATTCCCAAGCATAAACTATTATAGCCAAATATTGTTGAATTCCCTTGGTCTTAATAATTAATCTATCTGTTAATTCCAACACAAGTGGATATTGGGTGAAGGCTTGAGATTTTTAAGGTATTCATAGTCTCCTTAGTCATGACATTTATATATTACCCTAATTCAATAAGATGTTCCTCATAAAAGTTCTATTAATACAAATGTCTAGCACAAAGCTTTTAGGATCAAGGTATTTAGGAAGTGAGATATTCCAGGGAATGATACTAGTAAGTTGTCCAATTACGAAATTTTTGGATCCTTTCTTCTTCGCCTAGGTTTCTTGAGGAAAAAAGCCCTAACAATTTTTAGGTATATGGAAACATCTTAAATTGCTTGAAAAAGGGAATTTTCACACAAACATTCTTCAGTTGCTCAAAAAAGTCAAATTTTGGTTTAGGCTCTCGATTTTTTATACTCAATATTTAAGGGAATGGAAGGTTTTCTTTAATTTTAGGACTAGTAAATTTTGAATTGGCATTAGGTATTGTGTTAAGTGGTTTTCTCGCTAATATGAAGTGTAGGATTTATTTTAGGAAGCTCATCTATTATAGGTATAATAAGGGTGGAAAGGGTTCTTCTAAAAAAGTTGCACATCCCCTACTTATACTAGTAGGTTGGGTATTGAATCATTTCGGGATTGTAAGTTAAAATGACTTATTATTGGGTTAGGTGTGGTCTAAGAAGGTAATTTGGTATCTTTGAGTGGATTGGGAGTGTAAATTCTTTGGCATAAAATATAGTTTCTATTGTGAATATTGTTGAGGATGTTGGAAGTCGGGAATTGCGTTGAACAACTCTTGGTTTCCTCTCCATGTTGTTTATAGATTGATTAGTACTTAACAATTCTTATTGGGAATTGGAAAATATTTTTAATGATAAGGTCTAGAAGGGGTATCTAAATTTGGTTTTGGATTGGATGATGTTTTTGAGGAATACTACTTATTTAACAAATTTATAATTTGTAAAACCCTAATTGTAGAGTCACATATGATAAATAAATGATAAAGTACAAATCTGAAACAAGGAATATGATAGCTTAATATAAAACCCTAAAGAGAGAGAGAGAGAGAGAGAGAGAGAGAGAGAGAGAGAGAGAGAGAGAATTATATGATTTATGTCTAATGCTAAGAATGTGTAGACAAGATAATTTGATAAACAAGAATGGAAGATTGTCACAATTGAGCACAAAAATCCTAAATTGTCATATAAGCTAGGACCACGGTTCCTGGACTAGGGTGAGGGCACCTAGGCACTAGAGACCTCTGGTGGGAACATGTGACTACGTAGGAGCTTGAAAAGTGATCTTTATGGTGTCATAAGGTGGTCATTGATAGTTCTTGTTGGTTTCTGTGTGCCACACTATGATCACCGAATTCACTTATAACATACAAAGATAAGATGACTTGCAAAACCCTCAAACTACATCAAATCCCAAAAATAAAAGATGTAAAATGGGGAGTTAGATTGACTGATGGTCACCGACTAAGTGAACTTACGATCAATTGTTGCACTACATCTCATAATCCATGTAGTTCTTGTGTATGTGTGATAGAATCGTGCCCTAGGAAGCCCTTGTGTAAGTGCACTTGATAATAGGTGATAGATAGATGTACCAATGTAAATAGATGTGTGGATGGAAAAATGAACTTCCCCTCCTATGTGTGTATGTAGAAAATGTAATCCCTTGTCCCTTGAATGAAATATATATGGATGCCTTTGATGCTCTTAGATGCCTTTGGATGTAACCTTAGGTGGTGATAATAGATGTTTAGAGCTTGGTCCTTTATTATGGTCACATATATTTATATTTATATGATTCCCTTGTTTGAATTTTGTAATTGAAAACTGGAAGGCCAAAGCCACACAAAAAATTATATTCCCAAAAGATAAAAGAGTCCTAAAAGAGGTGAGTAAGATAGAGGGAGATCGAGGGCACCCATAGGGGCAAGTTCACTGACGCTAGTGTGTCTGGATGGATGTTGGTGTCTAGAGTCATAAAAGATAAGAAATTAAAGTATTGATTGGGTGGTAGGGTGTAAAAGACCTGGAAAGAAGACAAGAAACAAAGCAAAGAGGCCAAAGATAGTTGTCAATTACTACTTTTCTCACTTAGGAATCATATGAATACAAGTATGCTTTTAGGACCTATAAATGTACCTAAGTGCATGATTTTATTGTCTACATTTCCCCCCACTTTATGTTATTGAGTTAATACTCGATAACATAAAGTAGATAAGAGATGCGTACATGATAACCATATAGAGTGTGATGGCGATAATGTGTCCAGGAGACAAGTGAAAGCATGGAGTGATAAAGATGAGGCATAGAAGCTACGACTTAGGAAGTGATCATAGGGGTGAAGGATATACGTTATACCATGTTGTACCTATTTTTGTCATAGCTTGATGTGGGTTAGTTCTTGTTGCGTATTAAGGGTAAACTTGTAAAAGAAGAATGAAAAAGTAGTCAAAGTCAAGTATTATGAAAACTCTGTAAAAGTATGTAAATATGAAAAATTAGTAAAAGGAAAGTGTGCACCTTATCTGTGAAGAGTGAGAAGTATAGAAAATGTCCTGAACTGTTGTAGAAGAGTGATGTTTTTGTATGATCTCATGTCAAGAGCCAATTTTTTTAGGGATCTCACGCCAAGTACGAGTTTTTAAAGAAATCTTACGCTAAGTTTGATTTTTTTGGGCAATCTACACGCCCTTGTAGAAGAGTGTTATGGAGAGACATATAGTATTACTCTCCTTCCATGACTACTTCCTAAATTTATACACCACTGATGATGTGATATATGTTTAGTTCTGTGTTAAAAAGGAGATAGAATGCATTTTGATTGTTGGAGGAATGTTCTGTGCATTTATGAAAAATACTCTAGAAAATTATGTGAATTGTGTTGATCTAAGAAACTAATGTATCGCCCTTGGTCATATTCACCTAGGAAAGGTCGGGATCACCCAGTGCTAGTGTCTGTATCTAGGCACTGGTGTTTATACTTAATTGAGGACCCAAGTCAGAATCGAGCTATTCAGTAACTATAACTTTGTTATGTTCATGTATTGTGCAAGTCTGTAATGAAGATTTGAGTTGATGTATGGGGTGATTGATTCATCCAATGTATGGCCCCATTGTTTGGGGTGCATGTGACGTCGTTAGGAGAATGCGGCCCAAAGGAGAGGAACTTAAATTGATCTAAATTTTTACCCTATAGGGAGGAGGGAATGTGCATGGTAGAAACCAATTCATATGCAAATAATTTGGCTAGAAACATGTGTTAGTAGAAAAAAGTGACAAACATGTTATAGAAGACAATGTAAACAAGAAATAGTGTAGAAAAATTAGATCGTAAAAAGAGGGTTTCAAACATGGGACATCACTCACAATGTCACAAGAAAATAGGGCTGAAGTGGCCAAAAACATACAAGAAATGATCAAGCAAGCCATAGGGCATAACCTGAAAACAATGACATATAATAGAAAATAATGGCAATTAGTATCAAGAAAAGTATCAAATAACCATGGTGGTAAATAGTTCCTATAAGGAAAATGTTGTACATAAAGCACTCGTTAACATGTTAAAAAGATAAAATGTATGTCAAAGCGTGTATAGATCAATCAAAAGTAGTGTGCTAGAAAGTAGAAGTAATGAATAATGAAATAATAACACATGTGATGTGTAAGAGTAGAAATGTAGATTCCCCATGAGCCTCGATGGGACTGGTAAAAGGTACAATGCCAATCATCATTTTTGCATGTAATAACATGTAATGTATACATTTAAAATTAGATATCAAGTGAACGTGCATGTGTATATGATAAAGATAATGGCATACTAAGTATCTATGTAGCATGGAAACAAAGCGTACATGTAAGTATAAGCAAGCAAGAATAATGCAACCAAGATATGCAATATATTTTGAATGAGTGAGATGGAATTATATGCAATGTTAATGTGATAGGAGTAGCATACCCCGAGTGGATTTGAATGAGCATGAGATGAGATTAATTTATAAAATGCCCCTTGACAATAAAGAATGAACCATAGAACAAGAGTATGTGAGAAATGGTTTGATAAAACATGATATCATAAAACGTGTGAGAAGAGAATAAAATTCTATGAATATGTATCATAAAACACAGAGCGTGAAATGTGCAGTGTGTGAGGTTCATGGATGTAGTATGCCCTCAATAGTCAAGTTTGAACCTTAGCATAAGAGTGCGTCATAGGGTTATAAACATTTTTATACATAATAGCGTTTGAGATACATGATTTTGAGAGGGTTTTTGAGTGGCTTTCCAAGGATAGTGGTGAGACTAGATACACACCCTTCTAGTATTTCTATGATGACATAAGGTCCAAGCCAATTAGGTTTGAACTTTCCTTTGAGATGAGCTTTGACCATTGTGTTTTTCTTGATTTTTTTAATACAAGATCATTGATATTAAACTCTTGTGGATTAAGCTATTATTTTAATCTTGTGTAATCAAGCTTGATATACTCGAAGGTGTTTGAAAGATTGCACACAATGAGATTCAAGCATCTCAAGTTCATGGAGCTGGTTTTCACGATATTTGTTGTCTTTTAAGATGCCTTTAAGTGATACCCACAAGGAGGGTATTTCCAATTCTAAAGGGATTCTTTGCTTGATGTCATACACGAGTGAGAAGGGCGTAACATTGGTGGGGTACACACGCTACTATGGTAATTCCAAAGAGCATATAGAATATGATTATGCCAATCATTTCCGCTATCATCAATGATCTTGCATAGAATTTTGACAATTTTCTTATTTGTGGCTTCGGCTTGGCCATTTCCCTATGGATAATAAGGAGTGGAGAATGTTTTTTAATCTTGAATTTGGCATAGAGGTGCTTAACATCCTTATTTTTGAAAGAGGATCCATTATTAGTGATAATGATGGAGGGAATGCCAAAGCATGTAATGATGTGGGTAGTAATGAAACGATAAATTTTAAGGGTCGGTGTTAGTTTTCGAGGGGTGTGGATTTGACCCATTTCATAAAGTATTATGTAGCAATAATGATGTATTTATGACTATCAGCCGATTCAAGGTTAATTTTCTAATGAGGTCAAAACCCCATAAGGAAAAGGGCCATGATGGAGCAATAGACTGGAGGTCATATGCAAAAGCATGATGAAGATTGTTATTCTTTTGACACTTGTCACAATATTTGGCATATTCTAAATAATCCTGGTTTGTCCAAGTAGGCCAATAATATCCTTGGTGTAAATTTTTTTTGACATAGATTTTCCGAGAAGTGGCCACCACATAGACTATCATGCACATGAAAAATGGCTATGGGGATGTCATCGAATCCTAAACATCACAAAAATGACCATCGAATGATCTTTTAAATAATGATGCACCAATGATTACATATCGTGTGGCCTCATGTCACAAACGATGAGATTCATGAGGTTGAAATCCGTCGAGAATGGCTTGACAATATAGAAAGTTATAAATTTGAGTAAAGCATTCAAGACAGTGATTGTTGCATGTTATAAAAAATGCTTCAAAGGAGGAATTTCAATAGAGGGGCCGTCATAAGTGTCGAATGATGAAGGTGGCCTTCTCATTAGTGATATCTTGGGAATGAGTGATGTCACACTAGCCATAACATCCGCATGACGATTATCTTTACGTGGGATAACAAAAGAGAGTAGGGCTTGAATGTGGCTAGGATTTCTTTTACCAAGTTATTATATGGGACAAGACACTCCTCTTTTGTTTTATATGTATCGTTAACTTGATTGATAATGAGCTGCAAATATTGTGAATAAGAAGTTTCTATTTAAAAGTGAGGCCTGGACCTCATACTCAACAATGTTATTTGTATATGAGAACCCTAAGTGATACATGAATGGGAGATTATCACCATGTGGAGTGATAAACACAATTCCATGCCTCACTCATGAGATGAAATGGGACCCATCAAAGTACATAGTCCAAGTGTTGGTATCAATGGCATAAGTAGTGAAATCATCTTGAAAATAATCACAAATAGGTGATGCATCTAGAAGAGGTGTCTCAGCTAGTTGATTAGCGATAACTTGGCCTTTGATTGCTTTTTGTGGAATGAATTTGAAATCAAACTCTATAAGTAACATGACCCATCATGCAAGACATCCCGAGAGATGTGTGCGGGACAAGAGGTATCGTAGAGGATCTAATTTGGTAATGATATGAACCTCATTGTTAAGAAGGTAGTGGCACAACTTGTCTGCCATAAAGACAAGGCCAAGGCATAATTTCTCAATGTAACTATAATTGCATTCATAAGAGAGAAAATTTTGGCTAATGTAATAGACAAATCTCCCACGTTGAAAATCATCGGGTTGTGCTAAGGGCCCCTAATGCATGAAATGTAGTGAAAATATATAATAAGAAAGGTTACTCAGTCGTGAGAGGTACTAGGATAGGTGGATTTAAGAGATATGATTTAATAACATAAAATTCCCTTTGGAAATGATCGTACTAGAAAAATTTAGTTTCCTATTTCATTAAACACGTGAATGGTTGGTTTTTTTCAGCAAGCTACGCAATAAAATGGTGGATGGCCTAGATTTTTCCTTGTAGTGAATGTAACTGATGCAAATTACAAGGTGGAGGAATGTCAATAATGACACATATTTTATTGGGATCTATTTCAATTCTACACGGGAGATAATGTACCCAAGGAGCTTACCATTTGTAACTCCAAAAACACACTTCTTTGGATTTAGGTGTACTTTATATTGTCATAAACATATAAATAAAGTGTAGAGATCTTAAGTGTGTATGGAACGATGTCGTGATTTGGAAAGAATATCATATACATAATCTTCAAGGATTTTATGAATATAATTATTATCCAAATAACTCTCCTAGCGATTTGGATAACTTACATACACATTCTAGCCCCTAGGTTATTCATTGAAGAATTGTGTGCACTCAAAATCACTTGGCACATTCCTTTGGTCACATTTTACCCGTGCCCCTTTCCTTTTCTCCTTCCACTTCTCTCTTGCGCCCACCTTCTACATGTTCACCTTCTTCCAAGTCAGTTTCTTCCCATCCTGCGTGCCTAAGTCCTTGGCCCTTCGCGCACCACACCCATTACTTTGTAATAGTTGCGCCTTAACCATATGTTCTTTACTCACCAGTTTGATTCATCTCCCGCGCACACGTGCACCCCCCGCACCATCCCTCTTTTCCACGTGCCCTTCCCTCATACCCTTTTGTGCCAAATCATATTTTGAGACATGCTTAAGTGTGTCGCGCACAACCAGTCAAGTGCACCAATAGGGTGCACCGAATCCTTGCAACAAATGAATGATTAACACGTGGCAAAAATGACAAATAGTTGTACATTTGGCCACCATCAGCCAATCAATGCGTGCCATGAGTTTTACGCATGCCGACGACTCGACAATCTTCGACATCCATATCATCGCCTACAAAGCTCAGATTAGCACACGCTGGACTTGTCAGAGAGCTGCTGACATCAACTATAGTGCTAGAAATTCAAAATTCAAATTTGGTAGATCTGGTAGGTGAGAAATGGGAAAACGTCTCTCTGAACATTGATGAGCAGATTTGATTGCTCCAACCACCCAATTTGGTATGATCCACCTCTTTTGTCTTCAACACGTCAAACAAGCATGGGGAAGCGTATTTCATATATTTCCAAGTGGATTTACAGACATTGAATGCTTCTTGTTGGTGGTTGTGTTTCAAATTCAGGTTTTCCCTCCTTTTCCCTTCTTCCTCCATGGATTCATCTATAAATGTAAGAGCAAGGCTCATTTGTTATGTTGGACACTCTAGATCCTTACGTGTTTTGCTAAGGACTCCATATTTTCTATATTTTGAGTTGCAGACCTCTATGTATGGCTCTTACATGTGGATATCGGCCTCCTTCATCATTGTAATAACTCTGTGCATTTCTGGAAGTAATAGAAGCATCGTTTTGTGACTATTCTCTATCCTAACGTGCTTTCATTCCTTCTTCTTTCCTTTTCTTTTGCGTTGTATGTTGGTTGTGCTATTTCAAGTCCCTTATAGTTCCATACTTAGTTGTGTTCCATGAGAATGATTTGGTGAATGCGTATTTCACTGTGCTACTTGTACCTATCCTCCTTTCATGCATTCCCTATCATTCTCACTCATAATAGATAGTGTTCATCCCTCTTTTCTAGTGCTATCACCTTTTAGTGTAGTTTACTTCATGTTATCCTTCTTTCCCTGGTCCCTTGGCATTCTTAGCTTAGTTTCCCTTTTAGCACTAGAAGAAGTAGATAGAGCAGAGAAATAGAAAGAGGAACCGAGCCTTCTCTGGAGATCCGTCCCAAACTTGCAAGGTCCCACAACTTGGGGATGGTTCCATTGTGGTCTCAAACACCTTAGCCCTTTCGAGATCGAGACACGGGTGCACGTTTGAGCTACCAACAGTTTCTGGCATGCTCGGTGGGACAAGCATTGAAAGCTCAAATTTCATATCTCTAAGTTTTGGTGTGTGAACTTAGTGTTTCAGCCTCTCTAGAGGCTCATTTCAAACACATCTGGAGACTCCCAATATTTTAAAATCTCTTTGTTTCAACAGTCCTGAGTGCCTTTCATGAGAAGAGTGCACATAAGAAAAAGTGCAGTAGCTGAAGATTATTTTGAATACCTCCAACTATCCCCGAGAAGAGTTTGTTCCAGAAATCCCATGCGCACATCTCTATCTCCAAAGTGCGCTACACCCATTCAACCTCCTCAAAACACACAACCTACGTGCCCTGAAATGGCACATCAGCAACCTCCTTCATTAAGAATTTTTGCAAACTTTGATGGAGGGAGTCCCTTACTCCTGGTCATGCAACATGATATGCCAAATGGCATGCTCAAGAGTATTCCTTACTTTATTGGTGAGAATCAAGTCACCCCTCAAGAGCATATCCAAGATGTAGAAAATGTGTGTTCACTCTATCTGATCACACATAATGATGTAGTAAGCTTGTCAAAGTTACTGCAACCTCTTTCAAAGGTAAATCACTTCAAAGTGGTATAGAGGCTTGAGACTTGGATCTATTAGCACCTGGGATGAGTTGGGAACAAATCTATGTAATTATTTTGAAGAAAATTCAGATCACCTATCTTTGGTGGAGTAACTGACAACAACAAGGAGGGCGCCCAATGAGCAGATGACGATTTCAACATCAGATTTCAGAAGACTTGGGACAGAATTCCTCTTGTGGTAAGACCTACAGCCCAACATGCTTTCCTTTATTATCTGAAGGTGCTCAATAGTGACATTTAGTTATGATCCAATCTATGGGAGGTAGGACTTTACCACTACTTACTTATAACATTGCAGTAAGGGTAGAAAATAGTCTCATTCAAGAGGGAAAGTTTTCTCCTAGACCACCCATGCCCTAGTTTCCCGAGAGATATCACAGTGCCCCAATGTTTTTGTGGCCCCTATTCCTATTCCTGAGAAAAGTGCGCAACCGGTTGCCTCAACATCCTATTCTCCATCACAGTAAAAGGAAGATGAAGAATTGAAGGCCTTGATCAGAAATTTATCAAACAAGGTCATATCATTAGAAAAGTAGCAAGCGCAAGCGTATAGAGGAAATTCCAATCAAGCGCATGGACAAGGCAATCAGCCTTTGGCATAATCAATATGGAAATCCAAGATACACACCTAATCATAGAATGACAGATGACAGCCTAATGCACATCTACCCTTGCAAATCGTTCCTCCCGTGACTTCTCTCCCAACACCCAACGCGAGCCAGTGCTTGTTCTAGTTTAGAACAACTTGGTGCAAGAGTCAGAATGGTGCTTCCCTTGCAAAATGCCTCATAATCAGTATCATTGTGCTAATGTTGCACGTGCCCAAGCCTTCATGATCTAGAATGCTTCATCTTTGAGCCCTCAACAAGCGCCCATGAAGCAAATAATCCAGAAGGACCAAAATTCCTTTAGAGTCTAATTTGATGTTCTTTGGCATAGAGGACTTCTATGCAATCAACCAAGCTGCAGAAGATACAAACAGACTGTGCCCAAGTTGCGAAAAACACGAGATACAAGAAAAGAATATTAGAATCAGACGTGCATGTTATACCCCCAGAAACACAAGAAGATCCTCAGAAGAAGAAAGAATCAGACAAGGCATCATGCAGTAAAAATGCTCAAATCCCTATGTAGGAGGCCCTCGTAAAGTTCCATCTGAAACAACATGCACTCCTCATTTGGTAGGCCAAGCCTCTCTACCCCAACTAAAATTTAGGCTTCCGCACCTGAACAATCAAGAAGGGATGTTGTTCCTTAAATACACAAGATGGGGGCTTCCATTCAACATTGTTGACTAGATGAAGAGAACAAACATAAACGTCACAATGTGGGATGCCCTGACCATTCCATCTTCAGCGGGACCTATTGCATGAAGCTCTGGCATAAATCCCACGCACTGACCCGGTTATGCACAAGCCACACACTTCTATCAGAATCTGCCAAGAAGAGGAGAAAAAGTAAGTAAAGTTGTTAAAACCCCACCCTTCTATATGTCCTTGATTATAGGAAAACACCTAGTGCATAACTGCATGATTGACTCAAGGCTAGTACTTCGGTTATGCCTAAAAAGATAGTTGATGTCTTAGGTTTGAAATATAGCCCTTTGTCTAAAGGAGTCCTACAACTTGATGGCTCAATTGTAACCACCTTAGGAGTCATCAAGGATCTTGAGTTAACCCTCCATGCATGTCCAAGCCTGATAATTACTCAAGATGTGTCAATCATTGACTTGCCTCCTTTGTTTTCCCTATGTCTATCAAGGGAATTTATTGCCAAGGTGGGTGGTTACTTGTCTTCTAATTGGTCTCATATGTTACTCAAGACAAGGTATGGTACCCGGTTTACCATAAAAGCGAGCCTATATTTTCTTATCATGTAGAGCCATATGTCCCATCCCCTCTCCAATCCAATTGTCTTATCTAAGAAGAACAAGTTTCAGTTCCTGAAGAGCAGTCTCTTCCACCCTTTGTTCTAGACCTAGTACTTGATGAATGGGTGGAAAGGCATCACAAATTTGATCCCTATGCTAAAGAATTGGAATCCTATGAAACTGGGCTTGGTACTTATTGCATTCTAGAAGAAGACGCCACGCTTCGCGCGTGCTCATGGGAGACAAAATTCAAACTGGTCTATGGAAGTTATACTTTGATGGATCCAGAAATAGAAACGCAGGAGCAGGAGTGGTTCTCATTTCCCTAAGGATGAGAAATTATTCTTCACACACAGGTTACAGTTTGCATGCTCTAATAATGTGGCAGAGTATGAAGTTTGGTGCATGGCTTGCTCATTGCTGAAAAGAAGAAAATTAAAGTGTTGCAGATCTTTGGGGACACAAAATTGATCATCCACTAGGTCACCAACAAATGCCAGACAAAGAATAAGATTCTTAAAGCTTATAAACATAGAGTTTGGGACCTACTTGAGAGCTTTGATGCCCTTAATCTTGCAGGTAGTCCCACGTAGAATGAACAAAGAAGCTGACCAAATGGCCACGCTTCGGTTCACAGTTTTCTCTTGCTGAGGAATTTTTCAAAAGAAACACTCAAGCACATCAAGATGGTAATCAAACCATCCATTCCAGAAAATAACACCAGTTAGAAAGTGTTTGACAGTGATGCGCAGATCATCCAATTTATCTAGAATGAAGTTGAATTTTCATCAAGTATGCAAGCTGACTTGCATGATAACTATGGTGACCAAGTAATACAGCTGAAGACAAATAGGTTTCCTAAAGGGCTGGTCACCTTAGAGAAAATGTTTAGCCTTGATGATGAGTTCAATGGTGAAGAAAGATACATGCACACCATGCAAGAATACTACTCTCCCATTACTATGTGTGTGGAAAAGAGTTGTTGCTCAGTAGGACTTGCTCACATGAAGAAAAATAGGCCTTCATCTCTCTCTATCAAAAATACAAAGTGATATTTTCTCATGGGAGTATGAGGACCTCAAAGGTTTTGATCCAAGTGTTTTCAACACTCCATTAACCTTGATCCTGGCATAAATCCCGTTAGACAGAAACAACGACCAGTCAATCCAAAAATTGAGCCCCTCATGAGAAAGGAGTTATCCAAACTCATTGAGGCTAAAATTATCTTTCCCATCAAATATTCTACCTGGGTCGTGAATCTTGTTCTAGTGTGCAAGAAAAATGGTGAAATCAGACTCTGTGTTGATTTTAGAGATTTGAATAAGGCATCTCTAAAGGATCATTATCCTTTGCCTTCAATGGAGTAGATTCTGCAGACCGTAGCTAGTGCACAAACATTCTCCATGCTAGATGGGTATTCAACATTTACAACCAAGTGGGGAACATATGCATATCAAAAATGCCCTTTGGTCTATCAAATGTGGGTGCAACGTTTTAGCGTGCCATGGATATTGCCTTCAAAGGTTATATCAATGAGTTCATCTTGGTTTACCTTGATGATATAACTATCTTCTCAAAGTAGAGTGTGGATCACATGGTGCACCTGGAAAAGGTCTTTGAGAGATGCAAAGAATTTGGGGTATCTCTTAACCCCAAGAAGTGTAATTTTGTGGTGGCTCAGGAAAGCTCTTGGGCCATGTGGTTTCAAAGGATGGCATCGTGATTGATCCTGAGTGCATTTGTCCATCCTAGCTCTTTCCCTTCTAGTGCACAAAAAGGCCTTGCATAGTCCTTCCTTGGCAAGATTAACTTTGTTAGGTGTTTTATCCCTAACTTTGCGGGACTGGTTTGGCCCATCACCCTTATGCTCAAAAAGGACATAGCCTTCAGATGGACAACAGAAGGAAGAGAAAGCTTCAACAAGATCAAGAAAGAGATTGCTTGTGCGCCAACACTCATCAATCCAGACTATTAAAAGGATTTCATCCTTTATGCTTATGGTGTTGATGCAAGCATTGTTGCCATCTTAACACATAGGAAAATGAACAAGGGTTGGAACAGTCAGTGGCCTTCTTCAGCCATACCCTGAAGGATTATGAATTGAAATACAGTCACATGGAAGAAATACAGTCACACGAAGAAGTAGGTCTTCGCCATCATGCGTGCGCTCAAGAAATTCAAAAGTATGCTCACCAAAATCATATCAAGGTGTTAGTCTCCCACTCATTTGTTAAAGACTTCATCATGGGAGTAGAAATCAGTGAGAAGAGAGCATGATGGGTGACTAAAATCATGGAATATGATGTGACTATTAAGGCCAAAACTGGTAAGAGGCAGTGCACTCTACAAGCAGATTGCTTGAGGATGCATAGAGTGAACCTGAGGCTTCATTATTTCTAGATGAAGACCTTCACGTGTAGAACTTAAACAGAATATAGACCTTGGCACGCGTGACTGGATGAAGGACATGATCACATTCCTTTCCGAGGGTGCATACCCTCCTAGTTTAAATAAAGAAAAGAGAAGACATATGAGGCTACAATCTATTCCTTATGTGTTGATTGATGGAATTCTCTTCAAAAATAATCTTGATGGCATGTTGTTAAGATGTATCAATGGCACGCAGACTAAAAAAGTGTTAGCAAAATTTCATGATGGATTATCTAGTGGACACTTCTCTGCCAAGACTACAACAATGAAGATCATAATGGCAAGTATCTTTTGGCCTACCTTGTTTTGCAGATGCACATAGGTGGGTCACAAAATGCAAAGAATGTGCTTTCTTTATAGGAAAGAAAATATTGGCAAAGCACTTCCCCTCCGACCAATCCAAGCGGATCAGCCCTTTGCGCAATGGGGTCTTGACTTCATAGGCATGATTAATCACCTTCAAGCACTGGACATAAATGGGTGCTGATAGCTACAGATTACTTCACCAGATGGACAGAAGTGTCACGCTTAAAGAATCAATTGAGGCAGTCATCCTTGACTTTCTCAAGGGTTTAGTCACAAGGTTTGGCATTCCTCAAACCATTATATTTGATAATGCAAAGGCCTTCCTTGGTGCTAAAATCATTGATTGGGCTCTAAGTTTGGGCATTTACTTGAAAACCTCTTCCAACTATTACCCTCAGGGCAATGGTCTAGTAGAATCAACAAATAAGAACCTGATTAGAATCATGAAGCACACAATGAACATCAGCCAAAGACAAAGTGGCATATGAAGGTCTTACGCGCTTTGGGTAGATAGAATCATAGTAAAAAAAAAGTAATAGGAACTTCACCTTACAAGCTTGTCTATGGCAAGGAGGTTGCCCTTCCTTTAAACACTAGAACTAAATTCATTGGTGCTTGCCCAAAAATTGGAATTTTGGGTGCGGATAAGAGAGAAATCAGGATGGCAGAGCTGGTTCATCTTGAAGAGCTAGAAACTGCCATGATCAAGCTAGAACATCATCAACAAACAACAAAGAAATGGTTTGACAGAAAGGCTATACCTCAAGCTTTCAAAGTTGGGGACCTAGTTCTAAAATGGGATGCTGACAGAGCTAAGCCAGGGTTCCATTCAAAGTTTGATGCACTTTGGAGTGGCCCATACATCATCAATTCCTGCAAGGAAGCTAACTCTTTCGAGTTAACTCATCCAGGATGGAAGCGCGCTATAAATCCCAGTGAACGAGATCTATCTCAAACCCTTCCATTAGGTTTGTTGCATCATGTTGTATATATTAAAGTAGTTTCAATTCCTCCAAGTGTGCTCCATGCACATTGTTTGTACATAGTTATTTCCTCTCACGTGCTTCTTGCACGCGCTCTTTTGTTACTTCCAGAATGTAGAGCCTCCTCAGCAGTTGTGAGATTCAAGAACAAAGTGTAGAAATGATTCTCAAAGTGATCACAGAGGGAATTTTCATGATTGAACAAGTAGACTCCATGCCCAATGGATGCTTTCAGGATATTGATCTCTTGCATCTAGCAGGAAGATGGCCTCGAAAGTCGCCAAAACTATTATCCAAATAGCTCTCCTAGTGATTTGGATAACTTACATACACATTCTGGCCCCAGGTTATTCATTGAAGAATTACACACACTCAAAATCACTTGGCACATTCCTTTGGTCGCATTTTTACCCGCGCGCCCTTTCCTTTTCTCCTTCCACTTCTCTCTTGCACCCACCTTCCACGTGTTCACCTTCTTTCGAGTCAGTTTCTTCCCATCTCTCGCGTGCCTAAGTCCTTGGCCCTTCATGCACGCCGCACCCATTACTTTGTAATAGTTGTGCCTTAACCATATGTTCTCTGCTCACCGGTTTGATTCATCTCCCCACATGCATCACACATGCACCCCTCTGCACCTTCCTCTGTTTTCTCCATGTGCCCTTCCCTCATACCCTTCTATGCCAGATCATCTTTTGACATGCTTAAGTGTGTCACACACAACCGATTAAGGGCACCAACGGGAGGTGTCGAACCCTTGCAATAAATGAATGATTAACACGTGGTAGAAATGACAAATAGTTGTACATTTGGCCACCATCTCAACCAATCAATCGCGCCACGTGTTTTACATACACCGATGACTCTGACATCTTCGACACCATATCATCAACTACGAGCTCTTAGATCGGTGCACACTTGGACTTGTTAGAGATTTGACGACATCTACTCTGAGTGCTAGAAATTCAAAATTCAAATTTTGGTGGATTTGGTAGGTGAGAAACAGGAAAACATCTCTCTGAACATTGATGAGCAGATCTGATTGCTCCAACCACCCAATTTGGTATGATCCACCCTCTTTTGTCTTCAACACATCAAACAGGCATGGGGAAGCATATTTCACATATTTCCAAGTGGATTTACAGACATTGAATGCTTCTTGTTGGTGGTTGTGTTTCAAATTCAGTTTTCCCTCCTTTTCCCTTCTTCCTCCATGGATTCATCTATAAATGTAAGAGCAAGGCTCATTTGTTATGTTGGACACTCTAGATCCTTATGTGTTTTGCTAAGGACACCATATTTTCTGTATTTTGAGTTACAGACCTCTATGTATGGCTCTTACATGTGGATATCGGCCTCCTTCATCATATAATAGCTTTGTGCATTTCTAGAAGTAATAGAAGCATCGTTTTGTGACTATTCTCTGTCCTAACGTGTTTGCATTCCTTCTTCTTGCCTTTTCTTTTGTGGTATGTTGGTTGAGCTATTTCAAGTCCTTTCTAGTCCCCCTGCGTAGTTCCATACTTAGTTGTGTTCCATGAGAACGATCTGGTGAATGCGTATTTTTTGTGCTACTGTGCCTAGCCTCCTTTCATGCATTCCCTATCATTCTCACTTAGAATAGATAGTGTTCACCCCTATTTTCTAGTGCTATCACCTTTTAGTGTAGTTTACTTCATGTTATCCTTCTTTCCCGGTCCCTTGGCATTCTTAGCTTAGTTTCCCTTTTAGCACTAGGAGTAGTAGTAGTAGTAGAAATAGATAGAGGAACCGGCCTTCTCCGGAGATCCATCCCAAGCTCGCAAGGTCCCACAACTTGGGGATGGTTCCATTGTGGTCTCAAACACCTTATCCTTTCGAGATCCGAGATGTGGGTGCACGTTTGAGAAACCAACAGTTTTTGGCATGCCGGTGGGACAAGCATTGAAAGCTCAAATTTCATATCTCTAAGTTCTGGTGTGTGAACTTAGTGTTTTCAGCCTCTGGAGGCTCATTTCAAACACATCTAGTGACTCCCAATATTTTAAAATCTCTATTTTAGCAGTCTGAGCAGTGCCTTTCATGAGAAGAGTGCACACAAGAAGAAGTGCAACAACTAAAGATTCTTTTGAATACCTCTAGTTATCCCGAGAAGAGTTTGTTCTAGAAATCCCACATGCGCATCTCTATCTCCAACGTGCGATCCCATTCAACTCCTCCTCAAAACACACTACCTACGCATGCCCTGAAATGGCACATTAGCAACCTCCTCCATTAATAAGCTTTACAAAATTTGATGGAGGGAGTCCCTTACTCCTATTGGCCATGCAACATGATATGCCAAATGGCACGCTCAAGAGTATTCCTTACTTTACTGGTGAGAATCAAGTCACCCCTCAAGAGCATATCCAGGATGTAGCAAATGTGTGTTCACTCTATCTAATCACACATAATGATGTAGCAGTCAGTCTGCTTATAGCCTCTTTTAAAGGTAAAGCACTTTAGTGGTATAGAGGCTTGAGACTTGGATCTATTAGCACCTGGGATGAGCTGGGAATAGCTCTATGTAATTATTTTGAAGACAAGTCAGATCACCTATCTTTGGTGGAGCAACTGACAACAACAAGGAGGGTGCCCAATGAGTAGATGACTGATTTCAACATCAGATTTCAAAAGACTTGGGACAAAATTCCTCTTGTGGTAAGACCTATAGCCCAACATGCTTTCCTTTATTATCTAAAGGCACTCAACAGTGACATTTTAGTTATGATCCAATCTATGGGAGGTAGGACTTTACCAGCTACTTATAACATTGCAGTAAGGGCAGAAAATAGTCTCATTCAGGTGGGAAAGTTGGCTCCTAGACTACCCATGCCCTTGTTTCCAGAGATATCACAGTGCCCCAACCTTCTATGGCCCCTATTCCTATCCCTAAGAAAAGCATGCAACCAGTTTCCTCAACATCCTATTCTCCATCACAAAAAAATGAAGATGAAGAATTGAAGGCCTTGATCATAAATTTATCAAACAAGGTCATATCATTAGAAAAGTAGCAAAGTGCAAGTGTATAGAGGAAATTCTAATCAGGTACATGGACAAGGCAATCAGCCTTGGCGGAATCAATACTGGAAATCCAAGATACGTGCCCAATCAAGCAGAATGAAAGATGAAAGCCTAATGCACATATACCCTTGCAAATCGTTCCTCCCATGACTTCTCTCCCAATACCCAGTGTGAGCC
The DNA here is from genome assembly GCA_018340775.1 of Taxus wallichiana var. yunnanensis. Lineage (NCBI taxonomy): Eukaryota > Viridiplantae > Streptophyta > Pinopsida > Cupressales > Taxaceae > Taxus > Taxus wallichiana. The sequence goes on from CM031236.1 coordinate 652,029,155, forward strand.
GAGCGCTTATTCCAGTTTAGAACAACTTGGCGCAAGAGTCAAAATGGTGCTTCCCTTGCAAAATGCCTCATAGTCAGTATCATTGTGCTAATGTTGCACATGCCCAAGCCTTCATGATCTAGAATGCTTCATCTTATGAGCCCTCAACAAGTGCCCATGAAGTAGATAATCCAAAAGGACTAGAAGTTCCTCCGGATTCCAATTTGATGTTCTTTGGTGTAGAGGACTTATGTGTAATCAACCAAGCTACAAAAGATACAAATAGACCGCATGCCCAAGTTGTGAACAACACGAGATATAAGAAAATAATATTAGAATCAGGCATGTAGGTTATACCCCAAAAACACAAGCAGATCCTCAGAAGAAGAAAGAATCAGACAAGGCATCGTGCAAGTAAAAATGCTCAAATCCCTGTGCAGGAGGCCCTCGTAAAGTTTCATCTCAAACAACACGCGCTCCTTATTTGGTAGGCCAAGCCTTTGCCCCAATTAAAATTCAGGCTTCTACGCTGAACAGTCAAGAAGGGATGTTGTTCCCCAAATACACAAGATGGGGGCTTCCGTTCAACATTGTTGACCAGATGAAGAGAACAAACATAAACATCACAATGTGGGATGCCCTGACCATTCCATCTCAGCAGGATCTGTTGCATGAAGCTCTGGCACAACTCCGTGCATTAACCCGGTTATGCACAAGCCACGCGCTTTTGTCAGAATCTACCAAGAAGAGGAGAAACAAGTAAGTAAATTTGTTAAAACCCCACCCTTCTATATGTCCTTGATTATAGGAAAACACCTAGTGCATAACTGCATGATTGACTCAAGGCAAGTACTTCGGTTATGCCTAAAAAGATAGTTGATGTCTTAGGTTTGAAATATAGCCCTTTGTATAAAGGATTCCTACAACTTGATGGCTCAATTGTAACCACCTTAGGAGTCATCAAGGATATTGAGTTAACCCTCCATGCATGTCCAAGCCTAACAATTACTCAAGATGTGTCAATCATTGACTTGCCTCCTCTGTTTTCCCTATGTCTATCGAGGGAATTTACTACCAAGGTGGGTGGTTACTTGTATTTTGATTGGTCTCATATGTTACTCCAGATAAGGTATGATATCCGGTTTACCATACAAGCTGATCCTATACTTTCTTATCATGTAGAGCCATATGTCCCGTCCCCTCTCCAATCCAATTGTCTTATCCAGGAAGAACAAGTTTCAGTTCCTGAAGAGAAGTCTCTTCCACCCTCTGTTCTAGACCTAGTACTTGATGAATGGGTGGAAAGACATAAAAAATTTGATCCCTATGCTAAAGAACTAGAAGCCTATGAAACTGGGCTTGGTACTTATTGCATTCTAGAAGAAGACGCCACGCTTCCACGCGCGCTCATGGGAGACAAAATTCAAACTGGTCTATGGAAGTTGTACTTTGATGGATCCAAAAGTAGAAATGGTGCAGGAGTAGGAGTGGTTCTAATTTCCCTAAGGATGAGAAATTTTTCTTTGCACATAGGTTTGCGGATTTGCATGCTCTAATAATGTGGTAGAGTATGAAGCACTAGTGCATGGCTTGCTCATTGTTGAAAAGAAGAAAATTAAAAGATAGATCATTGGGGACACACATAATTTATCATCCACAGTCACCAAAAATTCTAGACAAATAATAAGCTTCTTAAAGCTTATAAACATAGAGTTTGGGACCTACTTGAGAGCTTTGATGCCCTTAATCTGCAGGTAGTCCATGTAAAATGAACAAAGAAGCTGACCAAATGGTCGCGCTCGGTTCACATTTTCTCTTGTTAAGGACTTTGTCAAAGGAAACACTCAGCACATTAAGATGGTAATCAGACCATCCATTCCAAATAATAACACCAGCTGGCAAGTGTTCGAAAGTGACGCGCATATCGTCCAATTTATCTAGAATGAAGCTAAATTTTCATCAAGTATGCAAGTGACTTGCATGATAGCTATGGTGACCAAGTAATACAACTAAAGACAAATAGGTTTCCTAAAGGGTTGGTCACCTTAGAGAAAATGTTCAGCCCTGATGATGAGTTCAAGGGTGAAGAAAGATACATGTGCGTCGTGTAAGAAGACTACTCTCCCATTACTATTGCACACGGAAAAGAGTTGTTGCTCAAGAGTCTTGCTCGTATGAAGAAAAACAGGCCTTCATCTCTCTCTGTCAAAAATATAGTGATATTTTCTCATGGGAGTATGAGGACCTCAAAGGTTTTGATCCAAGTGTTTCTCAACACTCCATTGACCTTGATCATTATATAAAGCCCATCAAATGTAAATAGTGGCCATTCAATTCAAAAATTGAGCCCCTCATGAGAAAGGAGTTATCCAAACTCATTGAGGCTAAAATTATCTTTCCCATCAAATATTCTACCTGGGTCACAAATCTTGTTCTAGTGCACAAGAAAAATGGTGAAATCAGACTCTGTGTTGATTTCAGAGATTTGAATAAGGAATCTCTAAAGGATCATTATCCTTTGCCTTCAATGGAGTAGATTCTATAGACCGTAGCTGGCATGCAGACATTTTTCATGCTAGATGGGTATTCGGGTTTCAACATGATCTTGTTCAAGGAAGAGGATCAATTCAAAACAACATTTACAACCAAGTGGGGAACATATGTGTATCAAAAATGCCCTTTGGTCTTTCAAATACGGGCACAATGTTTTAGCGTGCCATAAATATTGCCTTCAAAGGTTATATCAATGAGTTCATCTTGGTTTACCTTGATGATATAACTATCTTCTCAAAGTAGAGTGCAGATCACATGGTGCACTGGAAAGGTCTTTGAGAGATGCAGAGAATTTAGGGTATCTCTTAACCCCAAGAAGTGTAATTTTGGTGGCTTAGGGAAAGCTCTTGGGCCATGTGGTTTCAAAGGATGGCATCGCGATTGATCCTGAGTGCATTTCAGCCATCCTAGCTCTTTCCCTTCCTGTGCACAAAAAGGCCTTGCAGTCCTTCCTTGGAAAGATTAACTTTGTTAGGTTTTTTATCCCTAAATTTGTGGGATTAGTTCGGCCCATCACCCTTATGCTAAAAATGACATAGCCTTTAGATGGACAACAACAAGAAGAGAAAGAAAACGACCTTTGGATGCATTTTACAATTTTTTATTGAAAAGGTTTTACACTAGAGTGAAGGAAAATATTGTGTATGGCTATAGAAGGATTGATACCATGCATATCACTATAGTCCCATGAAAATATATTGGAGAATTCATGAATAAATTTTTTAATATCATCTTGTTCGGCAAAGTATTTAAGAGAAGTGGCTAACAAAACCATTTACGGGTTGGTAGCAGTGTTTCGAGGTTATATTGAATCGTGTCTTCATTTAAAAGAGCTAACCGGTCCTCTATGTATGGGTTAGTAGGAATGGTATCAGGAGCATAGGTAATTTCATTAGGCATATCAAATTCTCTAAAGTATACACTAGCATTAAAATATGATGGAGATAATTTCTTATGATGGAAAGAGGGGAGGTGATCGTAAACCCGACGTATGCTAAAAGATAATCATAAGTAGGAAACGTGTTAAAATTAGGCCAAACAACATAAGCAGAGTCACTTATGAGTTCTGGATATAAGAGAGGAAGTGAAGAAGTATGTAGAACAACATAATCCTCTAAAGAATATGTAGAGGGAAGATGATATCCAAGGCCAAGCTTGTTAGATTGAGTGGGGAGAGCCAATGGTTCTATGAATCCTTGACCATGTTGGCCTAAACCATTACCAAAGAAACCATAACGAAGCAAGTACTTATAGCCAAGACCATATTTGGAGAAATGTTGACTAGATGTAGAAGAGATAGGGGTTTTTATGTAATTCTCAATATAATTACAATATGCGAAAGGTGATGGATCTGCTAGAATGTCATAGAAAACTCCTTGATAAAGGAATTTAAGCCATGTATGAAGAGTGGAAGGAACCACATACATGACATGGATTGAAGGATTCCCTAAGAAGTATATTAAAATTAAGATTATTAGGTATCACATGACATAGAATGGTTAGCGACATTTCCGATAATAATGGGGAGTGTGATAGTACCTAAAACGTGCCTGGGAATATTTTCAAATCCATGAATAGAAATAGATGAAGGAGCCAAAAGAGGCCTCGGAGAGGCAAGTTGATGGAGAAATGCTATATTACAAATATTAATCCCCGATCCATTATCAACTAAGGAACATTTAACCCCAAAATTATTGATGCAAACATGAATATAAAGGGGGATCATGCTCTAACATGGATTGAGAAGGAAACTCATATGATGTGAAAGTAATGTGGTATTCATTGAGAGATAGAGATGAAGTAAACTTATGATACACATATTTAGGTGAAGTATGAGGAGGAATATAAGTATTAGCTAGATAAGATATAATTTTATTTACACAATTAGGATGATCCTACAAAAATGATGGAGGCATCCATGGGGGAAGAAGCTTTGGATATTCAAGCAAGAAGAAGAAAGAAATATTCGAGAGTGTTCAAAAGATGGGTTCACCAAATGATTTAATGAATTTATAATTTGTAAAACCCTAATTATAGAATCACGTATGAAAAATAAATGCTAAATTATAGATCTGACACAAGCAATAAGCTAGATAAATATAAAATCCTAAGTGCAAGAAGCAGAGAGAGAGACTTAGCTGATTTACACTTGATGTCGGGGTTGTGTAGACCAAAGAAATTGATAAAAAGGAAGGGCATACCGTGCAACCGATCACATAAAATATTGGAATTGTAAGATAAGTTGGGACTAAGGCTCGTAGACTAGGCCAAGGGCGCTTAGACACTAGAGACCTCTGTTGGGTGCCTGTGAATACGTAAGATCTCAAAATTGATCTTTCTAGTGTCACAAGGTGGTTGTTGATAGTCATTTTTGGTTACTTGTGTGTCACACTATGATTGTCGAATTCACCTATAACCTACAAAGAGAAGATTTCTTACAAAAACCTCAAATTACATCAAATCCCAAAAATAAAAGATGCAATATGGGGATTTAGAATGACCCTAGTGGTCACCTGACTGAGTGAACTTACGACATAGTGCTACACTACATCTCAAACTCCATGTAGCTCTTATGCTTGTGCGATAGATTTTTTCCTTGGGAAGCCTTTGTGTGAGTGCACTTGATAGGGGTGATAGCTACATGTACTAAAGTAAATAGATGTGTGGATGGAAAAATAAACTTCCCCTCCTATGTGTGTATGCGTAAAATGCATTTCCTTGTCCCTTGAATAAAAGATAGATGGATGCCTTTGATGCTCTTAAATGCCTTTTGATGTAACCTTAGGTGGTGATAATATATGCTTAAATATTGGTTATTTATTATGGTCACATAGCTTTTATTTATATGATACCATTTTTTGAATTTTGTAATTGACAACTAGAAGGCCGACCCACAAGAAAATAAGAAAAAGATAAAAGAGGCCCAAAAGAGGTGAGTCTGATAGAGGGAGGTCGGGGGCATCTAGTGGGGATGTGGGCACTAGCGTCTAGAGTAATAAAATATAAGCAATTAAAGTATCCACTGGGATGTAGGGTGTAAAAGACCATAAAGAAGACAAGAAACACAAGCAAAGAGGCCAAATATATATGTCAATTACTAGTTTTCTTGCTTAGGAATCATATGAATGCAAGTATTATTTTAAAACATCCTCCAATATCAATAAAATGGCACATAAAAACTCATCACCATGACTTAAGTGACACATCAACAAGAAGGTATTTATGTAACCTAGTTGATGGAGCTAATTAGAACCTTCAAATCATGACACAAGACCCCAAAATGGCCCCTTCTCTAACACTTCTCAAACTAGATTCAATGTCTCAAAACTAGGTCTTCAAACCTAAGTTGGTTCATAACTCTAAACTATTACTCAAGGAACAATTATTATATCACTAGAAATCACATGAATTATTAAAAAAACTCATTTCATTCACTAAAATATAGCACAAGGCCTCCAAACAACTCCATCTCCAAGACTTCTCAAATTGGTTCTAAGAGCTCAAGAACCAATCTTGAGAAAACATGCTCTAACACCTCAAACATCACTTCTATGATAAACCAATACTTGGAACACATCACGGACATCCTTTCTAACATGATAAAGCACTCAAAAGCGTGTGTCAAATGGAGAAAACCAACCAAGCACACATGTTTCAACACACCTTCGAGAAGAGAAATAGGGATAATTAGGCCATTAGGGATTAAGAAATAAACCACCTCTCTAGATAAAACCAAGCACTTCAACACATAATATCAGACACAAAAAATCTATCCATGACTAAATAATATTGCTACATTATGCATTTCATTAAGGTAGTCCTCAAACCACAAGACTAGTTTTAGCCCTTCTAGGCCAAAAGTGGTAGGGAAACTTTGAAGACATGTATATTAAATTTTTAAACTATAACTTTCCAAAAATTCCATGGCCATCTATAACACCTACTAATATTTTTATAACAACTCACTTCTTTTCATGAAACCTCCATCTCAGACCTGAAACAACAAATCTTCACAAAACAAGGGTTTTTCTCTATCTTACCAGCTGACTTGAATCATGAAACCACCACCAACATGAGATCTAAAGATTCCTCTAAATTCTAAGTCATCTTATTAGTTTACCCAATCCATTTGGATAACATACACTTCATCTTTCTCCTATCTCTCTAGGTATATGGTTTAACTAGGGTTTTAGACTACCTCTGCTTCTTAATGATTGTTCATACATATGTGATGACAAAATCAATCCATTATTTTTGTAAAACATTATTATATCCATGAAAAACATCACTCAAATTCTCAATATCCCATGTAAACCTCACACATGTAGGTGAGCATTCAAATCTTTAAATCTCACCATTGAGCTATTTTTTGCCTTCTCAAGGAATTGATATGACCAAAAACTCATTTTATTTCTTTTTCTTGATCCTCTTAACCTAAAATTTTACCCAAAGCACTATGATGACCTCCTCCATTCTTTCCAAACATAATCTAATCTCAATTTCATATGAAACTCTCCATGTAATAAGAATTTCCCATGAAAACCCTACCTTATCTTACAATCTTTCTCCAATATGATCTTAATCATGCACTTACCAGCTGAAATATGACCTGATACACCTCCTACACATAGTGTACAACATCAACATACTCCTTAAATGCTCAACATGTCTATATTGCTCCATTTATCATATTTCCAACTCATCCTACTTGACCTAGGTCTAGGACTAGGCCTAGAATGACTTGACTCAACACATACATCTCATGAACTGACATGATGACCTATTACGTAATCATTAACACCTTTGACACATGTTATTAATTATGTTATACCATATACATTTCTTCAACAAATACTGGAGCTCACATAATGAGCATACTAACTTGCACCATGCCTTTAACTATGCATGTTGACCAATACATCATGACTAAACACCAATATTGGGCACTATGAATAAACCTTCAAGCTTGACTTTGATTGAACCCTCATGGAGAAATCTAAGCCACATAAACTCCATTTTTCATCAATGACATTTGACATCAATGGAAACTACACAAACACAATGCCCAACAAAGAGTGGGTGTAACTTAGCTCGTGAACCCTTTTAAGGTACCAATGCCTTAACTTGTGTACAAATGTTGTGGTGTAGATCAAAATATTAATGGGACCTACCTTTAACCAATCCACAAGGAGGATATGATCAACCCGAATAGATTCCATGTACCCATGATCAAATATATTTCTCCCATCATCTTCAATATCTACAATATCCCATTCCATCTAAAAATATTTTGTTTCTTACACTATCAACTTCAAGAAATCTCTTTTCCTAACTTCCATCTTGCCTATAAAATCATCCAAATAGTCTTCTAGCTCGATTTGATGATACAAAGTTGAGACATTTTTTCTCTCCTTCCATGTACTATTTACTATCAAATGACCTCCTTGATTAATATGAGTATAATTTAAGGATCCAAGGAGGATTCAATATTACCTACATCCACCGATTTTTTACAAGAGAAGATTGTAGATGAATTTGAGTGCATTACTCCCTTTCTTTTCCTTTCCTAACACTTGATGTGTACTCTTGACAATAATTTCAAATATCGATGATTACAATTTTTTTATTAGGTACCATGGGATTATCAATGGCACTTCATCAAATCCCCCAATGTTGATGTAAGAGAAGGTCTTGAACTACAAGAAATGGCTCCTATACTTACTTATCATCATGTAATTTTCTCCAAGAACTTAAAATTGGTATCATCTTCCATATTCCTAATCAAGTACATCATAAAGACATCATTCACTCTCACATAGTGTCATCATACTCTCTCTAAATGGGAATTGAGGGTAGGTTCGATATACCGACATTTTTAGAACATTCCTTTTGGAGTCAGACTTTGGGCCACTTTTTTCATTGTTGCAATGATATACACCAAGAATGAATTCATGGTGAATTTCTTCATGCCTTCAAGGTTGATCAGTTGGGAATGTAAATTATCACTGATAATTTGACTCCAATCAATTATTTGGGATGCTTCAGTAGCTATCAATATGAATTATGACATCCATGGATGGAATTATTTGGTTGATGGTTCTCCCATAAGCCCTGGTAAGGAGCATGATGAAATAAGATATATCTCCAATGAAATTGGATCAAGAAATATTCTTTGGAAACCACGAGAGTTTACACGACATCTCCATCTAATTTCTAATGGTCATCCCTTGCAAGAATGACTCTTTCCTTTCCCATTCATCCAAGGAATCTTATTTTTTCAGGAACATGACATTATTGGGGCTCAAAATGTAGAGGTATCTTGAAATAATTTTTGATACAAGACAAAAATGATTAAGCCATCATCAATAGCGATGGTCTAGATCTCAGCTTCATAGTTCTTAGCATAGGTAAAAATGAAATCAAAGTCTTAAATGGCCAGAGGAAATCTAGTTACTCAATATATCCCACCATGAAAGATCATATTATCCAATATCATATGGGTTCCTTCTTCCATTCTCCACCTCAAGTCCTCGAATTCCATTTTTCCTTATTGTTGTCCCAAATGTCTAGGTACTCAGACACTAGAACAAAAATGGGCTCATATCCTAAATAGTCAAACTTTTTTTATGATCTCACTAGCCTTAGAAAGTGGTTAGAATGTTATGGTACAATTGAAAATGGATTTCGCAATAGTTTTCAAAAATCCACAAATTTGAGTGGATTTTAATGTTACGTTGTAGTTGATTTCATATTTCAATAAAAATGAGATAAAATCAAATCCAAATTAGGTGAACTTGATTCATTAGAAATCTATTCCCAAGATGATGTGATATGAATTTGGTAAGGACATAATTAACAAGAAATTTAATTTTTCATTGGAGGAAGGGCACAAATTTTTCATTCCGAGAGAAATTCTTGTCCAATTTGAGTGATTTTTGATTTGTTATAATTGTATTGATGAGTGAAAATTGTGCTCCAATTTTGAAAGGATTCTCTCATGGGGCTTGAGAGAAAATTACAAAATATTGTTTTATCAGTATATGTGGTTTGTAAGTGTTTTTAGCAAGGAATGATGGTTTTGTTAAAAAGTGCAATAATTCTTAGTTTTAGACCATGTCCAATGGCTTAAAATTACAAACCGATGAGAGGAATGGATGCTTCAATTTTAGTAGACTTCCTCCATGATTATCCTTCGTAATCTTAAATGAAAATTTCATGGTTCTAGGTGCAACAAGGCTATGGAGGCTGAAAAAGTAATGAATAACATTTTAATGGGGGAGCACCTACCATTAATCATACATCAGCTAAAATTTTTCCTCAATGGGGAGTGGATGGAAATTTTTTTAGTGATTTCATCCATGGGATCATGAGATATGAGCAAAACACTTCTTGTTCTTCTTAGGGAACATGAGGTGTTTTAAGAATGGGATGATGAATAACCAACTTCAAAGATGTTTTAGTGATTGTCTTTGTGTTTTTGAATGCAATTTTTGAAAAGTGGGAAGGAAAAGATGTTATGAGCATGTTATATGGTGGAGGTTAGGAGAGATTTTACAAATTCAAGGTGTATGGTGCAAGTGCAAGTGCAAGTGAAAATGACACATTCACTGGCTCTAAGTGCACTTTTGGTGTAATTGGAGGTTGAGTGTGTGCCAAGGATGGGCTATGAAAACTCATATTTTTAAAAACCCACCTTATGTTTTACATTTTCACTTAGTTTTTTGACTTTATTTTTCCTCCAATTAGATAGATGCACACTTATGGGGTGCAATTTCACCTCATAAGTGTGTAAAGGGTGCAAAGGTGCAAGAAAAGTGTTCCATTACGCCAAGGAACACTTCGAAACCTTATTTTCACCACTTATTTTGCACATGGAATCCTTCCTTTTCCTGGGGTCTATACTTAGTTAATTTTTCCAAGTATAATATATGATTTCGCATGTAAATGGAAAATGAATACAATGAGCCTATTTAGTAAGTATTAAAATGAGTGATTCAATAATTTTTCTTTATTTTTTCCTAGGGTGTTGTGTCAATGAGCTGATTTGCAGGAGTTCAAACAAATTAAAAACCAATTTATGGGTCATGAAGGGGATTTAATGTTCTCTCACTTGATATTTTTTAGGCTCCCAAATATTCTTGAGGTTTCGAAACCCTCAATGCAAAATTCCTATTTAGAGAGGCCACCTTGTGCCAATTTTAGAAAGGTTTTCACTTTCTATACTCCCAAAACTCCACCTTACTTATTTCATAGTATAGTAGGCTCTAAAATATTTCCAATCCTAGGATATGAGATCCTAACACCACATAGGGTCCCAAACCCTTCTTCGAACTTGAATCTTCAATGAAGCATGAACGCTCTGCTTTTCTAAAAATTTCCTATGAAGAAATCTTTATTAAGACTATTAAGAATCCCCCATAATTCTTATTAAAGCATGTTATTGTAGAGAAAACTATGATACCTTTATGTTTACTATAGCCATGAATTCTAAGATGTGCGAGGCTCTCAAAACCTTTCCTAAAAGTTGAACTTTGAAAATGGATAATTTTGGCATTTTGACAAATCTGTTAATTTGACCAAAAAGGCAAAAAAAAAATCAATTACATTATCAAATAAAATACAATGACATTTTATATTCCAACATGGAAAAATATAGATAAATTCCTCTTATGGAAGTAATTTTTCCTCAAGGATCAATCACTTGTACAAAATTCACATTTGAGAAATTCCTTAAGATTTGTCTCAACAAAAAAATACAACAATAAATTTTAAGTTAACCTCAAATCCTTATCAATGTTTTAGGCTATTACCTCTTTGGAAAATAATTCATGTTGATGTTCAAGTATCAAATTCATCTTCCATATCATCCACATGAATTTATTTTATCCCTTAATCTAAACCCTTATCTTGAGTCCAATCATAAATGATTCATTGAAATTGACTACTAACAATCAATACACACTCCAACTTTGTATCTAACTTTGACAATGTCTTACATTTGATTAGATCTATATTCCTTAGATTTTCCTTTACTTCACCCACTTTATTAATTAAATGCCGATAGCCTTCATAATTGTCTCTAAAATAGTTTTGTCAAAACATGAAAAAATATATTCAATTGTTATAATATGTGTAATCTTGCCTACTCGTATTAACTATTTGTATCTCTTTCAAATTCAAATATTATGCAAAGATATTTGTATTATTTAAGATATTTTTATTGTGAGTCTTAACCTTCTAACTTTATGAGTGTTAATCTTTGTGAGTCATGTTCTCTTAGCTATGTGAGTATTACACTTGTTGTAATACATTCAAGAGATCAAATGACCTGCTCATACACAATACTACACTCCAACTTACAAGAAATATTAGGAAATGAAAAAATTCAGATTGCAATAGAATTTTCAAAGATAGATCAAATATATTCTACATTTAAATAAGTTATCTAGTTCTTAAGACTACATCTAAATCTACTTTATAAGAGAAGGAATAATGTTATTTTGTGAAATTGATCAAATATCTTGCGCATAATATTTGAATTTGAAAGAGATACAAATAGTAATACAAGTATGTAAGATTACACATAAAATCACACAAGGGGTGGGCACGTGAATGTAAGGCACATGGAGTGCGCACATAATTATAGTAAGGTATGGAGCACCCAAGATCAGAACTTAGTCGTTTTGTTGTTAAGGCTATTTTTGGACATAGAGTGTGGAGCATGCCATGATGTGGAGACTTGCAGTTTATGAAGGCTATTTTGGGTTTTGCATCAATTTGAGCGCCATGCAGAGTCTTAGTCTAATAATAGGATCTATTCTTAGATTTAACTAATAGAAGATATATTATTAGCAGTTGCATGCTTTTGTACATTGATGTAAGGGTGCATGGCTATTAGCATGTAGCCTATTTTTGGAAGGTGCATAGGTGGTGAAGGGAAAGTCCCCATCCCTATATATATGTATTGTTTTTCATGGTTTGAACAATACTATTTTATCATAGAGAGTTATGTTTGGATTTGTTAGTGCAGCATGAATTTTTATATGAGACCGAAGTTGAATCTTGATGTATGAAGCTTCTATGTTTTGTAGTATTAATACAATGGATCTTATTGGTTGGATATTGGTGTTAGATGTGATTGAATATGAATCTTGCATGGTAAATCTCATTATAGTTATTGTTTAGTCAATATTTCATATGGTTAAGCTTTAGAATTGGTTTATGCATTGTGGTTTAGTTGATTATCTGTTATTATGGATCAAAAAATATATACTTGCAATCATGATAAATATATTATACAAAGAACTCTAAAGAGGGATTGGTACTTTTGTGCACTGGGTGAGTGAGCGCTCAATTAAGCTAGGTGATGTGCCAATGTGCCTTGGGATTTGTGGGTATATTATAGGCTACATCATTGGTTCCATTTCTGGGACCTCTTTCTCAGTTGTTTTCAGGATGTTGCGTGATGAAGACATATTGATTGACCTTGGCCAGTAATGAAGAATGGTTAAATGATCTAGAAGAAGAATACTTGTAGATTCAACATTGGATCTGAGTTTAATATATGCACGTGGGTTGAGCAAAATCTATTCAACACTAGATATGAATGTTCTTTTTATCTTTCCCATAGATTTGTACGAGTGGCTGGTTGCTTATGCATCTAAGAGGAATTGGAGGTTTTGCATGCTTGTTTGGACATAGGAATAATTCCAAGCCTTGTATGATGTAGATCTGATTTGGACACGCTTTGTGGATGTCTAGTTCCATGGTGTTTTGAAAAACTATATTCTTGAGTACACAGTTTTGACTTACTCTTTCCTAGAGGTTGTTGAGTTTTAGTTTTTATGAGCCTAGAGGATCGTATTTGTGTGGTATTCCTTTAGTGATCAAGATCCTGATTGTAACCCTAGATTTGGAGAAGAAGCCCATGGCTAGCTAAACCCCACCAACCACGGGGGGAGGAGAAGGATTGGTGAAGATGATGGAAACCTAGTGGCAGAGAGAGACAAAGATAAGAAAGGTGACTTAAGTTTAATGAAGCATGTGAGAGGGATCTAGTGAAGAAAGTGAGAGATCACACAAAGAATGGTGTTACGGAGGGAGATGGCTCATGAAGGATTTGGAGCTCACGTAGAGGATGTGGAGCCAGAGCATATGGAAATCCCCCATTTGGGAAAGCATGAAGAGAACCTCTTGGCTTTAGATGAGAGGTGTGTCGATAAAGATGACATGGGCCATGCAGGCATGCATCTGAATTTACTGGAAACCTATCCCTTGTGCTTGGTTTTCAAATTCTATGATGGTCAAGATTAATCAACAAGCTAGTGTGAGGAAGTAGAGTTTAGTAGATAGAGTTAATTTACAATCAATTTTAGGAGTTAATCATGTAGGGCGTATATCATCTATGGTGGTGTAATCATATCTATGTTATTTGGAGGACTAGTTAGAGGTATTTTTTTAGCGCATCATCGCACAAAACTTGGGGGTGCGCAAACTTGGCATCATGTCTAGAAGTAGTGCATCTTCACAAACTATGGGCATTTAGTTTAGCACAACCATCGGAACATAAGGTAGTGCAGTGCATCTTTGGTCCATGACCTAGTGTAGGGGTGGATAAGGAGGATTAGGTCGCTCATTCATTGGAGCATCTAGTGGATCTCGAGGCGGTGGAAATATAGTAGGAAATAGAGGCTTTGGATCTGGTGGGCAAGGTCCATACCAACCTCAACAAATTTATATGGAGATGTCTCTCCGTCTTCAAAGTATATGGGAATTGAAGACATAGTAACACATGTACGTATGTGTGAAATATTGTGGCACGTAAAAGGGATTATAGCTCTAGAGTGTAAGGTGATTTAGTTTGCAACTATGGTGCAAGGGAGTGCACTCAGCTGGTACAAGAAGTTTGATCCTGATTAGACTTGTGTGGACTATAGCAGGTTGTGAGATGCTTTCTTAAAGGAATTTTATATCCCTGAGTTCAAGTAGAAAAGCATAAGCATGCTCAAGTACATTAAGTAGGGCACTACTGAAAGTGTTCGGGAATATGATGCTCGGTTCAAAACTCTTTTTCTAAGTTATCTTATGAAATACACGCAAGCCAACATGTATAGTGGTTCATTGGAGGATTGATCATGCATTTTAGAGGGTGCTTTCTCATAAGACTTATATAGATCCACATGAGGTGCTTGAAGTAGCTCTACGTGTTTAGGTGGTAGGAAGTGTGGATAGAGGAGTAAGCCCATTCTTAGAAGCTTAGATAGTAGAAATGGTGAAATAGTTGGAAAATTATCTGTTAATTCAACGCATGAGACACATAGTGGAATTTGGTGTATAGATTTTGAAGTAGAGGGCATACTAAGGATATTTTCCCTCGTAAATCGGTGTGCTCCTTGTTACTAGATTGTGAGATATGTCACTTAGACCATCAGTTCAAGTTGGTGCCCATTGTTGTAATGTGCGATAAGAAAGAATGTGTCCAATTATTGTAATATTTGTATGTCCTCACTCATGATACTAAAGATTGCATGTTGATTGATCAATCCATGATGCCATTGATATTGGCGTATGATAGACTGGTGTTGCAAATAATTCCAAGGAAAAGGGAGCATCATGACTATGATCACAGTGAGGGGCGTTTTGATGGCCATGGTAGAGGTTAAGGTTACAGAGGTGGATTCAGAGGTCGAGGTCATGGGGAAAAGGAGTGATTTCCCTCATGGGACTTGTTATACATGTGGATCTCTTGATCACTACAAGTGTGAATGTCCACAAAATATTGTGTGTTCTTTTTGTGGAAATAATCATAGTTATGAAAATGTCTATGACTTGTATGAACACTTAAGCAAGAAACATAAACATGAAAATAAGGGTGTGGGAATGGTTAGAGTACAATGTCGTGGAAGACCAATGGATGCCAAAGTTAGTGGCGGATCTTGAGTTGATTCCTAAATATTACTACATGCAGGTTGAGGTGTGTGCACCAAGGAAACACTATAATACAAAAAAGCCTACCATTACTAAGGAGGAAGTCATGCATGCCAAGTATCCAGACCCTATACATCAAAAGGAGGTTTATCAAGAAACCATGGAGGTAATTCAAATTTATAGGGTGAGATACAATGTTTGAAGGAATAATCACAAAAGTTAGAACAAAAGAAAGCAATTGAGTTTCATTAGACATATGTTGATGATTTGAAGGAGGTTTGCAAGATGTTACCTAAGAGAACATTATTCCATTATTAGGGAATTGGTTGAAGGGAAACACTCCATGTGCTAGGGACTGAGCATGAGAGACAAGCTTTACATGCTAATATTCCTCATGATAGTTTGGATTATTACAAGGATTACTCTAAATGTTGTTGTTGATGGTTGGATTTTGAGTAACATCTTGATTGACATAGGTGGAAGTAAATGTGCTCACTTTGGATGCATGGGTTCAAATGGGTAGACCTCCTTTGCAGCCATCCTCTAATGTATTATTCATGGAAAACCGGACTAAGGCTATGCCCATTGGAGTGTTAAAAGATGCATCTATTACCATACATGGGGCCAAGTGTATTGGGGATTTTGATCTTAGCACTTTAGAAGTAGAAACTTTCCTACATTACTTGGGTGCCCTTGGTGTTATGAAAACAACATGACTTGCACTTCACCAAGAGATATATCAGTTTTGAGAATAAGGGAAGAATGCAGTCATCATACCTTATGACAAAGATGGAAAATCTACACCATATGTAGAACCCTTAAGTGAAGAATACTTGAATAGAATTTATGTGTGCACCATTAGAGATCTAGAAGTTCTTGAGCCATCAAAAGAAGGAGTTCTCTAGTGGGATGATGCACAATCCATGAGTGATACTACAAGTGTTGCATGTGACAATTGGGCACATGGAACTTATGAAATGGTTGGGTGCAAAGTACAAAGTACAATTGCACGTGCGATAGTAAGCCATACAATATCGGCACTTGGGAAGCAGCCTAGGTACCAAAGTACATAGGTGAAGAGAATCTAGAAGTATTCTTGCTTGCTATATGGAATTTCAATGGGAATGTCAAGTGGAAAGAAGGAACATGTTAGTGTATACTCTACGTGGGATGACAACACACTGGTGGATGGTTCATAGGGATAATCTTTTGGAGTGGAGAGAAGTAAAATTGCTTTATCTGCTAGGTTTTTAAGGAGAAAATGCCTACTCATATCTGTGCATTTCATGGTAATGATCCTGTTCAACACCACGTTCAATAGTGTGAGAGACTCTAAACAACGGGGCAAGAAGCTTTACCACCTTTTGTGGGTGCAAAAGTTTTATTTCACCTTGTGAGGCTGCACGTGTGCATGGTATATTTATGCAAAGTTGAATAGAGAAACATGAAATTGGTAAGGAACTTACTAAAGGTATGACTCAAACCTTTGACTACTTTTCTTCTAAGCCTCCAGTGAATGAGGCATTGCAGGTTATGAAGCACTTAACTATGGGAGATAGTGAAAAGGCTGAAGAAGTTACTTTAGGAGTTATTAGAGAGAATAATACTTGGTGGCATGTTTTGAAGAAGATGAAACAAATGTTGAGCAACTTGGGCATGTCTTCCTAGAAAAAGAAAATGGTAAAATGATCTACATGGTTGATGATGAAGAAGTAGAGAACCTAGACATTGAGTACACAAAGAGGGTACACATGACGTCTTGGATAGTGCAGATGAGAAGGCGCTCGCCTACCATGAGCCCATGAAGAAAAGAAAGTGAACATTAGGATGGATGCTAAACCTAAGGAAGCCATTATCAAGATTATTGGTCTAACTCTGAAGTTGCTAAAATCATTGATTTATTGCATGAATTTGAGGATTTTTTCCTAGAGGCTATCATGAATTGAAAGGTGTACATGAATCATTGGGAGAGATGAAGATAAAATTAAAGGAAGGTGTTGCCTAGTCTGGAAGAGGCCTTACAGGATGAATCCTGAATTTTTGCGTTCAAAGTAAAAAAGAAATTGACAAAATGTTAATTACTGGGATCAAAATGAGGAGTTAGAATGGGTGAGCCCTATGGTGATCAACATCAAGAAAGATGGAAAATAAGAATTTGTGGATTACAGGGAATTAAATGTTGCATGTGTCATTGATCCTTTCCCACACCATTTACTGAAGAAATCTTGGAGGGTGTTGTAGGGTGTGAAATCTACTCCTTCACTATTGGATTCTCTAGATATCATCATGTGCAGATATATATCAAGGATCAAGAGAAGAAAAATTTCACCATAGAGTGGGGAATTTTTACATACATGATTATGCCCTTTGGGTTAAATATGTCACTATAGTATTTTCACGTATAGTGGTACAAGCATTCTAGGATTTTATTCACAAGTTTTTACAGGTGTATCTGGATGATTGGATAGTCTATGGGCTTGTGAAAGATCACATTGTGATAATTTGAGGATGATGTTTGAGATATGTAGTAGTTGAGCATATCCTTGAACATTAAAAATGTATATATTTACAACCCCTTTTGGAATTTTATTGGGGCACATCATTTGTAAGGAAGGTTTTCTAGTGGATCCTGCTAAGGTCATTGTAATTTTGGGATTAGAGGAGCCTACTACTAGCCAGAGTGAGGTGTATGGATTCTTGGGGCACACGGGTTATTATATAAAATTTATCAAGGGATATGCCAAGATTGCCATGCCCTTGGAAGAATTAAAAGAGAAAGGAAGGTTCTATTGGGGTGAGGCACAACAACGCGCATTTGAGACACTGAAGGAGAGGCTTACTACAACACCTATTTTATGCTTTCCTTCATGGTCTAAAGCCTTTTCACGTACATGTGGACACCTCTGGCATGGCCATTGGTGTCATATTATCTCAACATAGAGTGGGATTGTTGATCATCCTATTTTTTTCTAAGTGAAGTTGACTCAAGAGAACAAAACTACACAACACATAATGAAGGCATTGTCTATGATCTATTCACTCCACAATTTGCGATGGTATTTTCTTGCTACCCATTCATCTTTTATATAGATCACATGGCACTAAAGTACTTAGTAAATAAGCCCATTTTATAGGGGGCACATATTTCGTTGGGTTCTATTGTTTTAGGAATTCAATTTTACAGTGGTGGTTAAGCCATGTAAGATAAATTCTAGTCTAGACCATTTATCAAGGATTCAATAAGGGAGGACACACAGAGCATTGAGGACACATTCTGATGCACAATTATTTAGATTGAACAATGCAACCTTAAAATTAGAGGATATTGTTGTATTTTACGTATAGGTGTGGAACCTGAGGGAATGAAGGCTTTAGAGAAGAAACAACTTGTTATTCGTGTCGCACCTTATATGTTGATCAATGGTGACTTATAAAAACTAGGCAGGGATGAAGTTTTACGCTAGTGTGTACTTGAGCATGAGTGGGAAAAATTATGGAGGAGGCTCATGGCTGTATTGTAGGTGGACACACTATGGAAGGGATGCCACCGCACAAGATTCTACTAGATGGTCTATGGTGGGAAACATTATACAAAGATTGCAAATAATATTGTAAGGCATGTGACCATTTCAATGCCTTGGAAATCTTGGGCATAGAGATGAAATGCCTTTGAGGCCTATTACTAGTGTAGAGCCTTTTGAGAAGTGGGCAATTGACTTTGTGGGCCCTATTTCCCAACCGCACACGCAAGACAAGATCATGCTATATTATAACTTGTACAATTATCTTACAAGGTGGGAAGAAGTGGTGCCTACAAAGGATTACACAACAAACAACAATAAGGTTTATGTGGGAAAATATTATTAGTAGTATGGATTCCCTTTAAGTTTAACAAGTGATAGGGGTACTCATTTCCTTAATGAGACTATCAGGATATTATTGGATGAATTTATGGTTGTACACCATAGGAAAACCCCTTATCACCCTCAAGTAAATGGAACTGTTGAGGCCTTTAACAAAATATTGAGCCATACTTTGAAAAAAATTATGATGTTGGAAGGAGAGATTGGGATGATAAAGTCTTTGTTGTACTTTGGGCATACCAGGAAAACCTACAAAAGTTGAATAAAGCAACACCCTTTTAGTTGGTGTTTGGCATAAAGAGGAATTCTACCCATGGAGTTCATGTTACCTTCTTTATGTATTGCACACGTAGGAGGTCTTGGATGATGAGAAAGCATTGGAAGAATGTTTTGAAAAATTGATGCAACTAGATGAAAGGTGCACCATAGAAAGATGGAGTCAGAAGCAAGAAAGAAGCCAGTAAAAAGCATGACATGACATAGGCACATCAAGGATAAGAAACTTGAGGTTGGGAAAATGGTACTTTATATGATTCAAAGTTTTTTTGCCACCTAGGAAAGCTTAAAGTACATTGGTTGGGACCGTATGTAATCACTCATATACTTGATTCGGGAACTTACCAATTAGAGGCATTGGATGGAACACGGTTTCCTCGGTTACTTCAATGGGAGTAGGCTGAAGCCCTACTATAAATAAGCCTTCTTGGTTTTGTAATAAGGCAGTATTGCCACTTAGAATATATTTCCTTAATGCATTTCCTTTATATGTGTTTCCTTCATCGTTGCAATGCTTTTTCAATTTAGTTCATTGTTTTGTGTAATAAGCATGCTTTGCACGCAAAAATGATTACTATAAGAGAGTTTTCATGCGAGAGAGGACCACACATACCCTTAGTGTGGGGTGGATGAAGGAGGAATGACTAGTGTTTTACTTTGGACTATGGTGCATGGTAAAAACAAACTCACTGATGATCAAGGACAAAAAAATTATTAGACAAGGAAACTTCAAGAAGATTACTCAAGTTAAGACCACGTGTGGAAAGATGGACACTCAGTATAATGTAAAGGAGGCTACAACATTGGGAACTACTTAGGAAGAGTCACATTGGATAGGTACTTCGATGTAGGGAAGTGCGGGAGAGGATATTGTGATAGAGAAGTAGTGGGCGCACTAGAAGGTTATGATTGAGGCGTGAAAATTAGAGGCATGGAAGAAGGAGAAAAAAAAATGTGGGGAAGCATGAATGTGAAATTAATGACATATGGTGGTAGTTGGGAGAAATTAATGTGAAGGATTTTTGAAATTTGTTATAAGATCGACATTTGCAACGTCATTGTTACCTTGCATTATTGAAGCAAACAAAGTGTGAAGTGTGAAGAAGTGTTAAGGATGACAAAGCACCCTGTGAATCGATGAGCCTAGTAGGAATCAGAGCACATTGTTGGGAAGCATTCAAGCACATAATCGAGATTCGGGTGGTGGTGTGTGTGTTGCGAAGGGTTTTCATGCGACTAGGGTTTAAAGAAGGTATCTAGGGTTTGGTTCACACTTGTGATAGGCAGAGTCCCAAGGTGAAAATTTGGAATTTGATAGGTGAGGGAGAAGAGATGGCACCATGAAGAGCTCTAGTCATTGAGAAAGAGGTGATGACATGACAAAAGAATGGTTGGTTGAGATGCTCTATCTAGAAGGAGTGATTGAGGGGTGATCATGGAAAACCAAGATAACACAGTGCATAATTTTGACATTAACCACCGAAATCGATAAATGCTTGAAGGATATTGCAGTGGAGGTCTTTAGAAATACTAATTTGAAGGACAGGAGATGGCACTAGGTTTTTGGATGCCTTTGTTAAAAAAACTTGAAAGCATAGGGGTCATGTAGATCCTCGAGTTACCATACTTTGGGAAGCCTAAGAAATTATATCATGGCTTATGTCATGAGTGCATGAGGATTTCTTCTACTTCATGGGTAGAAGGATGCGGATTACCACCAAATTGATTGGGAAGGTAATAGGGTTGCATGACTCTGGGAAGGAGATTATGGGTGATTTTTAGATGATGAGGGGATTGATGCAATGGTTGTGACATACAAGTACAAAAAGGGGGGCCAAGCATTTAAAGTGACTAATATTGAGGACATGGCCACAAGGGTTACAAAATTAATGATTGGTAGCAAGTTGGGTGCCACTGAGAGATGATAGAATGAAGTAAACCAATGTTGGTTGCACATAGTGCACAAAATGGCTAACAAGACATACTATAATATTGTTGGATATATTATGGAGAGCTTGGTGACTAAGGCATGTGTCCAGGAGATAAGGGTGAGAAAATAACTTGGGGCACCATTATTTTATTGATTGTATTTAATGAGATTGGTGTGCTGATGGGCCAAGGGAGAATGTTTGGGAGTTTCCCCTGGAGAACAAATCTCAAAGAAGAAATTTTGAAGTATAATTTGCATGGAACTATTTCCAATACATATAAGGAGCCTGGAGAGAAGTGGTTTAGGTGGATATGCATTGGGCATTTGAAGGGGAAATGTGCATCCCATGTGAACTTCCCATAGTATTGGATGGAGAAGTGGAATTCATAGTATACCAACATTTCAGCTTAGGTGCTTCCACATGAAGATGGGTGAGAAAATCCCTTGGTGTAAGTTACCTTTTTCTTTCACTGCAAGGTATTTTAAGGATTCAATAAACATGTTTCACAACATGCACAAACTTTAGTTTGATGGATAAAGTAGATGCAGATGTTCATATTTTGTGTAAGACTTATGTATGGCCAAACCAAGAGGCATACGTAAAGATGCTTGAGTTAGATAATATTGACATCACCCAGAGAGCATGGCCATGGGGAAGATTGAACCAGTGCACATATATGTATACTTGAGGCCACGTGTTCAAGGATGGAAAGGTAATCAAAGGAGGACATGGCTCTACCAAGTCCTCCAAAGAAGAAGTAGATGATGGGGACCTCAAGGCTAGTTACAACTGTGCCCCCCACTCAGGAAGAACCAGTGCCTACGGGCTTAGAGAATGTTTTGGAGTAGGAGGAACAAGAAGATAACACCGATTAGATCATACAAGGAGATTTTTGTGCATAGGAGGTGCACATTGAGGGACATGGGTGATGGAACTTCAACTAGTAAGAAGATCACCATGAGTCACTCTGGTGAAAAATGAGGAGGAAGAGGAAGAAGCATCGGAAGTATATATACCGGTGAAAGATAGTGAGGAGGATAAATCCCTCAAAAAGCTGAACATGATGAGGCTACTGCAGTATGGAGGAAAGGTGAGATTGAGGCCTTTGAGTTTTGAAATGTAGGATGAGGAGGATATAGGCGAGAAGATAATATATGAGGAGGTTGGTCCAAACATGAAGTACATGAGCTAGGTGAAGATGAAGGTAGTGATGGAGGGGATATAGAAGATAATTATATGACCTATGTGAGGAGAGAAAGAAACTGAAGAAGGAGAGGAAGTTGAGTAGAGTGCATAGGCATGGAGCCACAACAAGATGCATGCCCCACTACACAAGAAGATGTCAAAGAGCGCACTAGTGGGCACAAGGAAGATAATGTGGTAAGGACTTAGAACTTGGGCTACATTGATGACCCAACTAAAATTATTCATGTCTGCTTTTAGAGTACCTTTCCTAGGGAGTAGTTGTATGGATGGATTGGATGGACCCAGAAATGGCGACAATGTGCACTCACAAACAATTGTCATGGAGTATGTAGACTCACATGGATGATCCTGAATTTGATGTATGTGAGGATTCGTGTGTATCTAGAGGATGAAAAGGGTGCCTCATACCCGCCATATAACCATCAAGCCCACACAATTATCAGATGAACAAGTGAGAAATGTGCTTGTCAAGATATCAATAGAAGTCACACATTATAACATTGATAAAGAATGACTATAAAAGCAGTTATAGATGATAGAAGAGATAATAAGACTGAGATCAAGTGGCTAATAGAGGAGTGGGATAAGGTTGTGGAAGAATCACAGAATATTCACAAGATGGCCAAGAAGATAGCAGATGAGATTATGGAGAAGAGGCCTAAGTTTCAGGAAAAGGTACCACAAATTTTCCAACTTCCCTTCATTATTTCTATGCACCACGGTTAGATTACTTTTGGAAGAAGGACCAGTGTCCCTTATGTGACCTAAAGATGCTACAAAAGAAGTGGCAAAAGGGAAAATTTGCAGTTGCAAGGAATATCTCTAGCTATGAGTCTATTTTGAGGCCTTGAAAGATGAATTGAAGAAAGTAAATTTAGCATTGGTTACATGTGCAGCACCCGATAGAATGATATAGGAAATAACGAAGGTAGAAGAAAATGAAGTCCTTTAGGAAGCAAAGAATGAGACACTTAGGCACTCAAAGGATTATTACAAGATTGATGCTAAGTGTAATGCGCTTGAGGCTGTCATAAAAATCACATGAGGACAGAATAAAGGTAATAGAGAGGCACATTGCCAAAAAGATGGATGTAATGGAAGGGATGGTCTCCAATATGGCCAATATTCATAGAATTATTAGAATGAAGGTAGTGGGATGACTCTTGATGAGTTAGAAGATGTGGTTGTAGACATCCTAGAAAAAAACAAATAAGGTCTTAAGTGACTGGTAACATTGAAGCAAAAGTCTAGGTGAGTATGTCTAGTTGATTCCATTAGAAGAGAATAAGGATACCACATAGGCTGATTCTCTTAAGTGTTGGTAGCCCATTATTTTGGTTTACACATATTTATTCATTCTTTTATTCATTGTTCTTTTGGAGGGATAAGATTGGGATTACCCATTGTTGGGGGCAATCCAATTTAGTGTGGGGTAATGTTGGGCTAGAAAAGATGGCCTAAGTTTTGTAAAAGCACAAAAGGGTGGGCACGTGAATATAGGGTGCATGGAGTGCAGCATGAATTATAGTAAGGTATGGAGCACCCAAGATCAGAACTTAGTCATTTTGTTGTTAAGGCTATTTTTGGACATAGAGTGCGGAGCATGCCATGATGTGGAGACTTGCAATTTATGAAGGCTATTTTGGGTTTTGCATCAGTTTGAGCACCATGTAGAGTCTTAGTCTAATAATAGGATCTATTCTTAGAGTTAACTAATAGAAGATCTATTATTAGCAGTTACATGCTTTTGTACATTGATGTAAGGCGCATGGATATTGTTAGCATGTAGCCTATTTTTGGAAGGTGCATAGGTGGTGAAGGGAAAGTCCCCATCCACTATATATATATATATATATATATATATATATATATATATATATATATATATATATATATATATATATATATGTATGTATGTATGTGAATGTATGTATGTATGTATGTATGTATGTATGTATTATTGTATGTAGTAGTTTTTTACATGGTTTGAACAATCTTGTTTTATCAGAGATTATGTTCATGGATTTAGCGCATAACTATAGAGACCTGAATCGTAATGTATGAAGCTTCTACGTTTTTAGTAGATTAATACAATGGATTTTATTGGCTGGATATTAGTGTTAGATGTGACTGAATATGGCTCTTACATGGTAAATCTCATTATAGTTATTGTTTAGTCACTCTTTCATATGGTTAAGCTTTAGAAATGGTTTATGCATTGTGGTTTACTTGATTATCTATTATGGATTTGAAAATATACACTTGCAATCATGTTAATATCTTATACAAACAACTCTAAAGAGGGACATGGTACCCTTGCAGTGCTTCGGATGAGAACTCGCCGATTAGCTAGGTGATGTGCCAACGTGTGCCTTGGGATTTATGGGTATATTGTAGGCTACATCATTAGAATAAATTCCTTCCACGTTTATCTCATTGTAAACAAGAATATGTGGTCAATTCTTGCCCAAGATTATAGGTACATAGTTATATAATCTTGGAGTAGAACGAGTTATAAATATCTCTCCAAAGCACTTAATGCAACAATGGTAGGATATGGATGATTTTGTAACATCATTTCTGGTTAATAAAATCCACAGATTTTGCAACATCTTATTTTTATTTTTTCTAACCTAACTCGAGGGAATAACAAGGGACCACTCTTACCCAAGGACGATAATGGTTTTTTTTTTTTTTAGGGTAGATCGTTATTGTTTTACTTAGTTTGTTTAAATCTGTTTTGTGTATTTTATTTTGCTTTGTTTATGAAGCTTCACTTTTATTTTTTTGTTGTCATTTATTTGTTTTCAGTTATTTATTTCTCTTTGATAGATTAGATTTGATTTTAGTAATTTATTTCAGTTGTTAGATTAGATTCAATTTTAGTTATTGAATTTCATTTCAAGAATTTTTAATTCTAGAGCAAAGAATTGTAAGATCATTGTTTCCTTTAGCCCCTTTTGTAGATAGCCTTGGACATTGCCTGGTTTTGAAATTATTTGTGATTAAATGGTGAGGACTACAATGAACCTCATAAGGGTGAGCTAAAAATATCACCGCAAAGGTAGAGACTTAGGTGGAAGATGTAGTCGCCCTGCTAGCGAAAATCTACAAGCATTACAAGCCGAGGTGACTAGATGTGTGAAAGGTGCCAAATATTTTACATAGATCATCATGAAAATTGATCAAAAGAATCTCATATTTCATAAGGCCCTAGATTTTGGAAGATGTATGAAGAATTACTAAAACAATAGGTTCCAAATTTGTTTAAGGAGACCGGAAAAATGTTACCAAAGGGTAGGAAACTCGAGTTAGTGTGAGGTGATGTTGGTCTCAAAATTATTCTATATAATTTAACTAGTTAAGTTCCAAATTGGAACTTATTATTTAATATTTTCACTCTTTGGGAACATGCTCTAGAATATTGGTAGAGCTACACACAAGAAATTTGAGAAAAAGTGAAAGGTTCCATGTAGAACAATATGGTGAGGAACTACACATAAAAACTAGGAGAAAATAAAAAGGCTATATTTAGGCATTAAAAGTAGAAGAAATAAACCATAAGTGCATGGGAAATAAATTCTTTTTTTAAATAATAGGAAATATAAAAATAGGAACAAGTTGACAAAGACACAAGAAAATACCTATGTTATACATACAGTAAAAACATTGTGTCAAAAAATACTTATGTTATACATATAGTACAAACATTGTGTTAAAAGATAGATTCTTGGGTTGACATTTTAAATGAAGCATGATCATGATCAAATGGTTTCCTAATGGTTGGATAAACTATCCATTGGGTTGTGTACAATATAGATGTAGCAGATTAATTGATAAATGATTTAGATGATCATTTTTGGCATCGCTGCTAGGAACCGATGTCAAGAACTAGTATTATGGACTTTGATGTAAATTTTTTATTTGTAAGTTCATCATTTGAATCCAGTAATATAGAAATATTTATACTCTATCAATATTACAACTTCAATAATATTTTGTAATAGAGAAATAAACATTTAGCTATGGGATAAATTACAATTTCATGTAATGAAGAATGGATTACCTAGGATGTTTTCTACCAAGAAGGAAGTATACCTGCTGACCACTAATTCAAAAAAATCAACTATCAATTACCACATTAGAATATTTTTTTGAAGAACACATTTCATGGTATTTTCATTTTGAGATAAGAAATACCTATAGGTGTTAAAAAAACTATAAAATCATGGCATAATAAGTATCCTAGAATAATTCATATATGTGCTTAAGACCTAGTTGAGATAGCTTGCTTCTTGGTGTACTTCATGGTGTTGATAACTGGTACAAAGATTAATTTTCTTGTTAATGATGTTGAGAGGATTTATATGACATGTTTGGAGCTTTTAGATCCTTTTTGAAACTTCTATGTGCTTGATAATTTCATATTCCATTTGTTAGAGCTAGAAGACTTTGTTTAGGCTTATTTGAGTTGCCGTGTGTAAGTTGGTGTGTCTAGTTCTGCTGACCTATATGGTCTCTTGTAGTATTTTATATGAGTGTGTAGATGTGTTTTCATGTTATAATGATAGAATTTAATGGTCTTGTTTGAATTTTGGTTGTTGTTATGATGAGTCATGGATATAAAGACTCATTTGGAAGTGTTGTGATGAATGGGGATGTGAGTAAGCTAGAGGAAGAGAAATAAGATTATAAGGGATCAAGGGAAGACTTGAGAATAGGAATGAAGAGTTTAGAATAGTGTAGAATAAGGTTCTCAAGGTCACTTGACCTAATCAACATAGTATGATGCAAGTTTGAGTGAAGTAGGAGAAGAGGTTATTTGAGAGGATTTTGAGTGCATAGAGATGAAATTGTGATCATAATTAGTTTTTAGAGAAATAAATAATAGGTTATCTTCATATTCAAGTGGCCAAATTGGTTCTTGGTCACCCTAGAAGGTTGTATCCTCCTCACATGGTTGGTGCTCCTTATGGGATTGGTGTCTCACTAAAGAAATCTTGTGTGATATGTAATATCCATACAAGTCCTTTTTTTAGTAATATAAGAAAAGTTTTAGGGGGTTTTCTTCCCCTTGAGGGTTTCCCACATCATATATGGTGTTCTTGTGTTATCTCTTGTCTCTTGCACTTGTGAATGGTTGTAACACACTTAATAAGCTCACAATTGATTATGTATGTTGAATGGTTGATTTGAATGATGAATGTATGTCATGGTAAATGAAGTTAAAGTTTTTGTATGAATGATTCACCCCCTCCTCTTACACCGTGCTTGTAAAATTATTCATCCTACAAGAAATCATAGAAGGTTGGGAACAAAGTGTATGTAAGAGAAGTGAGAGCCCCAAGACATGAGGGAACTTCCCAAGTCAGGAAAGTTTTTCCACAAGCATCCCCATAGCCCTCACTTGCACCCTCTCGTCAAAAATTATCAGTGAGAAGATTTGATTTAAGTACCCTTGAGTACAAAGAGTTTTGTTTCTCCTATAAAGAGAAATTCAAAGTCTCCAAAGTTTTCTACACATTTATTTAGTAGGTCCATCATGCCTCCAATGCAATCTCACAAAGAAAGTGCTCATAGATCCTCCCCAATGCAATATCAAGCGGTAGTGTCAATGCCTCATGTAGGTAGCCTAGTGGCACGTGCTTCATCTCCTTCTCCAGGCCATGTATTCTCATGGGTACAAGATATCATCAATGACCACCAATGTACCATGGCCAAGGTGAAAATCTAGTGGTTGAGATCTTCTCAGAACTTTGGAAACATACTTTACATTCGTAAAAATCAAGATGAATTCTCAACTCATGATAGACACCTCGAGGTCTCAATTCATTGAGTTTACCCAACCCATAGCACAAAAGGATGAAGTAGAAATGAGAATCGCTCATTATGAAATGACACAATATTCTCTTGGAGATCTTAGAATTGAAGGAAACATACATAACTTTGATAAGATTGTTGCCAAGATCATTGCCTAAATGAGGGAAAGTGGGGAAACTAAGGATAAATTACAAAATCAAGTGCATACCTTAACCTAATATGTCTAGACCTTCTTGGATGCAGATGTTCCTCCCCTCACTCCTTCTAAGTTAATTTTCCCCTAATAAAACTTGACTCACATAAAGTCCAATAATTCAAAAGAATGGGAAAATGGGAAAAATGATAGATTCGTAAATTGACTCTATCATTTACAAACATTGTGAACAACTCCTTGAAATGATCGAGATATTCAAAATCGTAACCTTGTCCATTCAAAAGGTAGATGATGTTCTTTTCACAATAAAAATGAGGTTGATCACTAGAATGAGCTATTATCTATCCTTTGTGAATGAACATGGTTGATTCAAGGTATTTTCTTGAGAAAAAAGTGTTCTTAAGACAAGAAGATGATTTTTTTCCCACATGGGTGGGAACAATCGATTGGAAAATGAGATCTCTAAGTGACAAAATTGAATATTTCCCATCTTATAAAACCCAAGGCCGTGAAATCAAAGAGAAAATAAATGAACATTTGATCAAAGATGAAATGTCCCACATTGCATTCAAAGTCAATGTCACTTTATGAGCACCATGAGCACTTTAGAACCATCATAAAAGGTGAAATGTCCAATCAACGATCATATCAAAATGAACTCATGAACACATTTGCTCAAATCAGATTAGTTATTTTGGAAGTAACAAAGAAGATTCCTAAATGGATCAAACAATGTAATATGATTCAAGGTGCAATCTGATCACTAGTTGGGCATTATCACTAGCACTATAGTCCCCCACAAAAAGAAGCATAAGAGGAAGTGTTTAGGTATAATGTAGTGATGGAGATGAGTGAACTCCAATTCAAAGTATCAAGGGATATTTTTCACATGCTCCATCTATTGATTCGTTTCTTCTCTCTATCGCTTTCCTTATCTTTCTCCCTCTCATTTTTGCATGAAACAAGATGTTTTTCCCAAAAATAGTCTAATTGTTTTCTAATTCTTCGTTGGGAAAAACACTTTTTATAAAAGTCACCTCTTTTCCATTTTTTAAAAGTATTTTTTTAAAAGAAGAAAAAATGTCTTATTCTAGAAAAGAAGGTGAATAATCATGTAGGAATTTGAAGATTTGTGTGATTATAAGCTATATATTGTGGTTCTCTTTTCATTTGTAATGATTAGTTTTCTACTTTAGCAAACTATTTTTGTTGTTCCTTTCTATTGTTTCCTCCATTCTCTCAACTTCATACTCAATCGAATGTATTGCAATCTATGGCAGGAATGAAAAGCTTTGTATTTTCTTTCATGGAATGAAATTACCAATTAAACTTTGTGTTAATTGAGATTATTGTTTCATGGAGCTTGCATAGTTGTGTGTATATTTGTCTATGTTTTCTAATTGAACTAGACACTCTCGGGTTATCGGTTGAACTAGACATATTCTAATTGAACTACCATTAACATAACTCCCTTCCTCTTTTCCCACTATTTCCCTCACAATTTTCTCCTCTCCACCTCATACATTTCTCCCTCTCTCACTTGCAATTGCAATTACAAAAAGGTGTTTTTGCACTTTCACTAGTCTATGACCACCCCCAAGAGTTAGAAATAGTGTACATAATCCAAATTTTAATAAATGAGAGCATTGATTTAAGCTCATATTTTGTCCTTGACAAAATATTCCACCAAGAGGCCACAACCTTCATTTTCATCAAAAGAAACAACATCAAGCTTCATTACATGCAAGAGTTTTCTTTAAATTTTGCGTACACACAATTAGAAGCACATATGCATTTTAACTACATAGGGCAACTTTTGTACTGCTCATGTAGATCTTTTTGTAGATCCCAATTTTCGGGTGAGGAATTTTCTTGCACTAATTTACCAATTTTTTTATTGAATCTAAAATGTGCGGGAATTTTGGTGGATGACACCTTTTACACTCTCCTACACACCATTGGACCACAACTCATGCAATTTAATTTGTCATTTTAATTTCCTTCTCACTATATTTAAATTATTAAAAACTCAACAAAAATAATTAATGAAAGAAATGCTAAGTGATAATAGGCATATCCAATACCTCAGGGCATGAAGCCTCCAGCCTCGGAAGGTCTCCCGATTACTCTATACACGTTCCATTTCAAGAATCTTTTCTAAACAATAAAACCGAGGAATTGACATTTGGACATAAATCACATGAAAATGCAATTATACCCTAAATTCTTATATTCATTTCTAGAAATCGTTTTTGTAATGACAACCGGAAAGCTCCGAGGTGGTGGCAAGCGCATCTTCGAGAATCACCCCTCGACACGACTCGATTTGCACAACAAATGAAACCTAATCACCTCCGCCGAGTAAATACATCAATTGTCACGGATGCAATTAGCGATACCGACCCCGCCATGCGGTGGGAGTCTCGGGAATATCCGTGAACACCGTATTGCTTCCACCAACCTTAAGGAGGCCTCACGGCTAATCTCCCCGATCCTGAAGGACATGGGCCAAGTGAAAGAGAAACTCTTCCAAACAGAAGGCATTGCCCTACACAATGCAAGCGCTACAAATAGGAGCAAAAACAAAATAATCAAGTATTTATAATTATCGTATACAATCTTTATCATATACTTAAAATAATCATTTGGAAAAGAATTTAGAAATCATGTTGCCATGCAAAACGAAGTCATCAAAATTTATAAAGAAAATAATCCTTTATAATAATATTAATTCTCGCCATAATCATATTGATAATATAATATGATATCGTTCTTTAAAACATCTTTTATAATAATATTTATAACCATTAAACTCACATTGATCGTGTGGATTAATATTTTATTGGTAAGAATACAATAATCACATTTCTAGTGTGGATTGATATTTTATCAATAGTATGAATTTATTTTATTTTTTTATTTTTGCACCTCTATTAATTATACGTAGGGGATAAACATTATGATTCATTCGTTAAACAAAAGATTTAAATTTCATATCATGCTTATGCCATGAGTTCATGTTAATTGTCTATATAACATAAAACCCTTTTTACGTAATTTCTATTTAAATAATCTCATTTATGACGAGGATTCATCAGACGACAAATTTGTTTTTGTTCTCATAAAAAGCTTTTGTATTAATTTATTTTCGTAGCCTTTGTATTAATTTAGTTAGGTCCGAGTGGAATTGGCAAATTTTATCCTCTGTGTCTAATATATTGGTGGCGCATCAATACACAACATTATTGATATTAAAAAAATTATATTTTATCCCGTGAAATGATTAATTTTTCATTTTTAATAGTTTATCAAAATAAAAATACGTTAATATTTTGATTTTGGTATTTAAGTAATTATACTAAATTAAATTAAGACAATAATCCTACTTATAAAATAGATAATTGAATTATCAATAAATTTTGATACAAATATTTAATAGTGATATTTAAGTATACATTATAATTACTTTGATAGGTTTTGTTACTAACGTTACAATTTTTTAAATTAATATTTATTTGACATATGTATGTCTGTTTTATAGATACGATTAATATAAATAATAAAAGATATATAAATATGGTTAACAAGTGCAAAATTTAATTATTGAAAAATATTAATATATTTAATTTATTAAAACTGTTAGATCTGGTAAATAAAGACACTTCTAATTATTGTATTTTGAAAATGAAACTTGTTATTAAGTACCTAGGCATGCCCCAACGAATGAGTGGAATGCGAGACACCAAACAGCAAACACTTTCTGTGGACAAGTGTTTTTAGAATCCATTGACAATCTCATAGGTTTTTATGATAATAAACATGTTTTTTTGCAAGGTTGATTACCCTACACACCCTACTACCTTTTATACTTATTTACACAATTTGAAATCAAAATATTTGCTTTTTCAAATTAGGCAAGCAAACAAATCTCAGATGAGGCAAGCAAAAATAACACAATGCAGACCTCAAGAAATATGGAGGCCTAAAAAGTGTGCTCCTTTCTATTCATAAAAGGGTTCATTGTTTTTGGTATTTCTCCTTTTAGAGTATTATTCAAATTCCATATAGAAAGTGAAGGATAACACGTATGATGTAATAGGAAAGGCCAAAGGGTGCTTTGAGTTTTTCATGGAAGAATCCAACACTGAGCAAGAAAAAAAAACCTTGTAATATGGCTAAGAACCACTTCTTATCATATGGCCCCTTGGTAACAACTTGAGGTTTATTGGCCCAAAATTAGAATGCACAAAAATTCATCCGAAAGGAAAAATTAAAATTTACTAAATACTAGACTTCCTTTAGGTGAATTTTGGATCTACCAACCTCCTTTAGCTTGGCTCTCCTTGTAGCTTTTATACATGGTTAAATCCTACTTAGCCCCTTCTTAACTTTATTTTTTTGTTCAACACAATATTCCAATCACAATCCTCTAGATCTTAAAGGGAAGGTTTTATCTCCACTTTATCCGTTCTCCTACTTTTATATTTTTAAACTGGGTTCCTTCCTAGGAGGCAAGAACCCTCAATTTCCTCATATTGATCCTAGTAGGGACCATGATAAATCCATGAGCAACTTCCTTCTTGATGTCTTATGCTCTTAACTCTTCCACCCTTCTGAAAATACATCCTTCTCGCCACTCTCCAAAGGTGGAAAACAAGAATAAAATTATAACTCATGTAGATGTACTTAGGAGAATCATTATTTTCTTCTTCACCCTACTAGACCAAAGCTTCATTTTTATCTTGATCTATCTTTTCTTGCCCCTTAACACAAATCTCTCCATAGTCAAGCAAGGAAGATTTTAGTGGTGAATATTTGTTAATTCACAAATATTATAGTTTTTAAAATTTGAAATTTCTAAATTTTTAGGGTAGGAATTAGGACCAAGTCGCTAAAAATTTCTGAGTATAAGATAATTTTAGGGGTCAATTCGCTATTAGTGTGAAATTCAAATTCGTGATATTTGTCTTTATGTTGTCAAATAATAACATTTTTTATGCTACCAACCAACAATATAATATATGTTGTCGACCAGTAGCATAAAACATGCTACCGACCGACAACATATTTTATACTGTCAGTCGGTAACATACAAAAATACTATCGGCTAATAACATTTTCCAGTGACATTGTTAGACAAAAAAAAAAAGTGATGTATCTTTATTTTTCTTACGCCATATTTTGGGAAGAAAATTTTCTCATTGAGATGATCATTTTAATTGCTAATATAAAAAAAAAAACAAAAATTCTATACAAAATTAGCGAAATTTGTATTATTTTTTCACAAAAATCACTTTTAAAAAATAAAATCTTTGCACCATATTTTGTGAGGACATATTTCTTATCGAGACGATCATTTTAAATGTTATTATCAAAAACTATTTTTTCAAAAATTACATATGCTTTTAGCCAACATCATATACTATCAGCCGACAACATATACTGTTAGTCAAAAATTGCTACCAACCGACACCATTATTAAATGATTCGCCATTCATGCGAAAGTGGTTTTTTCAAAATTCTCCAAATACTTTCTATGGTTTTTTTAGGGACCCTTAAAATTTTCCATGTACTCAAGGTTAATTTACAAAAAAAAATTATCCAACGTCGTCTTTAAATGAGAATCACAAGGATCATCTTCAATCATACCCATGGGAGAGACTTCTCGCAGAGGGGAATTAAGCCTTAGGCAAACTAGGTAGTTGCCTAGGGCGCCAATAGTTAGGGGGCGCCTGAATCTAAAAATTTCCTTTTGTCGAGTTAATTTTAGAACTTAAATTTAAAATAATTTATATGAAGATTTAATATTGATCAACCCATATATAGATATTATTGTATAGTAACATAAATTTCACGCATACACATAAAAAAATTTAAAATATTTTTGCAAGTAAAAGAAAATATCACATATTTATAAGCATATATGATTTTTTTGTTATTGTTACCCATTCTTTGATGTAGCTCCAGATTATGTAGGTGTGTAGTTTGTTCTAGAAAAAGGTTAATGTATTTTTATAATGTCACTGGTGTATCTAGTAGAGGTGAGTATAATTGAAGGAAAAAAGTATTTTATTTTCTATTCTTAATTTTTTGGGGAAAATTCTATTATTTTGTTATGGAGGAATTCGTAGGCTCTGGTCCAAATACGACTCTTCACAAAACCATGGGAGCTACATAAACGTTTTTGTTTCTTTGCAAAGAAATGGTGCTTTATTTCAGGATAGAGTTATTGTCACCTACTTGATATGGCTAAATCAGACTTGTAAGAAGCCTTGTATAAAATATTGAATTTTTGCATTCGAGCATCTGCTACGATTAATGTTTTCCATCCACAAAATATTTTTCATCCTTATGTGATAATTTATTAATATATTTTTATTATTATTTTATTATGACCATGATGTAAATTTAAAAATAAAAGAATATAGACATATTTTATTTATTTACTTTATGGAAAAAATATATTAACTAAATTTGTGAGGAGGGCGTCCACTCAAACTATTGCCTAGGGCGCTCCCAACCTTTAATTCGGCCCCGACTTCTTGAATCTCATACCTTTAATTACTAGTCTCTTTCTCCTTTTCAAATGGAACAAGGTTATCCAACTATAATAATTTTCTCTCAATAGGAGATGAAATTTACTTTTGATCTTCACTTGATTCATCTTCTTCCTTTTGGGTTTGATTTAAGGCTTCCTTCTTTTTCCAAACATGACTTTCTTTTCTATTTGTATCATGACCTGATTACTTAACATTCACACAAAGCAATGGTTTCCCTTCATATTCTATTTGATGAGACAATCTTGAGCTTTGGAAAATAGCTTCGTATTAGTTAGAAGCTTCTTATTGAGAGGTGATTGAGAGATACACTTACACATAATCTAGTATAGATCAATCTCTTATTGTTCATGGTTATTAGATCAAAATATAGAACATACATGACAAATAGCTTTATATTTGTCAATCAATAATTAAAATTCACAAAATTCTAGGGTATCCAAGCTATAAGTTAAATTGAAACTACCATTTCATCAAAAGTTCCAATTTTGGATTAAATCCTAATTTCCAATTATTTAAATTCAAAATAGATTTCCTCAAGAACCATGGTATCTTATGCAGTCTTGTCGATAAATCATTTTTTCTAATAAAATTAAGAAAAATCTACGAGGCATAACAAATATGATTACTTGACCCTTACGCTTGCATTTTTGGTCACCCACTCTCTAGAAATTTCTATATTTGGTGATAACCAAAGAAATTTTCAATAAAGGAATTATCTAACATGGAATAAGATTAATTAAAAATCTTATCAAAAAATTGTAAATAGATAATCACATCCTCTCTAACCACACTTTTCACTTCAAGAACAAGAACATGAAACACTAATATCCACTTCACAATCAGTACACCAAATCCCTAAGCGCATCTCTTGTGTTGAACTTGCCAATAGTTTCTCCAATTTTGCTTTGCCATATCTCGTAATCTATACTTCCAAAAATGGGGTGACTCCGGTGTTTATACTCCCAACTACCTCAACACACAAATCTGCTTCAAGTGCTTCACGCGGATCGAGTGTATGTCTTATGTAACAATGCCCTTCTAAACGGGGTAATCAACACTCCAAGGAACCATTGTGCATGTTTTCTTGTGTGAATATCATAAGAAATATTAGATAGAAGGGTTTTGAAGCGGGCATCATACTCCCGCACACTCTCAGTAGTGCCTTATTTAATATCCTTGAGCGCACTTATACTCTTCTACTCAAACTCGGGGATATAGAACTATTTTAAGAAAGCATCCTTCAATGTTGCATAATCCACGCAAGTTTGATCAAGGTCAAACTTCTTGTACCAACTATGTGCACGTCCTTGCAATGTAGTTACAAATTGGCTTGCCTTGCACTCAGAAGTTGTGATTCCTTTTGTGCACCACAATATTTCACACATGTGCACATGTTCAACAACATCTTCTATGCCCCTATATTCTGGAAGACAAAGAGACATTTCCATGTAAATATTCTAGGGTTGGTATGGACCTTTCCCACCTGATCCAAAACCTCCTATGTTTCCTCTACCTCCGAACCACTAGATCCATCAGAGCTAGAACCACCTATACCTCCTGATCCTCCACCTGAAGCGAGACCATGTGATGTACTTCCCGTGCCCCAAAAATAGTACCGAGTTGAACCCCTTTGGTCTGTGAAGTGGTACCACTCCTAGAAGTGAATCCAACATTCTGTGCACTTACATTCGTGGTGGACGATGCACTGAAAACGTGCCTCCAAACAACAACAAAGATGTTTGTCCGCCATCGTTGTACTTTCTATTTGACTTACTCTTTGCTCCCCTATCGCCTAAATAAACTTGTTGACTACTTGTCATACTAGATACTAGAAAACCCAAAGGTCATAAGGGATAGGTTTCCGGGTAGTTCGAATGCACGCCCGCGGCCCGGGTCCTCTCTACTAGAACACTTCCTTGTGAGGCCAAGCGGGGTTCCTGTCAAGATTTCCTAGATGGGGATTTCTTGATGCTCGGCTCCACGTCTTCTACGCGAGCTCCAAATCCTTCACGAGCCATCTCTCTCCTCAACACCATCTGCTCTGCAATGTCATGATGATTCTCTATCTCCCTCTCGCGTGCCTCATTATACTTAAGTCACATTTCTTCCCTTTGCCTTGCTGCTGCTAATTCCACCATATTTCACCAATCCTATTCATGCCCTTGCGCGTGGTGAGGTTTAGCTAGCCATTGGTTTGTCTTCCAAGTTCAGGGTTACCATCAAAATCTTGATTGCTAGTGGAATGCCTTATAAATAGGTTCCCCTAGGATACCATAGAAACTGAAACTCGGCTACCTCTTGGACAATAATATGTAGAAATTGAGTACTCCATAATATAGCTATTCAAAATGCCACGAAACCAAGTATCCACATCGTGTGCATTCCAAACTAAATCAACATCATAGAGGGCTTGAAATTATTCCTACGTCCAGACAAGTGTGTGGCATCTCCAAGTCTGTTTAGACGCATTCTACCCTAAAGATAGTGAAAAACTCTCATACAAACAGTCACACAATTTATGTTCCACCCACATGCATGCGTTAAACTCAAATCCGGTGTTGAATCTCAGGACATAATCTTCTTCCAGATCATGTATCCACTCCTCAACACTTGCTAAAGTCAACTAGTACATCTTCATCGTGAAACATCCTGGAAACAACTGAAAAAGAGGTCCCAAAAATGGAACCAATGATACAACCTAGAATTTACCAAGAGTTACCAGCGTGGTGGCCCATCACTCGGCCCTAGACTGAGTGCTCACCCAAAGCGCGCAAAGGTACCAGGCCCCTCCTTATAGTTATTTGTGCAGGATGTAAATATGATGATGGGTTAATGCATTCATATCCAGAAATAACATAACATTCTACAGAGCAGATTCCAGATCTAGATCTAAAGAGTAATGAATCTAAACAAGAGTCATAATGAAATCAACCATGCAAGAACTTAGTCACAACCATGTTTAACACTTTGATTCAGAAATAACACTCCATTATATTAAACACAATAACCTTACAGAAGCTCCTTACAATAATTGGCATCAATACTTATGCACACATCAGAACTAGCATAACTCCATAGTAGCTCTATAGTCTATCTCTACACAAATACATCTATCTATGTATACATATCTCTTGTATATATATCAAGTATCTATTTCACATCTTACTTCATACATATTTATAAGGGTGGGGACTTTCCCTTCACCGCTTACCTAATTCCCAAAATAGGTCGCATGCTGGAAATAGCCATGCACCTTTACAATAGTAGTCACACATGCAAGTGCGCTAATAATAGGCCTCTTCTAGTTAACTAACAGTGGAAATTCTATTATTAACTTGTACCCATGCAAAGTGCTTGATAGCCGCTTTTCCAAAAATATCCTATGCATGTCGCGCAAGTCTTTATCCAGTTTGTGTGCTCCGCACGCCATCTTCCAACAAAAATAACATGTGACCAAGAAAATGGCTAAGTCCCAAATCAGCCCATCTTTTGCGCACATTTTCTTCCCATTCCTTTTTGTGCCTTTAATTATGCCTTGCTCCCTTTACGAACCTTCTGGATGTTCTTTCCTTAGCAAAGTATTTTTTTCTCAACATTACCCCACACTAAACCGCATTGTCACCCCGACAATGGTTTCTTCTTGATTATGAAAATACTAAAGAATAATGAATGGATGAATGTAAATAATTACTATACAAAGAATAATTATTCAATTTGTAGCATCCTCCTTTGCTTCAACTAGTAGAATCGATTCGGATATTCTTCTTTTATTTTTGCCTCCAAGGTTTGCCACTCATTCACCGCAGCATATGCTTTTTTTGGGATATCTATTGCAATAAACTCCAACTCATCTTGGGTAATTTCCTCCTTTTCATTCTGTAATAATAACATGATGTTAGACATTGCAGACATTCTTCCTTCCATAAGATCCATCTTTTGCGCTATAATTTTCCCCAGTTCATCCAACTTTGTCCTTATGGGGTTCTGTGCCACTGCAAGGGCCTTGCACTTTTTCTTTAGAAGAATGCGAATCTCTCTTCGCATCCAAATGTATCATCCTTCATCACTTTCAAGAATTCATTTTCCTCTACCATGGTCCTTATCCTTATGACCACCTCTGGAGCTGCACAAATATTCAATGCTTGGTCTACTTTCCTCAGCTCCTCCTGCAAGGTTTGGAGCAATGCCTCATAAGATGAAATCTTCCTCATCACCAAATCCATTTCTCGCTCTACTTCTTGCTCAGGGTATTTTGGTGCTGACATGTGCATAGGTCCATCCTCAAGCACCAAATCCACCAAGGTACGCACATAATGCATAGCCGAAGGGAAATTTTTAGGTACCTTGGACTCCAAGTGTGGTCTTGCTCTCAGGACCTAGTCTCCAAGCTCCTCTGCCATTCTAACAAATACCTCATTTTTATTTTGTTCCAAATCCTTCTCTCCTTTTAGGCATGCTATTTCTACATCTTTGGCTTTGATTTCTTCCCTTAGCACCCTAATTGTTGCAGCTTTATCCACATTCCTCCGTGCTACCTCTGTAGATACCTTCACCAAGGCATTACTTGCTTGTTCATCTAACATAACACTAGGATTTTGTTATGTGCCTGGCCTAAGGTTCCTTCTTCAACCTTTTAGACACACATGACTCTTCACATACGTCGAAGTCTGGGTCGTCCATGTGAGTATGCATAGACCAAGATAGTTACTTCCTTATGTGCATAGTGGCCATATCTTCATCCATCAGCTCTCATCCATATAACTCCTTAGGGGTCACCATGCTTTGAAAATGAGTGTGGAAAATTTTACTTGTGTCCTCAGCATAGCCCAAAGACAGAACAATATACTCCCCACTTGTTCTTTTAGTTCTTGGCCCCTTAGGAACTAGAGCGTCAAGATTTGGAGCTGGATCTTCTATGTCTTGAGCATTATCTGGTCCTACTTCTCCTTCCTTTACCCCTTCTTCTCCATTCTTCACATCTTCATCTTTCATCTCTTCATCTCGTGGCTCTTCCACATCCTCTGGTGGTGTAGGAGATTTGGGTGCACTTTTGCAAACTCCTCGCCTCCTTGCCCAGCCAGCTTCCTTCTTTTTCTCCCAGTTGTCTCCTTCTAAGGGGAGATTCATGGTGATCTTCATATTGATTGTGGAGTAGCACCTTGGGTTCTTGTTCTCCTGAATACCCTTTTGAAGCGGCGCTCTCCTTGTCGCATCCAAGTCTTCATCACCTTCTTCTTGTACTTGGGGTGGAGTGGTCGCGCGCTCAATTTATACCTTATCTATGTTCTAGGCCACCACTATCTTCTCATTCTTCTTCCTCTTCCTCCTCCACCACTATGGTCTCTGCAAGTTTTGGGGCTGGAACGTTCTCCATTATATGCTTACCCTTTGGTGGCCCTAGGAGTGAAAATTCATTCTCTATGTACTTATTACCCTCCAACTTAGGCTTAAGCTGAAGGTACACAAACACGGCTCCATTATCTCCAATTTCCAAACTTACAGGCTTCATGCTTATCATATCTAAAATTAGCCTCTCAACATAGGCAGTCTGACTTGGATATACATAAGTCTTCCTCAGGGTGTGGTAGTCATAGTCTACCTTGTCTACAATGAAGTTCAAGCGACGCGCATCAAGTAAAAACTCTGGTGATATCATGAAGTATGAATCGTGAAGGCATATGACAGCTTGCACTTGGGGATCCAAGTCCCATATTTCATTGCAAAATGCACAATGCTAAAGTGTTGGTACACCGCGAACTACACTACCTTGCCCACCACCAAAGGTAACTCCTTGGGAATGCACCACTCTTCTTCAAATGCCGTGCGTATCCTGTCATACCACATCTCTACCCTTTGCTTGAATGGCCCACTCATTGACCCATCACACAAGTACTTGTCAAATATTTCTGCAAGTGACTTATTCTCCTTGGGGTACTCCCAAATCTTTTCCTTTGGCCCATCGGGCACTCTGATCTCCATGAATACCAAAGCTAGTAGGATAGTGAAAAAGCTAATCTTCTCACAGGTGCACACTTCCTCAACGATGGTCTCTGTAATGTAGCTTACAATGTTGTAGATTACCCCCGTGACATCTTCTTTGCGACATGGAGCCACATTGTGTTCACCTGTGACCACCTCTCTTGATTGTTCAATTTTTTTCACCAGTACGCAACTTCTTGTACCACTTGGTACTTCTTCAGCTTATCTATATCTATTTCACACAGTCCTTCGGTATATCCTAATTCCTTCCTTGTCTCCAGGATTTTTGTTTTATCTGTTAAGTCACTATCTAGATCTGCTCTTGTGGCCTTTAATCCTGACAATGTCAAAATCAATGTTGCAGTAATCCTTACCCTTCATCGGTGAAATAGAAGAAATCTTCATGTACCCTGCTCATCAACCATTGGTACA
The DNA here is from genome assembly GCA_018340775.1 of Taxus wallichiana var. yunnanensis. NCBI lineage: Eukaryota > Viridiplantae > Streptophyta > Pinopsida > Cupressales > Taxaceae > Taxus > Taxus wallichiana. The sequence continues at coordinate 652,070,835 of CM031236.1, forward strand.
AAGGTTCATACTTTCCAAAGTACGGGAGCTCATACAACTGGTAAACTCCAATCTGCTTCAACAACTTCTCTCCATCATCATATATTGGCATGTCCTCTACTTTGCGCTTATTTGTCTTTGTACACAATAACGCATCTAACTCCTTGTTATCGATGTGCGGTGGTTATAGTCACATATTTTGCACTTACGGATGTGAGACTCCCATTCTTGTCCCACTATTATGTCTTCTAGGTATTGCATTTCTGAGAAATTTCTCTCGGGAGCAATTTCAACCTCTACTTTTACTTTCTTCTTTCCCTTAGCTCCTGCGGCTGGTGCTTTCTTTGGTTCCATCCATAACTCACAAGTTTCTATCCTTAAACACACACCTTCAATCTCTTGCAATGTGCAAACCAAAACCCTAGCTCAAATCTACGTGCTCTAGTTGAAATCACGTGCCCTAACTCTTTTGCAACGCTCTGTTTTGCTCAAACCCTTTGCCAATGGGGACACAAGCTTCTCCTACACACAAATCTTCTCTCCACATCTCATTCACTCTTTGCAACTCAATATTCTTCACTCAGCTCGGTCGCACTTAACTCTTTCAAATTCTTGCAATTACAATGGTAAAAATGAACTCGCATCCCATCCTTATATAGATTTTTAAAAATTTAGTGCATTTATTGCTCCTTCACCTACCAACAATTCTCTTATTACTTGACCATTTTCACTCTTCCTGCATGGTACATCTTCATTACCAAGCTATATCCTTCTAGCATGCCTTCCCACCTTCTATCCACATAATTTTCTTCGGCGTGCTCCCATGCGCCCAAGTAGCTCACCCTATGCCTTTCTTTGGTAGTTTCCATGGCCTCTACTTACCTCACGTTATACTTGTTCCTTCATTTATCTCCATCTATGGTCCTCATTTTAGAAGCAATATTTTTTCTAACAAATCTCCAACTTGAATAACACCTGTAGCAGTTTGTTCCTTTATGTGTACCCATTTTCCAACAGTCTTGTACCTAGTTATCAATAACCACCCCACACAAATGGTATGTGCAGTCCTCTGTGCATAAAAATTCTTCAAATAGTAATTAGCTTCCAGTGCGCAAATGTGCTTATTACACAAAAACACCAACTAAATTGACAAAGCATAGCAATGAAGAAGGAAATACATTAAGGGAATATATAATTGAAAACCTAATCTAAATGACAACATTATTACAAACAAGAAAAAGAATTATTTATAGTAGGGCTTCAACCTATTCCCATTGAAGTAATCGGGTGATCGTGCATTCCATCAAGCGCCTCTAGCTGGCAAGTGCATGTTTCAAGTATTTGAGTGATAACATACAGTCTCAACCAATGTACTTTAAGTTTTCCTGGATGGTACATAAACTTAGAATCATAAAGAATCACCATCTGTCTAATTTCAAGCTTTTATCTCTAATGTGCCTATCATGACACGCTTTTGCACGGCCTTTTCTTGCTTATGACTCCATCGTGTTATTGCTCTTCGCTCATCCAACTTGATCAACTTTTCAATCCATTCCTCTAATGTTTGCTCATTAGCTGAACCTCTAGTGTGTGTAATACACAAAGACGGTAACATGAATTCCATAGGAAGAAGTGCTTCCGCACCAAACACTAATCTGAACCTTTTATATGTTGTTCTATATGCCCAAAGCACATCGGAAACTTTGCCATCCCAATATTTCCTTCCAACATCAAATTTTTTTCAATGTCTGGCTCAAAATTTTGTTGAAGGCCTCAGCAATTCCATTTTCCTAAGGATGATAGGGTGTAGTCTTATGGTGCACAATCATAAATTCATCCAATAATATCCTGATTGTCTCATTCAAAAATGTGTGCCCCTATCACTTGTCAAACTTAGCGGGCATACATACCTTGTAAGAATATTTTCCCATAAAAACTTGGTTGTTGTTGTTGTACAATCCCTAGTAGGTGATGCTTCTTCCCACCTTATGAGATAATCTATGCAAGTAATGATGTAGTGTGATCCGAGTCTTACGCGTGGTGGCGAAATAGGACCCACAAAGTCTAAAGGCCCTTTTTCAAACGATTTTGTATTAGAAATAGGTCTTAAAGGCATTTCATCTCTTTGCCCTGGTTCTCTTCGACGGCGAGTGATCACACGCCTTGTAATACACCTTCGATCTTTATACAGGGTCACCCACCGCAATCCAGCGAGTATAATCTTGCGCACGGTGGCATCACCTGCATAGTGCCCACCTGCAATACCACCACGAGCCTCTTCCATGATATCTTTGCACTCATGCTCTAATACACATCGACACAATACTTCAACTCTACCTAACTTGTACAGGTCACCACTGATCAACATAAAAGGTGCCACTTGAATGGCAAGTTGTTTCCTTTCTAAGGATTTTAGCCCCTCTGGCGCCATACCTATACATAGAAAGACAAAAATATCCTCCTAATATGGAGCACAATGTAATCTATATAATTGCGCATCAGGCATTGTGTCTTCAATTGTTTGCATGTCTTCCCCTAACTATTTCCTTGATAAATGGTCATCCTAGAGTTACTTTTCACGGGTTTTACCACAACTATAAAATCAAAATCTTGGAACAAGAGCACCCATTGACATATGCGTCCCTGTAAGATGGGATTATTGACCAAGTATTTCAATTCGATGTGATCGAGTGTAAAAGACAAATGTTGTTCTTAGAAGATTATTATGCGAATTTGCATAGTGCATAGATCATAAACAATGTTTCGCGCTCAGTAGTTGTATAATTTTATTTTGCAGGAGTCAACTTTCTACTAGAAAAATAGATAGGATGACCTATAATACCTTCTCCATGTTGAGCCAACACTGCGCCAATGGTTGTGCCAGAAGCGTCCACATGTACATGAAACGGTTGGTCCCACAAAGGAAAACTCAGAATATGCATTGTGGTAAGTTTCTCCTTCAATGCCTCAAACACGCGTTGTTATGGTTCTCCCCAATAAAATTTCCCTTTTCCTTTTAGTAATTCCTCCAGTGATGCAAATAACCTTAGCATATCCCTTGATAAATTTTCTATAATACCCGGTGTGACCTAAGCACACTTCACTTTGACTGTAGGATCCTTGAAGCCCATAATAAGCTGCAACTTTAGTTGGATCAACCAACAAACCATCCTTACAAATAATGTGCCCTAACAAAGTGCCAAATGGTTTAGCAAATACACACTTCTTGATGTTTAGCAAAATACTCAACTATCGACATCTCTCAAACATTAAGCACAAATTGTCACAGTGATCCAAGTAACAAGTCCATACATTGTCCAATCATCCAAGTAAACCTATAAAAATTTGTGAATGAAATCATGAAATGTCCGAACAACTATGCGCGAAAATACAGTAGGCGCGTTTTTCAAACCAAACGACATCACAGTATATGCAAAACTTCCCCACTCAGTAGTGAAGGTTGTTTTCTCTTGATCCTCCTATGCAATCATGACTGATGAAGAAAATCCATCCGTGAAAGAATATATTCCACGCCCTACAACACCTTCCAATATTTATTCTTTGAAAGGTGTAGGAAAAGGATCAATTACACATGCAACATTCAGTTCTTTGTAATCCACACAAATCCTAATCTGATCATCCTTCTTGATATTGATAACCATGGGACTAACCCACTCGAGACTCTTAGGGGCTTGATGATGCTAGATTTCATAACGGATAAAAACATGACACGTGGCGTTAGAAACAAGTGGCCCTTTTGGTTAAAGGTTTGAACCCCCACAACCATTTAGAAAAGGACATATGTCATTAATGTAGGAAGATTACAATAAAGAAAACAGCCCCAACATCCAATCGAGGATGTCATGTGTTATGTGTGCCCTCCTAAACTATAAATCTTCACATGGCCTTAAATTTCTCTCTAGAACTCCAAATGACATAAGATTTGTCTTGTTGGGAAGGTATCCTCGAGCCCTTTAATTTGACATCATTTATTTCAGAAGTTGTTGAGGTTTGGTAGCTAAAAGAGGGAAAATAATTTGGATATTAAAGATGAAGTTGCAGACGGCTCAACCACCGATTTGATTATGGCGCTCTTTCCTTCACCTACAAACAATGCAAAGTGGGGAGTGGTATGTTAGGGGTGCCCATGATGGTTTTAAGATAATTAATTCATGTGGTTGGTCATTGAAGGTTGAATTTCAAGTTTCCTTCTCATTTCTCTCCCGATTCTCTCTTTGTTTTTCTAATTATGGTAGAATGAGGCTCATTTGTAAATCTTGGACCCTCTCGAGAATGGAAGCACTTCATTCAGAGTGTTTCTTAAGTGTTTTGAGTTACATGCCTTAGAGTTGGACTTTTGCGATTTGTTTCTACCTTCCTCTTTCATTGTAATGATCTGTGCATCTTTATAAAGTAATTAAATATCATGTTTTGTGGTTATTATCTACCCTATCCGATGTTTTTTTTCTTTTCATTGCCTCTTCATTATTTGCAAGTGTGTTGTGTATGTTCTTCACTTTTGCAGAGTTTTTATTTCTATTGTGCTTCATGAAAATTGAGGTTTGAATGCTGTTTTGGACCATGAAACTCATGTATACCCTCTCCTCCTTCATTTTCCTACCCTTTTCCCTCGTTTGAGAGAGTCCTTCCCTCTCTTTCGGTGATATCACCTCTGTTAGCTTAGGATTTCCTTTTCGTGCATCTCTCTCTTCCTTGGTCCCTTAGATTGTTAGAATAGGTTTAGATAGTTACATTTCCAGCAATAGGAGTAGTTTTAGCATTAGGTTTTAGGTAGAGGAGCAAGCCTTCTTTGGAGGTCTATCTCAAGAGCAAGTCCCACAAATTGAAGAGGACCCATGTTGCCTCAAATACCTAAATCTCCATGATTCATGTGTAGGTACAATTTTGAGCTCCAACAATTACTATGAGGGACACGAACATTGTGGTGTCACCCCATTAGCATTGAGTTCATGGTATATTAGGTTTTTTTTTCATCAACCAATCCTTCTAGCTCATACGGAATTATGTTTTTGAATGGATGCAACTCAAAAGTTGTGTTGATTGAATATTTATTATTACATGATTTATGATTGTTGTTCTCTTTGTACTTAATATTTCACATCACCATAAATAATTGAAGCAATAATATTCATAAATCAAACCTAATTTTTCTATTGCACGAGTTGCATTGGTGGTCAACCCAAATAATTCTTAGATGTGGTGATTTAAAAATTTAGCATGATTATTTTTTAGATTGTTTTATTTTCTCAATAAATAAATGTTTGCGTATATGTCTATGTTGATTTTCAAGTTTGTAAAGTGATCATACAACTAAGATAATAAGAACTATCTTCAACCATAAATAAATAAAAAATCATAATTTTATTGGTTTTTATTATTTGTTAGTGAAAATTTATAACAATATAATATGCATATATACTTATTTGTTAAAAATAACTATATTTTTCTAAACTATTATCATCTAAATTATATTATATTAATATATTTAATTTTTACAATATAAATCAACATATAAATGCCATATTCTATAAAATAATTGACCGTATTTATGTAAACATCAAAGATCCATTGTACAAAGAAAGTGAATCCACGAACATAATATAAAATAGAGACATTAAATTGAATCCGTGGACACGATCTAAAATAGAAGACCTATATTTTTTTTTTTTTAAAAGTCGGTGCAAGAAAAACACGTAGTGTTGCTCTAAAAGTTTGGGCATTGATCATGATCTAACGCACACTAACATTTACAAAAAAGTTCAAAGTCAAAGTCAAGCTAATGTTTCCAAAGTAACTTTGTGGAGGTTGTTTTCGAGTTTCTTTACGACTCTTAATTAAAGCAGACCTCAAAGTTGTTGATACCAAGAAATTAACATCCTCGTCATTTTCCAAACCATTCGTGGAAAAGTCCTTTATTTAGAAACATCTATGAAGCATCATTTTAAAATGGTTTAGAGTAGACATTTGTAAATGATGAAGTACATAGACGTAAAATCAATCAATGCTTATATTAAAATAACTAGCAATTGCACATAAGTTACAATTTATGTTGGAGTTGGACATTTCATTTCTTCGTTGAATTCTCAAAACGGTTTTGTGCATACCACGACTTCTCTATAACCATAATAACCACAAAGTAGATGCAACACTACAAAGTAAGTGAGTTACACCCGGTAGTTAGCCTCTTCCGCCCTCAACATGCGCTTCACAAATCTTCCTAGCGTTGCCTACCACAAGGAGGGGACCATATGAACATTGAAACTCACATTTCAATTTTCATGAAGAAAGTGGCACCGCATGTTGGAAATATTCTTTGATCCTCATCCTCCCCAGTTTCTACCCGGGCATGATTTCTTCTACACCGCCACTTTTGATGTTACCACAGATTTAAACATACCCACATACAATTTTTTACGTCCTCTGCTTCCATACTTTGTGTCGCACTAGCTCTTCCCCAACTTGTTTTTGAGTGTGATATACCATCAAAAGACAACACCGATATTTCCGTCAACCTTATAAGGGTTCACTAATTTGTACGAGAGATCTACTCGAACCCGTTCAACATGTCATTTGAGAAACAACAAACTGAAAACTAAATTGTGCACTTTGTGAAAATTAATATTTACTCTATTACAACTTTATTGGCTACCACTCCTTACATAAACTTGTGATGTATGTGTATGGCCTAATAATGAAAGAAAAAAAAAAAGAAATAGAATAAACGGGTGAACATATCCCAAGTAAGACATATAAATAGTACATAACTCCAACAAATCCTTTTTAGTTTACGTTAAATGTAAGAGTAATGACATCTAATTTTGATTTTGTTAGAAAAAGAGTAATTTTGCCCCTAGAAAAGCAAAAAGTAATTTGTTTTTACATGCTTTTAATTTTGAGTTTAGTTTTAGATGTTCTTAAGTTTAGGAAATGCTAATAAAACAAATAAATCAAAAGCTTTGTATTGCACAAAAGCATGTGTTTTTTAGTTCTATTTTTAAGAGTTGAGTGTTTTATTGTTAGATGAAAGCCATCTATTTATTAGAGGCAATTGTAAGTGTTTTGATATAACACATTCAGAGAGATTGTATTGAGCCAAAGCTCTGACAAGGAAGAAGAAATATATGCACATGAAGTGTTGATCTGAGTTTGCAATAATTTGTTTTATTTACAATTCTTTATTTTATTTTTGTTAGTTGTTATTTTATGATTCTAATTTCTACAAATTGGTATCAGAGAGTGGATTATTTCAGTAGGTTTCTAATTGACAACAAGTTATGGCTTCTATATCCTGGTCTGCAGACACCACAATTTACAAGAAAGAATTATGAGTATTGGTCATTAACAATGAAGGAACTATTCAGATCCCAAGATGTGTGGGAAATCGTAGAGAACGGGTACACAAATCCCGTAGATGTAACAACATATAACATACTCTCACGGAAGAGAAAGACACTTTGAAGGAATTAAGAAAGAAAGATGGAAAAACTCTTTTCTTCATTCATCAAGCCATGCATGAAAGCATCCTACCTAGAGTGGTAGTAGCCAGTAAAGCACAAATTGCGTGGGAAAATCTCCAAGTTGCATATCAAGGTAAAGAGAAAGTAAAAGCCAAGCTACAATTACTTCGTAGAGATTTTGAAAATATGTCAATGAAAGATTTAGATTCTATAGAATCATTCTTTACTTTTGTAGTTGGTTTAGTCAATCAAATCAAATCTCATGGTGAAACTATTGAGGAAAGAAGGATTATTGAAAATTACTTAGAAGTTTGCCTATAAAATTTGATCCTTTAGTAGTTGCTATTGAAGAAACTAAGGATCTAAGTCAGTTTTCAATTGATGAGTTGCATGCATCACTAATAAATCATGAACAAAGGTTGAATAGATCACATGTAGTTGTAGATCAATTTTTTCATCACAGGTATCAGGAAATTGTGGAAGAGGAAGAGGAAATTTCAGCCCTAGAGGCAGAGGAAGAAGTTCATCTAGAGGACGCAGTAGCAGTCCATCAAACTCAAGTGGAAGAGGACATAGTCAAGAGAACAATCATAATCATTTTTCAAGTCAGAGACAGGATAAGTTGCATGTGCAATGTCACTATTGCAAGAGATATGGGAACTATGCTTATGAATGCAAGAAAAAAGCAAAGTATGATCAGAACAAGAAAAATCAAAATTAGGTTGGGATATCTACTCCAAGCTCCATGTTTATTACATGCACAAAGATTTCCGAAGCATCACCTATTGAGTGTAATCTATCACAAGAGAGTCTTAGTGATGTGTGGTATTTGGATTTTGGTTGTTATAATCACATGTCGTAACTTAGATTTATTTTCTAATTTGGATGAGTCAAGTAAACACAGAGTTACCCTTGAGAATAATAATATAGTGACTGTAAAAGGAAAAGGAACAATCAACATTATAACTAAGAAGACAACGAATGTGTGATCGTGGATAAAGCTCCAGTACCTGGTACAAAAGGGTGATTGCTAAAGTGGATAAAAGAAGAGGTGAGAAGTGAAGATGACAAGAATGTTTCCTTTGAAGATTATACCAGCCACATCCGGAGTTCATACTACATATCACTCTGGAGCTAAGAAGATTTAATCATCTTTTTAGTCATTTGAAAAAGATGAATCATGGTTATGGCATCTCGGGTTTTTCACTTAAACTTTCGTGGTTTGAATTTATTACACAAAAAAATATGGTGAAATATTTTCCTTTTATTTAGAAACCAAATAGAGTTTGTGAGGGTTGTATTTTGGGGAAGCAACACAGAGAGTCCTTCCCAGTTGGCAAAACAAAAGAACAAGTGCACCACTTGAAATTGTTCACTCATTTATGTGGACCGATGCAAACAAATTCTATTGGAGGTTTTCATATTTTATGACATTCATTGATGACTATACAAGGAAGACATGGGTGTACTTTTTGAGAGACAAATCAGATGCTTTTGATATATTTCAACAGTTGAAGGATTTAGTGGAAAAGAAAATGGATATTACATCAAATTTTTAGGACAGCGAGAGGAGGTGAGTATGTTTCAATGCTTTTTTAAATTTTTGCAAATATCATGGTATACACAAGCAGTTTACTACCAGGTATACACCACAACAGAATGGTGTGGCAGAGAGAAATAATATAACCATCATGGAGATGGCGATAAGTATGATGAAGGAAAAGCATCTTTCAAATGAATATTGGGTAGAAGTAGTAACAAATTGTTGTTTACATCATAAACAGGTGTCCAACGAAAATTGTTGAAACATGGTTCCTCAACAAGCTTGGACTAAGAGGAAACACAATGTTTCTCATTTTAGAGTTTTTAGTTGTGTGGCATACGCACATGTGCCTGATGAGCTAAGGAAGAAGTTAGACAACAAAGGAGAAAAATACATATTTGTTAGATATTCAGAGAATACAAAATCTTACAAGTTGTTCAATCCAGTTACCAGAAAGGTCATAATCAGCAAAGATGTACAGTTTGTTTAAAATGAGGCATGGGATGGAAGTATTGAGAAAATAGTCAGTGTAGCAAAAAGCAGCTATTCCTCATGATGATATGGTAGATGAAAGCATTGAGCAGCAAGGTATTGTATCTTCTTCGAATCTTGGACATGCACCACAAGTTGTAGCACAAGCTACACCTCCATCTACATCTAGGAGGTCTCCAAGATTTCAGTCATCTTCAACCATGCAAGATAGACACCACAAAGAACACCAGAAGCTACTCCTTCAGTACAAAATAGTCCATCATCAGATATCCCTTTGTAGCGGAAAAAAAAGAGTCTTAGTGAGATTTATAATGTTGATACAACTAATGTTTTTTAGTTTTTGCATTGTTTTCTCAAGTTGCAGATCTAGTATACTTTGAAGAGGCTATAAACAATGAAGTTTGGGTTCAAGCCATGGATGATGAGATAGATGCCATAGAGAAGAATCAAACATGGGAATTGGTAGATCTTCTAGAAGGAAAGGACGTGATAGGAGTGAAGTGGGTCTATAAGACCAAATATATTGTTGATGGTAAAGTACATAAACATAAAGCAAGGTTGGTTGCAAGAGGTTTTTCACAACAATATGGAGTAGATTACAACGAGATGTTTGCACCTATAGCACATTTGGACACGGTAAGAATGGTTTTAGCAATTGTAGCTCAAAACAAATGGCATATTTATCATATGGATGTAAAATCAGCATTCTTGAATGGTTTTCTTGAAGAAGAAGTTTATGTGAATCAGCTAGAAGGTTATGAGATTGAAGGTCATGAAGGAAAGGTATACAGGTTGAGAAAAGTGCTCTATGGTCTCAAGCAAGCACCTAGAGCTTGGTACAACAGGATTGATTCTTATTTGATACAGAATGGTTTCAATAGGAGCAACAAGTGAGCCTACCTTATACATCAAGATAAATGAGCAAGGTAAAATTTTGATTGTTTGTTTATATGTGGATGATTTAATCATCACTGGAAATCTATCTACAGATTCATTCAAATCAGCTATGAAGAAATAATTTGAGATGACAAATCTAGGTCTCATGCACTATTTTTTGGGCATTGAAGTTCAACAATCAGAAGCTGGAGTTTTTATTTCACAAGCAAGGTATGTTAATGATGTTTTGAAGAGATTTAACATGTTAAATTACAAGCCATGTGCGTCAACACTTTGTTAAAGAGGTTTGAAGTTAAGCAAAGATGACAATGGATCATTTGTAGATCCAATATTGTTCAAAAGGCTAGTTGGAAGTCTCGTGTATTTGATGGCCACAAGGCCGGATATTATGTATAGTGTGAGCCTCATCTCAAGGTTCATGGAATCTCCAAAAGATTCACATTGGCAAGCTGGAAAAAGGATTTTGAGGTATGTATGTGGAACTAAGAATCATGGAATATTGTATTCAACATCGAGATGCGTTCAAACTCACAAAGTTACACAGACAAGTGATGATATCATAAGTATAGATGAGAAAGAGCACATCCGGCTATACTTTTCACTTTGGAACAAATGTAGTTTCATGGGCATCAAATAAGCAACCCGTAGTCACACTATCTTTAGTAGAAGCAAATTATGTAGCAGCAATAAGAGCAGCATGTTAGGTTGTTTGGATTAAAAGAGTATTGAAATATTTGAGGCAAAATAAAGAGGGCGCAACACAAATTTTTGTGACAACAATTCAGCAATAGCATCATCCAAAAATTGTGTTTTCCACAAGAGGAGAAAGCACATAGATATGAGGTATCATTTCATCGGGAGTTGGTTAAAAACAAGGAAATTTATCTTGAATTTTGCAGATCCGAAGATTAGTTTGTTGATATCTTTTGAAAGCTTTGGGAATATAAGTTGGACTTTTGCGATTTTTTCTACCTTCCTCTTTCATTGTAATGATCTATGCATCTTTATAAAGTAATTAAATATCATGTTTTGTGGTTATTATCTTCCCTATCCAGGTGTTTTTTTCTTTTCATTACTTCTTCATTATTTTCAAGTGTGTTGTGTATGTTCTTCACTTTGCAGAGTTTTTATTTCTATTGTGCTTCATGAAAATTGAGGTTTGAATGTTGTTTTGGACCATGACACTCATGTATACCCTCTCCTCCTTCATTTTCCTACCCTTTTCCCTCGTTCGAGAGGGTCCTTCACTCTCTTTACGGTGATATCACCTACGTTAGCTTAGGATTTCCATTTTCGTGCATTTATCTCTTTCCTTGGTCCCATAGATTATTAGAATAGGTTTAGATAGTTACATTTCCAGCAGTAGGAGTAGTTTTGGCATAAGGTTTTAGGTAGAGGAGCAAACCTTCTTTGGAGGTCTATCTCACGAGCAAGTCCCACAAGGTGGAGGCAGGTCCCATGTTGCCTCAAATACCTAAATCTCCATGATTCATGTGCGGAGTACAATTTTGAGCTCCAACAATGACTATGAGGGACACGAACATTGTGGTGTCACCCCCATTAGCATTGAGTTCATGGTATATTAGGTTTTTTCATCATCAACCAATCCTTCTAGCTCATGCGGAATTATGTTTTTGAATGGATGCAACTCAAAAGTTGTGTTGATTGAATATTTATTATTACATGATTTATGATTGTTGTTCTCTTTGTACTTAATATTTCACATCACCATAAATAATTGAAGCAATAATATTCATAAATCATACCTAATTTTTCTATTGCACGAGTTGCATTGGTGTTCAACCCAAATAATTCTTAGATGTGGTGATTTAAAAATTTAGCGTGATTATTTTTAGATTGTTTTATTTTCTCAATAAATAAATGTTTGCGTATATGTCTATGTTGATTTTCAAGTTTGTAAAGTGATCATACAACTAAGATAATAAGAACTATCTTCAACCATAAATAAATAAAAAATCATAATTTTATTGGTTTTTATTATTTGTTAGTGAAGATTTATAACAATATAATATGCATATATACTTATTTGTTAAAAATAACTATATTTTTCTAAACTATTATCATCTAAATTATATTATATTAATATATTTAATTTTTACAATATAAATCAACATATAAATGCCATATTCTATAAAATAATTGACCGTATTTATGTAAACATCAAAGATCCATTCAGACAAAGAAAGTGAATCCACGAACATAATCTAAAATAGAGACATTAAATTGAATCCGTGGACACGATCTAAAATAGAAGACCTATTTTTTTTTTTTTTAAAAGTCGGTCAAGAAAAACACGTAGTGTTGCTCTAAAAGTTTGGGCATTGATCATGATCTAACGCACAATAACATTTACAAAAAAATTCAAAGTCAAAGTCAAGCTAATGTTTCCAAAGTAACTTTGTGGAGGTTATTTTCGAGTTTCTTTACGACTCTTAATTAAAGCAACCTCAAAGTCGTTGATACCAAGAAAATAACATCCTCGTCATTTTCCAAACCATTTTGTGGAAAAGTCCTTTATTTTTGAAAACTTGACTATGAAGCATCATTTTAAAATGGTTTAGAGTAGACATTTGTAAATGATGAAGTACATAGACGTAAAATCAATCAATGCTTATATTAAAATAACTAGCAATTGCACATAAGTTCAATTTATGTTGGAGTTGGACATTTCATTTCTTATGTTGAATTCTCAAAACGGTTTTGTGCATACCACGACTTCTCTATAACCATAATAACCACAAAGTAGATGCAACACTACAAAGTAAGTGAGTTACGCCTAGTAGTTAGCCTCTTCGCGCCTCAACATGCGCTTCACAAATCTTCCCAGCGTTGCCTACCACAAGGAGGGGACCATATGAACATTGAAACTCACATTTCAATTTTCATGAAGAAAGTGGCACCGCATGTTGGAAATATTCTTCGATCCTCATCCTCCCGGTTCTACCGGGTACAAATTTCTTCTACACCACCAATTTTGATGTTACCATAGATTTAAACATACCCACATACAATTTTTACGTCCCTCTGCTTCCATACTTTGTGTCGCACTAGCTCTTCCCAAACTTGTTTCTGAGTGTGATATACCATCAAAAGGCAACACCGATATTTCCGTCAACCTTATAAGGGTTCACTAATTTGTACGAGAGATCTACCTGAACCCGATCAAGATGTCGTTGAGAAACAACAAACTGAAAACTAAATTGTGCACTTTGTGAAAATTAATATTTACTCTATTACAACTTTATTGGCTACCACTCCTTACATAAACTTGTGATGTATGTGTATGGCCTAATAATGAAAGAAAAAAGAAAAAAGAAATAGAATAAACGGGTGAACATATCCCAAGTAAGACATATAAATAGTACATAACTCCAACAAATCCTTTTTAGTTTACGTTAAATGTAAGAGTAATGCTGACATCTAATTTTGATTTTGTTAGAAAAATAGTAATTTTGCCCCTAGAAAAGCAAAAAGTAATTTGTTTTTTACATGTTTTTAATTTTGAGTTTAGTTTTAGATGTTCTTAAGTTTAGAAAATGCTAATAAAACAAATAAATCAAAAGTTTTGTATTGCACAAAAGCATGTGATTTTAGTTCTATTTTTAAGAGTTGAGTGTTTTATTGTTAGATGAAAGCCATCTATTTATTAGAGGCAATTGTAAGTGTTTTGATATAACACATTCAGAGAGATTGTATTGAGCCAAAGCTCTGACAAGGAAGAAGAAATATATGCACAAAAGTGTTGATCGTGTTTGCAATAATATGTTTTATTTACAATTCTTTATTTTATTTCTGTTAGTTGTTATTTTATGTGCCTAATTTCTACAAATTGGTATCAGAGCGTGGATTTTTTCAGTAGGTTTCTAATTGACAACAGGTTATGGCTTCTATATCCTGGTCTGCAGACACCACAATTTACAAGAAAGAATTATGAGTATTGGTCATTAACCATGAAGGAACTATTCAGATCCCAAGATGTGTGGGAAATCGTAGAGAATGGGTACACAAAGCCCGTAGATGCAGCAACATATAACACACTCTCACAGGAAGAGAAAGACACTTTGAAGGAATTAAGAAAGAAAGACGGAAAAACTCTTTTCTTCATTCATCAAGCCATGCATGAAAGCATCCTACCGAGTGGTAGTAGCTAGTAAAGCACAAATTGTGTGGGAAACTCTCCAAGTTGCATATAAAGGTAAAGAGAAAGTAAAAACGCTAAGCTACTAGTTACTTCGTAGAGATTTTGAAAATATGTCAATGAAAGATTTAGATTCTATAGAATCATTCTTTACTTTTGTAGTTATTTTAGTCAATCAAATCAAATCTCATGGTGAAACTATTGAGGACAGAAGGATTATTGAAAAATTACTTAGAAGTTTGCCTATAAAATTTGATCCTTTAGTAGTTGTTATTGAAGAAACTAAGGATCTAAGTCAGTTTTCAATTGATGAGTTGCATGCATCACTAATAAATCATGAAAAAAGGTTGAATAGATCACATGCAGTTGTAGATCAATTTTTCATCACAGGTATCAGAAATTGTGGAAGAGGAAGAGGAAATTTCAGCCCTAGAGGTAGAGGAAGAAGTTCATCTAGAGGACGCAATAGCAGTCCATCAAACTCAAGTGGAAGAGGACATAGTCAAGAGAACAATCATAATCATTTTCAGGTCAGAGACAGGATAAGTTGCATGTACAATGTCACTATTGCAAGAGATATGGGAACTATGCTTATGAATGCAGAAAAAGCTAGTATGATCAAAACAAGCAAAATCAAAATCAGGTTGGGATCTCTACTCCAAGCTCCATGTTTATTGCATGCACAAAGATTTCTGAAGCATCACCTATTGAGTGTAATCTATCACAAGAGAGTCCTAGTGATGTGTGGTATTTGGATTCTGGTTGTAATAATCACATGTCAGGTAACTTAGATTTATTTTCTAATTTGGATGAGTCAGTAAAGACAGAGTTACCCTTGGGAATAATAATATAGTGATTGTAAAAGGAAAAGGAACAATCAACATTATAACTAAGAATACAACGAATGTGTGATCGTGGATAAAGTCAATGGTACAAATGGGATACAAAGTTTACGTTTAAGTACCATGAATGTGTGATCGTGGTGATTGCTAAAGTAAAGATGACAAGCAACAAAATGTTTCCTTTGAAGATTATACCAGCCACGTCTGGAGTCCATACTACATATCACTCTGGAGCTAAGGAGATTTAATCATATTTTTAGTCATTTGAAAAAGATGA
Source organism: Taxus wallichiana var. yunnanensis (assembly GCA_018340775.1). NCBI lineage: Eukaryota > Viridiplantae > Streptophyta > Pinopsida > Cupressales > Taxaceae > Taxus > Taxus wallichiana. The sequence goes on from CM031236.1 coordinate 652,086,502, forward strand.
ATCGTGGTTATGGCATCTCAGGTTTTTTCACTTAAACTTTCGTGGTTTGAATTTATTACACAAAAAAAATATGGTGAAATATTTTCCTTTGATTTAGAAACCAAATAGAGTTTGTGAGGTTGTATTTTGGGGAAGCAACACAGAGAGTCCTTCCCAGTTTGCAAAACAAAAGAACAAGTGCACCACTTGAAATTGTTCACTCAGATTTATGTGGACCAATGCAAACAAATTCTATTGGAGGTTGTTCATATTTTATGACATTCATTGATGACTATACAAGGAAGACATGGGTGTACTTTTTAAGAGACAAATCAGATGCTTTTGATATATTTTAAACAGTTGAAGGATTTAGTGGAAAAGAAAAGTGGATATTACATCAAATTTTTGAGGACGAAAGAGGAGGTGAGTATGTTTCCAATGCTTTTATGAATTTTTGCAAATATCATGGTATACACAAGCAATTTACTACCAGGTATACACCACATTAAAGCAGAATGGTGTGGCAAAGAGAAATAATATAACCATCATGGAGATGGCGAGAAGTATGATGAAGGAAAAGCATCTTTCAAATAAGTATTGGGTAGAAGCAGTAGTAACTGTTGTTTACATCATAAACAGGTGTCCAACGAAAATTGTTGAAACATGGTTCCTCAACAAGCTTGGACTAAGAGGAAACACAATGTTTCTCATTTTAGAGTTTTTGGTTGTGTGGCATACGCACATGTGCCTGATGAGCTAAGGAAGAAGTTAGACAACAAAGGAGAAAAATATATATTTGTTAGATATTCAGATAATACAAAAGCTTACAAGTTGTTCAATCCTAGTTACCAAAAAGGTCATAATCAGCAAAGATGTACAGTTTGTTGAAAATGAGGCATGGGATGGAAGTATTGAGAAAATAGTCAGTGTAGCAGCAGTTATTCCTCGTGATGATATGGTAGATGAAAGCATTGAGAAGCAAGGTATTGTATCTTCTTCGAATCTTGGACATGCACCATAAATTGTAACACAAGCTACACCTCCATCTACATCTAGGAGGTCTCCAAGATTTCAGTCATCTTCAACCATGCAAAGTAGACACCACAAAGAACATTGGAAGCTACTCATTCAGTATAAAATAGTCCATCATCAGATATCCCTTTGTAGCAAAAAAAAAGAGTCTTAGTGAGATTTATAATGTTGATACAACTAATGTTTTTTTAGGTTTTGCATTGTTTTCTCAAGTTGCAGATCTAGTACACTTTGAAGAGGCTATAAACAATGAAGTTTGGGTTCAAGCCATGGATGATGAGATAGATGCCATAGAGAAGAATCAAACATGGGAATTGGTAGATCTTCTAGAAGGAAAGAACGTGATAGGAGTGAAGTGGGTCTATAAGACCAAATATATTGTTGATGGTAAAGTACAAAAACATAAAGCAAGGTTGGTTGCAAGAGGTTTTTCACAACAATATGGAGTAGATTACAACGAGATGTTTGCACCTATAGCACGTTTGGACACGGTAAGAATGGTTTTAGCAATTGCAGCTCAAAACAAATGGCATATTTATCATATGGATGTAAAATCAGCATTCTTGAATGGTTTTCTTGAAGAAGAAGTTTATGTGAATCAGCTAGAAGGTTATGAGATTGAAGTTCATGAAGGAAAGGTATACAGGTTGAAAAAGCGCTCTATGGTCTCAAGCAAGCACCTAGAGCTTGGTACAATAGGATTGATTCTTATTTGATACAGAATGGTTTCAATAGGAGCAACAGTGAGCCTACCTTATACATCAAGATAAATGAGCAAGGTAAAATTTTGATTGTTTGTTTATATGTGGATGATTTAATCATCACTGGAAATCTATCTACAGATTCATTCAAATCAACTATGAAGAAATAATTTGAAATGACAAATCTAGGTCTCATGCACTATTTTTTTGGCATTGAAGTTCAACAATCGGAAAATTTGGATTTTTATTTCACAAGCAAGGTATGTTAATGATTTTTGAAGAGATTTAACATGTTAAATTACAAGCCAGTGCCAACACCTATTGCAGTAGGTTTGAAGTTAAGCAAAGATGACAGCAGATCATTTGTAGATCCAACATTATTTAAAAGGCTAGTTAGAAGTCTCGTGTATTTGATGGCCACAAGGCCGGATATTATGTATAGTGTGAACCTAATCTCAAGTTTTATGGAATCTCCAAAAGATTCACATTGGAAAGCTGGAAAAGGATTTTGAGGTATGTATGTGGAAATAAGAATCATAGAATATTGTATTCAACATCAGATGAGTTCAAACTCACGAGTTACACGAGACCGACAAAGCATGTGATCATCATAAGTATAGATGACAGAAAGAGCACATCCGGCTATACTTTTCACTTTGGAACAAATGTAGTTTCATGGGCATCAAATAAGCAACCCGTAGTCACACTATCTTTAGTAGAAGCAAATTATGTAGCAGCAATAAGAGCAGCATGTTAGGTTGTTTGGATTATAAGAGTATTGAAATATTTGAGGCAAAATAAAGAGGGCGCAACACAAATTTTTTGTGACAACAATTCAACAATAGCATCATCCAAAAATTGTGTTTTCCCCAAGAGGAGCAAGCACATAGATATGAGGTATCATTTCATCAGGGAGTTGGTTAACAACAAGGAAATTTATCTTGAATTTTGTAGATCCGAAGATTAGTTTGTTGATATCTTTATGAAAGCTTTGGGAATAAGAGTTGGACTTTTGCGATTTTTTTCTACCTTCCTCTTTCGTCAGTAATGATCTATGCATCTTTATAAAGTAATTAAATATCATGTTTTGTGGTTATTATCTCCCTATCCGATGTTTTTTTCTTTTCATTACTTCTTCATTATTTTCAAGTGTGTTGTGTATGTTCTTCACTTTAAGAGTTTTTATTTCTATTGTGCTTCATGAAAATTGAGGTTTGAATGTTGTTTTGGACCATGACACTCATGTATACCCTCTCCTCCTTCATTTTCCTACCCTTTTCCCTCATTCGAGAGGGTCCTTCCCTCTCTTTACGGTGATATCACCTCTGTTAGCTTAGGATTTCCCTTTTCGTGCATTTATCTCTTCCCTTGGTCCCATAGATTATTAGAATAGGTTTAGATAGTTACATTTCCAGCAATAGGAGTAGTTTTGGCATTAGGTTTTAGGTAGAGGAGCAAGCCTTCTTTGGAGGTCTATCTCACGAGCAAGTCCCACAAATTGGAGAGCAGGTCCCATGTTGCCTCAAATACCTAAATCTCCATGATTCATGTGCGAGTACAATTTTGAGCTCCAACAATCACTATGAGGGACACAAACATTGTGGTGTCACCCCATTAGCATTGAGTTCATGGTATATTATGTTTTTTTTTCATCGACCAATCCTTCTAGCTCATGCGGAATTATGTTTTTGAATGGATGCAACTCAAAAGTTGTGTTGATTGAATATTTATTATTACATGATTTATGATTGTTGTTCTCTTTGTACTTAATATTTCACATCACCATAAATAATTGAAGCAATAATATTCATAAATCAACCCTAATTTTTCTATTGCACGAGTTGCATTGGTGTTCAACCCAAATAATTCTTAGATGTGGTGATTTAAAAATTTAGCGTGATTATTTTTAGATTGTTTTATTTTCTCAATAAATAAATGTTTGCGTATATGTCTATGTTGATTTTCAAGTTTGTAAAGTGATCATACAACTAAGATAATAAGAACTATCTTCAACCAAAAATAAATTAAAAAATCATAATTTTATTGGTTTTTATTATTTGTTAGTGAAGATTTATAACAATATAATATGCATATATACTTATTTGTTAAAAATAACTATATTTTTTCTAAACTATTATCATCTAAATTATATTATATTAATATATTTAATTTTTACAATATAAATCAACTTATAAATGCCATATTCTATAAAATAATTGGCCGTATTTATGTAAACATCAAAGATCCATCATACAAAGAAAGTGAATTCACAAACATAATCTAAAATAGAGACATTAAATTGAATCCGTGGACACAATCTAAAATAGAAGACCTATATTTTTTTTTTAAAAAAGTCGGTCAAGAAAAACACGTAGTGTTGCTCTAAAAGTTTGGGCATTTATCATGATCTAACGCACACTAACATTTACAAAAAATATTCAAAGTCAAAGTCAAGCTAATGTTTCCAAAGTAACTTTGTGGAGGTTGTTTTCTGAGTTTCTTTACGACTCTTAATTAAAGCAGCCCCAAAGTCATTGATACCAAGAAAATAACATCCTCGTCATTTTCCAAACCATTCCGTGGAAAAGTCCTTTATTTGAAACATCTATGAAGCATCATTTTAAAATGGTTTAGAGTAGACATATGTAAATGATGAAGTACATAGGCGTAAAATCAATCAATGCTTATATTAAAATAACTAGCAATTGCACATAAGTTCAATTTATGTTGGAGTTGGACATTTCATTTTTCTTGTTGAATTCTCAAAACGGTTTTGTGCATACCACGATTTCTCTATAACCATAATAACCACAAAGTAGATGCAACACTACAAAGTAAGTGAGTTACGCCTAGTAGTTAGCCTCTTACGCCCTCAACATGCGCTTCACAAATCTTCCCAGCGTTGCCTACCACAAGGAGGGGACCATATGAACATTGAAACTCACATTTCAATTTTCATGAAGAAAGTGGCATCACATGTTGGAAATATTCTTCGATCCTCATCCTCCCGATTCTACCCGGCAGTCTGATTTCTTCTACACCGCCACTTTTGATGTTACCACAAATTTAAACATACCCACATACAATTTTTTACGTCCTCTGCTTCCATACTTTGTGTCGCACTATCTCTTCCCAAACTTGTTTACAGAGTATGAGTGCGATATACCATCAAAAGACAACACCGATATTTTCGTCAGCGTTATAAGGGTTCGCTAATTTCTACAAGAGATCTACCTTAACTCGTCAAGATGTCATTTGAGAAACAACAAAGCGAAAACTAAATTGTGCACTTTGTGAAAATTAATATTTACTCTATTACAACTTTATTGGCTACCACTCCTTACATAAACTTGTAATGTATGTGTATGGCCTAACATGAAAGAAAACGAAAAAAAGAAATAGAATAAACGGGTGAACATATCCCAAGTAAGACATATAAATAGTACATAACTCCAACAAATCCTTTTTAGTTTACGTTACATGTAAGAGTAATGTTGACATCTAATTTTGATTTTGTTAGAAAAAGAGTAATTTTGCCCCTAGAAAAGTAAAAAGCAATTTGTTTTTACATGTTTTTAATTTTGAGTTTAGTTTTAGATGTTCTTAAGTTTAGGAAATGTCAATAAAGCAAATAAATCAAAAGCTTTGTATTGCACACAAGCATGTGATTTTTAGTTCTATTTTTAAGAGTTGAGTGTTTTATTGTTAAATGAAAGCCATCTATTTATTAGAGGCAATTGTAAGTGTTTTGATATAACACATTCAGAGAGATTGTATTGAGTCGAAGCTCTGACAAGGAAGAAGAAATATATGCACATAAATGCTTGATCTGAGTTTGCAATAATTTATTTTATTTGCAATTCTATATTTTATTTCTGTTAGTTGTTATTTTGTGTCTAATTTCTACAAATTGGTATCAGAGCATGGATTATTTCAGTAGGTTTCTAATTGACAACAGGTTATGGCTTCTATATCCGGTCTGCAGACACCACAATTTACAAGAAATAATTATGAGTATTGGTCATTAACAATGAAGGAACTATTCAGATCCCAAGATGTGTGGGAAATCGTAGAGAATGGGTACACAAAGCCCGTAGATGCAGCAACATATAACACACTCTCACAGGAAGAGAAAGACACTTTGAAGGAATTAAGAAAGAAAGACGGAAAAACTCTTTTCTTCATTCATCAAGCCATGCATGTAAGCATCCTACACAGAGTGGTAGTAGCCAGTAAAGCCCAAATTGAGTGGAAAAATCTCCAAGTTGCATATCAAGGTAAAGAGAAAGTAAAAACTGCCAAGCTACAGTTACTTCGTAGAGATTTTGAAAATATGTCAATGAAATATTTAGATTATGTATAATCATTCTTTAATTTTGTAGTTAGTTTAGTCAATTAAATCAAATCTCATGGTGAAACTATTGAGGACAGAAGGATTATTGAAAAATTTCTTAGAAGTTTGCTTGTAAAATTTGATCCTTTGGTAGTTGTTATTGAAGAAACTAAGGATCTAAGTCAGTTTTCAATTGATGAGTTACATGCATCACTAATAAATCATGAACAAAGGTTGAATAGATCACATGTAGTTGTAGATCAAGATTTTTCATCACAGGTATCAGGAAATCATGGAAGAGGAAGAGGAAATTTCAGCCCTAGAGGAAGAGGAATAAGTTCATCTAGAGGACGATGTAGCGGTCCATCAAACTCGAGTGGAAGAGGACATAGTCAAGAGGACAATCATAATCATTTTTAGGTCAGAGAAAGGATAAGTCGCATGTACAATGTCACTATTACAAGAGATATGAACACTATGCTCATGAATGTAGAAAAAATCGGTATGATCGAACAAGCGAGAATCAAAATCAAGTTGGGAGATCTACTCCAAGCTTCATGCTCATTACATGCACAAAGATGTCCGAAGCATCACCTATTGAGTGTAATCTATCACAAGAGAGTCTTAGTGATGTGTGGTATTTGGATTTGGTTATAGTAATCACATGTCAGGTAAATTAGATTTATTTTCTAATTTAGATGAGTCAATAAAGAAAGAGTTACCCTTGGGAATAATAATATAGTGACTATAAAAGGCAAAGGAACAATCAACATTCTAACTAAAAAGGGGGAGCAAGAATATTATGCATGATGTTTATTATGTTGCAAGTTTGAAGCACAATCTTATGAGCATTGGTCAATTGGTACAAAAGGGATACAAGAGTTTACATTGAAGACAACGAATGTGTGATCATGGATAAAGCTCCAAGTACCTAGGTGATTGCTAAAGTGAAGATGACAAGCAATAGAATGTTTCCTTTGAAGATTATACCAGCCACATCCGAGTTCATACTACAGATCTAGTCTGGAGCTAAGGAGATTGAATCATCTTTTCAGTCAGTTGAAAAAGATGAATCGTGGCTATGGCATCTCAGGTTTGGTCATTTAAACTTTGGTGGTTTGAATTTATTACACAGAAAAAATATGGTGAAAGGTTTTCCTTTGATTCAGAAACCAAATAGAGTTTGTGAAGGTTATATTTTGGGGAAGCAACACAGAGAGTCCTTCCCAATTGGAAAAACAAAAAGAACAAGTGCACCACTTGAAATTGTTCACTCAGATTTATGTGGACCGATGCAAACAAATTCTATTAGAGGTTTTTCATATTTTATGACATTCATTGATGACTATACAAGGAAGACATGGGTGTACTTTTTGAGAGACAAATCAGATGCTTTTGATATATTTTAGTAGTTCAAGGATTTAGTGGAAAAGAAAAGTGGGTACTACATCAAAGTTTTGAGGACAGACAGAGGAGGTGAGTATGTTTCCAATGCTTTTCTGAATTTTTACAAATATCATGGTATGCCCAAGAAATTTACTACTGGTATACACCACAACAGAATGGTGTGGCAAAGAGAAAGGATATAACCATCATGGAGATGGTAAGAAGTATGATGAAGGAAAAGCATCTTTCAAAAGAATATTGAATAGGAGTAGTAGCAACTGTTGTTTACATCATAAACAGGTGTCCAACGAATTTTTTTCGAAATATGGTTCCTCAATAAGTTTGGACTAAGAGGAAACACATTTTTTCTCATTTTAGAGTTTTTAGTTGTGTGGCATATGCACATGTGCCTGATGAGCTAAGGAAGAAACTTAACAACAAAGGACAAAAATGCATTTTTGTTAGATATTCATAAAATACAAAAGCTTACAAGTTGTTCAATCCAATTACCAAAAAGGTCATAATTAGCATAGATGTACAGTTTGTTGAAAATGAGGAATGGGATGGAAGTATTGAGAAAAAAATCAGTGTAGCAGCAGCTATTCCTCGTGATGATATGGCAGATGAAAGCATTAAGCAGCAAGGTATTGTATCTTCTTCAAATCTTGGACATGCACCACAAGTTGTAACACAAGCTACACCTCCATATACATCTAGGAGGTCTCCAATATTTCAATCATCTTCAACCATGCAATAGACACCACAAAGAACACCAGAAGCTACTCCTTCAATACAAAACAGTCCATCATCAGATATCCCTTTGTAGCGGAAAACAAGGAGTCTTAGTGAGATTTATAATGTTGATACAACTAATACTTTTTCATTTTTGCATTGTTTTCTCAAGTTGTAGATCTAGTATACTTTGAAGAGGCTATAAACAATGAAGTTTGGGTTCAAGCCATAGATGATGAGATAGGACGCAATAGATAAGAATCAAACATGGGAATTGGTAAATCTTCCAATTGGAAAGGATGTGATAGGAGTGAAGTGGGTCTATAAGACCAAATATATTGTTGATGGTAAAGTATAGAAACATAAAGCAAGGTTAGTTGTAAGAGGTTTTTCACATAAATATGGAGTATATTACAACGAGACGTTTACACTGTAGCACGTTTGGACACGATAAGAATGGTTTTAGCAATTGCAGCTCAAAACAAATGGCCTATTTATCATATGGATGTAAAATCAGCATTCTTGAATGGTTTTCTTGAAGAAGAAGTTTATGTGAATCAGCCAGAAGGTTATGATATTGAAGGTCATGAAGGAAAGGTATACAGGTTGAGAAAAACGCTCTATGGTCTCAAATAAGCACCTAGAGCTTGGTACAAAGCATGATTGATTCTTATTTGATATAGAATGGTTTCAGTAGGAACAACAGTGAGTCTACCTTATACATCAACATAAATGAGCAAGGTAAAATTTTGATTGTTTGTTTATATGTGGATGATTTAATCATCATTGAAAATCTATCTACATATTCATTCAAATCAACTATGAAGAAAGAATTTGAGATGACAAATCTAGGCCTCATGCACTATTTTTGGGCATTGAAGTTCAACAATAAGAAGCTGGAGTTTTTATTTCACAAGCAAGGTATGTTAATGATGTTTTGAAGAGATTTAACATATTAAATTGCAAGCCAGTGCCAACACATTGCATGAGTAGGTTTGAAGTTAAGCAAAGATGATAGCGAGATCATTTGTAGATCCAACATTGTTCAAAAGGCTAGTTGGAAGTCTCGTGTATTTGATGGCCACAAGGTGGATATTATGAATGGTGTGAGCCTCATCTCAAGGTTCATGGAATCTCAAAAGATTCACATTGGCAAGCTGGAAAAAGGATTTTGAGGTATGTATGTGGAACTAAGAATCATGGAATTTTGTATTCAACATCAGATGAGTTCAAACTCATAGGTTACATAGACAGTGACAAGTGTCGAAGTATAGATGACAGAAAGAGCACATCCGGCTATTCTTTTCACTTTGGAACAGTGTAGTTTCATGGGCATCAAAGAAGCAACCCATAGTCACACTATCTTCAGTAGAGAAGCAGATTATGTAGCAGCAACAGGAGCAACATGTCAGGTTGTTTGGATGAGAAGAGTATTAAAATATTTGAGGCAAAATAAAGAGGACGCTACATAATTTTTTTGTGACAACAATTCAACAATAACATTATCTAAAAATCATATTTTTCACAAGAGGAGCAAGCACATAGACACGAGGTATCATTTCATCAGGGAGTTGGTTAACAACAAGGAAATTTGTCTTGAATTTTGCAGATCCGAAGATCAGTTTGTTGATATCTTTATGAAAGCTTTGGGAAATGAAGTTTTTGAGTATTTGAGAAGTTGTTTGGGAGTTTTTGATCAAGAATATGTCAGATCTAGATGTGTACACTCAGCTACGGAATAGGAAAAATTTTGAAGGTCAGAATTAAAGGGGAGTGTAAGAAAAAGAGTAATTTTGCCCCTAGAAAAGAAAAAAGTAGTTTGTTTTTACATGCTTTTAATTTTGAGTTTAGTTTTAGATGTTCTTAAGTTTAGGAAAAGTTAATAAAGAAAATAAATCAAAAGCTTTGTATTGCACAAAAGCATGTGTTTTTAGTTTTATTTTTAAGAGTTGAGTGTTTTATTGTTAGATGAAAGCCATCTATTTATTAGAGGAAATTGTAAGTGTTTTGATATAACACATTCATAAATTGTATTGAGCCAAAGATCGTGAGGAAGGAGACATATATGCATAGAAGTGTTGATCTGAGTTTGCAATAATTTTTTTTATTTGTAATTCTTTATTTTATTTCTGTTTGTTGTTATTTTATGTGCCTAATTTCTCAGATTTAACATACAATGTTTTTGGTTTTCTTGGGTACCATTTTATCCCCCTTCCCTTCCCAATTAACCTTACATCTCCTTGTTATAATCACTAACAAAATAAACAATCAATAATGTTTGTCACTAATTGTTTCAACATTTATAAGCAAACTTATTAAACTCCACGCCAAAAAAAGAATTATGAACTTTTGCTCGAGGCTATGCTGGGCCATCTGTCCTGTACAGAATTCAGAGTTAGTGGCGGCACAACACCTATTAATTTGGCAGATTCTTTGATCGTTAATTTTGCCTGTTCATCGAAATATGTTTTGTGTAGATGTTTGATTTCCTCAAGCTGACCTGCAACTTGTTTCATGTTTGGCCTAACATCCCCATCATTTGCAAGGCATCCAAGGGCCAACTCTGCAATTGTACCAACCATGATCTTCACCTTAAGGTTTTTCTAACTCTCCAATTGTGGATCTACCAGTTCATCCAAAGCTCCACTTTTTATCTTTGTCTACAGCCATAATGGCGAGGCTTACTTCATTTCTTTTTTTGGTTATATCCACTGTTAATTTAACAAAAAGAAACTCCACCAAAACAAACCCAAAGCTTTAAACATTAGATTTTTCTAGTAGCTGATAGCATTGATGGTACTCTGGATCAACATACCCGAGCGTGCCTTGCGGAGCAGTGGTAACGTGTGAGACATTCATAGGCACCAATCGGGAAAGTTCAAAATCTACAACTTTTGCGGTGAAATTTTTGTCTAGGAGAATATTAGTGGATTTCATGTCCTTGTGAAATATAGGTGGATTGATGTTGTGGAGGTACATCGAGGCACGAAGCAGCTTTCTATGACAATGTCAAAATCCAAATATTTATATATTTATATTGGTATAGGAGAAAATATTGCCACAAAAAGTCTGCTTTCTAGGAAAACAATGCGATTTTGACACTTTCCAAAAACAACTTTAAAGGTGAACACCTACCAAACAAATTATGTTTAAATAAATTTTTAACCTTTGAATTCATGAAATATTTCTCATCTTTTAAACTTTAGTAATTTTTATTTTAATTTTAAATTGAGGTTTAATGCATATATATTTAGATCAAGATGCTTAAATAATGAATATCGAGAACACATAAGTGATATAATTTCATTTAAATGAAACTATGTGAAATTAAATGATTATTCCTTATAGGTGTATAACTACAAATTTTCCTTTATTAATTTATTTTGATTGATAGGTATTTGAAGTATTTTTAATTAAAAACGTAGAAATTATTTATAATTTTTCCACGTCTTCCTTTGTAATAAAATGGGCTGAAACTATTGACTTTAGCATGGAACTCCATTTCAATTTTAATTTTTAAAATCAATTTTTAATTTAATTTGAAGGACTATTAGCTTATTCAAATTACGTAGTGAATACATATCAAACTCTAATAAATAATAAAAGCAATGGAAAAATGTTAATTCATGTGTAGGATTAAAATTAAGGTGGGGCACAAGGGTTCAAATTTGAGCCCATCAAACCTTTTCAACGCCTCAAACCTATTAGAAAAGGGAGGGTATAAATTTGCATGTAAAAATAAATCAAAATGTAAAAATCATTTGACAATATAAAGAAGTGCAAATTACTTTTAAACCTGTCAAAAGAAGGACTATGGTAGAAAAAGGTCTGTCAATAATTTGTGTGAAATTTTTATATCTTTAAAAAATATTTTGATGACTTCTACAAACAACAATCACCTCCAGCTTTCTAGGCTCTGCGCATGACTCGTAGATACATTAGACAAGGTGTAATACTTGAAATTACCAAAAGTTTTAATATAATAAATATACTATAATTGTTATAATACTATTAAGCTCAAATCCCAAGTTTCTAGCAAGTTGATGTCACTTAGCAAATACTTGAACACAAATACCTAAAAAACAAAGATTTAATATTATTGTTTATGGTTCTAGCCTTTTCTTGGGATTCATTCATATGTTTTATTTACCACTTTGTACTTGTTTCCGCTTGTTTTTTGCAAGAGCCACCTTGAGAGGCATAGAACAGAGATAGGATCAACTTGCACACAAATATTTACACACTTGGGAGCCTACACAACATGATTTGAATTAAATTCAATGTGTAAAGTGGCCACTAATTTGGATATGGGACAAGATGGATATCTAAGATCGGGAAGAGCTTGGAGAAAAGTTTTGTATTGATCTCAAAGAATGACTTTAATTTTTGGCTCACAATGTATGATGTTGAGAAGGCTCTATGGGAGTCGTGTTGGTGGCAAAGGGCATGATGAACTTGTAATGGTCTTGTTCCAAATTGTCACCTAGATCAATTTGAGCTTGGTGTGTAGATAAGCCACGGGCCAAGATGATTGGATTATCTCTATTTGTATGCAATGGAGAAGGATCTTAGGGAAAAGGTAGATGGGGCTTGCTTTCAGGAAAAACAAAGGTCGAGTCACTTGAGGAGCTCACCTATTATGACCCTTGCAAAGAAGAACCAAGATGTCAAATTGCTTTTGATTGGACCTATTCAAGATGGCGAGAATGCGGGGCGAGAGAAGAGGAGATCATTTCAGAGAAGGAGAATAGGTAGAGATAATCTTCTTCATCCATTTAAAGACCCCTCCAAGTCATCATTGGTATCTTCTCTCTAATTGTTGTTCAATAGTAGTGATGTGGAGGCCAACAAGAATTTTATATTTATAGTTGTGCTCAAGACAATGTTGCTCAACTCTATGCCTAAGGAGTTGAGGAAGATTGTGAACGTATTACAAAAAGGGTGTGTGTGTTTCATGGAGTAGTATAATTTGGTAAAACATCATTTTTGTGTAGTAGATTTGAATGCATATTGTGCACGAGGTGAAGCTCTTGGCTTTGAAATCTAACCAAGAATATCTAAATGTATCTGTCGGTGACATAGTTAGTGTGGGTGTTTCAATGTATGGATGCACATTTTCTTTAATTTATTTGGAAAATATCTAATTCAATGCATTTTACTAGTTAAAATTTACATGGGTTTTAATTTTAGTGGTTAAAATACAAATGGATTTTTTTATTGAAATGGTAAGAATCCAAATGGGTTTTAATTTTAGCACTAAAATCCAAGTAGAAGTTAAAGTTATTTATTTTATTATTTACAAGTTTTCTTAATGATTTTGATAAGAGATCCTAGTGTCCCACACGCAATTTGATGGTATTTATGTGTTTACTGATTTGTGTGTCTTCTTGTCTCATTTCAATTGTTTGTTTATGTATTTATCTATTAAATTTATTTAATGTTTATTTTAGTTATGATGATATTTAGGAAATTATAATATTATAAATTTGGGCTTTTTTTACATCATAATTTGATTATTTTACTAGTTTAAATGCAACTTAATTTTACACCATTATGATCGAGGGGTTATTTTGTTTGAATAACTGAATTTTCCCTTTTTATTTAATGTGTCAATCAACCAAAAAGTTTTTTTGTAAAAAAAAAATCATTTAAAATAATTATTCATAATTTTTGCTCTTAAGATATAAAGTGTAAAACATTCATAACACTCTTAAAGGGCTGGTCCAAAATTTACCATCATAATAAAATTCAAATTTGATCCCAAACTATTTGAACGGCTGGTCCACTATTTTCCCTTAACAATAAAATTCAGACCAGCCCTTCATATTTGATTTTTTTATGACTAAGGTGGTCCGACCCAAGTCTTCTAAATTTTTCTGACGTCGTAGGGTTCTTAGACCTTCCAACTTTTGACAGAACAGAACAACGTGTGTTTACTTAGCGTGATTTGATAGGTTTCTACGTGTGTGGACAGCATGCTCGGTGGGAGAAAATCTTGATAGGGAGAGGACCCCATAACCGTGCACCCTAACTTTAGGGGCACGTAGATATATGTAGGGGTCTCGTCAACATAAAAAAATTATATCATCGTATAGCGTATCATCATGCCACATCAGCATTTTCGTTTCGCGTGTTTATTTGGAGGGAAAAGTAGTTTTTGAATTGATTTAAAATGAAAAAAATAATATAAAGCATTTGAAAGAGGTACCAATGACCGAGCGCCCTATGTGTCACATTGTCATTGGCTCTTAAAAAGTGTCATTAATCAAATAGTGAACAACTATTAGTCATTTTTTCAACAACCAATAGTGAAAATCAATGTACAATTATTGGTCCCTGCACAATCATGGGGTCCTCTCCCCTATGTGAAGAAGAAACACGCACTTGTACCTATTCTGTATCCGTTGAATTTATTTACACAAGTCCCATCATGACTTTTAAACGTAATACTGCCGTGACCCGACTCTCTTCTAACTCATCCCCTACTTGAGGCCTTCGAGAACGATATTCCGCTAATAATTGCGGCACGGTATTCTGAGTTCCAGGGAGAACAAGATGAGATGCTGCTACTCCTATGCCATTCCACGCAAATATGCGACTCTTCTCCCCGGTTTTTTTATTTTGCTGTTTCTAATGAGATTTCCTTCAGTCATATGTACGTACAGATGGCATAACTGCAATAATGCCTCAACTTACACAGATGGCGATACATATTCCTCTAACTTGAATCGGGTTATCACTGATCTGGTTCGTAATACGCCTCAAAATTCAGGATTTAACACTTCTTCGCACGGCCAATCTCCCAACCAGGTCTACGGCCTTCTACAGTGTATTGGAAACATATCAGCAGAAAAGTGCTCCACCTGTTCTCGAGAAGCAAATAACTCTATTCATGAGGTTTGCGCCAATGACATAGGTGGGCGAGTATGGCTGGATGACTGCTTCTTCCGCTATGACAACTCTAATTTCACTTCGAAACTAGATACCGGTGGAGCTTACCTCTCGAATGTGAATAATGTCCCAAGCAATTTGGAGGCTAATTTCAAGTCCATTACCACTGATCTTCTATCCAATCTGTCTAATAGAGCTTACGACCCAGCAAATAAGGGACTCGCGGTTCTAGGAACAGCTACTACTCATCTTCAAACACGGTATACGGTCTAGTTCAGTGTTGGAGGGATATATCAGTCAACGATTGCAGAACATGCTTGTTCACAGGAAGGCAACAGTTGCAGCAGTGTTGTTCTTCAAATCAAGGAGGTCGAGTTTTGTATGGAAGCTGCACAGTAAGATATGAGGTATACCCTTTTTCTGGTACTGCAGAACCACCCTCCCTCGTTCCTGCTGGATCGCCATATCCACCAACTTCAACACCAGATACCGACAACATTAACGCCAACACAAGGAATGTTTCAAGAAACGTGCTGCAGGCTTACAAGTCCGCAACATTTCGTCTTCTGTCAGATCTGTCTAAGAAAGCTTACTCCGACCATGCAAGTCCGCAATGTGAGATCTGTCAAGGATCGGCCTTCTACTCCAGATCCGATAAGGTATACGGTCAAGTTTCTTGTCCGAGATTTTGTATCCACTCAAGATTGTAGGACATGCTTGCTCACAGCAAGTAAAATGTTGGAGATGTGTTGTTCTTCAAGTCAAGGAGCTCAAGCTACTTATGCAAACTGCACCATGAGATACGAGATATACCAATTTTTTGATTATTTTATATTGTCAGCACCGCCTCCCGCAACTCCCACATCTCCTCCGCCACTAGCCCAGAGGAGTATGTTTTGCCACTTGGTTTTATCGTTTCGATTTTTCTTCAATTATTCATTTGCTTATGTTTTTTCTGATAGATTTACGTTGGGAAGATGTCAAAAATATATGCCGATCTCTTCAATTTCAACAAATAACAATAAAGATTTGGCATGCAGGGTCGTCCTCAAGAACATTATCCATTACATTGTCACTTGTCGGGGGATCATTCTCGTGTTAGTTCTTTGTCTGACTAGAATAAGAAAAAGAGTGAAATCTCTCGTTTTTGGGAGCCCAGTAACTCTAGTTACCCACAGCGAAGGTGCTCCATCCGATTTCCATCTTTGGTTTTTAATTCCATTCTTCTGGTTTTAGAGTACCATTCAAACTTGCTCACTATTTCTTCCTTGTTTTCTAATGCTACAGAACGGAAGGGATATTCCCCTGAATCTGGGTTACTTATATTACAGGAACAACATTTTAATTTCAGCTTAGAAGCACTCGCAGAAGCCACTGAAGATTTTCATGACAAAAATAAGCTTGGAGAGGGAGGATTTGGCCTAGTATATAAGGTATGAGTACAGAGTATCCTATCCTGGATAGAGAAAAACATGCATGCTTCCTGAAACTTTTCCTTTAAAATTTGTGGGTTTGTTTTGATTCTCAGGGAATGACTAGAGACGGAAAGGAGATAGCAGTGAAAAAGTTGTCTGAAAGATCTGCACAAGGGAAAAGAGAGTTTTTGAATGAAGTGAAGCTGGTGGCCAATGTTCAGCACCGAAACCTTGTGAAGCTGTTGGGATGTTGTGTTGGAGGGCCGGAAAGATTGCTTGTTTATGAGTATTTGCCAAACAAAAGCCTTGACACCTTTCTCTTCCGTGAGTCGTTCTCTAATCTTTATCAAAAATAACAATTGCTCACGAATTTTGAAATGTAATTTAACATTGTTTTTGTTTAAAAGAGGACGCGGACGTAGAAAAGAACAAGACGCCTAGATTGGCAGAAGCGGTATAATATCATAATTGGAATTGCTCGTGGCCTTCTTTACCTTCATGAAGATTCGAAGCTGCGAATAATTCACAGAGATATTAAAGCAAGCAACATTTTGCTTGATGAGCAATTGAATCCTAAAATAGCTGACTTTGGCTTAGCGAGACTCTTCACAGACAACGAAACCCAAATTCAATCAAAAATTGCGGGGACCTAGTAAGAATCGAATAACCCTAACTTTTCTTTTGAGGTTGTTATACACTAGCCAAAATCCCACCCCGAACAAATAAATAAAATTGGGCAACTGAAATGATGAATGATGATTTGATCTGGCGCAGTGGTTATATGGCTCCAGAATATGGAATGCGAGGGCAGCTGTCTGTAAAAGCGGACGTTTACAGTTTTGGAGTAGTGCTGCTTGAGATTGTGAGCGGAAGAAAAAATAACGACATGAATTTTCGGGGAGAAAAGCAAGGCGTCGGCCTATTAGAATGGGTAAGAAATTGGATTTCCCATTAACAATTTTCCTTTTGAACAGAGAGAGAGTGAAACATTCTGAATGAAAACGTGTGATTTCAGGCATGGAGACTATTCAAAGGAGGAGATGTTCTGAATATTGTTGATACCGTATTAATGGGAAATTGCAGAGAAGAGCAAGTGATAAGATGCATTCACATTGGACTTCTGTGTACACAGGCGGAGGCAGACGTCCGTCCACTAATGTCTACAGTAGTTACAATGATATCCACCGAATCAGTGCCGTTGCCAAACCCAACAAGACCTGCGTTCGTAAGCATGACAAGTGAGAGTCCTAATGTTAGCCTCAACCCTATTATTGTTTACTCTCGCAATGAAATCTCAATAAGTAATTTGGAACCTAGATAAGTTTAACCTGTTCCTATTGCGTGAGCCTCAATTGTGTGGTAGCTACAAATATTAAAAAAATTTGATCAGCCTAATTGTCACGTACGTTAGTAGCTGACGTTAAATATTTATTTTTCCAAAAAATTGCTAAAACAATGCTTCCACCGAATCAGTGCCGTTGCCAAACCCAACAAGGGTAAGTAGAGTTGCATAGGTCCCAATGTTAGCCTCAAATTTTAGTGCAGGAAATCTCAATGTAATTTGCTATAAGTTTAACGTGATCATTAGGCACAGCCTCAATTGTGTGGAAAAATACATTGTAGGGAAAAAATTCCCACAATTATATATAATAAAATGATTGGAGGATGTGCAAGGTTTCACAACCAAAAAAATATTATTAAGGAAAATGTAATAAAATAAATGTTGTCACTTTTATAAGAGTGATTTGTATCTTTTGTTTTGATTATAGTGTTAGATTTTTAAGGGATTTATCAAAGATTATCTAGAGATTTGTCAAATGTAAGTTTTTTTCGGTTTTACAATTTCATAAAATCAATGAGTTTATGTATGACATGTGTTTGTAACTTTTGTGGCCATGTGGGTTGTGAATGAACATTTATTATGCCAAGAGACATTCTACAATAACAGCTCGAGTGATCAAGGAGCCTCACATTGTACCCACGAAAGAAAAATAACCAACATTATTTCAATATATTTATTAATATTTAAAATACAATTATAAGCTGACTACTTTTTGAGACATCCCTTTTGAGACCAAAACTTACATTATATATATAAGATAAAAATTAGCAAATAGAAGATAGAAATAATGCCATGCAAGCAAAAATAAAATAGAAGAAGGTAAACATAAAAATAATTTAATAAAAAAATGAGATTTGGACATTCTAAACTATGAAAATATTCTTGTACTAAAGATTTGCACATTATTTATTTTAACATTCCCATTGTCAATTAGTTATGAAACAATATGAATAAAATAAAACATGGAAAAAATTAGAAAATATATTTAAATAAAAATAAATAGAACTAAGGAGAGTTGTCATGTTCCTTTCTGTATTGTTGCTCTCTCTAGCTAGCCTACATAAAATAAAATTACATGAAAAAAACTATATTATGTAAGGATTGGAGGAAGCAAGGTCATGGAGACACACTGCTGTTCTTCCCTTCCTCAATATTCCTTGATGCCATTACCTTGCATGAATAGTGAGGAAAAAAAAAAACACAAGTAAACTTCAACAAAGAAAACCTAATCACCCCTAAATTAAAAAGTAAAAATATAAACAAAAACATTCCAAGAGTAAAATAAAGGAATAAAAAAAACAACGCACAATAACGGTGGAGCCAAATTTCTAATAACACTTGTCAATAATATTCTCTTTCACATATGCCCCGTACACATGGCCTTTCATATTTCCTCCTCACAAAATATTTTCAATGTAAAATAACTTTAGATGAACCGTTTTCAATTCTCTTGCGAAATTGAAAAATGAGTAAGGTATAGAGGACATTTGTCATTTATTGGATAAGTTACCTTTAAATCATAGCATTACACATGCCATTTAAGGCTACTTATATTTTACATTTGGATTTTTATTTATGTTTTTTGATATAAGGATAAACGTTTTTGATTTGGGACCCTACATGATCATAAAAGGCCAAAACCCAAGATAAACGACGAAGACTGAAAGGAAAAATACATAAACATACATCCAAGATGTGGCAAAAGAACAACATCACAACTAGAAGAACAAAAACAAATAGTCATCCCAAAGAAGAAGATTGAGATTTGAGAGTCATATGGGATGGGGTTGAATGTAGCTTAGAAGGGGCTCTTTTCTTGTTTTGGACCACCGTCCACTCCTCCTTGTTAACATCAACAACAGAGTCAAGGCCACTAGGAAAATAATCTCAATAGAAGAAATATGTCGAAAAGGAGACTTAGAAGGAGAAGAGGGGTTTCCCTCTCCTTAACTATCCCAGAAGGAGCTTCGAGAAAATGTGACATTGAATGTGATTCATGAAGAGTCGCTTGAGCCTATGTTTCATTTATGACTTTTAATAAAACCATACACACCTACAAAATAGTATAATTGTTTGTTAGTTCATGTAAACAACTACAATACACCAACATTGCTTTATAAGAGTATGCATACAATATTACCCAACATTGTTTAATAAGAGTATGCATAATGAATAAGTTAAGTGTTTGTTGAAGTATTTTACATTTATATTATAAAAAAATAATTTGAAATTCAGTGTTATTAATGTTTATGTTGTATTCGTGAAAGTAAAATTATGGAAGACATTATTTATACATAATTTAATTTGTTAAATTTATAGATTTTTACATTTTTTTATAATATAAAATACCTACTTCTATATCTTATTTGTTTATATATTTTAACTAACATTGAGAGATACATCACACGTTATATTATCTTATATTTATTGTCTATTGCATTTATGTGGATTTTTTAATTTATATAAATAATTATACAACTTTTTGTAAATAATTTATAGGTATGGCTCGACCAAGATTAAATTTCAAAAACATAGAGCAAAGAAAATCATATCAAAGACAATATCATATCACCAGATGATTCCAAACTCTTCATCATTGTACATAAACTTGATCAACCATCCTACACCAACATTGATCTTCCAACCATCAATCATATAGAAGATAATTCATCTAATACTTGGTATAATCAAACATACGACTATCTTTCCACTAGCAAAATATCTCCAAATCTATCCAAAAATGGTAAAATATATTTTCAACAACGTGCATCTCACTATGTCATATTAGGGGTATCCTTTATAAAAGAGGATTTGATGGCATCCTCCTCTGGTGTCTTAAAACTCGGAGGCTTGTCTAGCTATCCAAGAAGTCCATGACGACATATGCGGTGGACACTTGAATGCTTTAATTGTTGTTAAACGGATCTTACGCATGGGCTACTATTGACCCGCACTTAACCAAGACTGTTATGACTACGTCACGAAATGCATTAAATGTCAACAACATTCCAATCTCACACGCATTCCTAGCCACGCTCTCAACCTATTCAAAACTTGTGGCCCTTCTCACAATGGGGGTTTAACCTTGTTGTTTTTATCAACTCTCGTCACAACCTGCACAGAATTCTATCATCACAACAACTGAATATTTTACAAAATGGGTGGAAGCAATTCTCCTTATCTCAATAAAGCGAGATAAAATTGTCGATTTAATCCATCACCACATTATCTGTCGATTCGGTATTCCTCATAAGATCATCATAGATGATGGCAAATCCTTCAAAAACAAGAAAATTCAAAAACTTTGCAACACTTACAACATCAAACTTAGTTTTTCCACCCCTTAATATCCACAAGGAAATGGACAAGCGAAGCATCTAACAAAACACTTAACAAAATCCTTACCAAAATTGTTGATCAAGCTAGTAGGGATTGGCATCTTCAAATCCCATTCATGTTATGGCATATTGGACTAGGTTTCAAACCCCTACGAGAGCTACACCGTTCTCTTTAGTATACGACACTAAAGTTGTTCTTCCTCTCAAAGTTCAAATTCCATCACTCGCATCTCTCTCCAAGACCTCATATCGACTAGGATTATTGTCAAGAACGTCTATCAAAACTAGAATTGTTAATTAAACGATGTCTAACCGCACTTGAACATATCAACATCTATCAAGAATGAATCAAATGAGCATATAACAAACATCTCAAACAACGTGACTTTAACATTAGTGATCTTGTTCTCAAAGAAAATCAACATGTCACTAACATGGAAGAGAGTAAACATTGGAGGTTTGCTCCAATGGATCGGACCATATATTATCATTCATAAATATGGGTATGGGGCCTATCGCTTTGCCTCCCTTGATGATAAACACGAAAAGAAGCCTCTTAGCGCCCTACAATTACTGATTGTTCTATTGTTAAGATGTCAACTCGCAATACCTTAGTCAAACTACGATCTCCATCTATCAGCCCACACATTTTATCACTCATGTAATGATTTGGAATCGAGCGGTCTTCCATAGTATACATATCATGACACGGAATATGGGCACCATGACGTTGATCATAGCATATTCCTCTCAAACAAATTCCTCGCTCACGATTATGGAACCGTGCAATCATTACTCTCACTATCCCCTATTTATCCTATTTAACGACAGGACAAGGATATATGTGTAACTTACGCGTTTCCTTACCCCTTTCTAAAGTGGTTACCCAAGCTCGCCCTCGGCTCAAAATCAAGATAACTATAGGATGGATACAATCAAAATATAGACCGATCCCTCGAAGTATGGTTATCAAAAAAATAAATTATGTCAAATACAGTTGTAAACCACTCCCTCAAAGGATGTCTACCATACAATCATAAAGTCAATAAACTCGTAGACCACTCCCTCGAATGATGGCTTCCAAGTCAAAGTACACAAAAAAAGCACTTCTTACATTGACTAATCCTCATATTTAAAAAAGGGCTTCCTACATCGATCAACAATCATATCAAAGTAGCAACCATCCCAAGAAATCTTCTTGCGTTGATCAACTTTCCCATAAAACACAAGCTTCATGCATCGATCAGCTTGTGTTGTCTATAATAAAGTTGGGGCAAAACACGGGAACCGTCAAGAAGAACTTGTATCCCCGTGCCCGCTACATGCAAACCTTTCCCATGTCGAAAAAGATATAACTATCTCACATGTATCTATGATCCTAGTATGCCAAACCATTGTGAGTCATATGTTAATATTAATTACAAGGCCGCACGTGCAAAGTGTCATATGTATAACAAGTTTACCATCATACACTATATATGATCATAATAGTAAGGAAGCAAACATCCAACATTATGTTCTTATCCATTATACAATGCATTAATCAAACGACAAGATTATCATTTGTCACAACTATATCCAAGATCATTAAGATCACATTATAGATCTCTAATCAAAAACATACATCCATAACACATCACATCGAAATGATAACGGAAATCACAAACTAAATCATCAACTCACAAACATATGTTTAAAATATGTGTGTGTGTGTGTGTGTGTGTGTACAACAAGGGCTTTAAGAGCCTCATATATGAAAATATTTGTACATCATTAATAAAGGCTTCAAAAAGAGCCTCATACATCAAAATAGGCCTACAAAACTATGTAGTAATGGCCGAATGCCTGTCAATCAAACATGCCCACCAAAGCATTGCTCCCCTAGTCTCCATCTCGGATCTCTCGTTGGTCATTCGCTTGGACCCCTCGATGGTCGACCTACGCTTGCAGCACTACTTGACAAACCTTGTCGTCGTCGAACAAAAAAATCACCATAACAAGGCTCATTTGAAAACCTTTGTCTCACTATATCCTCATAGTAGTGAAGCTCATCACCCAATGCCTGATAATGGGCCATGCTCACACTACTAGGTGGCCCCATCTGTCCACTAGCCTAAACTCTGGTTGTCTGTAGCTCAACCCCGATACTAATCACCCATCACACCAAAGGCTTGCCGTAAGGTCTCTCTATCTCGTCAATGCATATCCCTATCCGCCCTAGCCTGGGCAAGCTTCGCTTGTATAGTGGTGAGTTGTTGGCTTAGCCCATCCCTATCCACAGTCGCAGAGTCACAAGTAGCGATAGTGTTGTCCTCTCAACAATCAAACTTGCTCGCTCGGCTAACCACGCGGCCTTCTCTGTCTCTAAGCTCGCTATGGTAGCCTCTAACAAAGCTACTTCATCATCCTCCTCTCCCCCTCAAGCCACGACCCTCCTATAGAACCTCTACAAAAGCTCGCATACGTCTCTCGAACCCATCTAACTACCACTACCACCAGGCAACGTAAGCCTCAGTCACCCCTACAAGCCTTATTAAACCCTCATTTTAATCATCAGATCCCCTTTTTGACCCATTTAGCATTCCTATAACTTTACACATCCATCATCAAAATTGCACATTTTCAAAGTATGTGCTTTCTTTTTGGGCTCCAATACCCTCTTAAAATGCAAATTCAATCAATACATATAGAGCATGTCTTTATCAATCCACCTCGAATTTCGCAACCTCTTGAGAACTTTTTCTTGACGCCACCTTTAAGTCATATGTCTATAGATTGAGAACCCATTAGTTCCCCTATCACTTGACTTCTTGGTCATGTAATTCCACCTTTGTAGCAACATATTTTATATTAAATTTGTGTTTCCCGATACACCATGGATACTATAAGCTTTCAGGAACCTTTTCCCACTTTGCTTCCTATAAGTCATGTCTTTAGGTTCGAACCCATTAATTCCTTTATCACTTGACTTCTTGGTCACGCAAGCCCACCTTGATGGCAATCTATTTCATGTCCGGTCTTGGGGCATCTTAAGTTGAAACACAACTCTACACAAGCATGTCTCTTCATCAAGCATCATATTCAAAGAAGTACAATGATTCTCGGTTTGAGGGGGACCACCTATCCAACACAAATCCATCTCACTTGTTTTTGTCCAACGGCTTGTCCATCACAAACCACTTGACAAAAAAGGGCAAATATAGACACCCATTTTTCGATACATTCGTGACCTATCCACACCACTCACATTTTCATGCAAAACACTAAATCTTGTCCTATTATCCTATTAAATGTATTTTATAACCATAAAATCACACTTTACTCTCAATAAATACTTATTTATTTATCCTAAGTAACAAAAACCCCCCAAACCACCTAAAACCCATCCTAACATTTTTTGGTCTAACCTCCTAACACCCTTAACATCTTCCTACCCATCCTTATTCGCTTACAAACCCAGAATAGCTTGTTTGGAAGTAATTGAAACCATTTCCAAGTAGGTTTCCCCACATTTTCTAGATCACCAGCGATTCTAGCTAATCGTCAACAATTCTCTATAAGCCCATCAACTTTCATGAATACGGATCCTTGAACATTGTAACGAAGCTATGATACTTTAGCAACCTAGACAACATCATTCTCAACATCTAGAAATCCCCTACCTCCATATCACATCTCTGGAAGGTCACAAATCATGTAAGATTTCTACAATGTTTCTTGGCATTCCACATCAAAGGTAAGTTATTGTCATTCATTTTCATTTCTAGTCTATCAACGCATCGGTTCAAAAGTCAAATCAATCATTGAATCACTTGTTTTGCATCCAATTTGCATCTTATTTGAAATCATTGTTTTACACAACAATCGTGACAAAGAAATTTCATCAAATCGCCAATGACGCATTGAATCTCCAACCACCCTTGGTTTTTAGTCATTCAGTCATATTTCACATATTTTCAATCATTATCAAAATTTATTTTTGGCTAATCTACCTATTTCGAAGTTGTATCTACTTGTAGATGATTGTCCCTGAGCCAAGCACCTATGATCACAAGTATCTACGATATTCCTATCATCTCACAACCATTTGTCTTGGAGCAATTTGACATCTCACACGAGTTGAGTCTATGTGTTATCTCTTTGACACCAAACGTCGACGACATCGAAGATCAGCTTGAAGTCATACGAGAAGAACAAGGCGTTAAACAAGCTTGGATTGAATACTTCGAAGAGTTCAAGCTTGCCTTAGCCCTTGCTTGGGTCACTTATCACGCAAAGCAAGATCTCTCTTTCCCTTTGGAAGTTTAATTCATCCTTTTGTTGTCTAGGCATCATTCTATCTTTTTATCATTATCACTTGATTGTAAACACTTGACACCCTTGAAGGAAGTCTCTAGGTTCTTGGGATCGGCCTTTATTGATCAACACATCATATTATTGTCTAACATCCATATTGTCAAGTTATCTATTTGTGTGCATGTTTTTTCATTCATTTGGAAAGAGGAGTCTCTTGTGTCATTTGCATTCTTACATCTCAACTATGTGAACACAAGTATTGTTAAACCTTGTTATTTTCGAGTTTTTGGTCATTTTGTCTTTATAAGAGTTGTTGAACTGAAATCCACCATAAACACCTAGCCATGACAACAAGAAGCTTGTTTGTTTCATTTGCAAAGGAGAACATTATGCTAATAAGTGTCCCCAAAGAAACACTGACAAAGGAAAAGCAAAGGTCAATTTTTTGAGAGAAAATCATATAGATGAGACTAAATATTGTTCTACTTCTGGATCTGATTATGAAAGTTTTGACATAGAAGAAAATTTTCAAAAGTAAATGTTGTGAATAATTTTGAAGAAGAATCAAGAGTTATCAAACTCTAATATAGGTATGATTCCCTGCCTTGCTTTGCCATTATAAATATGCTATCCATAATTCATTATCCTTTCATTCCACTAGATTCAGAATTGCTTGGTCATCAACTAGAAGAAGCTACAAAAATTAGTTGAAGAAAGAAAAATAGGAGTAAAAAAAAGAGGAACGTGACCAAAAATTATCAAAAAAACAAAACATTACCAATAAGAGCCTAATCTAGACAAATAATTGGCCACCACACAAGCACCCAAGAATAACGCAAAGTTACAACTAATAACTAGTTCTGTACCAAATTTAGGTGTCTATAATTGTGGAAGGCAGGCAGGAATTTTTTGAGCGTATAAAAAGAGAGACCATCCAAACAAGGACTGGAATGATGTTTTGATTAAGCTTTTGAGAGGACGCACATTTTCAAATGAAATCTTCAAGTCCATGATAAGCCAGCTTAAATATAAACTTGTGTATGGGGCGCTTGTACATACCATGTTTAGTATGATGTATGGCATATAACTACCGTACATTTATTGGTCAAGGAAGCCAAAGTATATCTTTAAACTATGAACTAAATTTAATCACCTTACCGTGTTCTATTTAGAATTTTCTTTTAAGATTCTTCTTATGTTAGCTATTAATTTGTTTATTAATTGAATTGTTTGTCTACCCATCATTTCCACTCCCATGCTTGCATATCCATGGTTAATATTTACAAGTTGGACCTAATTATATGGTCTGGATGATGGATCATAGGAAAGACCAAAAGTAGCCTTTCTTTCATTCTTGAATTCCAGACCAAAAGTAGCCTGTTCTTTCATTCTTGATTTCCATAAGGGAGAAGCTCTACCTTAAATAAAACTTCGCAACTATTCAGGTATTTTTACAAGGCCAAGCAGTTCTCCTAACTGATGTATGATACCTGTAACACTATTATCTATACTTCCAAAACAACTACTGACAAGTTCTGTCCTCGACTATGCAACTTATCAAAAACTGTAACCCACAATGTTGTATTCCTGGCATGCTGGCGGCAATGAGCTATTATTTCATTGCCATAAGGTTTTCATTTGCATTGACTGATTAGAGTTGCCTATAAAACAGCAAAGTATGTATTCGAATGATAGCAAAGAAGCGTGTATTAAATGGTGTCTGTGTACTAACAATAATGAAACATAACCAAATGAGATGAAGAAAGGAATGATGAGTGCTTTAAATATTAACTACAACATTTTCTTGAGAATTCATGAAATCAGACTTCATCCCAAGCATCTTGTTGTTCCTAACTTCAAAATAGCTACATCCACAGAGTAGACATCATATATAGGCATGTGCATCCATGTAAAGTATTCCAGTCAATATGATGGAACAATGTTGTAATCAATGTTTTAAAAATCAGAACCGGACTCGGAACCGGTCGAGGGTTGGACCGGACCGGAATCGGACCAGTTCAAACTCTATGAACCGGTTTACTAAAAAACACATAAAAATTACATTTTTAAAGAAAACAATATATTTGAAAAATTAGAAACCATGATTCCAACAATTACACACAAAATATGCAAAGTTTGCTCATGTATATAGTGATAGTTGGAATGCTCGCACTCGGCAAATATTTGGCAGCCCCCAAAAAAAAAAACTCGGCAATATTTGGCCAAAATACTCGCCGAGTTTTGGAAAGCTATCCAGTATTTTTAATTACTAATTTGTCTACAAGCAATCAAAGCTCATGATTCTTTCAGAAGATTGCAAGAAGCTGCTTGGTCCAAAAAGGTGCAAAAATGGATTTTATGAAAATAAGAAAAATATTGACATCAATGTGTAGAGCTCGAGAAAATATGCACTTTTAGAGAAAACGACACCTGAAACGGAGCCACAAAATGAAAGTTATGGCACATGCAAGTTTTTGCTGCTACATCTTCCCGGACCCTTTCCAAAAATGGCAAATTTTATATCTTTACATGACCCTTTCCAAACCGGTCAAACCGGTCGGTTTACTAAACAGTTCGTGCTTTTAAATGTTAAACCGGTCGGTTCGGTTCGGTTTGACCGGTTTTAAAACACTGGAACTTGTAATACTGTTCTTACTGATATCTAATTGAAGGACATGAATTCCAAACTAAATCCTGTATTTCAATTAGATTATGCATAAAGCATGTATAATACCCAAACATATCCGATGCTAAGTTGTAAAACATCTCCATAATAAAATATATTACATAACGTTTTCAATTGAGCAATTTTAATCATAGTTTCAGCCTTCATAGTGAATATCCTTGTCTAAATATTGTAAAATCAAGTGAATAAACTCCATGTGTTTTGCAGCCCCGGAACAGGACACACATTCTGATCTTCCCTAGAGCATCAAAATATACAATATGTATTCCAGAGTTTATCCTTGTAAAACTATAATGCAGAGAAGGGTTAGAAACTAAGTGCAACATCCACCACAATCTAAATTCGCAGCGCCTCTAACAGTGAGTATATAGAAATTAATTCAAAAATATTCTTTTCTAGGAAACAAGGCTCTTCAAGTCCATTCAACATTCAAATCTATTAAAAAGGATGATGCTAGCATACAGTTGGGAATATTGCCAGCAACTTTTTTAATACTCTACAATATTGAAAGAACATTGCTCAACTCGAATGAA
Source organism: Taxus wallichiana var. yunnanensis (assembly GCA_018340775.1). Classification (NCBI taxonomy): domain Eukaryota; kingdom Viridiplantae; phylum Streptophyta; class Pinopsida; order Cupressales; family Taxaceae; genus Taxus; species Taxus wallichiana. The sequence goes on from CM031236.1 coordinate 652,115,166, forward strand.
AGCAACAAAAATGGTGCCAATGCCTCTCCAATAAGTGAAAGAAATACTTTCCCGGTACACGGCAAAGAACTCCCAATTTTTGGTTCTTCAAAAGTTCTATTAGGAAATTAGATAATTATAATAACGTCCACAAGATCAACATTAAAGTCAGCCGATGGTTTTTTTAATCTCTAGCTGCAGCTCTATCTGCTCGAAGTTGATTCTTGGAGCCATGTTGTTGCTAGCAACACCAAAAAAATCTTCCAAGTTAAATCAATCCTAACCATAAAGCACTAGCAAAAAAAAAAATACAAAGGACATGTATTGTTTCTTTCAAAAAAATTGTGATGCACTGGGCTTTTATATCCAATGGTACACAGAGCAAAGAACTCCCAAGCTTTGGTTCTTCAAAACTTCTGTTTTAAAATTAAAATAACTGTAACACATCCACAAGATCAACAGTAAAATCAGGCAACGGATTTTCTTTTTCTTTCTTGTATCTCTAATTGCAGCTCTACATAGCAACACCAGAAAAAATTCTCGCAGGTAAAATCAATTAAATAACATGCGATTAAAGGGCAACTTTATAGCTAACTCCTTTCTAACCACATAAATCACTGCCTAAAAAAAGACGAAGGACATGCATTAATTCTTTCAAATCTTTTGTGATATGTCAGGCTTTTGTATCCAATTGGAACAATGCTTACTACCAAGCCATGATGATGTTTCTCATGAATCTCTTTGGCAATCTGTTTGGCTTCAAGCCTCTCCAGTATAAAGTAGAAACACAAAAATATGTCGTAATAAAGCTACAGCACATTCAACTAGACCGCAAAGCAGATGAGCTTAACAACAAAATCTTGTATTCCCAATACGATACTGGAAAGTGGAAACCTTTTGTGTATTACACTTTCTTATTGGGTGCAATCTACAGACAGATACACAAAATTGGCTGCATTATGAATCCTTGAAGCCAGAAGGGAGCTAAATGATGTCCCTACAATAGGAATCAGCCCCTGATGGATTCTCTACTTAAATAACATAAACATGTGCTAATCAGAATTTAATTTTGACACTCTGTACAGTCGAGATCAAGACAATCAGACACTCAAGTCTTCAGAAAACATGATGGGCATGAGAATGATGCATCATCTCCTTTGGGCTATAACTGCACATGAGAATTTCCTTGCATGCCATTGTACTGGATTGCAAAATCAAAATGCAAAGACCAATAAATACACAGGGAGAGTTGAGTGCGACCGGAATGTTGGCATCCAAAAAAATTCTCATATGCAGTTTTATTACAGAGATTATGTCTCACATAAATGGACTGCAAAAGCATTGGATATCTGATAATATCTATTTTGCAGAGGTGTCTGTAAGAGTGCATAGAAACATTTGTCCCTGTTTTCCCAAACCACACATCAATGGACTGCAAAAGCATTGGACATCTGATAATATCTATTTTACAGAGGTGTATGTAAGAAAGCTCAGAAACATTTTTCCCTGTTTCCCCAAACCATGCCCCAGGGGGAACCTGGAAATAGGCTTCCCGAAACTGAGAGCATGTCCCCAGCTAGCACTGTTTTAAAATATAACCCTATAAAAAATCTCCCATAAATCAAGTTACTGCCACGTCAAAGGAATGGTAAGGAATTAGATTTGGAGCAGTTCCTAAATGCTGATGAATAATGGGTTTCATCCCATATCTGTTTTCTGTCAGAACCTGCAACGAACAAAAATTTATCATTTACATTTTACAAAATAGACCTATAAAAACTATATAAACTTATTGCCTTATAAAATGACTTGCTAGGTGTTGATTGTATTTCTAGAATCCACCTAAAAAGATTGATCTAAGTTATGCCGGGCCATGAACTCAACCAATTCTTAGATTTGATCAATAAGATGTGAATAGCAACCTTATGAACCTAAACGAAATGGACACGAGACATAGATTCAGAGATAAGAAAGTAAATAGGCTTCCCGTAAGAGGGGAAGAGAATTAAAGGATATGGTAATGTTCCATAGATCCAAATGTAGGAAGAATATAATCCCTGGAGCAAAATCACATAGAGACATATCTTGGCCACAGCATAAATCACAAGATGGCTAGTTAGAAGACGGGACACATCCCACAGGGGCCCCATGTCTATATCCAATGTATTGGACATGGGACATGCTAGAACACGTGTTCTAGCAGTGTCCTGCATGTTCGACACTCCAACAAAAACAGTGTCCCACGTTTATAAAAAGCAGTTAATTTTTTTCATTTGCACATTATCAGATAGGGAAAAGGCTGAACTTCTATTTCATTGTGCAGGTGAAGGAGAATATTCAGATTTGAAGGGCTTCAGGGGATTTGAAGGCATTTTAGCAACCACATTTGGCATTTCTCCAACAACAACAATTTTCATCATTCATACCACAGAAATCATGGCTCAACCATCAAAGGCAGCTGGTAAAGGTCAAAGGAAAGGGAAGAATCTGAGTTTTGGTGCTGCCCCTCTCCTCCAAGTTCATATATCTTTGTTAGTGCTCCATCAGTTGGAAGTGGAGCTGCCAATGATGCATATAACCCTGTTGTAGCAAGACAACAAGCTCAAGAAAAAAAAACCATCATGGAAATATGTAACAAGAAAACAAGGGCCTGGGGCAAAGCTTGCTGGGGGAGGAAATATTGTTTGGACATGTAACTACTGCCATCTCAAATTCAAGAGCACCTACTACCGAGTTAAGGGTCATTTGTTGGGTCTTAAGTGTGTACTGGCAGCATATAAGTGAATTTGACTAAAAGAAAAAATATGTCAAGAGAGGATGCTATTGGCTTGGGGACAGTGGCAACAACAAGTAGGACACACAAAGATGAGGATCCTCTTCCATTCTTGAGGAAGCCATCCAACAGAAGTGGGAGTGGGACTGCATTTCAGCCAACAAAAAGAGGGCAGCTCCTAGTGGTACAACGGACAAGATCTTTCAACAAGAGTGGCGCAAGGAGGTTGATCTTACCATTGGATTCTTCTTCTATCTCAATTTCATTTCATTTAATGTTGCACGGTCTCCTTTGTTTTTTAGATGTGTCGAGCTCTGGTTAAACGAGCTCCAACCAAGTACGTGCCTCCTAGTACAGAGAAGCTTAAAACCACATTGTAGGTGAAGGCAAAGAGGGAGGTGGATAAAATTCTAGCACCTATTAAATCATCATCGCCCTCATCTGTAATGTCCCATTTTTCCAATCGAAGACTTTTGGCCTATTTTGTCAACCCGACGGCCAAAGAAAAAATATAAGGGTGACTTAAATCACAATAAATTATTATAAAGTGCTATAAAAAAATAAAAAAATTGAAGCACTTATATTAATTTATTTGGCTTAATAAAAATAAATAATAATCCCTATGGTCAATACGAGTTATTCTTAGTAGAGGGGATAATGGCGACTTGGGCCAAAAATAAATAATGACATTTAGGAAGGATAAAAATATTATTAGTTATGTATTTCCTCCCAAGGAAATGCGACTAGCTCTAGGGGTGGGAAAAATAGAAAAATGTGACAAAATATTCCTAGGACAAGTCGACTTGGTCTAGGAATGAGCATGTAATTTCATTGGCTGGTTTGGAGGTTGGTTGTTGGCCCTTTTCCTTTAAAAGGGAAGTCGACTTGCCTCTTCCATCATCCAGAAATATTTTATGTCATTTTCCTTTGCATTGAGCTTCAGCTTTTGCAAATAAATTCTAAGGACGAAACCCCTTAGTAATTTATTCTCGTGGACGAAAACCACAAGAGTTGTAAGGGTTTTTCTCTCAAAAATTCTTATTGATTGTAATTAGATTTTCAGTGTTATTTTCAGTCATTTCCAGCAGTGTATTTGAAGGCATTTGAGGAATAAAATTACAGCAGTTCATCTTCTATTGGATCGACCCAGTTGGGACAGATTTGGCTTTGTTTTTGGAGGTATTTATATCTGATTTTAATTGCTAAATCATCTACATATTTTTGGGAAATAAGCCAATTAGTTTCATCATTTTTTTAAGGTTTTTTGAGGGTTTTTTCCAATTTTATAATCAGATTTCAGATCTGATTTCTGAGTTGATTTGGCATCCAAAAATTTTGATTCTTATATGAATGAGTTCCTAAAAATATAGGCAAGCATCTGGGATAGAGAAAAATTTTGGAGCTCATTTAATGCCCTAAATGTGTGGGCCGAAATAGGAGGGACAGATTTGCATGTTTGGTAGTTGCTGCTATAATTTGGTTTACATCTTGTTCCTTAATTTTTCCAAATTCGGGCATATGTCATTTGCCTAGATCGGAGTTGTGTAAAAAAAGTTATGCTATCTTGAAGATTGCAGCAGTTAGGGTTTCAGATTTAAATTATTTTCCAGCTGTTGTAAAATCTGATTTTCGCCATAAATTCTCAGGGTTGTTCCAAGGGTTTGGGAGTAAAAATAATTATTGTATGCTGATTTTGGGTGTGTTTGCATATAAAACCCTAGTCGATTTGGCTGAAATCAATCCCGTTTGCCCTAGCTTTCGAAGTTTATATTTTGCTATTGTGTTGAGTGGGAAAAATTTATATTTGCTCCAAGGATCCATTTGGGGATCTTCAGTGGTATCAGAGCAATGTTCCTCCCACCTGAAGAGTTTTGAATGGTGGCATTCAGTTGATGTGAAATCAACTATGCAAAGTTAGTTTGATTTGGTTTACGGTTGGTCGGCATGGCTATTCTCAAGAAGCATGTCATGATGAAAGAATTAGAGGAGCTTAATAAATTGCTTTTACACCCTATGACCATAGATAGATTAGTCCGGTATATGGCATCCATTCATAAGAGGTCTACATCACAAAACATGGAGGAGAAACAAAATATCTCTATAGGTGAAGTGTCTAGAAATCTTTACAATGATTTTGCAACAGCTAGTAACCAACATACAACTGATCCTATGAAGAAAAAAAATCAGATTTGCATAGAAAAATATATGGACCACATGACACTTCATGATGACTCCAAGATTGAAGTAAAGCAGATGATGGTTGAAGAGGAATCAATTACATTAGAGCAGCTACATGAAGATATGGTTTCTTGTGATGCTTAATTAGGTGAGTTTAGCATTACTTCATCCTATCATGGTGAAGAATCAGATTGTGATTTGAAGGTCCAAGATATAGCAGTTGATCCTTCACTTAGTGGATGTAATGTCCCTTTTCCCTCGCCCATGGCCTAAGGGCCAATGCGTGCCTAACCTAGTCATGCCCGAGGGTTACGGACACTATTTTGCTATTGGGTATGGGCATCTAGTCCAGTTATTATTTTTTATTGACTGGGTCATAAAGTACTTTTAAAAAGGGACTAGATGTTATGTTTCATCATTGGGGCCACTTAAAGTACCTTTTTGGCGACTTGAGAGGACATGCATGGCATTAAATGTTATATTTCTTCATTGAGGTTACTTTATGGGCCTAGGCGCCTAGGAAGGGAAAAGCAACTTAAAGTTATTTTTAATAAGGCCCTCTTTTTGGGAAAGTGCGCCTTGAGTGGTTTTAGGGTTTCTTTGGCATGAAAAGGTTATAAAAGGAGGTGAGGGGTGAAAGGATAATCATTCATACATACACTCATATTTTCTTTTCATGGTGCAACTGCTGTTTGCAACTTTTAGCTTGTGGAGTAAGATCCCACGGGAACCCTAGCTTCGGTGGTGAAAGATCCAACCCTAGCTAGCAGGGCATTCTTCGGTAGTGAAAGATCTACCCTAGCTTGTCATTTGGAGTGGATTTCAGGGCTGTTTTACAGAGGTATTTTCAGGATTTGCAGAATTAGGGTTTGAAGGGTTTTGAGAGTTTTTGTGGAGATTTTCAGCCGGTTTTCGGATCAGACCTACGGCAGCCATAGAAGAAGGATTCGGCATCATCTACAGAGGGTTTCACAAGGGTTTTGGCTGTTTTCCAAAGGGGGCGACTTGTTTGGGAATTTGCAGCCCTAATTTCTAGGGTTTCCAGCAGTCCTTTTTCAGATCTGAAGGTTGGAGAGTTATCTACTATTTTTATATATATTATTTCCAAAGTTTCATCTTTATTGCATTTGTATTCGAAAAGATATTAATTTTCGAAGTTTTCCGGCTATTCTAGGCACGCTGTAAATTTCTGGCAGCATTCTGTTATCTGAAAAATTCCAAAAATATTTCCCTTGTGTTCTACATATTATTATCTTGTTCCAGTTAAAATTTCAAGTATTTTGGACGGGTATTTTAAGAGTTATTCACATTTTTCTGTTCGCTGCCCTAGCTGTACTTTTCTGTATAAAATCTGCAAAAATCAGATTTAGTATATTGCTGCAAATTTCTGTGTTTTGTCATTTTTTGTGGTAAGATCCCAACAAGGGATATTTCAGTGGTATCAGAGCGGTTGTTCCTCCAGCCTGTTAGGGTTGAAAGATGGGAGACAGAGACAGAGACAGTGAAGAAATGGGAGTAGATCTGATGAGACAACTGTTCACCAACATGGTGAAGCAGCAGGAGACTACCAACCTCTATTTGAGCCAGCTTACTGAGAGGTTAGCACAGGGTAGGATCGAGACTCATGCGGAGAAGGGAGAGGCCAGCAATATGGGTCAACATGGTAATAGAAGTGAGAGTCGACATTCGGGACAAGGGTCCCCTCATGCATCTACCAGGCCATTGGGACTCCACGAGCCTTCATTCTTAAAGGATCCGGAAGTTTCGCAGACACGACAGCCTGCAGACATTGTGGATGAAGAATCTTGCTGGGAGAAGTACCGGACTTTGAGCGAGGGTTTCGAGACAACATGCCATTTCAGGAGTATTGCAAAATGAAGATTGGCAGCAGGCCTAGGAGAGATTACCAGCCACAGGTACCTGAGTTTCAGAAGAGGTTAGGACAGATCTCTATTCCACACTTCGATGGCTCTAGGAAGTGTACCGCCCTGTCTTGGATTCAGAAGTTGAAGACTTACTTCGACTTGAATCCCATGCGCGAGGAAGATCACGATTAAGTTTGCTATCCTACACCTCGAGGAGATGCCCATGGTGGTGGCATCATGGATTGATCACACAGGGGCACATGCATATCACTACATATGCAGATTTTACAGAGATTGATGAGCGGAGTTTGGCGGGAGAGGGACCCGAGATAGGCACTTGGGAATTGACCCACTTGAGGCGAGACGGGTTCTGCGGATCGATACATTGCAGATTTTGAGAGGTTGTCGGTGATGGTATCGATGTTTCAGAGATGAGGTTGACTTCACTCTTCATGGCGAGGTTTGTGGGACTCTTTAGCGGGATTTGTGAAGGCATTTGAGCCTTCCTCCTACATGAGGCGATTAGGCGAGCACGAGATTTGGAGTTGTCCACTCCAAAATCGAGGTTTCCCCCTCGAAATCAGCCTAAGGGTTTCCTTGGCCCGAGGGTTCACGACCGAAGGGCCCCCACCCGGGCGGGATACCTGAGGAGACCATTTGTATCGAGAGAGGACCGGGAGGAGTTGAGGCGAAAGAAACTCTGTTTCGATTGCCGCACACCATGGGTTCGAGGACATGATTGTAGAGGGAAAGGAAGGGCCCAATTCATAGAGGTCTTTGAGGAGAGTGAGAACGAGGAGGAGCGGTACCATCGGGAGTTAGAAGATGAAGATGAGAGGCATTGGATAGTGTAGGGATTGAACAGGAGGAGGAGACTTTTCCCGGGAGACTATTGCTTTACTTTGTCGAGTACCCAGTCTGAGGCATTGAGTTAGGGGAACATTACGGGGCGAGAGAGTTGTAGTGCTCATTGATAGTGGGGCCACCCACAATTTCATTGATGCATCTTTGGTAGAGAAGCGGGGGCTGCGGGCGAGAAGACTTTGGGGGTTTGATGTAGTGGTAGTGATGGTGAGTCCATGAGATGCATGCGGCGAGTTCGCTTGATTGAGTATCACCATGGGTAACCATACAGTCACCGATGACTTCTATGTGGTTGGTATTGGAGAGACCAACCTTGTCTTCGGGGTGTACAGTGGCTCCATTCTCTTGGAGAATTTCGGACTAACTTTCAGACCATGGAACTCAAGTTCAAGTCCGAAGGAAAGAATGTAACCTTAAGAGGTTTATCTTCAGAAGCACCCAGAGTTGTTTTAGTGAAAGAGGATCGAGAGGATTCACAGACACAATGGGGTTGATTGGGCAGTACAGTGCTTGGTTTCTACCAAGAACTCAGAGGATGGACAGCCAGAGTATCATGTAGATATACAGGGGCTATTGGACAAGCACAGTACAGTTTTTAGCGACATACCACCTGGTGTACCGCCAGAGAGGGGATTTGAGCATGTGATTGAGCTCGAGGACACTAGACCAGTGGTTACTACTCCTTACCGTCACCCCAAACGGTTTAAGGACGAGATTGAGAGGACCATCCATGAGCTTATTGACATGGGACACATTAGGCCGAGTTCTAGTCCTTTCGCTTCTTCAGTAGTGTTGGTGAAGAAGAAGGATGGGACCATGCGGATGTGCATTGATTATCGGGCATTGAATAAGAAGACAATCAAGAACAAATATCCAGTGCCGCGTATTGATGAGCTCTTAGATGAGCTACGGGAGAGCAATCTATTTTCTAAAATAGATTTGCGATCGGGATATCACCAGATCAAGGTTAGGGAGCAGGATGTGCATAAGACCGCTTTCAGATGTCATTATGGACATTTTGAGTTTTTGGTGATGCCCTTTGGTTTGTCTAATGCACCAGCCACATTCAGTCTTGCATGAACCACGTGTTGACCGCCACTTGCGGAAGTTTGTTTTAGTCTTCTTTGATGATATATTGGTTTACTGACGGGACTTGGGAGAGTCATATCCGCCACCTTGACGAGATATTGGGAATCTTAGGAGCTAATTTGCTATATCTGAAGGCTTCTAAATGTGAGTTTGGCATGTGAGTTGTTGTACTTGGGATATGTGATTGGCGGAGGAGTCGAGGTGGGCGAGTGAAGATACGGGCAATTTTGGATTGGCCTCCACCGGGGCGTTGACACATTTGAGGGGATTCTTAGGACTATGCACCTATTATAGGAGGTTCGTGAAGAATTTCTCACGATTGGATTGCCCTTGTGAGACTTGACCAAGAAGGAGCCTTGGCTTGGTCGGAAGCGGCCACAAATGAGACTTTTGATCATCTCGAGGAGGTGATGAGCTCATGCCCGTCTTGGCATTGCAGATTTTGCTCGTCCATTTGTTCTAGAGTGTGATGCATCAGGTGAGGGGATTGGAGCAGTGCTTATGCAGGATAGGCACCCCATTGCTTACGAGAGTCGGAAATTGAGCCCCGTGGAGAGGGGGTATTCAATCTACGACAAGGAGATGTTGGCCATCATGCATGCTTTGGCCAAATTCAGACAGTACCTTGTGGGCAGCAGGTTCGTGGTACGTACAGATCACAATAGTTTGAGGTTCTTTTTGGGACAGAAGGATCTCAACGACCGCCAGCAGAGATGGGTGAACAAGGTACAAACATATGACTTTGATATAGAATACACTAGAGGTAAGAATAATGTTGTTGCTGATGCTTTATCTAGGAAGCCTTACCTTACTACTATGTTGAGTTCTATGTCCGAGATTTCAGCAGATTGGAAGGCTCACATACTGGTTGAGTACTCCAAGAATCAGTTTGCATGCGAGATCATGGATGGTATTATCAAGGATGACCGATACAGGGTGGTAGATGATCTCATTTTTTATAAGGATCGGATTTTCCTTGTACAGGGGTCTAAGATGAAGGACAAGATCCTTCGTGCAGTACATGACACACCACTAGCTGGACACCCCGGATATTTCAAAACATACAGGTATATCAGGGAGAGATTCGCTTGGAAGGGGATGAAGGATGATGTCCTTAATCATGTTAGAGAGTGTATGGTTTGCCAGCAAACCAAATCAGAGCATTCTTTTCCTGCAGGTTTACTTCAGCCTCTTCCCATCCCTGAGCAAAAGTGGGAGAGCATATCGATGGACTTCATCACAGGACTCCCTCTGGTGCATGGGCACAATTGCATTTATGTGGTAGTTGATCGATTGACCAAGTATGCGCACTTCTTTTCTCTACCCAAGAAGCATGAGGCAGCTGATGTGGCTCAGGTATTTTATACAGGGATTTTTAGGCTACATGGGTTGCCTAAAAATATTATTAGCGACTGAGGACAAGATCTTCATGAGCACTTTTTGGCAGGAGAAGACTGAGTGAGAGTTGACTCTAGCACGAGCTACCACCCTCGGGGCAGGCGAGACGGAGATTGTCGACAAATGGATAGAGGGCTATTGCGGAGTTATGTGACCGGACATCGGCGGGGCATGGATCGAGATGGTTGCATATGGGTGAGTATTGCTCTGATACCACATATCGGATGAGTATTGGCATGACGCCTTTGAGCTTTGTATGGATACGATGCCATGTCATTTGCTGATTTAGTATTATCGGATAGTCGAGCTCCCAAAGCTCGGGATTGGTTCTGAGGAGAACCAAGATATCCTGCGAGCTCTTAAGGAGAATCTCGAGAAGGCGCAGAGAATCGCGAGAAGGTTTATGCGGATCGACATAGGGTAGAGAGGTCCTTGAGGGGGGGAGACTTGGTGTTCTTGCGTCTGGCCGTCTGAGGCAGTCATCACTCAAGCGAAGGGGCGGAAAAGTGAAGCCCGGTTTTATGGTCCATACTGAGGATAGTCGGGCGAGTGGGTGCGGTTGCGTATGAGTTGGATCTTCAGAGCACATGCCAAGATACATAATGTCTTCCATGTATCATGCCTTAAGAAGGCCTTAGGACAGCACAGCACATTGTACCTTCTACAGAGTTGCCACCCTTTGGATGAGGAGGGAAGGCTGGTTTTAGAACCGGATTCTATTAGGTCGAGACGAGAGGAAGCTCGGGAGCAGAGATATCACGAGAATATTTGGTGCGATGGAAGGGTTTGCCTCTTGAGGATGCTACTTGGGAGGAGAGCAGATTCTACGGCATCTAGTCTGCATTTGCAGGGACAAGCAAATTTTGGGAAAAGGAGGCTGTAATGTCCCTTTTCCCTCGCCCATGGCCTAAGGGCCAATGTGTGCCCTAACCCTAGTCATGCCCAAGGGGTTACGGACACTATTTTGCTATTGGGTATGGGCATCTAGTCCAGTTATTATTTTTTATTGACTGGGTCATAAAGTACTTTTAAAAAGGGACTAGATGTTATGTTTCATCATTGGGGCCACTTAAAGTACCTTTTTGGCGACTTGAGAGGACATGCATGGCATTAAATGTTATATTTCTTCATTGAGGTTACTTTATGGGCCTAGGCGCCTAGGAAGGGAAAAGCAACTTAAAGTTATTTTTAATAAGGCCCTCTTTTTGGGAAAGTGCGCCTTGAGTGGTTTTAGGGTTTCTTTGGCATGAAAAGGTTATAAAAGGAGGTGAGGGGTGAAAGGATAATCATTCATACATACACTCATATTTTCTTTTCATGGTGCAACTCTGTTGTTTGCAACTTTTAGCTTGTGGAGTAAGATCCCACGGGAACCCTAGCTCCGGTGGTGAAAGATCCAACCCTAGCTAGCAGGGCATTCTTCGGTAGTGAAAGATCTACCCTAGCTTGTCATTTGGAGTGGATTTCAGGGCTGTTTTACAGAGGTATTTTCAGGATTTGCAGAATTAGGGTTTGAAGGGTTTTGAGAGTTTTTGTGGAGATTTTCAGCCGGTTTTCGGATCAGACCTACGGCAGCCATAGAAGAAGGATTCGGCATCATCTACAGAGGGTTTCACAAGGGTTTTGGCTGTTTTCCAAGGGGCGACTTGTTTGGGAATTTGCAGCCCTAATTTCTAGGGTTTCCAGCAGTCCTTTTTCAGATCTGAAGGTTGGAGAGTTATCTACTATTTTTATATATATTATTTCCAAAGTTTCATCTTTATTGCATTTGTATTCGAAAAGATATTAATTTTCGAAGTTTTCCGGCTATTCTAGGCATGCTGTAAATTTCTGGCAGCATTCTGTTATCTGAAAAATTCCAAAAATATTTCCCTTGTGTTCTACATATTATTATCTTGTTCCAGTTAAAATTTCAAGTATTTTGGACGGGTATTTTAAGAGTTATTCACATTTTTTTTCGCTGCCCTAGCTGTACCTAAAAGCTGTATTTTCTGTGTTTGTCATTTTTGTGGTAAAATCTGCAGTGGAGCAAAATCTAGATTTAGTGACATTTTACAATGGCGATGTCATTACTGATTTGTTTGAGAACAGCAGCATTTGTCATTTTTGAAAAATATGAGATGATATGAGGAATGGTTGCAAAAAGCCAAAGAGGCTAGGTTAGTGGCTGCCCTTGCAAACCAGCATCTGCAACACGCCAAAGAACAAGTTCACCGCATAGATCAACAAGAAGAAAGGGGGAGAATATTGCAGCAGTTGACTCATAATATTCAACCCATTCAGAGACACGAATACTCGATTTTGAAGACCAAGCTTGACGAGGATACTCCGAGGTATGAAGAGCCCAATATTGTGTCTTATTTATTGTTGCCTATTCCAATTTATTTTCATCATGAGATGCATGATATGGTAAAAGATGAAGTCTTCATTTTGGAGTTTGTTGAACCATTGCTCCGAGTACATGTATGTGAGCATCTTGTGGAAGATATATGGGGGCAAGTCTTAGCTCACTTGACATGTACAAGGGTGAGGCTTGCGAATCATTTCAACATGTTTCTCTTGTGCATGACACTTGGACAAAACAAGATCAGAATTGCTTGAGAGCAAGCAATTTTTGGAAGGAGGAGGACTGTAATGTCCCCTTTGCCCAATCCAAAACCTTTGGCCTATTTTGTCAACCCGACGGCCAAAGGAAAAATATAAGGGTGACTTAAGTCACAATAAATTATTATAAAGTGTTATAAAAAATAAAATAAAATTATTAAAGCACTTATATTAATTTATTTGGCTTAATAAAAATAAATAATAATCCCTATGGTCAATACGAGGGATAATGGCGACTTGAGCCAAAAATGAATAATGACATTTTGGAAGGATAAAAATATTATTAGTTATGTATTTCCTCCCAAGGAAATGCGACTAGCTCTAGGGGTGGGAAAAATAGAAAAATGTGACAAATTATTCCAAGGACAAGTCGACTTGGTCTAGGAATGAGCATGTAATTTCATTGGCTAGTTTGGAGGTTGGTTGTTGGTCCTCCTTTAAAAGTGAAGTCGACTTGCCTCTTCAATCATCCAGAAATATTTTATGTCATTTTCCTTTGCATTGAGCTTCAGCTTTTGCAAATAAATTCTAAGGACGAAACCCCTTAGTAATTTATTCTCTTGTGGACGAAAACCCCAAGAGTTGTGAGGGTTTTTCACTCAGAAATTCCCATTGATTGTAATCAAATTTTTAGTGTTATTTTCAGTCATTTCCAGCAGTGTATTTGAAGGCATTTGAGGAATAAAATTGCAACAGTTCATCTTCTATTGGATCGACCCAGTTGGGGCAGATTTGGCTTTGTTTTTGGAGGTATTTAGATCTGATTTTAATTGCTAAATCATCTACATATTTTTGGGAAATAAGCCAATTAGTTTCATAATTTTTTCAAAGGGTTTTTAGAGGTTTTTTACCAGTTTTATAATATGATTTTTGGGTTAATTTGGCATCCAAAAATTTTGATTCTTATATGAATGAGTTCCTAAAAATATAGGCAAGCATCTGGGATAGAGAAAATATTTTTGGAGCTCATTTGATGCCCTAAATGTGTGGGCCGAAATAGGAGGGCCAGATCTGCATGTTTGGTAGTTATAATTTGGTTTACATCATCTTGTTCCTTGTATTTTTCCAAGTTCGGGCATATGTCATTTGCCTAAATCGGAGTTGTGTAGAGAAAGTTATGCTATCTTGAAGATTGCAGTAGTTAGGGTTTCAGATTTAAATTATTTTCCAATTGTTGTAAAATATGATTTTCGCCATAAATTCTCTAGGGTTGTTCCAAGGGTTTGGGAGTAAAAATAATTATTGTATGCTAATTTTGGGTGTGTTTGCATATAAAACCCTAGTTGATTTGGCTGAAATCAATCTTGTTTTCCCTAGCTTTCGAAGTTTATATTTTGCCATTGTATTTTGTGAGGAGATTGATCTTATCATTGGATTCTTCTTCTATCTCAATTTATTTTCAGTTAATGTTGCACGGTCTCCTTTGTTTTTTGAGATGTGTTGAGCTCTGGTCAGTAGCGCTCCAACCGGGTATGTGCCTCCCGATTCAGAGAAGCTTAAAACCACATTGTTGGTTAAGGCAAAGAGGAGGTGGATAAAATTCTAGCACCTATTAAATCATCATGGCCCTCATCCGGTGTTAGTATTGTATTTGATGGATGGACGGATGCAACACGCCATCCACTTATCAATTTCATGGTGGCGTCCCAAAATGGACCAGTCTTCTTGAAAGCAATGGATGCTCTTGGAAAATACAAGGATGCACAATATATGGGTGAGTTGTTCATTAAAGTCATTGAAGATGTAGGTGTTGATTCTTGTGTGCAAATTATCACAGATAATGCACTTGTTTGCAAGGTTGTGGGATGATTGTGGAAACTAAATATCCACAAATATTTTGGACACCTTGCATTGTTCATTCTTTGAATTTAGCACTTAAATCTATTGCTTCAAATGTGACATGGATGGGAACTCTCATTGATGATGCACACCATATCCGCAATTTTGTACAAAACCATACCAATGCCCTCACAATCTATAAAGAGTACACAAATCTATCATTGTTGAAGATTGCAGATACTTGGTTTGCCTCCTCATTCATCATGCTTAAGAGGTTGAGGGAGGTCAAGACCGCTCTTGGGGCCATGGTTATTTCAAAGTTTTGGTCTTTTTGGAGAAAGACAAATCAAATTGCTTCAAAAAAGGTCAAGGATACAATGTTAGATGATGGCTGGTGGGAGAGGGTAGATCTTACCATTAAGATCATGGACCCTATCATTTCTTTGTTGCGGTTTGCAGACATGGACCAGCCCATCTTAGGAGAAGTTTATGAGGGGTGGGACTCCATGATTGAGGCAGTGAAGACTATTGTTGTAGAGAATGAGTGCCCTGAGTATGGGACATCAACAGAGATCTTGTTCACCACCATACAAGATATTCTTATCACCAATTTGCATTGCTTGGCTCACTCATTGAATCCCAAGTACTACAATGATGGCTGGCTCAATGGTGGGCCTTCACACAAATTCCCTCCTCACATGGACAGAGATTTCACAGGGGAGGAAGGTAGCATTTAAAAGGATATATCAGGACAGAGCATCCCTTGATGAGGTGGAGGAGGGCTTTGTAGAGTTTTCTGCTGGCATTGGGAGATTTGGAGGCTATGATGTGATTAGAGACAGGGGTTAAGAAGCCCTATGCTTGATGTAGAACCCATGGGGCAGTGTGCCCTATTCTACAATAGTTAGCCATGAGGGTCCTCACTCAAGTTACTTCATCCTCGTGTTGTGAGAGGAATTGGAGCACATATGGGAATTTGCATAGTTTGAAAAAGAGCAAGCTTGAGCAAAGACAATGGTGTATGTGCACTCCAACCTCCATCTTATTTATAGGATGAGGGATGAGTGGTTGAAGGGAAGGACAAAGATGTGGGATGTATTTCCTGATGACATGGGTTTGGACAACAACATTGAGTTGGCATTAGCCAACTTGGATCTTAATGAACCAGTGCTAGAGCCGGTCACTTTTGATGATGGTGATCCTCTTGAGGGGTCATCCTCCACACCAGCAGATGCAAAGCTTGGATTGGATATAGAGGAGGAGAATGGAGGAGAGAGCAGTGGCACTGGTGGTGATTTTGATGATTTTGACATGGAGGAAGATGACTGATGACTACAAGCTATGAGATTCTTCCATCTATGGTTCTAGTATCTAATATCTACCCTATTTTGTATTTGTCATTGGCATTCCCACCTGGCACCTATAGTATTAGTAATTCAGTATCTATGTAATACATTTTGATTTTGATGACATCAAATGACTTAATGAGAAAATTACAGTTTTTGGTTTAACTCCTATTTTATGTGTATTGAATATTCTAATTTCTTGTGTTTGATCATCATTCATCAATGATCATTAATGTAGTAACTAGTTGTATCAATGTTTTGTAAATGTTCTAATTCTATATATGTATAATGTTTCCCTCATATCCTATTTCGGGGATCGACGTGTCACGTGTCGAATACTTGTATACATGTGTCAGATACTTGCTCAAAGTTGGACTGGTATTTAGTTTTTGGGATCAGGAGGCATACAATGGTGTATAGCTACAAGGGTCTATATTTTATTTTTTGATTGGAGGATCTAATTTAAAGCATTCTGCCAACCACTTTATTCTCTTCCAAATAAAATGACCCACATTGTCTACAAAGTGAAACATTTATATAATATTACAAATTCGCTCGAAGTTGGACTAGTATTTGGTTGTTGGGATCAGGAGGTATACGATGGTTTATAGCTACAAGGATCTATATTTTATTTATTGATTGGAGGATCTAATGTAAAGCATTTTGCCAACCACTTTATTCTCTTCCAAATAAAATGACCCAAATTGTCTACAAAGTGAAACATTTATATAATATTACAAATTCGCTACAAAAATTCATCCAATGCACCTTTAATTGTGCTCTTACATATTTTTACTGTGAATGTAAAAGTATAAAACTAAGATTCTGAAAACCTATCCAGCCCAATCAATCAACAAATATCTACATCTCAAATTTTCAGTTGTAACTGGAAAATAAGTTAATATTGCAATCCAACTTTTCCCTTAGACAATGTTTGAGAAAATATTGAACTCATCCAACAAATAGACATTCAAATGTGTTAGCAGACAGCAACAAAGAAATGATCAACCCTCCGCATAATGCGCTTACATAGTTTTATACAAAGCAGCATGACTGTTTAGTTACCAGTCCTTTCAACTTCTCCTATTCTCTTCCTATCCTTGGAAGACGTTATACATTCTACAATCTGTCTTAGCTAGAATAGGCTTATACAATAATTTTGCGCATATATACAAACTATATCCATATCAGCTTTCTAATTGCGTTTTACACTCCAACAAAATGCTACAAACTGAAAATCCAAACATGTTAGAAAGCCTTATGCCATAAATCTCTACTACATTATTATGAGGTCCAAATCCAGTAGAAAAGTTGTTCCATGAGGACATTACATATTTTACAGATTCATTCATATTCTTAAACTGGCTGCATGTGAATTCAAATTTTATGATTTTATCCATAACTTGAGCAAAATAACTACTATAAAATTCCCATTTTTGGCAGGCAAATCACTTTTGTATATACTTACCACGGTTTTTAAAATGCCTTACGATAGGATTGTAGCTAAGGTTTTCGAATTGTATTACTCTGACATTAGGGTTTTTTCAGCTTTTGGAAGGGGTGGTGGTGGTTGGGTGGGGAATACTACAATTATGCATAACCAGAGCCTTAGCACAGTTTGAAAGAAGTGTTTTGATGGGGTTGCAGAAAGGGTTTTGAATTTTACAGCCAGAATGCAAAGGTTTTCAATGTTCATTTGTTTATTTGGGTTCGAATGCTAAGATTTTGTGTAGCCTAAAAACTAAACACTATTTATAAAATGCCTTTTGACATCATCACGGATAAGATTTTATTTTGTAGATCTAGAATAAGAGGGCTTTTAATAATTTGTGTGTGGGGGATACTAAGATTTTGCACCTAATATTTAGGCACAGTTTTAAAAATGTCTTTCGAACTTGGTTACAACTAGGATTCTGAATTGCACAACTAAAATACAACAATTTTTTGTTGTCGCTATTTTGTTTTGACAGAACAATAGTAAGACTTTGCATTTTAAATAAATCCTTGGAACACAAAAATGCCTAATAACAGCTATGGTTTTGAAATACCATAATTTTGCATTTTTACATAAACCTTAAACACGATTTCAATAAATTCCTTGTTGTAGCTAGGGTTTTGAATTACCAGGGTTTTCCATTTAAACATAAAACCCTAACACAGTTTTAAAAACAAAATCCATACTACAGTTATGGTCTTACTTGTATATCACTGTGGTTTTATATGGAAACATGAAACCCTAACACAACTTTATTAATGAGAGTCTTGCAGCCGACGCTTTGCATTGAAACATAAAAATCTAATACAGTTTTAAAAACATTCTTAATTGCAGATAGAATTTTGCACAGAATTTTTAAAAAGGCCTTATTACTGGTAGGGATTTGAAATACCAAGCCTTTGCATTTCAACAAATACCCTGACAGGCTGACAGAGTTTTAAAATGCCCAATAGCAACTAGGGATTTCAGTTACTAGGGTTTTGCAATTAAACATAAAGCCCTTACACAATTAAAATAATGCTCAACTACAGCTGATATTCTGAATTTAAATGTTAAACCCTAGTAATATTAAAAATCAAAAAAACTTTGCTGCAGATATGGTTTGCAATTAAACATAAACCCTTCACACTAATAAGCCCTCACTGCAGCTGGCATTTTGAACTACTAGGGTTTCACATTTAACCATAAAACCTTAAGATAGTTTACGTTA
This sequence comes from Taxus wallichiana var. yunnanensis, assembly GCA_018340775.1. Taxonomy (NCBI): domain Eukaryota; kingdom Viridiplantae; phylum Streptophyta; class Pinopsida; order Cupressales; family Taxaceae; genus Taxus; species Taxus wallichiana. The sequence goes on from CM031236.1 coordinate 652,133,746, forward strand.
ATGCCTTATTGCAGCTAGGATTTAAAATTACTAGGGTGTTGCTACAGTTTTCAATTAGCTGTATGGTTCTGGTACTGGCACTTCTCAGGTACCTTCGAGGTTCTTCTATTCCCAGATCCAGCCTAGTTACGTCCCAGGACAGACCCAAGATATACCCTACTATCAAATGACAATCATAATAAAAACATTACAATAAACAAAGATAAAGAAATAAAGAACACGATAAAAAGCATTAAAACACTAGTTAAATATTATGCATTATCACTTAACCAATTACCAGTAGTCTTTTCTTTATCATGCCGATAGACATTCTACAATACCAGCAAAGGTTGGGGGATGGGGGTGGAGAGGGGACTCTAGAATTGTTAATAATTAATTTAAGATCTTAAATTTGACACCTCATTTGACCATCATAGTGCAATTCGAATTTTAAATTTGATGTCCATTTGATCATCGCTTATCAAAATATCTTGGCAATAAAAGGATGTTTGAAGCCCATTTCCTTTAACCAGAAAGATGGTTTGGAGCCCAACATAGTGGTATAGCTAGATTGATGACATTTGTTGTACAGCTCGGTGGGAAATTCACAGAGAAGATCGTGGTGTTAGTAATCAATGTGGTATGCAAAAAAACCAAGATAAACACCTTTAGAATGATATATCTTGGGCATTTTTGAGACAAGTATTCTAAGTCACAAGGTTTGAGTTAGAGTTAATGTCCAATGATGAAAAAGTTTGAAAAAGAATCGACTTAAATTTAAACAAAAGAATTTTATCATTTTAATTTTCTTAATAAATGCATTGAAATGTCAGTAGAGAGTCGAGAAAGCCTTCTGTCCTCTACTTTCAGTCAATAAATGCATATATACACACACATTTGTAAATTAATGAAAAAACATGTCAAAAACATCCCATGTAAAATAATGGATAAAATTCAAGTTCATGTTCAACAAGGAAAAGTCCAGAAAAGTTTGAACTTTTCCCATAAACTTTGGCAAACCTTGTGACATAGGATGTATTTAAGATATGTATAATAGTTTATTGTCTATTTTGGAATGCATATGACATTAATATTTTGATGAATTTTGTCATACTGTTTTTATTGTTTTTGTACAGACATAACTAAACCCTGCTGAACCAGAGGTCCCAAAAAAATCAGCAAGCAATTTCCCTTACCCATACCCTGCTAACTTAGTTTAAAACGTAAAATACTAACACAATTAAAAAATGATGCCATAGCTGCTGCCATACCACAGCTCAAGTATTGACTTACTACAGGTATGAATTACTAAAGTTTCAAAATGTAAACATAAAACCCTAAGGCAATTTTTATAGAATGTCATATTGCAATCATGATTTTGAATTACTGCAGTTTTGCATTAGATACAAAATGCTAACAGAGTTTTTATAAAATGCCTTTACCACAGCAGGGCTTTTAACCACTAGATTTTTGCATTTAACCATAAAACCCTAACGCACTTCAAAATTCTTCATACCATCTAGGGTTTTTGCATTAAAACATAAAAGTTAAATCCACAACACAATTTTTTTAAATGCCTAATTACAGCTAGAGTTTTGCAATAAAACATGAATCTCTATCACATTTTTAAGGCCGTATCGTAGCTAGGGTTTTGCATTAAAATCCACAGACCGAAACAGGTTTAAAAATGCCTTATTGCAGCTAGGGTAGAGATACTGGGGTTTTCCAATCAAACAGAAAATTATATCACTGTATCGCAGCTAGGGAAAGGACCCAATACTTGTTCGCCCAACATTTAAGGTCTAATACATGCATTGTATGATGTCGAAATGTTGTATAGAAAAGGTCAACTGGTAAAATTTAATCTAACATTTAAATTAAATACGGATTTTAAATTGATTTACTACAAGTTATATTTTTGCATCCTATGTGGCATAATGTGATTGGCTCTTACACACTATTATTTAATATAAGTTGAACAACCATTAGTGCCACTTTATTTTAAATTTGCTACTTTTATGAACATAACCTATTACAACTATTGGATCCTATCACAGGTATTGGGTCCTTTCCTCTGGATAGCATTTTTCCTTTAAAAATAAAACCCTTCAAAAAGGTTTTCGTTTTAAATTATTGGGATTGTGCATCTATACTCAAAACTTTAACACAGTTGAGGAGTCTAGGGTTTTGAATTATTTTGTTTTTGCACTTAAACCCAAAATGATTGGGGTTTTGCAACGAAGGATTCTAGAGTTTTAAATTATTGGAGATTTGCATTTAGACCCAAAACCTTATTATAGCTTTTAAAATCTCAGGGTCTTAACACAATCAACAAATCTAGGGTTTTGTATTTAGACCCCAAAAATAATTAGCAAAGTAAAACAAAGGGTCACTGGTCTCAGTACCTTATTATCAACAATTCTCTTGTTCTTCTGACGACCCACCTTCTCCATATTTATCAGGCGATTTGGCTACAGCTGCCATGGATGCCCTAGTCTTCTGCTGTATTTCATGAGACTTTTTGTAAAAATTGGCCTTCATGGCCAACTCCACCATGGGTCTCTGAGACTCCGGATAAGCTGCCAACTGTTTTGTATAGGTTGGATATAGAATTAAGCTGTCAAAAACTGATAATTGGGCTCTTACAGCTTCAATTGTTGCTTTCAGGTCTATGTTTTCAGCTTGAAGAGCCTGAATTCTCTCGCCCAGCTCGTAAAGCTCGTCAAAATCCATCATAAAGAAGTCGTGTAACCTCTCTGAATGGGCAAAAAAATTTAATGAATGAATGTTTCATTTCAAAAAATTTGTACAAACTGGAGGACAACTGTCATACCAACAGACTTACAGGATTAGATTTGACGTCCACGTATACCTGACACATTTTTCGGTTGACGGTTATATTTTATTAATACTCCTATCAAAAATACAGAACAATGTTATTTATAGCAATTATTTTATATTTATTTAATTATTTTAAAAATATATTTATACATATTTTTATAATTTACTTATATATGTATATATAGAATGACAATCAAATTTTAAATATGCAAGCCACATGTGACAATTATAACAAATATTTTACGGCTAAAATTACTAAAAATGTCTAAAGAGTCGTCAAATTTAACCCGTATCGTATAGTGAACAACTTCTTTTGCTCGCGGTTTCGCATATATATTGTACCTCCTTTATTTAATTAGGCCATTTGAGTTTTCGTTGTTTTCCATTCGGTAACATTGTAGGCACCTAGAGGGGGCACCTTTCTCTCTCATGGGTTTCATAGAGTGAATAATTGTTTTAGAAGAACATAGCTAAGAAAATTTAGGTGAGAAAGTGTACGAATGCAAAGTGTAGCAACCAACTACAATATAGGGTTTATATATCATAGTGTTACGGGAATAGAAACTAGCAATTATATGTAAGTCGTGTGAGGGAGATGTTGATTGGGATAGCAATGAGTGTTGGGAAGTGAAACAAGATGTGGAAAATAAACGTAAAGACGAGAAGAGTTATCTATTAATGGAGGGTCGTTCAAATGTCAAGCTGGAAAAGAAATGTTGGGGTGCAAAGGTGATGAAAATGCACATGTGTCAAGGGTGCATACTTTACCCATAGGACATCAAGGAAAAACTACGGTTTTTTCATTCAATACCTCAATATCTAGAGTTGTTTGCTACGATGTTAGACCTCAAGATTTGTGGCATTGCGTCGGGTCGAACCTTCATGCAAGAATATTTTTCACAAGCATTTGAATATTTGTAAAGGCATGTTGCTTTTGTTTCTCATGATTATGTTGATTCGTAGCAAAAAGAAGCAATTACTTTTTGGAGCATTCAATAATAATAAAGCAGTGATAATTTCGTTTGGCGAAGGCCTTAAGGATTTACATCTTGAACTATATTTGAAATGAAGCATGTCATGTGTGGCACAAGGCATGCATAATGTGAATGGATTCAAAGGGGAAACAACTAGTGAATCCAAGGGAGATAGTCAACCCATTTAAAACCCCCAATGACTAAAATCCCTCCTCTACTATCTATGATACTTTTCATTCTTATGGAAAATCACATATGGACTACGTGTCATTTGTGTAAACTACTCGAGAGGAGAAAGGGAGCGCACACTACGTGAAAGACAAAAGTTGTTCACATCGAGATCAACGGTTCATATCTTGTATATCATCGTTCTTCCTTTTTATCGAAGCGACAAAAATGGATTCATTAATTATTGTGGCTATTCATAATACCAATTATCATTCAAATATGGATTCTAAAGAGTTTAGAGTAATTTTTTAGAAGGGATTTGACATTTTATGGAGTTAGCGATCCAATGTGAGAGCTTAAATTGTATGGCAAAAATTACATGCATTGAATTTTGATAACAAAAATGTTTGGTTTGTTTCATATGGTATGCAAGCACATAATAGACTCAAGGAGATTTTTTTGCACCTTTGATTATAATCCCAACATAGTCTCTCACGTGGGGTAAAGGTGAGTAGAACACGAGTCAATTTAAAGGGGGTCCATAAATGCAAAGACAAGGCAGAGAGTCGACCCAATTGAAATCTCCCACCACTTAAAATCCATCTTCCTCCATCAAATTCACTTATACTAGAATGGACTATAAAAACCTTGTTTATTCATTTCCGTATAACATTTTCATTCTAGTTGAATATCGTTCAGCAGATCCACACACTAATATGTAGATTAAAATTAAATCATATACGTGTCATTACAAACTTAAAAATATTGTTTCAAGTATTAAATTTGTCTCAGTAACAACCTTATTCACTAGAAGACAAAACACTCCATCATTCATATTGGTGTCCTAGTTGGAGAGGTGGGTCCACAATAAGAGGGTGTTATATGAAAGCATTAACAGTCTCCTTTACCATGCCCTGTAGATAAGGAAGTTTCCCTCACACTTCTACCCTTTCTTGCCCCCCTTTCAACTCATCCGACACCTTACCTCTATGTAGTAATGCGACGTGTTGGTTCCTCAAAATATCATTTCCTATACATATCTTCTAATCACGACACTCCATGTCGCCACACCTACATCAATGCATAAAATTCAAACAACTCAAGTCTTTGCTTAGGCATCTACAATTTACATACAAATATAGCATGGGGCATGCAACTAAGATTGGCAACAAATTTTCTTTCTTCCATGTTTTGATGGGTAGTTAAGCCCTACTTCATGTCCTCATTTTTCGCAATCATTTTTGTGCATACTTGAGAGGGGATATATGAAATCATTTTGAATTTCAAATAAGTGAGCCCCTCTTCGATTTGCCACCCGCAATATGCCCAAACTTCAACAACTATTATTTCCTGTGTATGATTCTAGATTTGCATACATATATACCATTAAAACCAATTCGACGCATATTGTAAGGATAGCAACAAATTTTAGAAATTTAAATATTATTAATAAAATATATGTCGGCTACATTGTAACATAGGAAAATTAACTTTGACACACAACCCATGAAATAAAATATAGATGAAAATTCCATAACAATATTTACAAAATTGAATTTTTAGTGTTCTTAAGATATTCAAAAGGATCAACATGTACACATATCCATTGCCTCTAAGAACGTCTATAAATATTGTTTTTAGCAAGCATTACATTCTTCCATAAGTACTAACAAAATGCAAAACAAAGTATAACACCAAGTTGGGATTAAATTTGTTGCCTACCTATGTTTCTTAAACAAGTTTTAATTCTTAATAATTATTCATTTTGGGTTCAAAAATGTAAAGCAATGTTATTCATGCACTATGAATAACACAAATAAAAGACAATTATATGTTTATTCAAATTTTAAAATATATATTTATGTATATTAATATAGTTTATAAACTTGCACACGTTGTATGCACACACACACACACACACATGTGTGTGTGTGTGTGTGTTTAGTCAATAATATTTGAAATATGCAAGTCGTTTGAGACAATTGTTTCAAATATTTACAATTATTTTACTTCTAAAATATGAAAAACATCTAAACAACCATCAAATTTAACCCATAACACCCACTAGAACCCTTATGAGAGGAACAACATGAAGCAAAGATGCCACCTCACAAGATAGTTGGAGGGCTTCAAATAGATCCACTATTCATTTCCTTGCTTTTATAATGCTAAGAAACCAAGAAATATATAGAGGCGCCTCTACATATGAGGGAAAATATATACATTTACAAATGTATTTGCATTTGATTTATGCATCTTCTAGCAATATGTGAAGGTGTTGCCCTAGTGGTAGCTTGACCCCGATATGGTGAAGGTAGAAATCGTGGTGTGCAATCAATTGTTAGTTTCAACAATAAAGCGAAATCTAATGTGTTTCTAAAAGGGACCGTAGTGGCCAACATAGGGGGTATGCATGATTTTTGCAAATAAATATATCTATGGGGAAGACGAGTAGGTTACCAAAGTTAATATCCTCCCACTGATAAGTGAGAGTTTCATTGTGGATGAAAAAATAAAAACTTATATCAAGGGCACTCGATAATAATGCCATGGCCACAATGGGATTCTCAAGATTGACCATGGTGTGTAATGCAAAAACTACTTCCCATTATGGCTACATTTTCCTTGAAGAGATGAGTACAACATAGAGGGAAGGTAGTCATGATTATACATCTAGAGCACATACTGAAAAACTAGACGATAAAAATGATTCTATACATCTAAATTGATAAAGATATTATGCCAAGAGATTCACTTTGCATATAAGAGTCGACCTAGTAAAGCTAACTACCATGGTGTGGATATAATCCTCCCATGAGGGTAACAAAAATAACATTAGTATCATTGTAGACAAAAATCCCAACAAATGCTTAGCTAATAAGCCTCCTAAGATTGTAACATACAAAAAAATCCTTTGAAAACTACCATTAAAGGGAAGACTACACCTACAAACATGATTTTATAGGTCAACAACTTTCATTTTTGTCATTTATCTTGAGGTTGGCATTATCGTTAGGAAGAAGGATCCATTGGTGGATTGTCGTTTGATAAGTTATTTTCATCTACAAAAGATGAATTTTTTGAAAATACACATAAACACACTCCATCACTTGTTGTGTCTATAAAAAAACCTAGTTTGATTTCAAAATCTTCCATCCAAGACTGGAATTATTGTAGTTTGGGTTCTAATAAGTCTTGTCATCCCATGATTTTATCTTTGTGCACGTAAATAACACACATTATATACCTCGCCAAATGACTTGTCATCCTTTGGAAAAACATCAACATCTCCCTTGATTCGGATATCAATGCATGTATACACTAGTATATGGACCACCGATTTTTGTCATTGATATGACACGTTAGATTTTACTCACCCTTATTCTAATAGGGAACACCTATCAATATAATAACATACTACAACAAATAAAATTTATTTCTTATATTAGATAATGTTTAATCAACAAAAAAATGGCATACATACATAGTGTCAAATGGTCCACATTGAGTTCATGTGAATTTAGATGAGGTCTACTCATGGCTCAAATGTAGTTGAAACTTGAGGCTATAAATAATAGATAATCATTATCATGTGGAAGATTTGAATTCCTTGTACATGTTCAGATTACCATCTACCTAAAAACATACTCAAAATGCATTGATTTTCTAACATTTTACTAGAGTAAATTAAATCAATCTTTATGATAGATTTAAGAAATATTCCATGTACAATTTAAACATTTTAATATTATGAAAAATACAATATATGAGATTGTGTTATAATTTTATTGGTCATAATGTGCCCAAAGAAAGGTAAGATATTATATGACATTTGCATATGGATTCCCATTTTCCTCCTATTTCATTCACATGTTTGCACATCACATGGAACATGTAATATTAAAGGTTCTTAAGTGTTTAGTACTACCATAAGTTTGTGAAGCAATTGTATTCAAGATTAATATTTGAATATAAAAAGTATACGTGGAGACATTTCTTAGTGTTTCATCTTTCTTGTATCTATTTGTGGGTGTTAAATGATTAAGGAAAGAAAGAGGTATGAGAATAAAAGGGTACAATATTGACATTCCATGGCATGTAAAGAAACCAAAGGTGTATGGAAAAACTAAGGAAATCATGGGAAATAAAAAATATTGTTACAAACTCAAAATGTTGTGTCACGATTTCAAGTTCACATCTATTCACTAGCCCATAATGCTTTAAATCATGTTTGTTAAACTACTCTACATCAATGATGCACATCAAAACCATGAAATTATATGAACAGAAATGATCCATTTGATTGGCATGTTGAACATGAAATCCATTCAATGTGCTTCATTAATATGGTGTAGCAAAATATGTCATAGTTTTCTCGATCCATTTTTAAATTGGAATGCTTATCAGCGTAAAAACTCTAAATAGTAGGAGAGATTTCCAACCCCTCCTAAATTACCTCTAAAAATTAGGGGCGAAAATTTAGGGGATCTTATTTTATAGAGAAAGATCCATTTTTCTCCTTGTAGTAGATTGGAAAATGCTTCACGAGACTAGTAGCTACAATCCTCTATGGGATTGTAGCCTAATCATATTTTGAAATTGGACACATATTTATGACTTTTTAAAATTGCATTTCAAAAATTTAAATTTTGATTTGATAAAAGTATACAATTGTAGAATTGTAGACACCTATATTTTGTCTTTAATACTTTGGAAACATCAACTTTGATATATTTTGAGATGTATACATCGAAAATGTGCCTTGCACATAAGGTCTCCAAAGTTAAAAAACAGAAAAATAATAAATCTCATATTCCCACAAAACACCTAAAATGAAAAAAATTGTTGATTTAATACATGTCATCCACTTGTTTATCCTCATCCACTTATGTTCAATGTTTTCACATCTCTCTATACACCCCACCGAACCCTTTGCATCTATAATGCACAATAGACCCTTATCACCTCATATCTCTGTATGCATTACACCCATATCCATCCCAATATTCTATGCACTCAAAAACTATAAAATAACATTCACCCCCTTGGTTTCTTTCATAATTATTTCCCTAGCTCATGCATGCTTTGTTTATAGGTTTTTCTAAATTAGAAATAAATAAATCTTAGACACTGAAGCTTATTAGTGCATAGTTCGATTTCATATTATTAACAATGTGATTAGTCATGTCGGTGAATGGATTGCGGTGGCCTCTTTGATTTTCATTGATTGTGCATGCGAATGAGATATGAATTCAAATCATCATATACATCATCAATAATCAACAATCATCCACGAATAAATCCTACACCACAACTCGGTCCCCTCGGGTCCTCAAACAAGTATATTGTTTCATGTTAATATTTCATTTATTATTATAGGTCTTACATGTTCTTATCTCAACCTTGAAAAGGATAGAGATCTAACCACAACATGTCTCCTAGCCATAAAAATAAACTAACATTTTATTTTAGTGTTGTGCATGCAGATTTAGATCTAGTATTACTATATAATGTTGTTGGACCCCTAATATACGCTAAGTATAGGCAACGTGAAGGATTTTGACATTCAGGAGTTAGGGACGAAGGCAACACGCACGGGATTATTCTGGACATCGCATGAGGGTTTGTGCCTAGACCAAACATGTTTAATACTTAGCCACATTTTGATAGAACCGGGAGAGGAATAGTTGGAGTGGCGGCCAAATAAGCATTTGGAGATAAGAATAGAGCATGAAGACCGCAATTTAAAGTAAATTCTAGTTTGGGATAGATCTCATGTGAGGGAAGATCAAACATCATGCATGGTTTAGGCTATTAATAGGATTAGATCTACAGTTATATTAGAAGATAATTTATTATTAGCGAGCTTACATGCTCATGTAGTTGACTTGTGATACACGCATGTTTATTTCTAGCATGCGAGCTATTTTTGGATGGTGCATAGGTGGTGAAGGGAAAGTCCCCACCCTTATAAATATGTATTGATTTGCACGGTTTGGAGACACTTGACATATATTGTAATAGACTTATGTTCCTAGTTTGTAAGCACACGTGACTCATGATGGTACACTTATATATGTATTTAGCTTATGTGTTTTACATGGATATTAGTTGTTGACATATATGTTACTAGTTCTTGCATGGTGAACTTAATCTTTAAGATATTCTTGTATGTGTTTATGATCTAGATCTAGTTTATGTTATGCACTATCTTGGGTTATTTGTTATGGATCTGGAATGCATGTATGTTCATGCTAACTCCTTGATCAAGCTGCCATAAAAGAGGAACTGGTACCCTTGCGCGTTTTGGGTGAGCACTCGAGGTCTTCATGGGTGATGTGTCACTTACCTTAGGTTGTTGTGGGTAAAATAAGACTACATTTTGGTTCCATTTTCGAGACCTCTTTTCAAGTTGTTTCAAGGATGTTGCATGATGAAGATGTATCAGTTGACCTTGGCCAACATTGAAGATTGGGTAGATAATTTAGAGGAAGAATATGCTCATAGATTCAACATTGAACCTGAATTTGATGCATGTGTGTGGGTTGAATCGAATATGTATCATGAGCTCTATCAGACATTTTTAGTTGTTTCCCCATAGAATTGTATGAGTGGCTAGTAACTTATGCATCAAAGAGAAATTGGAGGTTTAGAAAAATTGTGTGACACAAGAACATTACCAGGCTCTACATGATGTTGATTTGACTTGGACATGTATTGTAGATCATTGTTGGAGTGGTGTTTTGCATAGTTACACATTAGAGTATGGTTTTTCTACTTATTGTTGTCCAAAGGTTGTTGAGTTTTAGTTCTTGCATGAACTCATAGGATCTTATCTGTGTGTTATCCCTTTAGCGATTAAAATCTTGATAATAACTTTGGATTTGGAAGAACATCCTATGGCTATCTAAACCCCACCACACATGGGGGCAAGAGCAGGTGTGGTGAAAGATGGCAGACTGCAGATAGAGAGACAAAGAGAAGAAATGTGACCTAAGTATAATGAAGTGTGCAAGAGGGAATTGACGAAGAAACACAACATTGAGGAATCTTTGGAGTTGCAAATAGAGATGGCTTAGGAAGGATTTGAGGCTCATGGGGAAGATGTGGAGCAAGAGCACCTAGTTCTCCCATCCTCGGAAAGCATGGTAGATGGTCCCCTTGGTTTTGATGAGAGTGCATCTAAAGAAGAAACGTTAAGAGCAATGGGTGTGCATCCGATCCCACACGGAAACCTTACCCTTGCACTTGATGATCTAGTTCTCTGAAATAGTTGTTGAGAATCAGGATAGTGTTGGTGATAGAGTAAGACGGGTAGTTTTCATTTTCCTTTGAATACAGGAGTTTCTCAAATGGATACATAGTCTTCCTTGTTTGGTGGTCCTATTGGTGGTATATTTTCCGACACGTCTTTAGGGGAGAATGTGGGCACACAAAACATTGGTAACATGTCCGGAAGTAACATAAATTCGCGAGATAGTGGGAGTTCAATTCAATACAACTATTGGTACATAGGGAAACACAACCTCGGTCTAGTGCCCGCTATAGGAGGGGATCGGGTGGTTTTATTGGTTTAGGATCTAGTGGGCCGGGGCTCGGAGGTGGAGGGAATACTAGAGGTAATACATGTTATGGATCTGGTGGGCACTGGATCGCACTAACCCCAACAAGTTTATTATGAGATGTCTCTTCACTTACCAAAGAATAGAGGAATTGAAGAAGCGGTTGAGCATGTACACACGTGCAAGATATTATGACATGTTGAGGGAATTACAGTTCCCAGAGCGCAAGGCAAGTCAATTTTCTACAACTTTTCAAGGGTGCATGCATAGTTGGTATCAGAAGTATGATCCAAACCAGACTTGTGTAGATTACACCACGTTGCGTGATGCTTTCTTGGTTGAGTTTCATATGCCTAAGTTTGCGCAGAAAAGCATCAGAGCGTTGAAGGACATCAAACATGGCATGGCTAAGAGTGTTAGGGAGTATGATGCCCGCTTTAAAACTTTTTTATCAAAGTTATCTTACGATATCCACCCTAGTCAGCATGCTCAATGGTTCGTTGGAGGTTTGATCACACCTTTCAGAAGGGCGCTCTCACACAAGATTTTTACAGATCCCCGTGAGGCACTTAAGGTAGCTTTGTGCATTAGGGCAATTGGGAGTGTGGACACTAGTGTTAGTCCATTTTGGAAGCTCAAATTGGATCAATAGAAAAACAATTAGAAAAATTATCAGCTAATTCAGCCCATGAGATGCGCAGTGGTATTTGGTGTGATTGTAAGGTGGAATAACACACTAAGAATAGTTGCCTTCATAAATTGGTGTGTGCCATGTTCTTTGGATTGTGAAATATTCCATTTGAATCATGATTCAAGTAGGTGCCCCTTGTTGTAGTGCACGATAAGGAAGAACATATCAAGTTATTGTAATATTTTTAAGTCTCCACTCATGATATAGGGAATTACAGATTGATTGATTAGATTCATGATGCCAAATTGACCGCCATGTACATCGGACCAGTGTTGCAAAACAATTATAAGGAAAAAGGTGATCAACATAATCATAATCACAATGAAGGGTGCGTTGATGGAGGTGGTAGAGGCAAAGGTTACCGTGGAGGATTCAGAGGCCGTGGTCATGGTGGTGGAAGAAGTGAATGCCCTTGTCGAACCTGTTATACCTATGGATCCCCTAACCATGATAGGCGTGAATGCCCTCAAAACATTATTTTCTCTTTTTGTGGAAAGAATCACAAGTTTGAGGAATACCCAGATTTGTATGAGCATATGAGAAAGAAACATAACAAGGATAAAGGCATGGGAATAGTTAGAGTATAACACACTGTGAAAGATCAGTGGATGCCAAAGGTAGCACCTGATCCTGAGATGTTTCCTATGTTGGTTACTACACGCGCTAAGGTGATGCGTGCAAGGGAAGTTCCAAAGTAGAAGCCTCTTATTACAAAACAAGAGGTGTTGCATGCAAAGTATCTAGACCCTAACCATCAGAAGGAAGTTTATCAAGAGACCATGGAAGTTATTAGAAATTTACAGGGTGAGATACAATGCTTGAAGGAGTAGTCACGAAAGTTGGAGCAAGGCAAAGCGGTTGAGTTTCCCTAGAAATATGTTGATGAATTGAAGGAAGTTTATAAGCTCTTTGCTTATTTAAGAGAACATCATTCCTTTGTTAGGTGAATGATTAAGGGAAAAGATATCGCGTGTTGGAGTTAAGCGCGAGAGATATATATTGCACGTGAACTTACCTCCTCACAGTCTTGATTATGATAAAGAGATCACTTTGAATGTTGTTGTTGACGAGTGGCTCTTGAGTAATACACTAATTAACACAGTGTGAAAGTAAATGTACTCACTTTGGATGCATGTAATCGGATGGGAGGCCACCACTACAACCATATTTAAATGTGTTGTTTATGGCAAACAGGACTAAAGCCACACTTATTAAAGTTTTTAAGGATGTTACTATTTCTATTCAAAGGGCTAAGTTTCTTTGGATATTTTGAGGTCTTAGCACTTGCAAATGCGGACAATTTTCTAGCATTATTTGGGAACCCTTGGTGTTATGAGAATAATGATGACTTGTACTCCAATAAAGGATATATCAGTTTTGAGAACAAGGAGGAACACGTGATTATTCCTTTGATAGATGGAAAAGATGCACCTTATGTAGAACCTTTGAGTGAAGAGGATTTGAATAGAATTTATGTGCGCACCATTAGAGATCCTGAAGTGCTTGATTTATCAAAGGAAGATGCATTTAAATATTAACATAAACCATAAAACATTAAATGTTAAACATTATGCAATGTAATAAATAAAATTACATAACATATTAATTAAGTAATACATACCAAAAGTAAGAACACAGTGACACAATGTTTATAGTGGAAAACCCCAAATAGGGTAAAAACCATTGTGAAATAACCTTTTACTTTCCAAGAACCAAATTTACATCCAAGTAACTTTCACCTCCTCCTTTCAACCCTAATCACAAGGGTAAAATAATATTCACCTTTGATATTTCATTCGAACATATCAAATGAGGACCTATAGTCCTTTTTATATTAGGTGATCGGGTATGTCTCTCGACCCACCTTTTCAACCTTATCGGTTGACACATATACCTAGGTTTATAATATTTAATATTAGAAATATAATCATTTCATGATATTAAATATTTAACTGAAAGTATATACCTAGGTTAGCATATTTAATAATAGAAATATAAATATTTCATATTATTAAATATTAACCTATATATATATATATTAGTGATGGACCCATATACATTAAGGGTTGGCCAGACCACTTAATCATTATGTTCCAACACTCCCCTTAATGTTAAGTGGGATAACATATGCCAATAGATTACCTTCCCGTGGTACACTACAAGATTTACAATCCTTAAACCATAAAGGTTTTAGGCTAGCATATCGAGTGAAGGAATTATAACACCTTCATCATACTCAAGTTACCTTTTGGTACAAAAGGATTTGGAATCCCAAAGATCATCCCATGATCAAGTGGCTAAGTATGATTTGTGAGTTTTACATATTCTCACAAGTTCTCATAAAAGGTTATTGAACCCAAGCATATATAGATCCTTTTATAACCAAGGACCTCCTTAATAATATGCTTTAGTTGGATGTTTACCAGTAAACTCAATAACACTAAAGAGTTTACTGAAGACCACCTTTAAGATCTTTCTACACTTCTTTCTAAAAAAGAAGCCGAGGAGGTATACATGCCTGAAGGTATTTTTACACACGAAGGTCTTTTTTTTACCGAAGGTCTTTTTACACTTTCCTCGAAGGTCTTTTACAAATTCCCAAGGTCTTTTTAAAAAACCAAGTTCCATTAGGAGGTGACATTGTCATGCACACTCCCCCTCAATGGAAACTTCGACAATCCAAGATTTTCATGAAAGTGACAAAACTTTGTAGCACTCAGGGGCTTTGTGAAGATATCAACAACTCTCTTTAATCAACATGAACTTGAGATCTATCTCACCACTTAACACCTTCTCATGGATGAAGTGTATATGTATCTCAATGTGCTTTGTCCTCTGATGTTGTAATGGATTATGTGCAAGAGCTATGGTGCTTTTTTGTCATAGAACAAAGGAACACTTCTAGATCCTTCATCTTTATCTCATCGAACAACCTCTTTAGCCATAGAGCCTCTTTTGCAGAACTTCCATTGCACTTCTATACTCAACTTTGTTGAAGAGATAGAAACAGTTGGTTACTTTTTTGTTGCACCAAGTAATGACACCTGCACCAAATTTAAACACATAACCAGAAGTAGATTTTCTATCCAATACATCACCAACATGATCAGAATCACAAAATCCATATAAGTTAGCATTTTCATTCTTAGTATAATGCAACCCATAATTGATTGTTCCTTTAATATATCTAAGAATCTTTTTGCAAGATTCCAATGATCTCTATAAGGTTCCTGCATAAACCTAGAAGCAATTCCTACTACATAGGAAATATCTGGTCTCGTGATAGTTAGATAAATCAAACTACCAACTAACTATCTATATAAAGTAGGATCAAATTTTTCACATGCAGGTTTAGGATCAATTTTCAGTCCAACTTCCATAGGAGTAGAAATTGGTTTACAATCAATCATGTTAAATTTTTTAGTACATTGGTTACATACTATGCTTGAGAAACAACAATAGAATGTTTATCTTGAAATACAACCATGCCAATAAAATGATGTAAGAGACCTAAATCAGTCATTTCAAAGTATTGTTTCAATTTTTCTTTAATTCTACAAATTAAAGTAGGATTATCACCAGTCATAAGAAAATCATCAACATATATACAAACAATGATAATATGTGATCCTTCTTGCTTAATGAATAGATCATTTAGAAGAACAATTAACAAATCCTAACTGTTTAAAGAAAGAATTAATTTTGCATACCAAGCTCTAGGAGCTTGCTTTAAACCATACAAGGATTTTTTCAATTTACAAACATAGTTTTCTTTACCAGTTTCTTCAAATCCTTTAGGTTGAGACATGTAAAGTTATTATTTTAAATCACCATTCAAAAAATATTTTTCACATCCATTTGGTGGATTTCCCACCCAAATTGAGCAGCAATTGCAAATAAGGTCCTAACAATACTCATTTTAGCTACAGGGAAAATGTCTCAACATAATCAATACCAAGTTTTTGAGTGAAACCTCTAGCAACAAGTCTAGCTTTATGTTTTTCAATACTACCATCAACATTATATTTTACTTTGTATAACCACCTAGACCCTATAATACTTCTTTTTTCTTGGAGGTGGAACCAACTCCCAAGTTTGATTTTGAATTAGGGCATTGTATTCAGCCTACATTGCATTGATCCACTTCTCATCTCGAGAAGCTTCTTCAAAATTTTATGGCTCAGGTTCATACAAGGTCATTAATGCATGGTAGGTATGATGGCTTCTAGTCATTTTCCTAAGGTCAATAGGATTAGAACTCTCTAACATATATTGAGCCCATTTTGGTTTCTTAGCTAAGGAGATAGGGGATTTATCCATATTATTAACACAAGAAACATCATCATGACCATTTACTATATTCTCATTATCAGAATCAGAACCATCATTAGAAATATTGATAGAGTTAGGAACATCTTTACCATTATTAGATGAACAAAAGTATTTTTCCAAAACCACCACATTGCGGTTTTTAGTTACTTCCCTTTTTGTAGGGTTGTAAATCCTTAGACCTGTAGTGTTAATACCATATCCAATGAAAACACAAGAAAAATAAGTCATATCAAGTTTCTTTCTTTTCTTTTTAGGAATGTATAAAGAAGCAGGACTACCAAAAACTTTTAGATGAGAAATATCAGGTTTTTGATTTGACCATTTTTCTAAAGGAGTTGAAAGATGAATAGCTTTGGTGGGAACCCTATTTAGAATGTAGATTGTTGTGTTCATTTTTTTACCCATAGAAATTTGGGAAGACCAACAAAATGAAGCATAGTGTGAGCCATATCTAAAATAGTCATATTCTTATGTTCTGCAACACCATTAGATTGGGGAGAATGAGGAGAAGTTAATTCCCTTTTAATACCACAATCAATAAATTTTTCAAAAATTATTTACTAACATATTCACCCCCATTATCTGTTCTAAGTCTCTTAATTTTATAATTTGAAGAGTTTTCAACAGATGCTTTAAATTCCTTAAATTTCCCAAGTACATCAGATTTATTTTTAAGAAAATATGACCAAATCATCCTGGTGAAATCATCAATAAAAGTCACAACATATAAAGAACCATTTAACGAAGCTACTTCAAGAGGTCCTCTAACATCACTGTGAATAAGTTCTAGTGGAGAAGAGGAACTCTCTTCAAGATGTGAGTGAAAGGGTTTAGCACTTTGTTTTGAGTGTAAACACCCTTCACACGCATCATGAGAAGAAGACAACACAGAAAACCTTTCACAAGATTATATCTAGCCATTTCATATAAACTTTGATAATTAACATGTCCTAATATTTCATGCCATAGTTTTGAATTATTCAAACTTTGAGAAACAAAACAGGATGCAGAAGAGAAATCATAAAAAATATACAGACCATTTCTTTGAATTCCTTCAGCTATTATATTATCATTACTATCCTTGATATACCAAGTATCTTTCAAAATTTGAATAGAAAAACCATCATGAGTTAATTGAGAACATGATAAAAGGTTCTTTTTGAGCTTAGGAACAAATAAAACATTATTCAACACACCATTAGAAAATTTTACTTTTCCTTTCTCTATTGCTTCTAAAGATGAGTTATCACCAAGATACACACGTTCATTGATTTTCACAACATCAAATAAAGAATTTGAAACACCAGTCATATGATTTGATGCACTGAATCTAGAATCCATTTAGAATTAGAGGAAGAATACAACGCAACATATAATGCAACAATTTTAGGAATATCATTAGAGCTATCATTTTTCCTTAAATTATATTTAGAAGAAACAATTTATTTTTTATTTTTATGGATAGGTTTCTTAGATTTGCAATCTTCCTTTTTATGTCCAAATTTACCACATTTGTGACATTTACCACTAAAGCTAACACACAATTGATCAGAAGAAAAAAATTTTTTTCTTATCAACAAAAGAAGATTTAGATCTAAATTTTTGATCTGAGAAGGGCTTGTGAGGTTTGAACTTTGAATTCTGAGCAAGAAGTGCTGAGAGGCATTCTCCTTAGATTCAAAGTTCATCATCACTTTTCTTCCTATATCAGAAGTGAACTCAAGGTATTTAAATTAGGTAGATCATTTTGTTCTGATATTTAGAGTTCAAGATAGAAATAAAATTCCTAAATATTTCATGTATATTTAACTGAACAATAAAGTAGATTAATTTTTCACCAATTAAATCACAATTGCATCCATCTAATTGTGCTTTAATATTTTTAATTTTGGCTAAGAAATTAACTACTTTTTCATCTCCTTTCATAGGAGTTGTAAGAAATTCTAAAACTAATTTAATAATTTTAGATAAACATGTACCTTCATGCATGGATTCTAGTTGCATCCATACCTCTTTTGGATGTTCGATATTACCAATGTGTAGAAGGTACTCATCATTCACATTGCACAAAATCATGGAAAGAGCCTCCTCTTGCATTTGTTGTGAGAATGCATTCATGTTATCTACAATTTGTTTGATGACCGGTGGGAGAAACCTTAGATCTAGAAACAATCATCCAGAGTTTCCTCGCCATAAGTTTTGATTTGACCCTGATCTTCCAAATGTTGTAGTTGGTTCCATTCAGGATCTGGGTTTTGTCAAGACAGAAATAGTTGGACGCCATTATTTTCCTGAACCTGTAAAACACACCCCATTATAATATACAATGTACCATAGAGTTAGATACATATTTATAAAAAAAACAACACTTTTAATAGAATCAAATCTAAATTTTATAGATCTAAAGAAACTATTTGATCATAACTAATTTTGTCATTACAATGCATATTAATTAACCTCCCATGATCAAAATAATAACCACAATATAAAGGGCTTGCATTATATACCCAGACTTTTATATAAAAATATTTCAACCATATAGAAGTGAAGAAGAAACCCTTAAGAATGCATAACAACTTCAAATTTCTGAAAAAAAAAAATTAATGTAGACAAAGATTTCAACTTAAATTTGACGTCTAAATGACCATCATAATGACTTATTTTTGGTCTTTCATGATGGTCATTTGACCATCAATTTTAACACAATTGAAAGTTTCCTAGAACCTATGAGCTTAAATTTGACGTCTAAATGACCATCATATTGTCTTATGTTTGGTCTTCATGACGGTCATTTGACCGTCAAATTTAATGAAGCCAAAACTTGTTGTGTATTTCATAATGTGAAATTTATAATTTCTTCTTGTATAATATTAGGGAGGTTATATTTTAATACATTATAATAACCTATTATAATTTATAATGTAAAAATATATACACTTTAAAAAAGAGGTATATAGTTTATATAATGTAAATAAAAAACAACATATAGTCTATAAAAATTATAAACTATAGTATTTAAAAAAACATATAACCCTTATTAAAGGGGATTGAAGGACATAGACTAGGTTAAAAGAATTTTACCAGGTGCAAGTAGATTTATGAGAATATAGATTAACCTGGTGATTTTATAGAGGGGACAAGAATTTCACCCGGCCAATGAAATAAATTGAAATCCCTATTTTCATGAACTTTGTCTCCTCCTTCATTTACTCTTGATTTTTACCAATTGAAAACATTTAACCTGCACACATTAAAACTATAGAAATATATGAAAATATTTTACACATTATTTAGCCCTTACCAGGTCTTTCACATGAGTTTTCATGGAAGGTAATAATCTTTCAATTTTTTTTCTCTTGTGCATTCACATTAGTTCTTCACAAGAAAAAAATATTAGATTGCACAAAAAATGGAAAGAAGGGGGCTTGATCATTTTAAATACCCTTTCGGGTTGGTTGAAAAAACCCGTAAAAATTAAATAGATTAAATACAATAACTTAGACCTAACCTATTTAATTTAAACCATGCTCTGATACCATGTTAGAATTTAGAGGATTCTAATTATTACGAATTTAATCAACCAATGCATTTAAATATTAACATAAACCATAAAACATTAAATGTTAAACATTATGCAATGTAATAAATAAAATTACATAACATATTAATTAAGTAATACATACCAAAAGTAAGAACACAATGACACATGTTTATAGTGGAAAACCCCAAATAGGGTAAAAACCACTGTGAAATAACCTTTTACTTTCCAAGAACCAAACTTACATCCAGTAACTTTCACCTCCTCCTTTCAACCCTAATCACAAGGGTAAAATAATATTCACCTTTGATATTTCATTCGAACATATCAAATGAGGACCTATAGTCCTTTTTATATTAGGTGATCGGGTATATTAAATATTTAACCTATTATATACCTATAATATCATATAATAATAGAAATATAAATATTTTATATTATTACAATATTAACCTATATATACACACTATGGGTATGCATGAGGTCTTGGATAGTACATATGAGAAGGTACACCCGTATCATGAGCCTATGAAAATAAATAGTCAACATTGGGATAGATGTAGAACCAAAAGAGGCCATTATTGGTGATTATTGGTTTGATTAGGAGGTTTCTAAAATTATTGAGCTATTGTGTGATTTCAAGATTTGTTTCCATGAGGCTATCATGAGTTGAAAGGAGTGCATCCATCCTTAGGTGAGATGAGGATCAAGTTAAAGGAAGGTGCGTGCCTGGTTAGGAAAAGGCCTTACAGGATGAATCCTAATTCGCATGTCAAGGTGAAGGAAGAAATTGATAAAATGTTGGAATTTGGAATCATTGATCCCATTGAGGAGTTAGAGTGGGTTAGCCCTATGGTAATAAGCATCAAGAAGGATGGTAGAATAAGGATATGTGTGGACTATAGAGATTTGAATGTTACATGTGTAATAGATCCCTTTCCCACACCCTTTACAAAAGAAATCTTGGAAGGCGTTGCAGGGCGTGAGATCTGCTCTTTCACTAATGGATTCTCTAGATATCATCAGGTGAGGATTGCAAAAGCAAACCAAGAGAAGACAAATTTCACCATTGAATGGGGAAGTTTTACATACACCATTATGCCCTTTAGGTTGAAGAACGTGCTCGCAATATTTTCACGCATTGTTGTTTATGCTTTTGAAGAATTCATACACAAGCTCTTACAAGTTTACTTAGATGATTAGACTATATATGGGTTTATAAAAGATCATTGTGACAACTTGAGACTCATGTTGAGAGCTATAAGTAGTTAAACATCTCCTTAAACATGAAGAAATGTATCTTCTCCATGTTCTTTGGAACATTGTTGGGCGTATCATATGTAAGGAAGGATTTTTGGTAGATCTTGCCAAGGTTGCAGGTTATTTTTGGTTTGGAGGAACCCACGGGGGTTCATTAGCTAGGCAATATCCTAGCACGTGGGTTCATATTGAGGTAATTAAAATTAATAAAATTAAATTCAATATACCGGTAGACATGAGGGGGTGAAAGGGTTTAATTTATTAATGTTTTGAATCAGGTATTGGGGGTAGGTTAGAGAGATGGGCCAAAGGAAATAGAGGTTTACTTTTAATATAAAACTAAAACATTTGAACCCTAGTTTTTAAAAGTAAATACCTTAAAATTGGAAAAGGAGTGTGGTCATAAATTAAATTATAATCTCTTTTTAATAAATAAATCTAGATTCTTAACCAAGAAATAATAAGATGGTAGAAAACTAGGATTGAGTATGCTTTTCAACACAAGTGATATTATTTCACCATCTTAATTATTTGAAGAACTATTGATAAATGAATAAAGCTTAACATATATAAGGTGACTTGTAATATGTATTCAATGGCTTCAAACTATCTTTCAAAAGGAAATGCATATTAAAAAAATTGAGTGAGAAATATAATGTATTTTTGTCTAATATATTGGGGTAGAAATAAAAAGGGGTAAATAAAATTGTAATTGAAAAATGGGTAAGTAAGGTACATAGAAAAAATAGGGGGTATTTTCATTCTAATAATATAACAGGAGGGGGTATTATCAATTGAATAATTAGAGGTAGAAACTAGAATTAAGGGTATTCTTTAATACCCTTCGAACGCACGTGCTATACCATACTTTTACTAAGTGAATCCCCGTGGAGGAACCTACCAATCAAATTGAGGTGCATGGATGCTTGGGTCATATAGGATATTACAAAAAGTTCATTAAGGGGTATGCTAGGATTGTCACGCACTTAGAAGAATTGTTAAAAAGTAAATGGAAATTTCATTGGAATGAGGCACAATAGACAACGTTTGATACATTGAAGGAAAGACTCACTACTGCACCCATTTTGCACTTTCCTTCTTAGGATAAGTCGTTTCATGTATATGTTGATGCTTATTAGCATAAAAACCCTATCTTATCAACATAAAAACCCTAAATATTAGGGAGAGAATTCTAGCCTCCCTCCCAAATTACCTTTAAAAATTAGGGGATCTTATTTTATAGAGGAAGATTCATTTTCTCCTTGTAATGGGTTGGAAAATACTTCATGAGACTCGTAGATTTTTTTGTAGTAAAACCCCTCTATGGGATCAGTAGCCTAATCATATTTTGAAATTGAAAATATATTCATGACTTTTAAAAATTACATTTTAAAAATTTAAATTTTGGTTTGATAAAAGTATATAATTGTAGAATTGTAGACACCTAAATTTGGTCTTTGATACTTTGAAAACATCAACTTTGATATATTTTGAGATGTATACATAAGAAAATATGCCTTGCACATAAGGTCCCCAAAATTAAAAATAGAAAATTAATAAAAAACCATAATAATCCCTAAAAGACTAATATTCCCATAAAACACCTAAAAAGTAGAAAAAACATTGATTTAAGACATGTCATCCACTTGCTTATCCTCATCCACTTACGTTCAATGTTTTCACGTCTCTCTATACACCTCACTGACCCCTTTACATCTCTAATACACAATATGCCCTTATCATCTCATATATTTGTGTGTATTGCACCCATATCCATCCTAATCTTTTGTACACTCAAACATTTACCCCCTCCCTTCATCCCCCTTGGTTGCTTTCATAATTATTTCCCTAGCTCGTGCATGCTTTTCTTATAGGATTTCTGAATGAGAATGAAAGAAATCTTGGATAACCAAAGCTTTTTAGTGCACAATCAAATTTCATACTATCAACAATGTTATTAGCCATGTATGTGAATGGCTTGCGATGAATTCTTTGATTTTCACTTATCGCACCTACGAACGAGTTATGAATACGATGAATCCAAATCATCATATACACCATCAATAATCAAGAATCATCCACCAATAAATCCCAACACAACTTGGTCCCCTCAAGCCCTCGAGACAAGTATATTGTTTCCTTGAACAACATTTAATTTATTATTACATGTCTTACATGCTCTTATCTCAACCTTGAAAAGGATAGAGATTTGACAAGGCATGTCTCCTAGCAATAAAAATAAACTAACATTTTATTTTTGTGTTGTGCATACATATTTAGATATAGTACCGGTCTGACAAAATGTGTAAATAGTGCCATTTTAATCTCATTTTTGTGTTGTAAATATACCTTTTTGGGCATTTTTCGTCATGTTTCTTGCATAAAATTGTGCCGAAGTTTAAAGTGCAAAAGTGACGCAAATGAGACACAACTAAGAATTTTTAGTTGATCGAATTAACACCATATTTGCATTGAATATGTGTTTGTTTTGTGCCACCTAATTATGATGTAAGACCTAAAATATTAACACAAAGGGGTGGCACAAATGTGACATATTTTTTTAAATATTTTTTTAAAGATATATTAATCATAATTACAAATAATTATACTATATATTTTTACTTATTTATAACAATTAAACATTATATATTAAAATATTATTTACATTGTATTGTTCTTAAGAAATTGTACACTAAGAATTTGTAAAATATCAATTATTATTATTATTAATAAAAATAAGATGTTTCAATTCAAATTTTATTTTGCAATAATATATAATTGTGTGATTTTGAGGTAGTACTAAGAGCTTCCTTTTGAATTACATATATTCATCCCGAATATCCTAGTGATCATCTTGTCCTCCTCTCATCAATCCTCACAATCTTCATGTTATTCTTGATGTTGATCCTTCTCATCCTCGCCATCACCCTCTTCATCGCGTTCCTCATCATCTTCTTTTCGTATTGTTTTTACCCTTCCGAGATTTGATTAATATTTACACCTATAACAAAAAAGGAATGCAATGAAATATATAAGGGGTTATTATGATTAATTAACTTCCAAAATTAATCATTTAATATCATAAAAACACATTAATACTTGCAACAAATGTACATGATACAATATAAGTTCATAACATAATGGATTAAGTGCACTTAGTTGATTATAGATGATTATGGGATGATCTAGGTGATTTGAATGATGCAAAAGGGAGATTTGAATTGAGAGTACCTCGATACTAAATTTGTGATTAGAAGATGCTCCTAGGAAATACCGTATAGTAGGGGTAGGAATGTCCATACGATCTTCACCCTACTCAGAAATGTGATTTGTAACTTTCTGGGTTTGTCATTTGTCTAAATATCTTCATCGTTCTCTATCAGGTAACTATCGGTCACACTACTGAGGGCTTCGAATTCTCTACTCAATCTTTCAAACCCTATCCATGGATTAAAAGTCTTGCAAAATAAATGTTAATTGGGTTATGGGCACCTTGTGCACTGTCGATGTTGGCACTACTTTAAAGAGGCCTCAAACCACACATTATTATCCTCCTAACATGTGATATATAGTTGCGGTGCAAATAGATTTCCCATATTTTATTTATAAAATACTACCTTGAGTTTCTTTTTAGCCAAATAAGTTCCTATGCCTATTTTTACAACTTATTCAAGTTTCATAATTAGGTGGCTTTGGATGGAAGACCCACAAAAGGAAGCAAAGATATTTCGGTGTTCCACAAACTGGGGAAGAAAGCATTTTGAAAAGTTGACAAAATAAACAAAACAAGGTATGGAAGCAAAGAATAGAGGCCAAAGCATGCATGTAAAAGTAGCCACACGAAGCTATGAAGTAAATAAGGAAAAGCTATGTAAGTTTGAAGAATTGAAGTCGCGGAACAAAGGAAGATTGATTTCTAGTGTTACACAGATTTCGGAGGAATAACATGCTATGAAGCAAAGGAAATTGTCTTTTTAGTGTTTCACGGGTATGAAAAGTCTGTGAAATTCTATTTGAATCATGCAGAGGTCTAAAGTAAATCCATGGATGGTTAAGAAATCTGCAGAGGTCAACAAAACATTGTGACATTTGCAAAAATCTATTTTGAAGCCGCAAAAGTCTTGAGGAAGTATAGGGAGGTCTACACAAATCCGTGGAGGTAAGAAATTTTGTGGATGGTTTAAAAATATGTAGAAGATTATGAAAGATAGAAAATTTACACAACACAAACAAGGTCGTGGTACAAAGGGAAACATATTTTTGGTAGTCTGCGAAGGTCTATAATGCACGAAAAAAAGAATGTGGTTTTTTTAGTATTTCATGGATGTGCATAAAGTTGAGATCCGTGAAATAAGTAAACACACAAGGAAGCCCCTAGAAGTCATAATAAGCTGCAAAAAGGTAGAAAACTTACAAAATATGTGTAAAACGGTAAAATCCATGAAGCATAGGGACGATCATGAACCTATTTTTAGCTTCTTCTTATCGTCAAAGATCAAATTTTAAAGCATGCAAAAGTTAAAATAAGATCAAGGCATTCAAAGTAACTTATTTTTATCAAACATGATTTCTTAAAGATAGAAAAAAACATGAAAAAGCACGTCATTTCTATTTTTGAATGCATTTTTGTTTTTAGACACACATTGGCTATTTGTTAGTTGTGTTTTACTTTTTACGAGCATGCGTTTTGGCTATTTTAGGCATCAAACTTACATGTCTATGTTTTTTTCCCTTCTTCTCTCTTAGAATTTTCTATTAAACTCCATGGAATTTATTGTAAGAGATATCTTTGCTTTCTATTTAGATCTCTACACATTCTATTCAATTATGGAGTTTGTTCTATGTTCTGGGTGGAAGAGAAGGGTTCATGAGTGATTCCTTGTACTTATTTCACCTCTTTGACCAATAAAGGAGTTGTTTTTGTCTTCTCATTACTTGTAATTTGCGTCATTTTATGTTTTAAGCTGATTTTGATCTTGTGATAGTGTTTATCCCTGGTTTTATAACTTAATTTCCATTCCTTTTGTAATTAAACACTAATTTTCATGTCATAGTTTGTGTTGATTAAAAATATTGTAGGATTCGGTTGGGAGTTTACCAAATTGTTATTCTAGAGCTATTTACTTCACCCTTCTCTATATTCTTTGAATTCCAATTGTCCTCTAAAACACTTATGCATTAGTTTGTCAATTTTTGAGTTGTGCGCATGGTGTCATGGCTCCTTAGATCCATCTGTGTGATTTAAATGAGTCTAAGATCCTCAAAAATTCTGGTGTATCACTATTACAAATATATTGTGTAACATTATTAATAAATTGTAATATTATCAATAATGAGTTAATACAACTCATATTAATAATATAGTTAATAGTTGTGTGTGAGTGAAGTTGTTGAATAAACAACTCACGTAGCTATTTTGGTTTGAGAGATATTAGGAGATAGGTTTGAAAGATTCATGGAGAGTGATACGAGAGATTGAAGATGAAGTTTGACTCCACCTTTGTAGGAGATCAAACATTATAAAATGTAACCTCTATCATTGTAATTGACATCCCGAATGAATTCTTAATTTCTATATATTATTATTCGGTGTTTATTTCTCATATTATTGTGCAGTTTTTATCAGTGGTGTCAGAGCAGCTTCCGATCCATATTCCATGTAGTCAAATCATTTCAAGCATCTGCATTGAATCCCGCATGCAAATCTGTCATAACGAAATGGTGGACAATTGATTTTGATCTGCGGATTCTGCAGTGCTCATTCTACTACATGATGTTTTCTGTTGCGATTGGTGCACACTTGCCATCCGTTGTGATTTGCTCCTTTGGCATCACTGTATTTTCACCCAATTGTGAAAATTGTGAGTTATAATTATTGTTATCCTTTGGCGTCATTTTTTGGTTCATGTTTTTTTCACTCATTCGCGGAAATCATGAAACCGTGAGTTATAAATCTTTTGTTTTGTTTTTGCCCTTTTTGGACGTAAAAAAATCCATTTTGGAAAGGGGTCCGAAAATATGTTAGATTAAAATTTTTAGTTACCATAACTTTGGTTGGTAACTCAGTTGAGATGATATATTTTTTTAAAATGTGTGTTTTTTTGAGCTCTTTGCATTGATAATATCAAAAAAAAGGAGGAAGGAGAAAGTATGGTAGAACATATCAGTAAGTTTTATTCTATTTCAAATCAATTAGTTGGAATCAAAGTTGATGTTCTTGATGATGATGCAAAAGCGGTATTACTTAATAGCATGCCTCCTAGCTATTCTAATATGGTATTCACTTTGAGAAAAATAAATCCGAGTCTAAATGATTTAATTTCTTCTTTGATAAACGAAGAAAATAGAAACCTGCTAATGTATGGTAGAAACAAATCATATGCTAACGAAAAATTTAATCCTTCTTTTAAACAAAAATCAACCTCCCAAGGTCCACAAAAATTTCTTTGTCACTATTGTAATGTTCCTGGACATGGTATTATGTATTGTAAGAAAAGAGAACAAGATGTAATTGATGGTAATTTGAAGGATAAAGCTTTCATTTCTGAAAACAGAGACGAAGAAAGTGATTGGGATATAAATTCTCCCCACTTTGATAATGAGGAAACAAATGCTCAACAAAGTGATGAAGACTTCTTGTATTAAGTAAAGAGTGAATTTATTGGAGGACGGAGGCAACAGAGGTTGGAGGCCAATCGGCGACCTCTCATCGGTCACAGACGAGGCCACATGAAGGCGTGTGGTGACGGTGTGTGTATGTGTGTTTTATTTCAGATTTGCAGTTTATTTCAGTTGTCTACAATATGATTTCAGAGTTCTGTTTGAATAAGTGAAATGTTCACATTGAGGGGGAATTAGAACATGGCATCAATGTTTAATTTTCCCTCTATTCGAAGTGATGGTCCCTACATATTCCCTGAAGGAAAGACATAGTGGATAGACGAAAGCACAAAGGAAAAGCAACAACATGATTTTTGGGTTGTTGGTTGTCCTGTAAAACCATCCTTGTTGAGGTTGTTGACTATCCTTGTAAAACCATCCTTGCAGGTTGTTGGTTGTCCTACAAAACCATCAAGATCATGAGCACGCATAGGCGACAAGCTATAAAAGGAAGTATGATTATTTTTTCTACCTTTTCAACATCAAGGAGTGTATATGGGAATTAATAATGTTAACAATAGGGGAGTGAATGTTACAAATATATTGTGTAACATTATTAATAAATTGTAATATTATTAATAATGAGTTAATACAACTCATATTAATAATATAGTTAATAGTTGTGTGTGAGTGAAGTTGTTGAATAAACAACTCACGTAGCTATTTTGGTTTGAGAGATATTAGGAGATAGGTTTGAGAGATTCATGGAGAGTGATATGAGGGATTGAAGATGAAGTTTGACTCCACCTTTGTAGGAGATCAAACATTATAAAATGTAACCTCTATCATTGTAATTGATATCCCTGAATGAATTCTTAATTTCTATATATTATTATTTGGTGTTTATTTCTCATATTATTGTGCATTTTTTATCAATCACCGTCTTTTTAAGTTTTTTCTCTTATTTACCTCTCCTTTTCCTCATGAATTTAGTAGATCAAGGTAGTCTTAGGAATAAAAATTATTCTTAGGTGTTACACTAGGAAAACCATCCCTCTCTCGGAGAGTCATTCCAACACAAAGTCACCACAACCTAAGAGTGTCTCCATTTTGTTAATTAAAAGGAGAGATTCCACACCACTCTCCATGGGACACATTTCAAAGTGACAACATTTCTCTCTTACAAATATACTTGAGTGAGTGACTTTGATGTCTTGTAAATATGGGAAGTAGTCCCTTAGACCTAGTGGGAAGCTTTAGACTTGTAGATAGTGTTTCCTAATGAATGTGAAGAGGTATTTTTGGAGTGTAGGGAGATTTGGGTGCTTTTGTGCTATCTTTTGCAATAGGACTCCACAAGAGTACCAAGTTCTTAATGAGATGAGTTTCACTTGCTTATATATGCTTCCAAAGGTGATTTATATTGTAAAGGCCAACCGAGAAGGGTTACATGACCTAAAGATTAATGTGCAATTGAAATTTCAAGATCAAAGTGAGTAAGGGAAAAACCATACACTAGGGTCAGGAATGTATGGACGTTCCTGCCCCTATTGTACATTTTTTCCCTAGAGAGACAATTTGAAGTGTGAATTTTGGAAGCTAACCAACAATATTTCTTGATATATTTCATGGATTTAAGTCTTATAAACCATCAAAAGATGAGTGTGTATGATCAAGAAAGATAGATAAGAGACATACATATTTACTTGATGAGAATGGGTAAGTTTCACTTGTTTGAGTAAGAGACAAATGTCAAAACTAGTAGTGTAAATGGGTAAAATTACAAAATTTGAGTGTCTATATTTCCCCTCTTTAAGTATGTGTTTTGGTAGAATTTTGGATCCAATTTTAACTTAATAAGATGAAAAAAATCAACCAACCTCAAAGGACAACAGGGTTTAATGATACCTAGGATGTGATAGATGCATTCAAATATAAGAGACTCTTTTTTCAAAGGGAATGGAAAACTACACATTTAGCAATGAATAAACAAGATAGATATGTTAGAAGCACAATGGAATGAGAGGGGGTGAATCGGTCCTTTAAAATATTCATTCAATTGCATTCATCATTCATTATCATTCATGATTCATTTAACCATTATATCATGCATGTACACCATCCACATAAGCAAGATAACACAATCAACATAAGATATAAAGTGGGAAACCTTCAAGGGGAAGAAAACCCTTTGAAAATCTGCTTATATTACTTAAAACAAAGGACTCCTATGAATATTACACATCATAAAATATTTTCTTAGTGAGGCTTTAACCCCACAAGGATCACCAACCCCTGGTTTAGTAGGACACCAACCCTATAAGGAACACCAACCCTCGATTTAGTGGGGCACTAACCCCACAAAAGGCTACAAATCCCTTAGATGAACAAGCACCAACCAAGCCACCCAAAGATGTTTGTCATAACTAATTTTCTGTTACTATAACTGAATATGATATCACGAAGCTTTCTCTCCTATCTATCTCTTTCAAACCATCACTCAAGTCTTCTTGCCAAAACCCTCTTCCTTTAAGCCAATTTCATACTTTCCTAGCTTACCATAGTTGATCACACTCTAGAATATTATCACATCTTTATTTCCATCTCTTATAAGTAACAAATACCTCTCATATCTCAACAAGTTCCCCTCTAGGTCACACTTTTTCTCCTCACACACAACTAGTACAAATGAACCTCCTAACTTGCCTTTATACACGTTTCTTTTCCACAAAACACATGGGTCGAGACTTAATAATATAGAAAAAAATAAATAATATTATAAAATCTTAGAAAAATCACCCAAATGATCATATATATATCACCAAGATCACTAAAAACCTTTTATACCTCCATTGGGACACAAGTCTTGAAACCCCAAAACAAGCAATTCGCCAATCATAAAGTGAACAAGAGCAAAACCAACTATACCAAGGCATGCCACATACTTAGACATGTTTTCTAAGCCCTAAAATATCTCTGGCAACCATGAAACACTCATCAAAAACATCTCACACCATAAAATCGAAGACACAAAATCATGCACTTGGGTATATTTCTAGGTCCTAAACATATACTAGCATTCATATGATTCCTATGAAAGAAAAATAGTGATTGACAACTATTTTTGACCTCTTTTATTTGTTTCTTGTTTTCTATTTGGTCTTACACTCCATACAATCCATTCAATATTTTTGATTTATCTTTTATGGCTACTAGACACCAAAGACTCGAGATAGGAAAATAGTGCCCAAGCACTCATATCCCCTATGGGTGCCCCTAACCCTTTCTCACCTTGCTCGCTCCTTTTGGGTCTTTTTATCTTTTAGGTGTCTTTTTCACTTATGGGTCGACCTTTCGGTTGTCAATTACGAAATTCAAACAAGTGCATTATATAAATACATAGTTATGTGTTCAAAATAAAGGACCAAGTACTAATCACTACTAGTATCACCTAAGCTTGCATGTAAAAGACATGTAAAACACTCTAAAACATCTATCTAGCATCCACTCAAGGGACAAGGGTTGCATTAACTCTGCATACACAACATAGGAAGGGGAAGTTCATTTTTCCATCCACACATTCTACTACATTGCTACATTTAGCTACAACTCTGCTATTAAGTGCAACTTGCACAAGGGCATCCTAGGGCACAATTTCTACACACACTCACTAGAACTACATGGAGTCTGAGATTTAGTGCATCACTCAATCATAATTTCACTCTCGGGGTGACCGTCGGGGTCAATATAACTCCCCATATTACATAATGCCTTCTTTTTGTGCATACCCCGTTACTAGTCTCACTTTATACTTTTCTATGGTCCCATCTGCTTTGTACTTTGTTTTAAATATCCATCTACATCCAATGGGTTTCTTCCCTGGTGGAAGATCGATAAGCTGCCAAGTGTTGTTTTTCATCATTGAGTTGTATTCAACATCCATGGCATCTTTCCAAGCTTTTAGCTCATAGGGCTTCTAGACTGCATCAGAGGACTCATCTCGATTCAATAAGCTGTACTCATCAAAGAAAAGTTCACTTCTTCCCTTGCTTTCTTGTGAGTCCTTGGTCCAGTGGTAGATGTATCCGGTGGAACATTCATTCTTGCATCTTGTAGCATGCTAGTATACCACTTGGGCATACTGTTGAACTGCTCCCGTGGGTCGTGGTTCTATCTGATCATCACCATCATCCCCATCATCACTTTCATCATCTGTGGGAACATCAGCTTCTATTTTTATAACTGGTGAAAAATCTACATCAGGTGAGTCTAGAGGGAGAGACTCTTCTTCCTTCTTCTTAAAGAACTCAATATCTCTGTTGGTGTAGACTTTCTTGGTCTTCGGCTCCATCAATCTGTACCCAAGAGTTTCTTCATTGTACCCAATGAAGACGAGTTTTTGTGACTTTGCATCTAACTTCTTTCATTTCAACTTGGGTATATGCATACTTGCTTTGCACTCGTATACTCTAAGGTGTGCAAAGATGGTTTCCACTTTGACCATGTTTCTTGTGGTGTTACTACGTCAAGAGAAACTATGGGAAATTTGTTCAAAAAATACACTGTTGTCTTTGTTGCTTTTACCCAAAATGCCTTTGCTAGTCCAGAGTCATCGATCGTGCATTGCACCATTTCCATGATAGTACGATTTCTTCTCTCAACAACACCATTATGCTACAATGTATGTGGAGGAGGCATTTGTCGACGAATCCCATGAGCTTATAGGTAGTTTTTGAACTCATCACTAGTGAATTCCCCCCCTTGATATGAGCGGAGAGTTCTGATGTTATGACCAGTTTCATTCTCAACAACTACTTTGAATTTCTTGAAGGTTTCAAAAGCTTCACTTTTCTTGAGAAGTCGGTATATCCACATTTTTCTCGAATGGTCATTAACATAAAGCATGAAGTCTTGATTTCTAGAATGACTTGGTTGCATCAGACCAGTAAAGATAGGTATGAATCAAATCAAGATTACCATGACCTCGAAAAGTACTATTCTAGAATGAAGCCATGTGTTGTTTGTCTGTACACAATGAGGACATTTATATGTATCCTTCTAAAAATATGGTAAGCCATGTACCATATTGTGCTAACGAAGTGTCTCGAGCTAGTTGAAACTAATATGACCAAGTCTCTGATGCCACAACTGTGCAGAGGTAGATTTCTTAGCCACAAGTGCCTGATCATCTTGGTCAAAAAAATCAAGCTAGAACATGCGTCCCACATTGGAGGATTTTGCAACTATTTTCGAGCCTTGTGATTTGTCTCGAATTAAATAGGTTTTCTTTCCGAAATGACTATCAAATTCAATTTTCAAGTTGTGATCTAGGAGTTGACTGACTGATAACATATTTTTAGTCAACCCAAGGACATATAAGACATCTGATAATCTACAGTTGCATGAACCAAGAAGTAGAGAAATTTTCTCAATCCCTTGTACTATATATGAGGAATCATCACCTAACGAAACATGGTTTTTCGAAGGTGTGTCTCTGATTGAAGTAAACCCATAGTTGTGGTTGGTCATGTGTCGAGTGGCTCCCGAATCAACATACCAAACATCACTAGATGACATGGAAGGTTCACTTGATCGAGCAATGTACAAGTAGTCTTCATTATCTGAATGTTCTTCTTTCTCAACAATATTTCCTTGTTGATGGGGTCTTCTTTTCCAGTTCCCCTTTTTTTGCCCTTGATTGTAGTTCGTATGTCCCTTTGTGAGATTTTTGGTGTTGAGGTCCAGAGTTACTTGATGAACCTTTCTTATAAGTATTATACCAACAATATTTTAATTCATGTCCTCTTTTACAAATTGGACATTGTTTCTTTTGTTGATGTTGATTTTGGGACTTTTGATAGAATTAGGCTTTCCTTTTCCTTTCCATTTTTGATGAGAAGAAAGTGCTTGCTCCTCTTCATCATCCTTATTATGTATGTCTTCCTTTTGTTGTAGAGAGTTTACGAGCTTTTCAAAACTAACTATCATATCTGACAAGTTTAGTGTTGTAAAAAAATGTGGTATGAAGAAGGGAGAGCTCTCAGAACAATGGGAATGAGAGCTTCATCTGTGACCGCTTCTCCTAGGGCTAGAAGTGAAGCCCTCAACTCTGTAACTCTTCTCAAGAAAGCTTCAATTTTCTCATTTTTCTTAAACTTCAATGTGTGTAACTAACTCTGCAAATTCAGTATGACATTCTTGTTTTTAGCCTCGTATATCATGCTCAATTTATCCCACGCTTCTTTGGTTGTTTTGGCATCTTGAATGTGGGGTTGCACATCATCGGACACTCCAAATAAGATGATTAGCTTGGCCTTCTGATTTGATCTATCAAATTATCGTTGTTGTGTTGTATTAGTAGTTGATCTGGTCAGAGTACCATTCACAACAGTCTAGATCTCTTCAAACTCAAGTTGTGTCTTGATTTTTGTCTTCCATGCAAAGCATAGTTGTTTCCTTTGAGTAGTTGTGAATCTGGAAGAAATAATTTGGGGGCATTGGTGCCCAGTTTACAAAATTCACTAACAAGGTTAGGCTCTTATCACTCCAAGTATAAGGTCTCCCAATCTATATACCGTTAGTTCGATATACCGAACCTTTCTATATACATGCCCTTCTCATATACCCGTCGATATGTGGAAGAAGCTCACCCTTTCGATATACCCTGATAAAGACGTGAAATAGGCATTAACATATGTGAAATAATTTGATATGTGGTACTAAGACAAGATTGAAAAGGGGTCTATGTGATTTTTGACAGGCCCAAAGAAATATCCTCATACATGTGCATAACTTTGCTATATACTTGGATAATTTCTCAGTCTGGATTTAAGTTGTGCAATCGTTCACAGATGAATGGGATTGCTCATAGTGTGTGCACTATGTCCTTATTACTCCCAGTCAATTTAAAGGATCGATGCCTAGACGGCGTTGTTGCAGCCTATATTAGGAGTTAAGTGCGGTAGTATTTGTGACGGTTTTACCCGTAAGTGCTTCCTCGTGAGTTTTTAGAACCAACTTTCGCTATTTTTATTACAATTATGTCATTTTTTGATCGATTACAATGTTTTGCGATTGATTATGGCAACTGCGCAAATTAGTACAATACATCAAGTATACGATTACATTCAAAAAAATTGAAAAATTGAATGGTAGGCAAAAAAATTATTTTTCGGGGCTCGTGGCCTCCGGAGCCTAATACTGACTCTCGAGCAAAACCGTAAAAACTAGCTCAAAATGAAGTATTTAGGTAGCCCTCCTTTGGCAAAAACGCTCAAAATGCAAAAATATGCAGAGTGGAGGATAAAAAAATTCCCTAAAATAGGGTTTTCCTCTTTATTTTTATTGGCCTCTTTAGTGTAGCTAAAGGCTTTAGCGGATTTTTTTTTTTGCCAACTTTGGTGGTTTTTCCAATTTTTCTACTAAAATTCAATTGTTTTAAAAATGAGTTTGGGGTGGGGTCGAACCCGTGAGCTCACCCACCCAAGTCTTTTGCATTATCCAACGCACTACCTAATGTGTTTATACTAAGAATGAAGCAGATGATAATTAACTAAGACAAAACTCAATGACCTTATGAAAGCGACGTGGTGCCACCGAGGAGTCCACGTGGCTGCGTAGTAGGAGGAAGCATTTAGGGTTCTTCCTTGTGATCTTTGTTGTATTTAATATGAAGCATGAAATAAGGATCGATACGTCTTTTTCTCTTACGGTGTTTATAGATTCGCCGCTTTATAGTAGTTTTTATGTGATCTTCCACCGTTTTATTTTATTGATTATTGAATATTTTCCTCCTTTTTTTTTTACATGCAGTCACATGTTTGGATGCCTCGTTTTGGATTTGTGTAGGTTCAGGTTTGAGCTCGTTGTTTGGATATTATCTTGCTTCGTTGCTTTCTTTTGTAGATAGTAGGTTGCAGAGTGCATGTGGAATTTGCGGAGAAGGCTTCGCGTAAATCCAATCAAGAGAAACAATTCCCAATGTGTGGTCTATTCGTCCTCTTTGTGTTGTAACAAATCAATCCACACAAGGAGGCTATAGTAAACTCATTTGGAGAACTTGATTAGGGGCTCAATGCTTCAATATATTAATGGCTCGGTTGAGTCTTCTGTGATATAACTCGGCCTTTGTATGGAATGTGAATGGTAGACTCGGTAGCTCACTCTCTACAATGCAAAGCTCGATCCAATAGAAGCTTGTCAAACATATCTCGGTAGGAGCTCTTCAACCTTGGAATGCCAATGCAACTTGGTGGTGGAGGGCTACCACTCACTGAGACCTCCAAATTTTTACAAGAAAAAAACAACTATTTTTAGCTGAGAAACCCCTAATGGGGAATTTTAAAAAAACATTATGAGTGCCGGAAGCAAATTTTCCTAGTGCATAGGGCACAAAGGAAAAAAATGCTTTGTGTTTACCTAGATATCAAACAGGGAAGTTCTAGGGAGGCGGGGATGGGATTGGGAAGTTGTAAGAGGTCAGACAGGGCTCTCGGTGTGCAAATGCTTCTCCAAGCTCCTTAATCTTGTCTGCTCTCTCTCTCTCTCCAACCTTCTCTTTCACAGGTCCAAATTATCCTGCTCTAGTACCAAATGTAAAACAGGGACGGAAGCCTAAAATATTTTATTGATGATCCAAATTAATTTACAATAGATGGGTTACAATTCTTATAGGAATTGAATAACCATGTACAAACAAATGCAAGGTTGCATAGGTACAACCAAAATCACAACAGCTTCCAAAATACATCAGGGAAGTAACAATGATTAAATACAAACAAATAATAATTTTTACAACTACTTAACAATCTAACCTATGCAATAATATGACAAATATTGTTATAAAATCATATAATAATATATAAACTAATTACCTTAATAAATAATTAATTACTTAAGGTGATATAATGCATAAATTAACCTAACATTGGTATAGTGGTTTACCCGTAAATTCCATTTACTCATTTAACCAAGTCACTCAAGCCTTCTTGGACCATTTTTCAATCAATCGTCGCCAAGAAAGTCACCATGACCGACTTATACTCAACACAACAAGATCGACAATGAATCTATCACGAGATGTCATCACCCGTTAGTGAAGCCATAAACCAAATTACATTCTAGCTACCTCAAATTGAGATTGTAGAGTTGTTCACTAGAGCTTGTGCCATGCACATCTCACCAACTCTCCAAGTACAAACCTTCCATACCTTCGATGAATCATTTACCATGGCGCAAAAACTAGTAATTTGTGCCATCAAAGAGAAGAAAATTCAATTGCGTAACAAAAATGCCGCATTTAAATCAAACGATGCCTCTTCGTCTTCGAAGCCCCAAAAAAATTACTTAAAATCAAAAGGATATGCCAACACGGTAGTTCTCAAAGATGGCCCATCTCACCCATCTAACAAAGTAAAACCTTCCTCTAATCTTTCTCCCATTCAAACTTTTTCAGTTCAGACGGGAGCAACGAAAGTACACTCTAATTGGAGAGCCCTATTCCTCAGTCTTAGAAAATCTTCTTAAGGAAAAATCCATTGCACTTCCACCCATACAACCACATACTAGTTTTGACCTTGCTCGTCCTATGCCTCGTATAGTATAAGGAACATGACTATCAGAATTATCATCGTGTCGAAGGCCATAAAGCAATGGTAATTGCATAACCTTCAAGAACATTGTCCATGAAATGTTGGAAAATAGAGATCTCGCCCTAGACAACCCAAACGCACCAGTAAATCAAAATTTTCATATATTTAAAAATTCATTCCCTAATCATACACCATCATCTAATCAAAACAGTAAACCTTCAACTAATGACAAAGAATGTCCGTGAAGTCCACGTTGTTTTCGAAGTTGTACCATTCATTCCTCAATTTCCTCTTATCCTCTATATCGAGGAGATTCTAAAGACGAGCTCCTCTACCGCGGAAGAGCCTACCTCTCATCTACTCCTTCACCCATAAAGGAGACCCTTCATCTCCCCCTTCACCCACGAAGGAGTCCATAATTTCTGCCAATGTCCTTTCACCACTTACCTCGCAACCTAATGAACAACCAACAATATTAACTCTCCTACCCATGGGAGAGTCATCCTTGCTTTCTTCTCCACCGAAAGAGGAAACTATCTCATCCCAACTATCATCTCCCCTACCCATAGGGGATCCTTTAGACGCGCCACTTCGTTGGTGACAATTCCCCATTAGCATTGCAGATCTCGTTGGTCTACTCGGCTCTCTTACCCACAAAATCTGAAGCTAACCAGTTCCTTGTCTCACAAACATATTTTACAGGTATTTCCACTAAACCAATGACATCTCCTCTTACAATAGTGTCGTTTTCATGCCTGGCCGACCGCTTGGATTACATTGATAATTCCATGCTTTGGGGACGCCTTCGGCTACCCTTTTCAACCCAAATGCAAATGTCACTTACTAATACCTCCACGATTTATCCAATGGTATTTTAGACGACCAAATCAACCATGATCATGCCTATTGAAATGGCTTCTTCTTCATCACCCTTTCCTATACCAAAACCTTTTCCAATAACCAAACCCTTTCCTATGCCTAAGAACCTACCTACACCTACATATTTTCCCATGTCTAGACCCATCACTACCTCGGGCGTCATGCCGACATCAAGCCTCGTTCATCCACCCGTCAAATTGGACTTAGCCACATCTTCCCAAGCCCACACAAAAACCATTCCTCCACCTAAAAGGAAGACCCAACCTTCTAGGCCGCACACACCAGTTTCACCCACCACGCCTCTGTCACCTTCGCCCCTTCCATCTATCCTCGGACCTCACCCATCTACCTTGGTCAAGAAACCTCCTACCCAAGGAAAATCAAAAACAAAGAGCCAACTTCTTTGTCATGATCCTTTACTACACTCAATCTACCTATAAAACCTTCACCGTTGCCCGCATCTTTCTTACCACCTATACCCCCACTAGCTACAATAACCTCATCACTACCTATGAGACTTCCTTCTCTTCAACATGTACCTTCCACCTCGCCTCTACTAGTAACCTTTACCGCACCTCCATTATCACCATGGCTAACCACGTCCTCTTCTGCCATCTTCCTTCCCTTCTACATCACGCACTCCTTCCTCATCTTTACCC
Source organism: Taxus wallichiana var. yunnanensis (assembly GCA_018340775.1). NCBI lineage: Eukaryota > Viridiplantae > Streptophyta > Pinopsida > Cupressales > Taxaceae > Taxus > Taxus wallichiana. The sequence goes on from CM031236.1 coordinate 652,172,819, forward strand.
AAGAAGGTGCAACCAAAATTGAAAAACCCACTACCCTCCAAAGAGGTAGGAAAGCATCCAATGCCTTCCATCGCTAGTTCATCTACCACGCCTTTACCTAGGAAGGTACAACCCAAGCCTAAAATAGTACCACCTACCAAACCGGTGGTCAAACCTATCCCACCTCATGTAGCACCTCTCCCACCACAATCACCCACCATTCAACCCAAACCCACACTCACCTCACATTGTGATCCATTGGCAGGGTCGTACGCCATCATTTTATCCAACCTTTTAGAGACCTATGTCATCACATTACCACCGCTTAGACCTTACGACCCACTTTAACCCAAACCAAAGGGGTTTGACGAGACCAAAATTTGTGCCCACAATCTTGTGTCAGGACATGATGTAGAGAATTGTAAGGCTCTAAAAATTGTTCTTCTCCAACTATGTCCTCCTGAAGAAAATTTTGATGACGATGATCTTCTATGTGATGACTCTATCCTGCCTTCACCAATTATCGGATACCCTCATCCCTTACATATTCAAATGCGACCCACATATCTACCTCCATAACCTTTTTATCCACCTCTAAATTTTGAGATCAACATGGTCCACATAAGAGAGTTATCCAAACCTCCACCTAAATGTCAGTGAGCCCAACTCATTTCATAAGGCTCTTATCCTGCACTAGGTTTTTGTCTGTCATGTCGTTATACCTTTCTTGACATACCTTCTCCATCTACTTCTCTTCCTTAGATTAACATGATCCAGGTTGCCACTCCTGCCCAAAAAGACAAAGGAAAAGAGAAAGTAACCAGACCATTAACCAATCATGTGCCCAATATACCATCTGCACCCACACCCAAAATCACCATTTGAGGTCCCACGTACTCCTATTTCGGCGTGGTCACCCACCTGTACAATGATAAAACAATTCCACCAATCCCCTTTAAAAATGTCTTTTTACAACCTCATCCAAACCTCTGAATCTCATCGACAGGCCCTCATGGAGGTTTTGCAATCCATCGAGGTTTTACATAATGACCCGACGCTTGTGGCCTCCATTATCACCCCTCATCATGTGGCCTCCCTAAAAATTCATCCCCTTCCTCAACACCTGTCACCGCTCACCAAGTAGCCGCTCTCCCTTTTTTCGATGAGGAGATTGTACCTCTCAATTAGATGATCATAATCTCACCCTTTTCTTCTTTGTCTATATAGATAATATATGTTTTTGATGCATTATGCTCAATGGCGGTGTCGGTATCAACATCATTTCTTCCCACGCTTACAATCAAATTTGCATCCCTTCAAATTGTGTGCATAATAACCTGTTATGTCCGCATTCGTTCGATGACGACATCACTTCTATCCTTGGCACCATCATCCTCCACATTTGTGTGAGCCCCTGTACCATTCCAAAATTCTTCTATGTCTTAGAGGGGGAGTTCCAGTACAACTTGTTGTTTGGCCGACCTTAGATCCATGTCATGGGTTGTGTTCCTTCAAATTTACATCACTATGTAAAATTTGAACATGAAAGACATAACTATATCATCCCAAAGCTGACCCTTCGCCATTCAAAACCTATAACATGTTATACCGACCTAATGATGTCCTTATACCAGTTAAGGCATCTACTACTTCCACCGCTGCTCCTTCACCCATAACCCCGTCCACCAATGTTGTTTCTCCCTCTCCCACACTTAATTCCTCTATTCCCACCGTTGTTGTAGCCTCTACATGACTAACCCATCCACCAACCCATCCACTTCCCAACCAACCAATGCTTCTTCTTTCCAATCGCCTATTGATTCATCTATTCCCGCCACCCACATATCTACTATTGATCCCTTAGAAGGTGTTTTCTAATGTCTCATTCTGGGGAGTACCGCCTATACAACATCGACACATTCCTTACTCCTCAAGAGTATGGTAACCTACGCCAACATCCTCGTTATGACCATCACATAGGCGAGGTCTTCCCTTATGGTCCTTCCCACCTTCGCACTAACTTAACGTATGGGGGACTTGATACTTCCACCTACTCGCCTGAGCCACCTTCCCAAACGCGACCATTTTCCTCTAACCTCCAATCTCTCAAAGAATCAATAGTTGTTTTTCCCACACTTTCTCCACCGTTGTGTATGGAAAGGCTTTGGCTTTGGGTTCAACGAATAGGGACACCATATTGTCATCCCATGTACCACATGTAAACACATCGACCCAGCGAGTGGTATCGGCTTTGCCGAACCATCTTCCAAGAAATTCTCGTGGCACAAAATCATTGAGGATGAAAACCTTCTTCGCCCCATTTACCAACTTCACCACCTTCACCTACGGAGTTTATGGATATAGAATCCATTCCTCCTAACTTTTTTCTTCTTTTCATAAACACCATTTCCATGGGACCTCTGACTTATCAACGTGATGGTGAGGCTCCCTCTTCTCTTCCCTTCCTGTATCCTGACATGATCAATGATGATACACCATCCATTAACATCATTCAATGTCAAGATGATGAGTCTATTCTCACCTACCTTGGTGCAGAAGATTCTTATATTCACCAGTCATTGCCTTCTAAGACGTAAACCATGTTAAATGAATCAACAATCGAAATCAATATTAAAACTCAAGACACCCCGTACATTCTAAAGATAGGCCGATATTTAGATGATGTTGAATAGGAAGCTTTTAATTATTTTCTATGGGATCGTAACAATGTTTTTGCTTAGTCCTATGTTGATATGCCCAACATTGACCCCAATATTGTGGTCCACAATATCATCACTATTCCTGAAGCTAAACACGTAAAACAAAAGTTGTAGAAAATGCATCCTCGTATTTCCGTTCTTGTCAAAGAAGAACTTTAACGCATTTTATCGGTTTCCTTCATCCTACCCATTGATTATCCCTAATGGATCTCTAATATAAATTTTCTCACAAAAGTGATAGGGGAACTCCACATTTGCACCGATTTATGTGACCTTAACTTATCTTGCTCCAAAGATGATTTTCCTCTACCTAATATTGACCAACTAGTTGATCTTACCGCCATGAGATGCTATCACTCATGAACAATTTCTCGGGTTATCACCAAATATTACTTGCCCGGAAGAAGATCAACACAAACCGCTTCATCACTCCTCGGGGACCTTTTTCTATCGAGTCATGCCCTTTGGCCTTAAAAACGCTGGTGCCACATATCGGCGGGCTATAGCATATATCTTCGTGACATCATGCATCGTATATTGGAAGATTACATGGATGACCTTCTTGCCAAATCCAAACATCGAGTCGAACACCTTATAGTATTGAAGGTCATCTTTGATCATCTCATCAAGTATTGTGTTCGCCTTCAACCAAAGAAGTGTGTTTGCATTGTTCTCTCAGGAAAGCTCCTTGGTTTTATCGTTTCTTTGCGTGGAAGAGAAGTCGATCCCACTAAAATCAAGGCTATTCTCGAAATTCCTCCACCTAATAACCTTCGCTAACTTCGTAGTTTGCAAGGTAAGTTACAATCTATTCGTCATTTTATTTTGCAACTTTGACCATTGTCACCCATTTCATCATCTCCTCAAAAAGGGTGTCTCCTTTAAATGGGATGATGAATGCCACAAAGCCTTTGAGGCCTTAAAACAATACCTTCTCCAACCACTTGTACTCATTCCTCCTAAGGATAACCAACCATTTTACCTTTACGTTTCTACTATGGATCATTCCTGGGTGTCATACTCGCTCATCATGATGAAAACACCGGAGCAAGTGGTCTATTACATAAGTCGTACCCTTTTCGACTACAAAACCGGATACACCCACACCAAAAAAATCTTCTTAGCCTTAGTTTTTACCGCAATAAACTTCGTCATTGCTACTCAATCACAAAACCTTTGTCATCACCAATACTGACACCTTACATTACATGTACGCCAAGCCCTACCAACATCAATGTGTTGCACATTAGTTAATTCTTCTCATAGACCTTGACCTCGAATTCATCCATCAAAAATCTATCAAAGGCCAAACTATCACTGACCAACTTGTAGACGCACCCCTCTCCGGAAATCAATCCTCTAACTTCTATTTCTGATTTAATCCATCATTACCCTCTCTTTGGACGATACCGTTTACCAAATGACCTTATTCTTCGAAGGTTCCAAATGTCAACGTGGTGGTGGTGCAGACGTTATCCTCATTCCTCTTGATGGTGAACCTATGCCATTATCTTTCAAACTAGATTTTGATTGTACTAACAATATCGTCGAATATGAAGCACTCGTATTAGGTCTCTAAGTTGTCATCGCCTTAGACGTTAAGTTGATTAATATCTTTGCAACTCTCAACCGATTGTAAATCAATTCAATGGCACATACCGTGTCGTAATGAAATAATTCAAAAGTATAAACATCATGTGGACATACTTTTGACTACCTTTGACCGTTATGAGCTTCAACCAACCCCACGTTCCACTAAAATTTTTGTGGATGCCATGGACTATCTTGCATCTCAAATACCCACTTCGCCCTCCGACTCAAAAATATTTGTCATAATACAAAGGTTGCAATCACCTTCTTATTTATTTTGAGACATCAACCTTGTCGGAACCATTGAACCTGACCCATGTGACCTTTGGTATAAGCAGTTTACAGAAACTACCTTTCCCTTTCAATTCTACCTCCCGACCTTACTTGTAATGGACAATGCGCCTTTCTCAAAAGTGTCTCTCGCTATGTCATCATGGGTGGTCTTCTTTATAAATGTGGCTTTGATGGTATCCTCTTATGATGCCTTATAAGTTCTGAAATTCCCTATACCATCAAGGAAGTTCATGACGGAATTTTTGGAGGTCACTTCAGTGGCTTAGTTGTCGCTAAACGCATCCTTCGCCTAGGCTATTATTGGCCAACCCTCAACCGTGATTGTTGTGACTATGTCAAACATTGTGTGAAATGCCAACAACATGCTAATCTTCATCACACACCTAGTCACGCCTTATAGGTCGCACGAGACCTTTGGCCTTTCTCTCAATGGGGTTTGGATCTTGTTGAAGAGATCAATCATCATTCTTCACAATACCAACAATAGATTATCACCGCTACCAAATACTACACTAAATGTGTTGAATCCATACCTGAGAAAATATGTGATTTCATCAATCATCACATCATTTGTTGCTTTGGTGTTCATCACTATCTCATCAATGTTATTAAAAAGTTCAAAAATAAAACCCTACGGAAACTCTGTAGTGCGTTCAACATTCAACTTGGGTTTTCTTCTCCTTACTACCTCAAACAAATGGCCATGTAGAACTAACCAATAAACCTTGAACAAAATTCTTATGAAAGTAGTTGGCGATACTAGAAAGGATTGGCACACACATTCCTTTTTGCTTGTGGGCTTACCGTACTAGTATTCGTACCTCAACTGCAGCTACGCCTTTCTCTCTTGTCTATAGTATAGAGGTTATTTTGCCTCTTGAATTCTAGATTCTGTCTCTTCGTATCTCACTCAAAGAGATGCTCAACGATGATGACTTTCACGAGGATTGTTTGGCGCAACTCGAGTTATTAGATGAATGTTGTCTTAATGCTCTTGATCACCTCAAAATCTATCGAAAACGTATCAAATTTTCCTATGACAAAAAGTGTCCACAAACGAACCTTCCATGTTAGAGACATTGTCCTGAAGGAAAATCAACATGTAACAAAAGAGGAAAAAAGTAAACGGGGAAAATTTGCTCTTAATTGGCTTGGACCCTATATTGTTACTCATACCTATGGATCAGGTACTTATTATTTGTCTTCACTCGAACGTAAAACCAAACTCCGAGCCCCTCAATGCCTTGCATATTCGACCATTCTATTGTTGAAACTAGTCTTATATCACCTTCTGTCAAGTTCAAACGCTCGTCCCTTGAGCACCATCCATTTTACCTATTTTAAGGATCAATGACTAAACAAGAATCATGTGATTACCCGTTACTTTTTCAACCTTATCTTCAAAATGAGTACCACGACTCTACTCAAGGCGTGATTCTCATGGATACTTTTCTTATTTTTCAAGATGGAATCCCATGGTCATTCATCACTTAAAACCTCTCTATCATAGTTAACCTTTGTAGATGCTACAGCTTTTTTCATCAAAACAAAAGCCTATTTTTCTCTATAGTCTTGTCCATAACTTAAAAGTCCAAAAGCAAAATAATTTCTAAATCACAATGGGATTCAGCTCCTTGAATCAAACTTCCGTAGAAAAGCAGATGACTCCCTCAAAAGGACATTTATTCTCTCTATCTCGTTGTTATAAATAGACTTCTCCCTCAAAGGGCAATTATGCAAAGCTAGCCATAATGTACTTAGTTTATCGTCAAAAGAAGACTATTCTTGTAAAAATAAAATTAAATATTTAGAAGCTTCCCACGTCGATCACTTCACGAAGATCTCAAGGTGATAATACACTCATCCCACATAGACTTCCGATCAATTTATTAAAAACAAAAGAAAAAAGAACAATTTTTTTTTTTTGTTATGGACTTGCCTATGTTGATCTTGGGTCTCTTGCCAAGTAGGCATGTTGTCTCACACTAGGTTACGCTAAAACCAACCATTTTTACCTCATCGCCTTTTCACCCTAATTTCCTACCCACTCAAGGGATGTGCCGCAAATGCGACATTTCGTGATCATGTGACTTTCTTCTACCTTAGAATAGTCCATTATGCAACACCTTTAGGGTCTTACGCTCATAAGCCCATCTTTGGTATGATTGACTCGTTATGGTTCTTATCAATTAGGCGCTTCTTTTTGTCACCTCTTACCATTCACCTTTTCATTATTTTTTTATTATCCTATACAAGACCAAGCCTTCGACATTTACATCCCACCACACCTATATGACCTAAAACTCAACCATGCCTATATGACCTAAAAACTCAACCATACATGTATGACCTAAAAACTCAAACATGCCTAAAACCTATCGATTCCTCCCTCTACCTCATCATATTATTCCCTAGCTTATGGGATAACTACATGGGCCTAAGGTTCCTTTTCACCAGGACTATGTAGGCAGCACTCTGAGGGCATCGGGCCCTTAGAGGTTAGCTCGCCACTCTTTACCCTAACCAATTTCCACCCCCCATTTTTCTATTCACATTCTACCTTAGTTAGTTTCCATCTTATATACTACTTGGAAATTACACAAACATACATGTATACTTACCTATTTCTTATAGCATCATATCATACATCCATCATTTCAAATTTCCATGATATCAAATATTTTAGAAATCTACACCATAACATACATATACATCATCATTTATTTCCCATGTTACCAATAACTTGGAAACAAAATCAAAACCAAAAAAACTAAACTCCGCCATGCTTAACTGACCTGATTCCACAATGACTAATTGACCTAACTCAAACATGCCTATACCTGACTCCATCATGCCTACATGACCTTGACTCAATCATGCATATACTGACTCCACTGTGCCTCAATGGACTGGTTCCACCATTCCTAATCGACCGACTCAATCATGCTTAACTGACCTAAACTCAACCATGCTTAACTGACCTAAACTCAACCATGCCTAACCGACCTGACTCCATCATGCCTACATGACCTCGACTCAGTCATGCCTAATTCATCTAGTGTCCATCACATACACAATAAAAATGGAAATTAAAAACAAGTGCATCATCCATACCATAAATATCATCATCTATAACGATGAAATTTTGTGTATCAATACAAATGTACACGATACAACTACATACATGTCTCTCAAATCACTCATATACATCCTCACTATCTTCGGCACACATGCCAGTATCAAATCAAAATCAAAATATCAAAACCCTCATATACATCCTCACTATCATCGGCACGTAGATTGATATATACCAAAAATCAATACATCGAAAAAATCAAGTGACTAATCGTCACCCCACCTGATATCCATGTTTGTCTCATCTATCTCCTCTCCTCCAAAGATAGTGCCCTGTCATCATCTCTCCACCTAAGCATGGGTCTCGGCCTCTAATCTCTTCTCGCCCGCACTGGTGGTTATGGCCTCCATGAACTTGTAGCCTCACCCTAGCCATGTCTTTGGGCTCATCCCCCTATGCTCTTTGAACTATGAGTGCGGGATCTAGTCCTCTCACTCACTGCTTGTTATGCCATGTACTCAACATAGGAGGGGACATCTATCCGTGCTGTCATGCCGATGATCCTAGTAATACCGTGCCTCGTTCGGGCATCCCCGAACCTCACCATCGGCACTGCCTCGAGGTGGTGTCATAGGTTTCATAAAGAACCTATGAGCTCTGGCCCCGCTAGGGCTGGCCTTGAACCCTATACTTGTGATCCTTTTCCTCCTCCCTATAACATGGGACCTTGTCCCATCGCACCTATCTATAGTGTGGGACCCTATCCCTGAACCTATAAAGGTGCTCGCACTGCAACCTAGGCATGTAAGGCCAAAACATGAGCCTGCGTGGCAAAGGCAACTAGCCCTCGCAAACCTATTACTCGCATCTGTAAGGTGGCTACCTATCCCCCATCTCCATCTCCACCACCTGTGCGGGCACTTGTCCCTATGTTACTTGGGCCTATAAGGCCGCCACCTGAACCTGTAAAATGGCAATATGTGCCTCTAACCCAGTAAGTTGCCCTTGTAAAGTTGTAATTTGGGCACTCAAGAGCAGCCACCGACCGTAAGGTATCTCAGACTTGGTATGGTGGCAAGTCTCGGCTTCTCTGGCCTAGATGGGTGCCGCCAGTAGCATTTATACTTTGCCACCACTACCTATATCTATCGGTGACCCCAACATCATTGATCCGCCTATCCATTGCCTGCTCCTCCTGCCTTGTAGGCACACTCGGTCATGGTGGAGATATAGGTCTCTCCACGTCATCTCTCATGTATATTGTGGGAAGGGTGGAGGCACATCTTATGGCAGCCCAAACTACTATCTAACCCTATCTATAGGTATCATCTCATGCTCTTTATTGACACGACGCCCTTGTAATCACATGAGTAGTCAGTAACTCTCCTCCGCCATGTCCCTGTATGAGGGATAGTCAACGTATGGTCTCCAAACAATATCAACTCCTGGCAATCCCTCCAATAACCATCTGTAATACAAAACATCATGAGTGGCCCTAACAACTCGGTGTTTCCCACCAACTGGTACCCACCGTCTATATCTGACTCGAACCAAGCCACCCCAAACCAATCATGTCAAGGAAAACCAACTGCGCGCATACACATACAATGTGCTTGCATTCCCAACAATATAGAAGGAAGGTACAACATAAACTAAATCGCTGCAATCTCCCATAGGCCCACATCTCCCTATATAGTTGCACCAAGAATGTCAGTGCCCATGCAAAACAAATCTGCTCCTCCATCATATCCTGGAGCACTCCCATCAATGCTCGTGGGAATCTCCACCCTCAGCATCTTGTAAGGTGAAACAACATACCGCCTCCATCATCAAAACAACTAATCTTGTCTCCTGAGCATGGGCCGCATACATGTCTTCATAGCTAAGGCTTGTGTTATGGTACCTTAGCTCGCCCATCACCTCCCAAAACATAGCCACTATAGGCTCTGCTGATGCCTCTGAAGAAATAGAACACACTCACTCACCAACAATCGACACTGCAAGATCTCGCATACATCCTCTAGGGTGATAGTAATCTCACCTATTGGTAAATGAAAAGTGTTGGTCGTTGAATCCCATATGTCGATGAGTGCGACCATCAAACTAGGATCTAGAGCTACACGCTTATAGCATCGGATCTCAATCAGTCCAACATCCTTCACATGCTCTCACTCCTCTGCAGTCACACTCAACCGCATCTCTACAACGGAGAGGTGGTACTATGTCCCGCATACATAGTTGGTCCCCCAGCCCGCATCCAACAAACCACAACATTGTTAAGACCTGACTATCCCCAATTACCTATTAACCCCAACACCATACCCAATCACATCACTCATGACTACCCCATTTACGTAATCAACATATAAACCTCTTACCCTTTACAATCATGACTCTTCACCTTAACATTATTTCACCTACTCACCTATCCCATATCGCCAAAGATCATATTTTTTCCTTATCCCTCTACAAGCAATCTTTACTTGCCCCTTCTTTACCAATTTTCCTTTCATATCTATCCCTTCTTACCCCTATTCCTCCTTCCCCCTAAGCGGCATCGATCACGCCAGAATCGTCACCGATTTTCTTGGCGACATCGGTTCCACTTAACCGTTGTCGGTCACCTTAGCCCTAACCAATGTCGGCCAAATCCGACCAACATCGGCCAAACCTAGACCGGCTTCGGTCTCTGTCATGAAAAAAAACCGAAAACCCCCTCCCCATTTCTTAAAAATTGGCAAAAACAACATACTTAATCCAAACCACCTTTATCCCACATTTATTTCTCACCCTACTTAGCCTATATTTGACCTTTTCCCCGATTTCATCAATTTTTCACCCCCATTTCAAAATCAACATTCCCACCCAAATTTCTTCATTTTAAAACATAATTGGATCAAATAACAAGTAAGGAGAATGCCACCTACCTCATCTCGATGTCGTCTCCTTGGTAACATGTCTGGTCGCTGCACCGGTGGTCCACCCGAACCCTCTCCCGCCTCTACCATGACAAAATCTACCTCGAATCTCTCCACTAATCACATGTCTCCAACCGATCTCGTGGACCCATCTACCTAGCTCCTCTCATCACTTAGAAACCTCCACCTCGCCTAGTACAATGCCCTATCCATTTCTCCAAGAAAAATCCAAAAAGTCAAGGCACTCTATTGTTTTCTCCAAGTTAAAAGACAACAATGATTCCGTAAAATACAAAATTTCTACCTTATAAACCCAAATTGACCTGACCGACATCGGTCGGACTTTACTGAGCATTGGTTACTGTCATTACCTTTTAAACCCCATTTTTCCCATTTTGACCAAAATTAAGTCATGTCAAATACCTTTTAACAAAGGTGCCAACACCCATTGCACCCTACCCACAAGCCTACACTACCTATACATTTCCTTAGTTACATTTAGGGACTTGTTATTTTATGTATACATTGGCATTATCCATGTCATGACCTATCTACCTTGACTTGAACCGCTTTATGTGACCGATGAGCTTGTGTACTCGTTATACCTAGTGAGGTTGTTACCCGTGTGGTTTAACCTAATGACCTTACCTTGCCTCTTTGTCGTGTTGTTTATCTCAACCAAACCTTTGTTGTATCGGATCATACTAAAAACATTCCTGCACCTAACCTAAGTTGTGTTTTTGGACCATGTCCTATACCCTAGATAGCTAAATCACTTCAACTTTTTTGGATAAACCTATTGACCTTGGACGATGTAGAGTTTACATGCTCTTCAACCCGATACCGTGTGTTAAAGATATACGTGTGCGTATGTTTGATTTTCGTGACCTATTACTCTATTTGACTCGTGCCCATTACCTATTACCCGATTTGACCCGTGCCCATTACCTATTACCTAATTTGACCATTATCATTACCCAATGTGTCCATCTCCTTACCCACCTACCATTAACTTTCACCAACTACACATTTATCAAACCACTTATCGACCGTATAACACCTCATCGAGCTTCTGGTTTGAGGTGATCCACCCACATTTGAGGCAACCTTACCTTTAGCCCTACTTGGGGTAACCCCACTCTCACTTACATTTGGGGCAACCACTTCTGCTTTTGTCAACGCCGCATATCAATACAAGCTACGTGACAAAAGGGGCAAATGTAGACACCAAAATTCGGTCATACTCCCCTTAAAGCCATGTTAATTAAATTATTATTTCCTACCTATTCATATCCCCTAGTGCACATATTAATTGAATTAATTATCTTAATTAAATTAATTAATATCCTCACCTAGCCAACTCACCTAGCCACCTCACCCCATGACCCACTCAAACCTCATTAATGACCTAAGACCGAGTCAAAACTTGTCCTAACCAACTAGAACTTAGTCTAAACATAGACTTAACTCCTACTAACAAACCTTAAAAGACTCTTACTTATCCTTCGTGATCTATCACTCGAGACTCAAACGAAGATTGAAGACCACACTAAAAATAGCAACAATTAGGCTATTTTTGGCCAACCTAGATATTCCCATCTTAACCGACGTCGGTTATGTCTCAACCAACATCGGTCCCCTAACCGTTTCCGGTTAGGTTAAATACATTTCAAAAAACCTTTACTTAGGTTGTTCATTTGATTCAAGGTCTCATACAAACAGAGACTTGGAGCACTCAGATTTTGAACCACTCAGGAAAAGGTAAACACACGGAAGCACTACCAACAACCATTGGCATTCATCATATTCTTCATGATCATGGATTCACAAAGAGAAGCGCAGAGGTTCGGATCGTATCATGGCACGAATGCAACTTCTCTTTGGATATTCTTCGTCACCATCCTCATCACCTGCATTCTTAAAACTTACTCCTCAGTAATTACCTAATATCTCTTCATTTATCTTTGTTTGGTTACTAGTAAGATTTATTATTCATCTCAGTAATTTATCTTTCTTCACATCCGTATACACCCTTTCTTCCACCAACCTATCACCCTACCATACAAGGACCTTTCACCTATCTTCCCCCTATCCTAATCATCTTTGAACCTTTTAGACCATTCCACAACCTCACTCTCACCATTTCCAATCTTTGTACAATCACAAAGAATATGAAAGGCCATTTCTAAGAAATTTATGATAATTGCCCCTACCACCTTCGGTCATTTTACCTAACTAGCATCACTCACACAACCGACGTTGGTTCGTGTGTGCAACTGCAACCTAGCGCATGACATCGAGCTAATACCCATTCCCAAACAACCCAAAGTCACTTGTAACCTTTACCAAACCCTATCCAGGACCACACTGTAGACACGCAACCCAATACCACGGTCCATCACCCGACCCGTTTTGACCTCAATCACTTTTTACCCGACCTTTTTATTTATTTTGTATCCAACATACCTAAACCATTTCAATTCCAATAAAATTTTCATTTCATGTTTATTTTGAATAGCATTAATATTGTCATATAAAAGTGGATTGACAGCCTGTTTAGGAAGTATCACACTTCCTGGATCTAGCTTTCACTAGGAAGTCCACTCATTGTTTTGTTTAACTCTATCTGGTGGTATTGTTTTACATTTTACATGTAGTTCCTCCTAGAAAAAAGGGAGTTCTCGCAATCAACTTGGATTAGGAAATCAGAATACGCGCATAATCTTCAATTGACATCACAAATAGGTATTCCTCCTTGGCCTACTACCTCTTATACGTTTCATTAATTTGTTAAGAATCCAGTGAAACAGGGAGATGTGGCAATATCTATTTCCATGCAGATTATATGTTGTTGAAGTGTAGTACCCCCAGAGGGCAGATGTAGCAATATATTCCTCATGTGTTGCCGAAGAGTAATACCTTAGCAGGCAAATGTGGCAGTACAAGCGTCAGAGATTGTCTAAGTGTAAGACCCCTATAGGGAAGATGTGGAAATCAAGACAGAGGAAGAAGAATGGAGGTCCAAACTAGGTGGGCCCATACCCCAAAGGTTTGAGGATCAAACCATCAGTTGTTTGATTGTGGAGCAGATGTCTTCTCAACAACATCATATTTGGGGTTCACAACTTTTTGTGGACAGAAATCCTTCTCACTAAGGAGGTGTGATCCGGAGGACATTTTGGGATGTTGGGAGTTTCCTAAATCTCCCTAAACCATGACAGAGTGGTAGAGCATTCCGTGAGCTTTCCGTCGGGGCACGGAACACGGAAAACAGACTCTGTATGCTCAAGTTAGAGCCGGTCAAAATTTGGTCAAACATAAGATCCAAGAGAGGCGGTTGACCAATGTGGTAGTGGCATGTGGTGGAAGCGGAGCGTGAGTGTGGAGGAGTAAAAAGTGATTTTACGACACCGATCTTCGACACTCGTATCGAACGGGTGGTTTTGCCAACATGTTCGATGTTACTGCTATGTGGTAGGACCTCAAGCCACCACGTGGCCTGCCACCATGATAATCGTGCTATTAGACCAAACCAACTCGATTTGGATGAACTCACTATTCCACATGGCGAGTCATTATTATGTGAGCTCGTATAACTCAGCAAGTCCTCATTCATATCATTGCATGGCGAGATATTACTATGACCGGGCTCATATTTGCCCAAGTTCATTTTATATGGGTCGAGCTACACATTGGAGGACTCTAGGCCGAGCCAACTCGGCAGTTCCTGGGGAGCTCATACTATCCTCCACACACCTGGCTTACCCCAACATACCACCACCGAGTTATACCATCATCGACCAAACTTACTCCATTGCCCAATCCCATTACTCGGGCCTCGTAGTTATTCAACAAAGCGGGAAAGGAAGTTAAAAGTGGCCCAAGCCACATGTTTAAACAGTGGTTCTAACCGTATAAAGGCTTCGGTGCATGGTAATCCCATGTATGTGGGATATTACACTCCCACCGCCAATGGAGCCCAAGTGGAATGAGGTGTGTGGCGTATCCATGGTGGGAACCAATCATACTTGCAAGGTCTATGGTAGACATGGAAAATGTGGGGAGGTTAATACCCAGTGTTCAAATATACACACGTCACAGCTAGTCAAAAGGTTGTGAACACGCCACGGGCCGATCGGGGCTATGAACACGTCATAAAAGGTTAATCTGAATTTTTTCCATAAAAAATCAAAATGCTAAAACCATTTGACAAAATTGAAGGTTGATATTTTTCAAATGACATCTGAAGGGCGTCATTTAAATGTGCCACTTGTCAATTCAACTCCCACTATCTGCAGTCTGTTACATTTCCCACACCCAATCTCTAAATACAACGGATGAGGAATGAGGATCCTATTCATAAATCTGATTCTGAATAGTGAATGTAAATTTTGTATTAACAATGGGCATTTAATACAAAGTTTACATTGTCAGTTTGCCACTAGACGCCTGCTAGAATTTAATATAAAATTTAGATTGCTAGTTTTCCACTAGACGCCTGTAGTTACGTTGTTGCACCGTGCATAAATTATGCATAAATAGTGATTAGTGATTAAAAACAAATAGTTGATTGACACCGCCACTTTTTGAAGAATTCAACAATATCGATTAATTATTTATTTTGACAATTGTTTCGCCAAAAAATCGTGTCACATTTGATTTGAGTTTGAAATATGAATACCTACAGTGCACATTAAAAATCACAGTAATTATCAAGTGGAGACCTAGACAATGGTATTGGAGAGGGCGTTGTATTGTGTGTGTTTGAGTCTTGACTCTTGACATTGCAAAATAGATTAATCAAGACCAAATGACACAGGTTTGGAATTGGAATGATTCAAAAAGAGCAAGTGGTGAGCTGCGATGGGAAGCAGAGAGGAAGGTGCTAGGATGTCTTAAAATGCAATTCAATCTTATTCTCACCAACATGGTATATGATGATGGCTTGCCTCACACATTAGTTAATTCGCTTATTTCTTCTACCCAAATTGTTGAATTGGAATTCTAACATTGATGGCTGACCCATAATAGATAGCAATCCACTAATTCCAAGTATATTCAAGTGAAGTTTTTAATTTTTTGTATGGAAGAATTCATACCCAGTTAATCTATGTTCAAATTCATTGATACCCAGTTGAGATCTTTGTATGATTCTTTATTTGAGCTCATTTACACCTAATTGCCGCCTTTTTCGATTTTATGTTTGAATTCTTTCATAACCAGTTGGGGTTTTTATGATTCTATGTTTGAAATCATTTCTACTCAGTTTGTTTAGGAACACCCATTAAGAATTTTGATGTTTTTTGGTTGAATTTATTCATAGGAGAAACATTTGTATTTATAGCATATAAATTTTTGGTACTTTGATATTTTTCTTGATACTATTTATTAGATGAAATATGACCATTTTGTATACAACTAATTATTTTTCCTCTTATATTTAGCAAATTAAATTTGAGTAAAACAACCTTGTTTTGTTGTCATTGATTTTTAGGCTCATTATGTGTATTAAAATTTTAGTTTGTTACTTTGTAATTCCGATGTCGATTAGAGAATTTAATTTTAAATTTTTTATTCAAGCTCACAATATATATTATTCATTACATTATTTTATGAAATAGAATTTATTACATTTTAAGTGGAGATACTCTTATTAGACATGATTGATTGACATTTTTAATTTGTATAATCACTCATTTAAAAAAATTAATCTCTCTTTGTAAAAAGTGTTCAATTTTTGTGACATGTGTGATTGATTTACTCTTTTCATATGAAGTGTAAAATGATTATACTACTTTTCATCATTGAAGGGTTGGTCCAATGTTTGCCCTTCACAATGAAATTGGGACTAGCCCTTCAAATTTGATTGCTAATTAGAGGGGTTAATATTGTGTTAAACAAATCTCCAAATGTTCATTAAAAGGTCAACGTGTCTACAAAGGTGCCAAAATTGATCATTTGTCACATACTTTTAAACAAAAGTGGGTTATTATAGAATGTCCACTTTTAATGTGGCATGTGCATTAAGTTCATAAAAACTTACCTTGAATGTACCTTGAGATTGTATCAATTGAATAGGTTGTCATAGGCAAATGTTGTGTTGCCCGTATCGTGTGTGGGTACATGAAATAATAGAAAGTAGATCAATGTCTCAAAGATGTGAAAATATGATAATTGATTTAAAATACTATGAAATTTGAAAATTTGAAAGTAAGAAAGGAAGAATGTAGGTGATGGTACATGAATCGTGTTGTTCTTTTCGAAATCTTTGGATAATAATCACGGTGGTTCGCATGCTCCAAATGGTAAAAATTACTAAAAACCATGGAGATGCCCTATTCATGGTGGAGATAGGGCTACATTGAAAATATAGGGTTTGCATGCCCCAAATGGTGAAATTTGCGAAAAATCACAGAGATGCCTCATTCACTATGGAGATAGGGCTACATTGAACCACAAAAACTATGGATATATGCTCCTAATGTGGAGATAGGGATACACTTAGCTACCAAAACTATGGAGACGACCTTGTAAAATGTAGATGAGCATATATTGAAACTATTGAAATTATAGAGATACCATTGCAAATTGGAGATAGGGCGAAACTATATAGAGAGTAAATGTCATGGGTTCCAAATGACATGCATGTATGTTCAAAGTGATCCTAATACAACATTGCCACAATGCCCACTTCTTGGTTAAAGAAGTAGACAAAAATTTATTCTAATACGACCTTACAACTTATTTTAATAGGAAATTGCGATAAATTAAGAGGTAAACCAAGAGATAGAAATGATGTGCCACCGCAGACGAAGAAATACATAATTTGGGTCTTTTTCTTAAGACTATGTCCCCATAGATCTTGAATATATGTAGTATCACCATTGATCCTTGTTGAACTTATGTCTCTTTTTTATTCCATGTAGTAACTAAAACTATATAAAATGTGATCTAATCTCTCAAAAAGTGACGTGAAATTGATGCAATCTTTGTAAAACTTGATGTGATCTCACTAAAAACTATGTGAAGTTGTATACTATTGAAAACAATTTGAATTTTAGATAATAGAAGTATAATGCATACCTCTTTTTTGAGGCGAGGTATATTCTTCAAATCATGTCTCAAAAGAAAACATTATGTGCACCATGTGTAAAATGTATATAAAGCAAGAGCTATGATAACTATGTAAAACATGTACAAAACAATGACATGATATGTAAATTTAGAAAATGTGTCATTTTGTAAGTAACACACACACAAAAAAAAATAAAAATAAAAATCATGATATATACATGAAGCACACAATAGTAGGGTGTTCTAAAAGATGCATGAGAAGAACTATGGTAAGCACTAAGAAATATAACAAGTAAGGTGAGTGATATATATATATATATATATATATATATATATATATATATATATATATATATATAATGAAATTGTATATATGATATATTTATTAAGTCAACACAAACATCCAACAATGTGGTGTCTAAACATAGTGAAAACATGTGACAAGTATAGTGATCAAAAACACACAAATAGTCCATTAGATGAAAATTGACAAGATGACGACAAGAAGATCCTTTTAATTGACGCACAAGAGAAGATAAGACACAAAAGTACGTATAATTATACACATACTTAAACAAGCTATGTAAGCGTACATGGATTATTGTGTGCTTATGAATCTTATGGATTTGTGCTTTGCTTATGTTTTCTCATGCGCCATATCACGTGTCGTCATTTCAGCGAATCTTCTTATTAGATGTCGTGTTAGTTTTCATGTCATGTTTTGTTTGCTTCTTAATCATGATGATTATTACATGTTTTTACTATGTTCACACACTATATCACTATGTATTTTTGCTTAACTATGTTGCATGTTATCATATGCTCAATATTGTGATTCATATCATACATATCATTATTTTGTATTATTATTAGTGTTCACGGGGCCATGATCCATATAATGTATTTATAGAAACACCTATTATTGTGTACTTCATTGCTATAGAATCTAACTAGCTATATGTTTATATCTTTAGCTAATTTATCATGATGTATCTTACATGTTATTGTCACTTATGCTTTGGTCTTGGATTATGCGTTACATATTTTGTTCACATTATCATATTTTTATTATGTTCACATATCATACCATATTTATATTATTATATTTGTTCATTTTTATATATACACTACAAATGTGGTGCATTTAACTTTTTTTTTTGAGATGTGTGATATACATGCATATCCTCCATCTCAACATGGGGCATATAGTTAGCTTAATTCAATATTTAGATGGTTTCAAACAAAGTATAAATTCACATATTTTTGTAGATGGTAGAAAGAGAATACATTCAACTTCAAAGATATTTTACATGGTTTTGAGAAACTACATTCATTTTTTGTGAATCCGCATGATTTTAGATAGATTATAGCCAATAATCAAAGAATATATTTAGGTTTCAAAGAAATTATATTCACATTTTGGATAAGTTTATCATATTTTAGGTTCGTGAGGCTATTTACATAATTTGGTTGTTTTGTTTACAACAAAGTAACACTTTTTCCTCTTTGTAGGTTAAATATTAGAACTCCTTATTTTATATTAGTTTCAAGATGCATCATATCACGAAAAAAAAAAAAATGTTCAATTCTTTTGCCAATGAGTGGACTTTGCATAATCACATTCATTTTAAGACGTGTCTTATTAGAATTACATCTCAATCGTTCAATCATAGTAGGGTTGATTGTCATCAATCATATTCACTTTATGCTAATATTCATTGTTTCCTACCTCTATGATAAGGAATCTCTTTGTTTTAATTGTTTCAATAGGGCCTTATCTCTATTGACATGATCACTTCAAATTACAAGTAGTTACACAATTCGGGGCATGTACACCCCCACAACACTCTCCAAAAAATTTGAACAGTGAAAAAATAGTTTACATACCATTAGGTGTATTTATTCATTTTCTTTTTCATTCCAAAATTCCAAAAATTAATTGTTTCAAGCTTTATAAGTGATGATCATAATTGAGGTATTGATGTAACTTGTAAATAGAAGAATTTTTTTGCAATAACAATGAAACCATTACAATTGAATTTCAAGGTGATAAAATAAAATTTCAATAAGATACAACATATAAGAAATAAATGTCAAATTATATCAAAGTGATTATGGTTATATCTTGAAGTGAAATGAAATGTGTAGCTAATAAAAAGTAAATTTGTTAAGTATGAATGCTTACAATTAGAAACAATAATTGATTATGGGAATCAACACAAGATTCGAAGTGGATCTAAAACAAAAAGCAAGAGAAGTTCCTAGAGTAAAGTGCCCAACAAAATAGAAATCAATTAGGGAATATATTTTTAGTAAGAAGGAATCACTATAGCAAAACCAAGTACTACCTCAAGTATGTTTTATGAACTATACAATCTTGATAATGAAGATAAGATGGATGGGTTATATATACTTTTCACTAATGTAGCACAAGGAGAAAACTTACTAGTTATGTATAATTACATTTAATGTATTCTAACACTAAAAATTATTATATAGTAATATTACCTCCTTAAAAACATGTTAGGGATAAAATAGAAATAACATTGGAACAATCCCACAAAATCGTAACAAGAATTATGAATAGAAATATAGAAACAACGAAATACAATATACACAAGAAGACATGATTTAATGTGGTTCACCCAATATGGGCTACATCCACCAAGAAACACTTGCTTAGATTTTATTACAAGCGAACAAGAGTAGAATCAAATCTCATATTAGTCTTTTCACAATTACAATGCAAAAATCTTGTTTGGAGTTATGCTCAACAAACTCTCTCAAATTCACACTTGAATTCATACACACTATTTGTGTCTCTTTGTTGTATGTCTAAAGATTTAAAAGCACATCAATAGGTAATTGTCTAAGTAGTTTTACAATACCATGGGCCAAGAAACTAACCCATCATGACTTCCCACAAACATATGGGTCAAATGCTACCCACATAATTAATATACGAAAAAACCACATTTTATGTTACTCCCCAAAAATACCCCATATGAGAATACATGAAGAGTGTACAATACTCTATAGTGTATAATTTACAACACATCCAACATGAAAACAAGCTCCACAACCTAACAAAACATACTTAAATGGTTATATCTTTCACAATATTTTGCATTTATAATTTACGTTTCACAATGATTCATTGTTTACGCTACATAGTTTCCATTTCTACAATACATATCTTTTGGCCATTAATTATAAGTAAAATGCAAAAATTATAAAAGAAACGACATGTATAGAACACGTAAGCTATTCAACCAATATTTGTCCCTTTGATATCTAGAAAAGATGTCATGTTTACGAAGAAAAATAGACATGGCTAGTTGTTCACTTTGGTCATAAATTGAAATGTCCTCATTTTGATTGTCCAAAATGTTGGATATATGGTAATGTTGTTATATATTTGACCAATATCATGGGATAGAGCTAATGTTGCACAATTTAGTGGAAGTTTAAATAAATATGCTTTATGTAGAGTAATAACTAGTTTTAGTATAGATTGAAATGATCCCTATCTCATTAAAGAATGTGTTATCTATTGAGACACCCTAATTCTACTATCCCATTAATCAATTGAATCCATCATCCTATCTCAATTCCATAAAACTCTCATGAATGATGAATAGCTAAATAATCGATGCAAATTAACTAATTATTTATTGTTATCACCTAATCAAATCCTACTCATTACTCCATAGACAACATCTTCCATATCAATCCCTCACTATCTTCCATGTCCCCCACTACCGAATAAAATAGTTTGACCAATTATCCACTATCTTGCATGTCTCCCACTACTAATTAAAATAATCTGGTCAAATTATCCACTATCCCTTATTTTCAAAATTCACCATTTCATCACTATTCATCAACTAATCATCTATTATTCTTAAAATGAATTAAATAATCATTCCATGATCTCATCCCAAAAATCCTATAAATGAACCCTTTACCCTCAAGGTTAATATTATCAAATGAATATAAAATTATCATGCCCAATATCTCTTAGAGATATGATCCTCCAAAATTATATCAAGCTAAATATCTAATCACACGATGTAATGACACATTGTTGAATCTATTTTGCATGAGGTGTCTTACTTGAGAGCATATACATATTAAAATCATTGACCAAATCATAAAATCAAGGAGGATCCACACTTCATGAGTGCGGGTAGTGAATTTATTCATACTCATCTCTAAAGAAGGTTGTTCAAGTTTATGCATTTCTTTATGGGTTTTCCTAACATTGTTTATATGCTAACTTTTACTTGGTTTATATCCCGACACGGTTGGTGGGATGAAGCCCTTCGTCCATTAATATTTTATATGTTTTATAGGTTAGTTTATTTGTTTTGTGTGTTAACAAGTTGTCTATGGATTTGAATGTCTATTATAATGATTCTCATAACCACCTTGAAACACTTTTTGTACTTAACTTCTTATTGGAATTTTTTCAAGACTTATACCTATTTCGTTATCTAAAGCAAAGCTAAAACCTTAAGCTCACATGTAAAAATCATATATTTTGTAAATGTTTGGGTAGGTTTATGAGGATTAGCCACTATATCATGTTCTAAATAAAGTTTTAATGTGAATTTACCTTTTCCACAGGCATGGTGGCTGAAGGATTGCCATTGATTTATTGGAAGGTTTTAAGGGATAGTATGGGGATGGAATTTAACGAGGCATGGGTTAATGATGTAGGTAAGTGTGAAATGATGAAAGACCAACAATTTCACTTACCGTTTTTCGTTTGAAGCCTCATTCAAGAGTTTTCATTTTTCGATTCAAACAAGACGTGATGCCTTGGAATGCATTGGTTCACTTAATTTTAATGGATCGAGAAAAATTATGAGAAATTTTTCTTTACCTTCAAGTTGTGCGATTGGTGGGCATAGACTATGTTCCACATTTATTGGTGCCTCAAGGAGGTTTTCACCAGTAGAATTATATGTTCTATCATTTTTTTATTGTTTCCATGTGATGGCACCTATGAGATGTTGATTTTTTTATTTTTTTGTATTAAGAAACTCAAAATTTTCCCCCAAATTAAGCCATTGTTTCCATTTTTATTTTTAGATCCTTCTTATGATCCTTTATTGTGATGTCATTATGGACTCCAATGAACTCAATGATGGATTCATCATTTTGGGAGAAGTCATTAGGTATGCCTTCTTGTTATTCCTTAATGGGGTCAGGGTATGGATGGTTAAGTTGGATGGTTATGATGACTATGTCATGAAAGAGGTTTGTGGTGACAAGATCCTATTAGAGGCTATAAGGAGAACCTAGTTTGATGTCGAAGAATATTCCTCTCTAACAAAAGGGATATCCTCAATACCGCTATGTAGATTATCAAATAGTTTTATCCTATACTAGAGTGGTTGAGTTTTTGAGGGCAAAGATAGATTATAGAATGCCTTGCTCTTTGATGCATAATCCTTTACCTTTGTGATCCATAATTGAAAAACATTCTATGCGGATAGGATATTCGACATAGAGCTTCAAAATTTCTCATGTGCAAAAAGTCCACCCTCGGATGAAAGTAGAACTATCGACCTATTAGGGAAGTACTTCCTTTTCCCGCACATGTTAGGCCTACTATGGTTATGGGGTGATAGTGGAAGGTTGATGGCATGAAAGGAATTTTGGATTTCATATTCTCTAATGCATTTTTCATTGATCTTGACAAGGGTGTCGGTGTAGTTTTGGAAGCATAAGGAAGTTCATAAAGGGTAGAAGAGAGATGATGATTCTTTTGATCACTTAGATTCAAAGGTGTTGCCATCTTGGTAAGTGGGCAAGAAATAGCCTTTTGGTATTGAGTTTACAAACATCCCACAAAATTGGAAAGGCTTGGATCACTGTTATGGTGACTTCCCTTCCTCATATATAAATTTAATGCATTGAAGACAAGTAGGGAACATGATTTGTATAACATGCATTCATGAAAAACCAAGGATGACTTTGTATGTAAAATTAAGACCGAGGACATGGAAAATGTTTGGTGTGTGATGTGACCCCTTTATAATTTTGGAGTTGACAACAACTTTAATGCATGGTGAGGAAGTGTCTAATGGGTTAGAATGCACGACATCACTTTGGTTAAGGTGATCTATTAGCTTGGGGACAAGTACGTGATCAAAGATTGAAAGCGTGAGGGGTCAATGTTGTATACATTTGAATCTCTCCACCCTATGAATAATTAATTCTTCACCCTATCAAATTCCTATACAAATTAATGAATAATTAATTGAAGTTAATCATTTAATTAACCCCACATTATAACTTAATAAAATTCTCCATATCACCTTTCCACATCACTCTCTACATCACCTCCACATCACTTTCCACATCACCTACCACATCAATTCTCATATATCCCCCACCATTACAATACAATATTGTAATTTATCTTCATAACTCACACCTTGGAATTAAAAATTTTAATTTACCCTCATGTTTCATACCATCCAAATAAAAAAATTTGATTTAACCTCATGACCGCCACCATCACAATAAAATATTGTGATTTATCATAATCTCTCCCACCTTTAGAATAAAATATTCTAATTTATCTCCATGACCTCATCATCATAATTAAATATTATGATTTATCCTTCATGTCTCCCACCATCAGAATTAAATATTCTAATTTATCCTTACCATTTGTCCACTGGCCCCCATTTTCAAAGTGCATGTATTATTCATACACTATTCCAAACTATTCACCGCTCTTAATCCATTATTTCAAAATATTGATTAATTAAGCTCTCATAATTAATCTCATTAAGAAAACCTTTAAATACAGTCCCCCTCTCTAAACACAATAGTGAATTGAGTGATTAAAATCAATATGCCCTTTTTATGTTTTTAACATTTTGTGTTGGGATACCCATTTTGAGCCCTCATTATGTCCTCATAATCCTTGAGCTCTTATGCTCTAATTTCTATATCCATTTGGTAATACCAAAGCTATGATTTTGGATTGATATGCATAGAGACATATTTGTTGAGACATCTACATACTCTTTGTTATCGGGTACATCCACATTAATAGCTTGATCCAAGGTGCGTAAAAGAAGTTGGTAAGTAGTGTTATTTTATTTTTGTAAGCAATTTTATTATTATGTAGTTGATAATTATTATTCACATTCTTATAAGAAATCAATCTTTTGTCCTTACCAACCGTGTCGAAATGTGAATAACCGAAGTCAACGACATAATAAGATAAACATTTTCATAAACAAAACAATACTATTTACCAATTTTCATTACGCACATTAGATCAAGCTATTGATGAAGATGTTCCCAAGGTAGAGAGTATGTAGGTGCCCTAACAAGTATACCTCCGTACAAACCAATCCAACAATATAATTTTTCTCTTAGTAAATGGATAAATGAATTCAATCATAAAAGAGCTCAAAGATTATGAGGACATAATTAGGGCTCAACATGAGTATTCCAACACAAAGGGATAGAAATTCAAAGGATGCAAAGAATGTATTTACTCAATTTACTCATATGTTTATGGGCGAGGAACATTATATATATATGTTTTGAAATGAGATTAATTAAGATGGCTTAATTAATCAAGATATTGAGAAAATAGATGAATAATGGTGAATAGTGTTGGAATAGTTTATGAATAGTACAAACACTTGAAAACAATGGCTAGTGGATTAATGACGAGGATAAATCAAAATATTTAATTATGATGTTGGGAGACATGGATAATAAATCGAATATTTAATTTTGATAGTAGGGGTCATGAAGATTAATGAAAATATTTTTTTTTATGGTGGAAGACATAATAAATCAAAATATTTTATTGTGACGGTGGAGGTCAAGAGGATAAATTAGAATATTTTATTCGAATGGTGGGAGACATGAGAATAAATCAAAATATTTAATTATGATAGTGGGGATCATGAGGATAAATCAAAATATTTAATTATGATGGTGAGGGTCATGAGAATGAATCAAAATATTTTATTATAATGGTGGTTGTTGGTACTCAATCTTACATCCTCTCGGGGCCTGGCAACATAACCAAGGAATTGGGATGCTTTGAGAATGATAGACTTTGTGGTATGAGTCGTTTGCAGCCAGGGATATGTCTAACAAACTCTTTGGGACCAGGCTTTGGGGTAATTGAGTGACACGTACAAAAGGGTGGCTTTCCTTGCTAATTTTGGTCGTGTCTTTGACCAGGGTGAGAGGACCCAAGGGGTAACTTGAATGCAGAGGGCAAGATGAAGTCTTTATTCCTCAATTTTTCAAAATGATGGATTAACCTAGGACAAACATGGCCATAGACACAACACTTTATTCTCACAAGTTGTCACGCAAAGTGATGCATATACTTATTTCACCAGACACATGTTACTATAGACAAATGAGTTCCATTGCTTTTGCATATTTTTGATGAGGAAAATAAAATTAAAGTTTCCTTTTACCTGGTATTTATAAACAAAACAAGAGAGTAAAAACATAAAGGCTTGTATGGTAGGGTGGGACTTGTAGTGTGTTTGTATTTATAAGGATGGGGGATTATGATAACATATCTTCTTCTAACAAAGAAATCAACAATCACTCAAACCAAATTTCATTCGGAAAATAAAGACCATTTAATCAAGTAGACATAGTTTCAACAAAGAAAATCTTGCATTCATTGATACTTAATAAGTGCAAAAGTTCCACACAATCTTTAAAATACCCAGCACAAAGGCTCGTGCAAGTATTCTAGTAAAGTATGTATTGCTTTTGATCTCATATGCCTAAGATTCACTCAAAGACTTACAAAAAGCTATCAACAAAATGGTTATAGAATGGATTTTATAATTGCAATCAATGTTGCAAAGCAAATATTCACAACAAAATATTGAATAAATGACCACAACACAACCATTAAGGGCAAATCCAAGTGTAATTCATGAAGTAATAAACACAAAATTACATCAGAAAATATAACTCATTAATCAAAAGCTCAATAAATAGAACCCAAAATACATGAAGCTAAGGTCATAAGCAGACATATTTCATTAATATCTTTCAATATCTTGACAAGGGAACATAAAACAAATTATCTCAATCCTTATCAATGATTGCACATTGCAACCACCTTAACACAAGAACTTGAAAAATGAAAACTTATATTGTATTTCATTAAAGAAAATTTTGTAGTATTACAGTTAAACTTCTCAACTTTTTTCAAGAAAGAGAAAAAATAACCCCACCTTTTCGTATGAGGACAGACCCCCATACTTCTACAATTTTAGCAAATCCTCGTGATTCAATTTCCCCCCTCAAAATCGTAAGAGAATATTCTCATGGCTACAAAGAAATAATTTTGATTGGAGAAGAAATGCACATGGCCTAACTAAAAATATCTCCTTTTACATTAACATCTTTGGGATAAACTCCATGTATTTATTGCCGCATGTATAAAGCTTACTCTCGGGCTCAATTCTGTCTTTTCCATCCTGTCATGATCACTCAAGTACTCTGTCACTTTTTCCCACCACCTGATGTCACCCCTTGCATTAATTTGATTTCATTATTTGTGAAAGTCACACCTTTAGGGGATAAGTAAAATATTGAAAAATATTTTTGAATTTAACGCCTCCCCTCGTGCCATGTCTTTAATCAAATTAAATGGAACGGCTTTTCACTAGATCTTACTCTACTCTTCCCTTACTTCATTCGTGTATCACATCCAAATAAATCTTATAATTGACTTTTGTTTTGATGGCTCACATTGATGGATTCGGGATTTCTTTCTCTATAAATTTATTACCGATAACCATGAATTTGGATGATTTTTATGAATTAGTTGTGGGTTCTATTATAGGAATAGCAACAACCTTTTGTGTTTTTGAGAGATGGCTAATGTGGAATTTGATGGGAGTTTGCAGAATTTGCCTTCTGAATTACCTTATTCTATCTTCTCACTTTCTGGTGCAGATGAGGGCTTTATCAGGATGTTGTTTTCAATATAAAAGCGAGAGGATTCATAAAGGCTGATTACTTCTAGCATCATCAAAGTAGCCTTGATGAGAAAGTTGGCAAAGATGAACTTCTTTTTCTTAGTGTTTCAAATTATGTTCTATCATTTCTCCCGGCCTGAACATAATGAAGATATAGACAAGTTGAAGAGATTATGACTCCATTATAGACAAACTAATACTTCTAGAATTGCATGTTTTTCTTCAATTTTCTTTACCCCGAGCTAACAACAAAGGAATTTCTAGTGACTATCCTGGTATCATCTGATTCTGAGTCATCAAGGGATGCACCATAACTTTTCAACAAATTGGCTGAATTGGAAAGGAGAATAATAGCTCTTGAAAGAATCTCTGGAAGATCTTCTCATTTTACTTCTACCAAACCCGCCAACCTTTCCCAGCCATCTACATCTGGAGGTCTTGACCTGTTGGAGTGGGTCTCTTCTTACACAAGAAAGACAGAGGTAGTCAGTATATTAGAGAACCTGCAGAAAATCATGGAAGAACTTCTAGATATGGGCATGTCCCATAACTTAGTCAAAAGAATTAAACACGTACACCAAGCTCAGAGCCGCATAGTATTCAAATCTAGGAAAAGGAAATTGTCATTTTGTATTCCCCTATTTAATGAGGAAGTTATAGTCATCGACTAATCACTAGCTAACTATACAACTCTTTTTGTAAAATGTATACCTATGTATGAATGTAATTTTCCAAGGGTAGGGGCCCCTATAAAATCCCCATTTTGTCTTTTTTGTAAAAATAAACAATACATATTTTTGCAAATGTGTTTCATATACAATTTTGAATTGACTAATTAATTATCCAGTCTTTTTGAATTAACATTCTAACAGTTTATGCTTTGGATAATACAATTTTTGGAAATTACAAAATTTGGAAAGTACAGAATTGAAAAGAAAAAGTTTTTCAAGGAACAAGCTCTCTCTCTCTCTCTCTCTCTCTCTATATATATATATATATATATATATCATATGTGTGGAATATATGGGCAATGTATTCTTCATCAAGTCCAACATGGAACATGAATACAAGTGTATGCCCTTTTAACATTTCATCAAACTCATGTATTGCACCCTTATTCCTTCTCACCCTTTTTGATAATTTGGCTAGTTGTTGCTCCAAGTTAACAATTTTTGGATGGTGTTATAATTGAAGATTTGAGCAACAATATTGGGTTTTCCAGTGATGCATTTATCAAAGGACTGTGTCAAGCTTTCTATACCTAAATCTCCATAACTGATCTTGTCTGGTAATGACAATATTTTCCCAATCCATTATCAAGGATATCAATGCATTCTGCTATCCTGTCCTTTTCTAGGTGAGCTTCTCAACAACCTGATGTAAGGTATTCATTCTTATCGATGGATCCATCATAAGTATGATGTATTCCTCTTTCTTCAGGGAGAATGATTCCTTCTTTCTCCACCAATTGATCGTCCAATTGAGTTAATGCTTCAAGTTTGGGAAAGAGCCCTTCCCAGTAGTGCAATTCATTTTCACATTTTTCCTTTTGATCCTTTGCATCATTAACTCGTTCAATCAAATTGGTAGTAGCATCTCATTATGTCCTCTGTGACTTTGTTCCCTTTCTCAGACAATTCTTCTTTCCATCTTTCCACAACACTAATTGTCTCTCTTGACCTATCAGCTACATTTAAAATTTTTAGTGTTATTGCAGCAGATATCTCTTGTCCTTCCACAGAGGGTTGTATCCATTTTGTACATAAGTTGACAATATTTCAATTTTTTCCCTCAATTGTTTCTTCATTTCCTTATCTTTGTCAATATTTTAAATCAAGCTTCCAAGAGCCATTGTAGCATCTTGTTTCAAGTTTTCTATAGTTGGCTTCCCTAATTGAATGTGTGTGACCTGATAGTCACTCATTGTAGCTTCAATCTTCAATTTGTTTTCTTGTGGGGCTACTTCCAATGTTTTGAAACCATGTTGATCAACATGAGTTTTTGGCAAAATCTTAGCCCTCCTAGGAGCTCTTGTGGGCTTTGAGAATACAATATTCTTTATGTCATCGTTTCCACTTGAATCACTTATTTTTCTTTCTTTGGGAGGAGTGTTCCCAACCATCGTGTTGTGGGGACATTTCCCCCACTTGATTCTTGTGGTGTAAGTTGTGGTGGGCTTGAGAACACTACTATCTCCTTGAAACATCTTGAGGCACTTGTGGAGTTGGTATTGTGATATGTGGGATTTCAAGTTCCGTTGTCTATTCCTTTTATCAGCATACAAAACACTTGTAACTTACTTCCCTACTCCTTGCTTCTCAATTTATAGCTCTTTAGTTGCCCTTACCGCATGATGGCTAATTCTCGGTCCTTATCACCAGCCTAATATCTCTTCCTTGCCCTTAAACTATGTTGAACTTACTCACGCCTCTGTAACTTCTTTTAATGTTTCTTTTGTAGGGCTCATAATTTTACATGGTGTCTCTATTCTGCAATATTTGTCTCTTCCAAAGTTTACTTCCTGTGGAAAGAATTACTTCTTCGATGATTATCCTGTAATTCTTTGAATTATTTATTCATCCCCAATCTGTTGGTAGTGTAATTCCAACTTGTATATCATGAAGGGCAAGACTTGTCTCGTCGCCTTGATTTTTTGGAGTTTCTAGCAATGGGGCTTCCATTGAGACAACCCGTCTTTTACCACAGCCAACCAGTGCAATAAACCAGTAAATCATGGTGCATGGGTTTCTTCTCCTTCATCCACATTTATCACTTGACAGATGATGTAGTTGCTTCTATTTGAGGTGCAATATCCATAATAGGTCATGCCCTTCTATTTGTGAAGATGATTGAATTTTTTTGAATTCTTCTTGTTTATGTTCTCTTAGAATTTTCATGGAGTGAATGTCCATAGGAATATCATCAATCTTCTTTTTTTATGGCTATATTGGGCATTGAATCTATTGGACCTGATGTTTAATGTGAAGCTTCTTGATCTTTGTGGATGATGTGATGGGATTATCCACCTCAAGTTGTGACATGACTATTTGTTTTTCCAATGTTGTAATGAGAGCTTGTTGATCCTCATTCAAAGGGACCAGGTCAATAACCTCAAGTTCTTTACTCTTATGTTTGTGCTCCTTCATGAATGGGATGCTTTTGATTTTGAGGTTCTTGTATCTCTTACTAAAG
This sequence comes from Taxus wallichiana var. yunnanensis, assembly GCA_018340775.1. NCBI lineage: Eukaryota > Viridiplantae > Streptophyta > Pinopsida > Cupressales > Taxaceae > Taxus > Taxus wallichiana. The sequence goes on from CM031236.1 coordinate 652,203,669, forward strand.
GAGGTATAACTTTGGCCTTTTTAGCTCTCTCAAAATATTTGAGATCAGTTTTTTCTTTCTCCTCAGCACTTTGGACCCTGAGTTGTGGGTCAATATTTGGTAGTACTCCACTCATTCTTTTACCTGTACTTGATGACCCAGGAAAACGTGTTATGGAGTTCTAGGCTTTGATATACCAGCCCCTTTGTCTTGTAATGGAACTACTTGTGTAATAGGGGCATCCTTCATCACTTTCATGAGCATTTCCTCAACCTTCTAAGTTAAGACAGACATCGGAGTTCCTATTTTGCTCATGGTTGTAGTCCATTCTTCTATGATCCCAGTAGTTGGTTTCTTAGTTGGAAGTTGAGGGGCTTTTGCCTTGATGGGTCCATTTGGTCAACTTATTCACTCAAGGGAGGAGGGAGATCATCTTCTAGGATCCTTGTCTCTTTGTATTCTTATAATACTTTAGTATTTGGTAAGGACAAATCCAACCCTTTCTTTGCTAACCATGACAATGTCCTTCTCATTACATGTGTTGTCCTTGTATGTAAGCTAGATGGCTCTTTTTCATTCGGTTCAATGGTGCAATTGGTTTTTGATCTAACTTCATTTCCTAATAATATCAGCTTATTATTTGTTTGTCATCTTCCAAGCCTTGTGGCACAACTGCAATCTTGTAGTCAATGATTTGTCTAAGGGTCATTCTAGAGTAATCTCTCAACTTGGCATCTTCGTTATCTTTGATGTCCATCCAATAATCTTTATAATGGGGCTCATGTTCATATGAAATCTCTAGGATTGAACTCACAGCCCATATGATATCATAATCTATCCTCGGTTGGAACTTGTCCGATTCAAATTTGTTCATTTCATCCTCCCAGTTTGGTCTTTGCAAAAGCTGGGCAAGAGTATCTTCCTATTTTAATAGGATACTTGATATTTGTTTTGTGCTTGCTTGCAATTAATTTATGTACCTCCGCCAATTGTCTTGAAAGTTCCAAGAGTGCCCACTTATCATCTAAATACTTAGGCAACATGAATGGTTGTCTCTCATAGCCACTTACCCTTATGTAATTGAAGAATTTGTATTGGATAAAGTAGCATTCATATTCTTTTATCATTTTCTTAACTTTTGCGAAATCATGTCTTTGCTCCCATTCGCTTTGAAGAGGCATATGATTGGTGCAAAGAATGCATCATTTATTTATTTTAATTTTGACTTCCAATTATCCAAGTTCGAGTGAGGGTAAACATCATATACCCTATGAGTATTGAAATTCTTCATTCTTGGGATACTAGGGAAGTTCTTGTGGCATGCAATATTGTAAATTAGATATGACATCATATAAAATTCATAGTTTAAAGTGATGCCTTCTCTAATTTTCACAACCATTTCAAGAAGTTGGTCATGGATAGATGTGGCTATGAAGGTGGCCCAATAAATTCTCTCAAAGCACTATCCGAGAATAATCCTTATGTATGCACACATCCACTCTTGGAAACCATAAGCCGATTTTAAGCCAACAATCCTCAACCTCTACAACAAATTGTGACCTAATCAACTTCTTTAGAATTCTAGTAGAGGATCCTCTGTCTTTTAACAACCAAAGAGTATTCATAAGCTTAACATACTCATTACGCTCAATATTGTAGTAATTTAATGCCTTATGTGTATCAATGTATACTGGATTTTCAACATTTGGTAACCCTAATATCATTTGGAATGCCTTATGTGTTAATGAAAGACTCTTTCACCACTCCCATCAAAAACCTCCATGTTCACTGGGTCATAATTTTCAGCACAAATCCATACCAACTCTAGGAAATGTACAAAAGGTGGGAAGGCAGTAGCTAAAGCTATGTTACAAGCGTCAATTTCAGCCATGTAATCACTTTTGTTAGGGGCACGCAATCTTTGCAAGAAATCAGCTAGGTATGCATTTACTAGGTTAGTGTCTATTACTTCGTTCAAGTTACTTGTGATATTTGAAGTAACATGGGTTCCAAACCTCTATTATCCCCCTTTTTTTTGGACAAACTACATGTAATTTTTCGCTTATGGTAATATGGAGTTCGAAAGAGTAACTAAGCATGGGAGAAAAATACAAACCACGAAAACTCCCAAACCTCGCACAACAATCCAATATTCAAGGGTACTTACTCGTACTTGTGATTTTTTCAGCGCACGCAGTTGCAGGTACACTTAGCTCCCTAAATTTCTTTTGACACCAATCTCGCAATCAATCCTTGCAGTGTAAATTCTCAATCGTAGGGCTTTGGAATGCTTAAAACCTCCATCTAGAAGTGTGGATGTCGAAACATTCAACAAAATTTAAACCTTTACTCGTTTATGCAAAATTCATTAATGGCGGTAGCCATAAATGCATTGAACCTCCAACTTTCTATCCGCTTTCTCTTTATTTAAATAAGAACCATCCACGTGTCTTCGCCAGCGAGATTTGGGACTCATGAGGTTTTTACATTTTTCCTCGCAATTGCAGATGGTGCAAAACCACGTTTTGACCAATTTGCCCGACATTGAATTTCTATAATGATACGTGTCCCGTGTCGGGCCTTAGAGGTTTGACCACAATTCACTTTTCTTTTAGGGATAGAATTGCAGAATGCAATAGTTGGTGAGATGCCCTATACTGCGAAGCTTTGTCCTAATGACACGTGTTCTTCTTAGGGGTGGGGTTTATATTGCATTTTACATTTTTAAATGCATATTGTAAAAGTTTTTTTAATAACCGTCCCAAGAATATTCCTCGAAATATTCCTATGTCGGGTCTTGGACTTATCTTTGCACTTTACATGTCCACGCAATATTGCGAACAAGGAAATATGTCCCGCCATAGCAACAACCTCTCGAGAGAGTGCCACGTCTCGAGTGTAGGGAATTATTTGCATTTTGCATACGGGCGGAATACAAAGTGGAACAAGGATTGTTCATTTGACGAACTTGCATATATTTATGATCGATTCCTTTGGGTTTTCAAATATGATCATATTGAATCGAAGATCATGATTGCCTCATATGTCAAGAAATCATTGTTCAGGGCATGTTTATACAATTACATCGTTGCTTAACACTAGTTTTATTCGGGCACACGAGAGATTGGTTCGGTGGGCATTTTGTGCGGAACATTAGACTTGTGAAAAGCTGGGTATTGATAAGTAGGATGAAAAAATTTCGGGGGAACATTTATAAATCAAGGTGCGAGCTCAAAATGAGCACCAACAAAAGTAGATAGTGAATAATTTATGTGGCAAGTGATGTGCGGGTGATGTAGAAAGGTGATATGAAATTTTTATTAAGTGATAATGGTGGGTTGATTAAATGATTAACTTTGATTAATCATTCATAAATTTTATGGGAATTTGATGGGGTGAGGAATTTATTGATTAATAGGTTGGAGAGAATTAAAGTGTCTCGCATTTGTCTCTTTTTGGAAGGATGTTATGAAAATACGGCCTTTGAAAGAAATTTCAAAGAAAGTAGAAAAAGAGATGGATGAAGGGAGATGTCCCTAGTGGTAAATATGATAGAAATAGGCAAGGACTTGAAAACGGTGATTGATGGGCCACTTCGGCAAGTTGCCAAAGGATCGATAGATTGATTTCACAATATGAATGTTTTTGGAAATGTTGATCGATGGGCCAATTCAATAGATTGTGAAGAGATCGAGGGATTAGTGTCTCGAGTGATCCGTAAACATTGGTAAAAAAATTCTAATCATCACGGACCCCTATAGCACTCAATATTTGATTACTCCATATATGATATCAAATTCAGATAGGAAATGCAATGTAAAGTAAAGCACATACACATTGCACGAAGTTGATAACGAGTTCGGTAGATTGCCTACGTCTCCGGGTTCATATGAACCGATTCATTACACTCTTAGTAACTACATATAATGAAGCAATGAATCGAGGATACCAGGGAACGTATCTATCTAAGTACCCATAATGATAGTTATAAAGGGATTTTGACCATGTGATAGTGGTATAGGGATTCCCCTCTATGATCACATATCCAACCGATTGCACATGAATATGAACCAGATAAATACAAGTGATCACGATCCAAAGTAGAATACTTTGAACTGGAAATATGAAGACAAGCTGCTCCAAGTCTGCCGAGAAGTAGAAGCTTAGCTAATAGTGACCGGCCACAAAAGTATATGCCTTCAAATAATCTTCCTTGGATGAGAGGCACGCTCGATGACGACTCTAGATTGACGCCAAACTATTATATGACTTTCGTTGATTAAAATGGTGTCAAAACGCTCCAAAATGGGAAGATGAATATATCACTAGGAGTGTAGGGAAATTTGGAGCATTTTCCCTTTTACATCAAAGGTTAATTTTGAGCCTAACTCCCTCTATAAAGTGATATATAAAGTTGCCCTTCTATGACCTATGGCCTTACACAAAACAAACTTAGAGCAACTTGTGAAGCACTCCTTATGGCCTATGGCCTTACAAGAGGAGACTTATGCTCCGAGGAGGCTTACTTGGAACCACCTTGTTTACAAATGACCTCTAGGCTCATATTTATACATGGTGAGCCATGGTGACGGGCTATTTTTAGCCATATACATTACAATGCGAAATAATAGCTCTAGGCTATTAATAGGCTATGGTGGTTATGGGTTTGAGTCCCATTTAATTTCCACATCGCATTTTCATTATTTAAAAATAGCATATAGCCATTTAAAATACTCCACCAATACACATTAATCTTATATCTTCACCGCCTTAAGTTTTCCACATACCATGTTTTGTTGACTTCAGAAAGCTTTTGACACGGTCCCTAGGGATAAGTTATGGTGCGTAATGCGAGAGCTTGGTATACCTTTGTAGTTTCGTGCAGCGATTCATAGACTTCATGAAAGGGTGCTTATTAAAATCAGAACCAAAACAGGTATTTCAAAGAGCTTTAGGAGCAACATTGGTGTCGAGCAAGGTTGTCCTCTATCACCCACACTCTTTGGCTTATATATAGACCAGCTTGAAGAATTGTTAAATATGGAGGGTGGTGAAGGTATCCGGTTGGGTGAGTATGTTATAAGGCTTCTTCTATATGTTGATGACCTTATATTGATTGCTACGTCTGCTCAAGGTTTACAAAAACATTTGCTCACTCTTGAAGCCTTTTGCAAAAAAGTAGGTATGCAAGTTAATATCAGCAAGACCAAGATTATGGTCTTTAGCAATAGAAGGAAAAGAAATCAACAACCATTTTTCTTTGAGGGTAGTATTCTAGAAGAAGTAATTGACTACAAATATTTGGGGATTGACTTCAACAACAAGCTTACTTGGGAGACTTGCAAAAAAAAGAGAACAGGAGGGTGGAAAGCCCTTTATGCTTTACAAAACAAATGCAGAGAAGCAGAGTTATGGGATTGGAAAACTACCCAAACACTTTTTGAAATATTAGTTATTCCTATTGTTCTTTATGGGTGTGAAATATGGGCCAGCAACATACCATTATCAAAATGGAAGCAAACTGAAAGAATTCAAAACCATACGATTACCACCAAATTTAAGTTGAAAGTCTTGGTCCCTTATGAGATTCTTTTAGCTAAAACAGGTGTAGTTCCAATTGAAGCCATTGCTATGATTCGACTTCTCAGATACCTCAACAAAATTGAACAGATGACAACAAATAGGTGGCCCAAACTTGTCTTCAAAGAGCCGCTAGGCAGGAGGAAGAGGTCATGGATGAACCAAAACATCAAGTGGATGAAGAAGTGGAATATTGAATGGCATACATGGCCCCAAGGCAATAAAGAAATACACACATTTGTTATTGATAAGGTCCGCAAAGCTTTTGGACAATACAAAAGAAAAAAGAGATTCTATCTTGAAGAATTTAATCCCACTTGCGACCATCAACAAAAGGCATACATTGGGGCCCTCATTCCGTGGAGAGCTAAGATTCTCATAGCTCAACTAAGGACCAACTCCCACCGACTTAGATGTGAAACAGGTAGATGGAAAAGGCCTAAAGAAAAATGGGAAGAAAGACTTTGTGTCTTTTGTTCAGATGGGGCAGTGGAATCAGAAAAACACTTTATTACAGAATGCAGTGCCTATAATGACATTTGTTCCAGATATGCAATCAATTTCAAGACTTTGCCATTACAGGTCCTGTTTGATGAGGAGCGGATAACTAGAATGGGAGACTTCATCATCAGGATTAACAAAAGAAGATCTGAATTGGTGAACTGTAAAGAAAGTGGTTTTACCATCTCATAGGCTATTTTTAGCCTAGTGGATGCTAAAAGTTTCTATTCTTTTCTATTCTATGTGTAGTTAAAAAGCATTGGTGGAGTTACCTTAACCGCCACCATAGTGCCACGTGGGTATGGCTTTGACTGCCATTTTAAACTCTAGTGCTTCCCTTTTCTATGTGGAGGTCTTCCTTGGCAGGTGGGCTTAGCTTTTTGACCGGTCCACTTCGTTGTCTATGTAACCGCCGCTGATTTAATATGGCTTGATCAGTCCATGTGGGTATTATTCTTTACATTGCTTTCATCACCTTTATTTCACCCATTAGACACTTTTCGAATCACTCGTAATTTTCCTAAGACTATAGTGCACACCTTTGCAAACATCTCTCCATCTCAACTTGATCCATTTCTAGTATTTTTGCTGCGGGTCAAGTCCAACACCTATGAATCTGACCTAGGATAGGTTTGGCCCCGACAAATTTGATCCTCATTTTCCAAAGATCATGTTTCAATTTGGGCCCTTTCATTAGGGCATCCTAGGCTTTTTTTTTTCCATCAACATGTGTTGGTAATTCAATTTGAGTCTCATATACAATACCCCTAGAGGTTATTTATATCAATCAATTCTTTGGAGATCATTATTTCTTGAGCTAAAAACATCATAAAACTCTTAAGAAGAAATTTAAGAGTATGCATTATACATCTATCAAATCTACAACATATTCCACATTCAAGTTTCATGTTTGTAAGAGTTTCGTATAATAAGAAAGATCGTATTCTTTACATTGATTAACAAGAGTGAAGAACAGTGACCTCACACAATAAGTAATACATGCACAGATTTGCATCAACCTTGATCCATCACAATTTGATTAGTGCAATGTTCCCTTGGATTTATCCATTTATAGTTAATCCGAGCTATCTTTTCATGTCCTACAGAGCTTGTGATTAGGAATATCAACAAGGAGAAGACAAACCTACATCATCACACATCTTCTGGAGAATCTAAGAGAGATTATTAGTAATGACAAAACAAAGGCACATCAACATACACAGTTTTTATACTAGATAGTAAGCAAAGGACAAGTTTGGCCTCTTTGTACCAATTTTCCAAAGAAAAACTTAACCCCTTTGGGTAATCCTGACCTAAACACATTTCCAGATTATCAAATTCACCAAGTCTTCTTCCAATCTTTTTCTGAGTCTATATAATTTTATGTGATTGGGTTAGATTGTTTCTTTCTCGCATTTACACTGGTCTCTTCTTAAATATAATAAATTAGAATGCCCTACATTTGTGTGATTTCAATTATGATTTGTTTAGTTTAATGTCTCATTTCTACAATTTGAATTACACACAATTTAATTCATTTAAACCAAAACCATAGATACTTAAAACAAATTCACATATTGTGTCAGAAATTAAGAGTTTCATGCGGTTTGTAAGTTACTACCACCAGTTTGTGAAGAATTTCATTAGGGATTCTAACTCAAGTTTTCTCAAGTCTGTGGAAGGGAAAGAAATTTAAATGGAATTTGAAGTGTGAATTAGCATTTCAGAAGCTTACGGAACTACTCACGGCAGCCCATATTTTCCAAAAAAGGAATTCGTTATTTGGATAAATTCTTCTCTGCGTGGATGGGGCAGTGTTTCGACTCAAAATATTCAAGGTGTGTCGTTGGTCTCAAAAATTAAAGTGTATTATGATCCAAGTGTTTTTACTCCAAAATTGGAGGCATTTACTCCATAAGGATTTGAAGTTCATTGGGCACCATATTTTTCTCATCTAGGGGTAACCATGTTTTTATTATCCTAACTTTCCAATATTAGCACTGGCACAGATAAGTTTGTAGCATGTTCCTGGTATTAAAGTTATTTGATGGTATGGATGAAGATGCAAGTTAATGCATTTTCTCCAATTCTATTGTGTTTCTTTGTTGTTGTTGCATTACATGGTTCACTAAACAAAAAAATAGGCTTATATAGTATCTAAGGTGATGCAAGTTTAATTTTAATGGTTGGTGTTTTCCAAATCAATGTAGATCATCATATTCCTGAAACAATTGATAATGATGACTATGAGCAGGGAAAAATATTCTACAATGCAAAAAGTACCTAAAACAAAGCATCCATATTATCATTGTAATTTGAAAAGGGACGTTAGTCAATGTTCCAAATATGAAGCTATCATAGAAAGTAGGGAGACGAGAAATAATTGTTAGATTCAGACGAGTGCAAATTGTCAAGGTAATCTGATGACAAGTACAGATTGCAAGAGCATGTTTCATGCTACGAGATCCGTCTAGAATGTGATATCCATAACTTAACAATTTACTACTGCAATGATCCCAAGGATTATATATTTACAGAAAAGAACATTGTAAGTGTACTATATCAAATAATCTATCAAAGTGTAACAAAGTAATGTTAAGATGCTAATTCTCAGATCCCCTTCAAAATAACTGTTTCTGTTTGTTTGATGTGAATGAATCCCTATTGTTAAAGAAAACCATTTGAGTTCACTGATCTTATATGAGAGGCTTGGGTGGTAATTATCCCAAAGTCAATGGAATGAATATTAGTTATAATTTAATAGTAGCATTGCTTATAACAAACTTCTTACCAGATAGAAAACAGAAAACTTATATTATAAGCTTGTTTTTGTCTTTGCATCAATATATTGGATTTTTTTCTAGAATCAACTACATAAAATAGATTATGCTTGACATTTCAGATCCCACTAAGATGGATAAATAGTGGGCTCCGAAACGCCAGTCTTTTATGCAGCTGATTTAAATCACAATACATGTGCTTGCCATTTTCCTTGATTTTATGTGCATTCCATGACTATATATGACAGATATCATTCAGAATGCCATCTCCGTCAATGAATTTTTGGGGAACAGGTGGCGCAAGGAAGTTTGGTTTTCTGTTTTCTCTCAGTTTTCCAACGTAGCAGTGGCAGTGACCGCCGATTTGTTTCAGCTTTGAATGATTGTTGGAAGCAAATGTTTTGAAATCGCACAGGGTATTTCCAGATGGATACTAGTACTGGTTGGGTGTGCCAACTCTCCTTGGATATACTTTGTTTTTCAATATATGTTACATCGCTGCTCTAGCGTACCTAAATTATGCATTTTCTTGTTCATCATTACTATTTTTGGATATGCTTATTATCTACAGTAATATGCGTTGATGATGTTGCTTATAAGCACAGGGCTCTCACACAGGTGGAGGACACATTGAACAATTAGAACAACAATACCTCCAGGGTAACCTACAATCAAGAGCTGGACTTGAAGCATTCTCATGAGGTGTTTTGCAGGGCTGAAATGCGTGGGCATACCCTGTAAGAGCAATAACATAAAATTAGGTAAGATTTCTCAATTTTTCCTTCATTTTACTGAAATTTGGACTTTGATGTTTGTAATGCTTTTCTTGTTGAAGCGCATTTTTATTTTATCTTAGCTATTTAAAAATAAATGTATTGTAATATTCAAAATTTAAAATGCACCGACTCAGAATCAAATCTTTATGGTTGGGACTTCGTCATGTCGAACTAGTTAATCGTTGGGCAGTGGCAGTGGCATGGCCAAGCAATTTCTTATGGAGACCAAACATGAATATAAAATGTGTGATTTATTACTCTTATACGCATGTATGACAAGTGTAAAAATTTACCCAAGACTATATGCTCTTATATGCATGTATGCAGGCAAAGTGTTTAACAAAATGATTGAACAAGATATTATCTTATGCAATGCAATCACGAGCTAAGATCACATGGGTTTCTTCATGAGATATTGTCCATTCGAATTGATTTACCTTTTCAACATTCTACTAACCTGTATATTACATTTTTTCTTACAACAATACTTAACAACATCATTGTTTTTTTGTTTTGATTTCACTTGGATCCCATTTAAGGGAAGTTTGTTAGAATTTTCCTTTGTTCTCTAAATTCATTCAAGATAATGAATGCTATGTGGGAGATAATTCTTTGTTGTTTGCTTTCTCAAGTTCATTGGGTTAGCATATATAACGCATTCATGTTTGGAGTGTGTTTGGAAACCCCACAATTTTAGCAAGTAATCCAAAATCCTGCGGGCTGATTTAGATAGATGATGCTCGTTTCATTATTGAGTGGCCCAAATTAGTTTAAGTGTTAGCTATATGTCATTCATGGACTGTATAAATCATAAGTTTCTCTTGGTTCGTTGTCTCTATTGTTTCAAAGTATATTGTTTCTAAGTGGTATCGGAGCGTAGTAAAAGATTCTCAAACTAAAGATTTTCAGATTTGATATAAGTTGAAGTCAGAATTTTTGCATCAGTAAAGTTTGTGTTCATCCTTGTTGTTCTTTGTCAAAGGAAGCACTTTGTTATTAGTTTTGTCATGTCATCTGTGAACACGAGTTTATACTGAGCACTTACGTGCAAAGAGGCGTAGGTCCCGTCAAGTAAGTCGCCGTGTTGTGCGCGGACAAAGGTTGACCCGATACCGTAAGTCCTGTCCTCAAAGTTGCTCAAAGCAAGATACCCGGTTAAAAATGGCCGCCGAAGCTCGTCCTAGTCTGTCTTCCCTAGACATAGAAGATCAAGATCTAGTAAGTCTTTCTGATGTATGGCCCGTTAATTCTGATGTTTCTATTTTAGAAGAATCTGATCCTTTGCCAGCTTGGAAGTTACCTAAGATATCTTATGACCAAGTTTATGCAAAGATAAATAAGTTTCATTTGTTAGCCAGTACAGTGTTTAAAACCCGTGAATCTGTCATTCAGGTCACACAGTCGTCCAACTGTGAGTATAATATCCCGTTAATAGATCGTGCGATATTAAGAGTTTAAAAAGCAAAATACTTACCAGTTTGCTCATATAGGTTGTGTCCAGATTGGTATTACCCCTCTTTTCGTCGTGGTTTGAATGCGTCAGTTCTTTTATGTTGTCTAATGGATCTTCGACTTGACAATTTTAAGGATTCTCACGCTATGCAATACATCTGGTGGTTACATTAGGTCCTATTTCATTTGTGGTTTATCCTAATTACCCTGTCTCTCTGACAAAATACGATCTTTTGCAAGACGTCTTAAAATTGCATTTGGCTACTACAGGGCTTAATATGCGTCCTGGTGCTTGTCCGCTAGCTATCCATTTCAAAGTTATTTATAGGCTTGTCAACACCATGTACCCTGCAGTTAAACATGGCGTTTCCAAAGGTAGCAGCGTAGTGAGTCACGTCAACATAGAAAGCCAAAAAATTTAGCCAGAACTCATTTCATGGTCTCAAATCAGAGTGCCTAAGGAATGGACCCTTTCGAAAAATTCATCCGGTCTACTCGGCTTAAGTTCGAAAATGCTACGGCAGTAGAAGAAGGTAAAGATAATGTAAAGTTATCTTTTAGATCTAACTCTAGGTTAGGTTTACCTAGATCAAATTTTATGCAGCCTAGAGTTCATATTTTTCAGTAAGTGAGTCGTCCAATAGTCAGTCTACTCAGACTCCTAAGGAGAAAACATTTTTATGCAGTCATAGTTCACTTGTCCATGATCCCAGTACAGATTTTCTATGGTGTGATGACTGTCAAAAGCTTATAAACCACAAGTATGTCCCTAGTAATGGTCCGACCATTAACATGGCTTTAGGAAGTTCCAATTCTTTTCCTCCTACAGATAGTCATGAGCTTGTCTCTCCTGATGAAAGAGTAGAAAATTTGTATATTTGTACAGAGAAGCTGGTTGATAAGCGAGATCGAGCCTTCAGAAAGCTCCAAGATCTTTGAAGCTGGACCAACAAAGCGATAAAGCGAGTTCATGATAAGGTATCTCATTATGATACTAGATTGGTAGAGATGGAGAAGACTTTGAAAGCCATTGAGCTCAGAAGAAAAGGTGACACAGCTGGTGCCCTCAAGCTTTTAAATTCTAGAGTAGATGATATTGAAAATTCTGTAAAAAGAGTAGAAACTTTGGTGCAACATAGTCATAAGGTTGCTGTTGAAGAAGTGCCCAAAGTTATTACTCAGAATGTTGTAGATGTGGTTCAGCCACTAATTGATCATAATGTTAGTATAAAGAGTAATGTTGCTAGTCAACTAACTCATACACATGAGCTTGTAGAAAGTAGTTTGTCTCATGTGCATGATACTTTGGAGAAAGCAGATCAGAAAATTGAGCAAGTTCTAGATGCAGTAGATGATCTTCCTCAGATAGTCCCTAAGATAGATCAGATCTGGGACAATACAGTAAAGAAAGAAGAAGGAGATTGAGTGCAGTGCGGTCTCATGGAAGCAAGTGCGATCTTGCTAATCCTTCAGTGCGACAGACGTAAGGAAATTCTTTCTCGGTATAAGCCATTATTTTTGATAAAGATAAAAAAGTACATTGGTATGGTGAAGATTGAACAACATCAGCAGTAAAAGGAATGATTTTGGGAGAAACATCTAACACCCTGAGCTGAGCCTCTGCGAGGAATGGCTAGGGTTCAAACTTTCTGACCCAATTGGTATATAAGCTAGAGTGCGAGATCTCTAGAAGAGATAAAAGAGATGGTACATGGGATGATTGGTTGGGGTAATTCCCAGTTAGAAATGTATAGAAAAGATCCACATGCTATTGCATCTGCTATTGCTAATGGGTTTGTAGGTATTATAAAAGAATGGTGGGATGTTCTTCCTGGTAAAGATGCTATTTTAGAAAGTGGCTATATGGGATGGGACGATTTTGCTATTATTAAAGAGTTTATAGGTAATATTGATGATGACAAGATGAAGAATACTGCTATCTTCCTCGAGCGGACTACGTGATATGTCGAGAATCAAAGGAAGTATTAATGCTTCATGCGAAAAGCTCTATTATAATTCTAAAAACATCAATGATGAGACTATGCACTTAAGGTACATAGAATCTTTTCCTCCTATTTTCTCTTGAATATAAAAAGCTATGCATGGCATAAATGCTTTGAATTAAATTTTGGTGCGATAAATCAAATTATTGACCAAACCCATGCTAAGTTATGTAAAGAGAAATGGAAAGGAAGCAAGCCATAAAGAATGCCAAGTCTCAGGAACACAGTTCTTTGATATGTATCTTTATAGATCCCTTTGGATGTGAAAATCTAGATGGACCAATCACGTCTAAATGTCGTGATTGTTCATCTTGAAAAAAAGGGAAGGGAAGTATAAGAAATATAAAAGATGTATAAAAAATAGTATAAAGAAATTTTGAATTCTTTTGCTAACGAGAAGACCTTTCAGAAATTTTGTATTCAGAAAAAAGAAATATGTAGGTAAGGGAAAAAAATACACCTACATGCTTCATATGTAAAAGGTCCTCATTATCTTTAATAAATGTCCTCGGAAGGACGTGTGACAAAGGAAAAGCTAAGGTAAATGCTTTAGCTTAGGAGGTATTACTGAAGAAGAGTATGTTCTTGTAAGTGATGATGAAAGTTTCTCTTCTGATATCTCATATCGATCGAGGATAATTTTCGATGTAATATAGCTAATGTGCTGACGATAGTTGTGTTGGCGTAGCTTGATGATAGTGGTTATGACACCTTACCAAGTTTTGTGAATATGGTAAGGATTAACATGAATGCTAGTTTCATTCATCCATTAGTGCCTCCCAATGCGAGACATTCTCCATGAGCAAATGGAACTCTATCAGAGTGAATATGAATCGTGTCCCCCTTGGGATACTGATTAAAAGAGCCTATCTCGAGAAGAAGGTTCGTGAAGCAAAGGAGGAAATATATCAGAAAGTAGCAGACTTGAGCAAGAAAAGTTGAGAAGAGCTCAAGATAAGAAGAAGAAGAATCATGCGATTGACAATATTCACTGTACATCCATACATCCTCCATTCAGGAGAGGATCGGCGCAAAGACAAATTCCTGCAGAGGAAGGAGGTGGTCCGTGGAGAGGTCGAGGAGAAAGAGGCGGAGGATTAGTAATCCTCCTCACGAGCTCTATTCCGTTTCTCTTCCTTCGAAGAGAACATTGTTGAACAAATGGATCGAGAGATATGATCAACATACATATAAAGTTTGGAGAAGGAGCAGTTCGGTTCTGAGAAAAGTCATAGATAAGGCCACGAGAAGAATATTCCGGACTATCATATCGGAGGAGGAAAAGAAGAAAAAGATGCGAAGATATGGAAGTGTCTACATCGAAATTATGGCACAAGAACCTCATGAAGGATCATCGATCAAAACCAGCAGAGAGGTATGTACAATTTTCATGTACCACAGAATCCATTCATAGCTATTTCCATAAATATTCCAAATATAAAGCCCTATTCATTAGATCTTTATGATGACACTGAGTCTTGATATAAGTATGATCAAATCCTTGCTTATTCCACACGATTGTTGGGAGCAAACCCATCTTAAAATCAGGTTTGACAAAAAAGAAGTCATCTCAAATTCTGTAGCTCTTATCCCTATAGTTATAGAAGGATTTACAAGAATTGTAAAATTCTATAAGCATGACATGGAAGCTTATGATTATCTTCTTGGTGTAGAATTCCTTCGGGATTGTGGAACCTTTAGTATATCAAAGATTTTATATCTCTTTTTAATCCTCGAGGTCCGAATCCTAGGAGATACACATACCAGACAATAGTTCCACTCTCAAAACCAGTCAAAGAGCCAAACCATGAGTGGATACATAAGTCAATTGCTACTTGTAAATCTAATATAGATGATATTGTTGAAAAGATCAAGAAAGATCTTTGCAATGATAATCCACATGCTTTTGTGGATAGAAAGAAACATGTCTGTTCTCTTGAATTATTGAGATAGTAAAAAGACAAAGAAGGAAATGAGCTTATTCCAAAGTTGGAGCTCATCACGCAGAGGTATGATTCCATCGAAAGGAAGGAATGCCATGAGGAAATCTGAGAAATTCTTGAAAGGAGGATTCATCGAGAATCAGATTCTCCATGGTCTGTGTTGCCTTTCACGTCGACAAAAAAGTGAGCATTGCTGACAAAAAAGAGGCATCGTGGATTACAAGCCATTGAAAAAATTCATATCGTGAGTGCGACATCCGATCCGCTAGGGATGATCTTGACGAGAATAAAAGGATCAAAGGTATATTCAAAGTTTGATCTCAAAAGTGGTTTTACAGCGAGATATTCTTGCAGCCCCAGAATTCTTCAAAGCTGCATTTGTAGTACGGGAGGTCGATTCGAATGGAAGGTATTACCTTTTGGCCTCAAAGCTGCCCCATCAATATTCCGAGAAAAGGATGGATAGTATTTTGAGAGAGATTTAATTTGAATTCTTAATCGTTTATATTGATGATATTTTGATATTGATAAATCTCAAAAGAACACATAGAACATCTTGAAAAGTTCTATGATCTTTGTCTATGAAAATGGTTTATGTCTATCTCCTACTAAGATAGAAGTTTTTAAAGATGAGATAGATTTTCTTGGAATAAAGATTAAAGATGGTAGCATTGAAATGCAGAAGCACGTTGTCTCCAAAATACAAGAGTTCCCTGATGAACTCAAAGAGAAAGAGCAACTTCAAAGATTTCTTGGCTGTGTGAATTATGTTGCGAGTTTTATAAGAATATTGCAGCAGATAGAATTCTTCTAAATAAAAGGTTAAAGAAGAATACTCCCACTGGAGTCTTGAAATGACTTCAATTTGTCGAACACATCAAGCAAGCATGTATTGAATCTTCCTCTATGTCCCTTCTAGATCTGGATTGAAGATTATAGAATGTGATCTTAGTGATAATTTTTGGGGAGTGTATTAAAAGAAAGATTAGAGAATGGTAAAGAGAAGATATGCGAGATATGCTTACAGATTGTTTGAGTTGAGAAATCAAATACCATTCCACACATAAGGAGATCTGGCGTGAAAAAAAAGGCTATCAAAGCTTTTTTTGTTCTTCATCGAGAATTATCACTTCATTATCGAAGTGATTTGAAAGATTTCAAAGTCGAATTTGAATAATGGAGACCCAGCTCATAAAGATCGCTTTGATAATCGCTTGCTTGAGATGGGGTCTGGTTTGATAACTTTGATTTTGAAGTTGAGCATATCAAAGGTAAAGAAAATTCCCTTGCTGATTTCTTTAGTAGGGAATTAAATCTGGTTAAGAATGTAAATGTCACACAAGTATTCCATGAGTTTCACAGTCCCATATGGGATGTCAATAATTGCAAAGGCCATATAGATTCTCGAAAAGAAATGATGGCAAAAAAGCTCAAGCTTTGTTGATATGAGAATATATCTTTGTATCCGAATATAACATGTCGGAGGTTGCGGTCGAGGTTCGTGGATCACGAGATCCCTCATTGAGTTTCATTCATTACGAGAACCTATGGGTTTTTGTACTCGAAGTGGATGCGGCGTCACACCGGGAATGTAGAGCATCACGACCCATTGCCTTTTGAGGGTCATCAGCTCGGCTTGTGCACTGGGCCGAACACTCTGTGGAAGTTGAGTTCTCAAAATTTGTGGACAGAGGAACATCCTCTGAATTTTGATCTTTCTGGAACAGGCCCGGTGTTCGAAGATAGAAAGTATATCGATCAGATTTCAAATATTTTACGGCTAAGTATCTCCCTACTAAAATCTCGATTCTCATTCTTGGATGTTTCTCACGATCTGCGAGGAATATTTTAATTGATGTAAAATTCCTTGGTTTGTTAAGATCGGTATTATGTCAAGACTAATCCTTTGAGGACACCATTCAATCCCGAATGGTCGACTTTGGAGGAGAATCATATTACATCATACGATGAACATTCTATCCGCTTTGCTCACAGGATCGCTCTTCGTATCCCAGATCATTACATGTATCAACTCGGCCACATCTCGGCCGGATCGATGGAGCGGCATCACATCAAGACCTTGGCATGAAAGAGTCACGAGGAATCTATTGCCGGCACACAAAGGTGCGATGATGAACGTCTTCCTCATCGGATGATGACATTGGTGGTCCTACATGCTTATATGATAGTGCGTAGAGCTATGATAGTGGGCTTGTCACTATCGTGTTTGCTTTCGGTATGTCGTGAAGCTTTGTTGCCGTTGATCGTGTCATAATAAAGTAAGATAAGATTCTCTTTATGTCTTATCTGAAAGCGTGGTGGACCGCTCCACTTGAAAAAGGTGTTATCATGGGTGGCATGTACCCATGGTCAGTGTCTGTCGGTTCTTCACTTTTATTAAAGTGGGAATCTTTTGGGTTAGTCACCACCGGTAGTCGGTCTTCGGTTGTTAGGTTACCGGTGAAAAGCCTTGAGAAATACTATAAATATGGGGTTCCTCATTTCATTCACTACACCGCGGAAAATCAACAATTTGAAGTATTTGAGTTTTTTTTGCGAAGAGTCGAAGAAGAGATCTATTATCTTCTTAAGAAGTTACGTAAGTTGTTCTTGTAAGATTGTTATTATATCGAGGTGTATCGGAGTATATATATGTTTGTTTAATATATTGGTTCGTTGTCTCTATTGTTTGAGCAGTATATTGTTTTAAGTACTTTGAAACAAAACAAGCTCTGATACCACTTAGAAACAAAACAACACAATAAGCTCTGATCATAGAAACAATAGAGACAACTAGAAACGAACCAATATATTAAACAAACATGTATACTCTGATACACCTTGATATAATAACAATCTTACAAGAACAACTTACAGAACTTTTTAAGAAGATAATAGAACTCTTCTTCGACTCTTCGCAAAAAACTCAAATACTTCAGCTGTGGTTTTCCGCGGTGTCGTGAATGAGATGAGGAACCCCATATTTATAGGATTTCTCAAGGCTTTTCACCGGGTAACCTAACAACCGGAAGACCGACTACCGGTGACTCCGGTAACCCAAAAGATTCCCACTTTAATAAAAGTGAAGAACCGACAGACACGGACCATGGGTACATGCCACCCATGATAACACCTTTTTGAAGTGGAGCGGTCCACCACATTTTCAGATAAGACATAAAGAGAATTTTATCTTACTTTTATTATGACACGAACGGCAACAGGCCTGCCGACATAGCCGAAAGCAAACACGATAGTGACAAGCCCACTATCATAGCTCTACGCACTATCATATAGTACTGAGGGACCAGGAATGTCATCATCTGATGAGGAAGATGTCTCATCAGTCCTTTGTGGTGCTGGCTATAGATTCCTCGTGACTCTTTCCAGCCAAGGTCTTGAAGTTGATGCCGTGCCATCAGTATCGGTCGAGATGTGGTCGAGTTGGGAACATGTAATGATCTGGGATACGGAGAGCGTATCCTGGAGCAGGTGGATGAATGTTCATTGTATGATGTAATATGATTCTCCTCCAAAGTTGTCCATTCGGATTAGAATGGTGACCCCTGAAAGGATTAGTCTTAACATAATATTGGATTTTAACAAACCAAGGAATTTTACATTGAATTAAAATATTCCTTGCTGAATCAGGAGAAACATCCAGTAATGGAGAATCAGAGATTTTAGTAGGGAGATACTTAGCCAGAAAATATTTGAAATCTTGGTGATATATTTTCTATCTCCTTGAACCTTGGGCATTCAAAGATCAAAATCAGAGGATGTTCCTCTGTCCATAATTTTGCAAAAGTGAATTTCCACAGAGTGTTTGGCCTAGGCACAAGCTGTCGAAGCTGATGACCTTCAAAAGGTAATGGGTCAGGTTGCTCTACATACCTGGTATGACGCCAGATCCATTTTAGAGTACAAAAACCATAGGTTCTTGTAATGAATGAAATTCAGTGTGAGGATCTCAGGATCCACGAACCTCGACTACTGAACCTCGACATGTTATATTCAGATACAGAGATATATTCTCTATATATCAACAAAGCTTGAGCTTCTCTTGATTTTCTGCCATCATTTCTTTTGACAGAATCTATATGGCCTTTACAATTATTAACATCCCAAATGGGACTGTGAAATTCATGGAACACTTGTGTAACATTTACATTTTTAACAGATTTAATTCCCTACTAGCAAAATCAGCAAGGGAATTTTCTTTACCTTTGATATGCTCAACTTCAAAATCAAAGTTATCAAACCAGAGACCCCATCTTTGAAGACGATTGAAAGCAGTCTTATGAGCTGGTCTCCATTATTAACCCGGCTTTGAAATCTTTCAAATCACTTCTGATAATGAAGTGATCATTCTGTATGAAGAACAAAAAAGCTTTGATAGCCTTTTTTGCTGCCAGGATCTCCTTATGTGTGGAATGGTATTTGATTTTTTGAACCTGAAATGATCCAGAAGCATATCTGCACACTTTCTCTTTACCATTCTCTAATCTTTCTTTTAATACAGCTCCCCAATAAATATCACTAGCATCACATTCTATAATCTTCAAACCAGATCCAGGAAGGGACATAGGTGGAAGATTTAATACCTGCTGCTTGATGCGTTTGACAGCTGAAGTCATTTCTGAACTCCAGGCGGGAGCATTCTTTTTAACCTTTTATTTAAAAGAATTCTATCTCTGCTATGATATTCTTATAAAAACCTGACATAATTCACACAGCCAAGAAATCTTTGAAGTTGCTCCTTTTCTTTGAGTTCATCAGGGAACTCCTGTATCTTGGAGACAACATGCTTTTGCATCTCTATGCTGCCATCTTTAATCTTTATTCCCAGAAAATCTATCTCATCTTTAAAAACTTCTATCTTGTAGGAGATAGACATAACCATTTTCATAGACAGTATCATAGAACTTTTGAAGATGTTCTATGTGTTCTTTAGGAGATTTACTGAATATCAAAATATCATCAATATAAACTATTAAGAATTCAGCTAAATCTCTGAAAATACTATCCATCTTTTTCTGGAATATTGATGGAGCAGTTTTGAGGCCAAAAGGTAATACCTTCCATTCGAACTGACCTCCTGGTACTACAAATGCAGTTTTGTAGCAATCTTGGGGCTGCAAGAATATCTGCCAGAAACCACTTTGAGATCAAACTTTGAATATACCTTTGATCCTTTTATTCTGGTCAGAAGATCATCCCTGGCAGGGATAGGATGTTGCACAGCAGATATGAATTTGTTTAATGGCTTGTAATCCACGACAAGCCTCTTCTTCTGTCGTAGTTGTTCACTTCTTTTGTTGACGTAGAAGGCTGCACAGGACCATGGAGAATTGGATTCTTGGATGAATCCTCCTTTTAAGTAATTTTGTATCTCCTCATGGCATTCCTTCCTTTCAGAAGGAATCATACCTCTGTGATGAGCTCTGAACTTAGGAATGAGCTCCTTTCCTTCTTTGTCTTTCACAATCTGTAATTCTAGTGAACAGACATGTTTCTTTCTATCCACAAATGCATGTGGATTATCACTGCAAAGATCTTTCTTGATCTTTTCAACAATATCATCTATATTAGATTTACAAGTAGCAATTGACTTATGTATCCACTCATGATTTGGCTTCTTTATAGGCTTTGAGAGTGGAACTATTGTCTGGTATGTGTATCTCCTAGGATTTGAACCTGAGGATTGAATAAAGAGATATGAAATCTTTGGATATACTAAAGGTTCCACAATCCTGAAGGAATTCTACACCAAGAAGACAATCATAAGCTTCCATGTCATGCTTATAGAATTTTACAATTCTTGTAAATCCTTCTATACTATAGGGATAAGAGCTACTGAATTTGAGATGACTTCTTTTTTGTCAAACCTGATTTTAAGATGGGTTTGCTCCCAACAATCAGGTGGAATAGCAAGAGATCTGATCATACTTATATCAGCACCGGTGTCAATCATAGCATCTAATGAATAGGGCTTGATATTTGGAATACTTATAGAAATAGCTATGAATGGATTTTGTGTACATGAAATTGTACATACCTCTGTTGTTTGATCTTGTTGATCGAAGATCCTTCTTGAGGTTCTTGTGCCATGATTTCTTGATAGGCACTCTCCATATCTTCGTCATCTTTTTCTTCTTGCTCTTCTTCAGATATAAGTCTGGAGTATTCTTCAGTGGCTTTATCAATGACTTTTTCAAGGAACTGAATCTGTTCCTTCTCCAAACTTTATATGTATTAGGATCAGTACTCTCTGATCCATTTGTTCAACAATGTTCTCTTCTGGGAAGAGAAACGGAATAGATCTATGAGGATTGGAATCCTCTGCCTCTTTCTCCACGACCTCTCCATGGACCACTTCTTCCTCTGGTAGGAATTTGTCTTTGCCTGATCCTTCCTTGAAATGGAGGACGTATAGGTACAGGTGAATATTGTAGTTCTGCACAGCATTCTTCTTCTTCTTCTACTTGAGCTCTTCTCAACTTTTCTTGCTCAAGTCTATTCTACTGAATGTATTTATCCTGTGCTTCACGAACCTTCTTTGAAGATAGGCTCTTTTAGTTGTATCCCAGGGGGACACGAATCATATTCACTCTGATAGAGTTCCATTTTCTGCGGAGAATATCAGCATTTGGAGGCACTAATGGATGAATGAAACTGGCATTCATGTTAATCCTTACCATATTTACAAAACTTGGCAAGGTGTCATAACCACTATCAACTGCTACTGTCAGAAATCATTGTCAGAAATATTAGCTATATTACACATATAATTATCTTGCTGATATGAGATATCAGAAGAAAGACTTTCATATCACTTACAAGTATATACTCTCTTCTGTAATACCTCTGGAAGCTAAAGCATTTACCTTAGCTTTTCCTTTGTCACTGTCCTTCTGAGGACATTTGTTAGCATAATGAGGACCTTTGCATATGAAGCATGTAGGTGTATTTCTTTTTCCCTTACCTACATATTTCTTTTTTCTGAATACAAAATTTCTGAAAGGTCTTCTGTTAGCAAAAGAATTCTGAAAATTCTTATTATACTGCTTTTTATACAACTTTTTATATTTCTTATACTTCCCCTTCCCCTTTTTGAAGATGAACAATCACGACATTTGTCTTGATTGGACCATCTAAATTTTCACATCCAAAGGGATCTATAGCATACATATCACAGAACTGTGATCCTAGAGACTTGGCATTCTTTATGGCTTGTTTCCTTTCCCATTTCTCTTTACATAACTTAGCATGGGTTTGGTCAATAATTTGATTTATTGCACCAAAACTTAATTCTGAAGCATTTATACCATGCATAGCTTTTTATATTCAGTAGCAAAATAGGGAGGAAAAGATTCTATGTACCTTAAGCGCATAGTCTCATCATTGATGTTTCCAGAATTATAATAGAGCTTCTGCATGAAGCACTGGTACTCCTTGATTCTGGACATATCACAGTCTGGCTCTGAGGAAGATAGCAGTATTCTTCATTTTATCATCATCAATATTACCTATAAACTCTTTAACAATTGCAGCTGTTAGTCCCATATAACCACTTTGTAAAATATCTTCTTTATTGGGAAGAGAATCCCACCATTCTTTTATAATTCCTACAAACCCATTAGCAATGGAAGATGCAATAACATGTGGATCTTTTCTATACATTTCTAACTGGGAATTACCCCAGCCAATCATCCCATGTACCATCTCTTTTATTTCTTCTAGAGTTCTGCACTCTAGTTTATACCAATTGGGTTGTAATGTTTGAACCCTAGCCATTCCTTGCAGAGGCTCAGGTTTGGTGTTAGATGTTTCTCCCAAAATCATTCCTTCTGCCTGTTGATGTTGTTCAATCTTAACCATACCAACAGACTTTTTATCTTTATCAAAAAATAATGGCTTATATTGGGAAAGAATTTCTTTATGTTCTTTGCTTACGATGGATTAGAGAGATCGTGACTTACTTGTTTCCATGAAAGCGCACTAGACCAATCTCCTTCTTCCTTTTTGTATTGTCCCAGATCTGATCTATCTTAGGGACTATATCGAGGAAATCATCATCAAGCGCATCTAGAATTTGCTCAATTCTTCGATCTGCTTTCTCAAAGTATCATGCACATGAGACAAACTACTTTCTACAAGCTCATGCGTATGTGTTAGTTGATTAGCAACATTACTCTTTACACTAACACTATGATCAATCAGTGGCTGAACCACATCTACAACATTCTGAGTAATAACTTTGGGTACTTCATTCAACAACAACCTTATGACTATGTTGTACCAAAGTTTCTACTCTCTTTGAGACTTTTCAATATCATCTACTCTAGAATTTAAAAGCTTTAAGGCACCAGCAGTGTCACCTTTTCTTCTGAGCTCAATGGCTTTGAGCGTCTTTTCCATTTCAATCTGGTATCATAATGAGATACCTTATCATGAACTGCTTTTACTGCTTTGTTGGTCCAGTTCAACATCTTGGAGCTTTCTGAAGGCTCGATCTGCTTATCAACTGTTCTCTAGTACCAAAATACAGCTTTCTGCTTCTCATCAGGAGAGACAAGCTCATGACTATCTGTAGGAGGAAAAGAATTTGAACTGCCTGAAGCCATATTAATGGTCGGGCCATTAGAAGGGACATACTTCTGGTTTACAAGCTTTTGACAGTCATCACACCATAAGAAAATCTGTATTAGGATCATGGACTAGTGAACTATGACTGCACAAAAATGTTTTCTCCTTTGCAGGAGTCTGAGTAGACTGACTATTGGACGACTCACCTACTGAAAAATAGGAACTGTTAGATATACCAGAATTAGATCTAGGCAAACCTAACCTAGAGTTAGATCTAAAAGACAACTTTACATTATCTTTACATTCTTCTACTGCTGTAGCGTTTTTCTGCAACTTGGGTTGAGAAGACTGGATGAATTTTTTTGGAAAGGGTCCATTCCTTAGGCACTCTGATCTGAGACCAGGAAATGAGTTCTGGCTCAATCTTTTGGCTTTCTATGTTGACGTGACTCACCACGCTGCTGCCTTTGGAAACGCCATGCTTAACTGCAGGATACATGGTGTTTACAAGCCTATAAATGACTTTGTAATGAATAGCAAGCGGACAAGCACCAGGACGCATATTAAGACCTGTAGTAGCCAAATGTAATTTTAAGACGTCTTGCTAAAAGATCGTCTTTTGTCAGAGAGACAGGATAATTTGGATAAACCTCAAATGAAATAGGACCAGAATGTAAACTGAATTGCTGCAAGCAGAGAATCCTTGAAATTATCAAGTCGAAGATCCATTAAACAACATAGGACTGACGCATTCAAACCACCACGAAAAAAGGGGGTAATACCTATCTGGACACAACCTATATGGGCAAACTGATAAGTATTTTGTTTTTTCAGACTCTTAATATCGGCACGATCTATTAACGGGATATTATACTCACAGTTGGGACACCGTGTGTGACTGATATAATGAGACTCACGGGTTTTAAACACTGTACTGGCTAACAAATGAAACTTATTTATCTTTGCATAAACTTGGTCATAAGATATCTTAGGTAACTTCCAAGTGAAAAGGATCGATTCTTCTAAAATAGAAACATCAGAATTAACAGGCCATACATCAGAAAGACTTACAAGATCTTGATCTTCTATGTCTAGGGAAGCAGAAGTAGGGCGAGCTTCGGCGGCCATTTTAAGCGTGCTCTGAGCAACTTTTTTGCATGATAGGACTTACGGTATCGGGTCAACCTTTGGCTGCGCACAACACGGCGACTTACTTGACGGGACCTACGCCTCTTTGCACGATAAATGTCTCTGTATAAACTCAGGTTCACAGATGACAACAGAAACTAATACAAAGTGCTTCCTTTCAACAAAGAAAAATAAGGATAAACACGGACTTTTTATGATGCAAAATTTTGACTTAATTAAATCGAAAATCTTTTAGTCTCGAGAATCTTTTACTACGCTCGGCGATACCATTTAAAACAAAACAAGCTCGATACTTTTTACTTTGAAACAAAACAAGCTCTAATTTTTAGCAAATACAGAAACAAATGAAAACAAACAAGCTACGATCATAGAAACAATATCTTTAAACAATACAGAGCTTATATATAAAGCGAGACTTTCAATATATTAAACAAACATATATACTCGATACACTGAAACTCTTATATAATAACAATCTTACAAAGAAGAACTTACAAACAACTTAGAAGATAATGGACTCTTTCTTCGACTCTTCACAAAAACTCAAATACTTCAACTTGTGGTTTTCCGGTGTATTGAATGAGATGAGGAATCCCATATTTATAGGATTTCTCAAGGCTTTTCGGGTAACCTAACAACCGGAAGACCGATTCACTACAGTGACTCCAGTGGCAAAAGATTCCCACTTTAACAAAAGTGAAGAACCGACAAACACGGACCATGGGTACATGCCACCCATGATAGCACCTTTTTAAAGTGGAGCGGTCCACCACGCTTTCAGATAAGACATAAAGAGAATCTTATCTTACTTTTATTATGACACGATCTGATCGCGCAAGCGGGCTGACATTGAAAGCAAACACGATAGTGACAAGCCCACTATCATAGCTCTACGCACTATCATATGTACGGAGGGACCACGGGATGTCATCATCGATGAGGAAAACGTCTCATCGGTCTTTTGTGGTCTTTGTGATAGATTCCTCATGACTCTTTCATGCGAGGTCTTGAAGTTGATGCGCCCATGAGTATCACAGTCGGAGATGTGGCCGAGTTGGTGTACATGTAATGATCGGGGATACGAAGAGCGTATAAAGGAGCGAGCATGTACCACTTACTTTGAAACTAAACAAGCTACGATACCTCTTTGAAACAAAAGCAAGCTACGATACCACTTTAGAACAAAACAATACAATAAGCTCGATCACGAAACAATATACTTTTGAAACAATAGAGACAACGGACCAATATAAAACAAACATGTATACTACGATACACCTTGATATAATAACAATCTTAAAGAACAACTTAAAGAACTTCTTAAGAAGATAATAGATCTCTTCTTCGACTCTTCGATTCTGAAAAACTCAAATACTTCAAACTGTGGTTTTCCGCGGTGTAGTGAATGAGATGAGGAATCCCATATTTATAGGATTTCTCAAGGCTTTTCACCGGGTAACCTAACAATGGAAGACCGATTACTCGGTGACTCCAGAACTTCCAAAAGATTCCCACTTTAATAAAAGTGAAGAGCAACCAGAGACACGGACCATGAGTACATGCCACTCATGATAACACCTTTTTTAAAGTGGAGCGGTCCACCACGCTTTCAGATAAGACATAAAGAGAATCTTATCTTACTTTTATTATGACACGAACTGGCAGTGAGTTTGCCGGACAAAGCAAAAGCAAACATGATAGTGACAAGCCCACTATCATAGCTCTACGCCTATCATATAAATACGGAGGGACCACCAATGTCATCATCCGATGAGGAAGGCGTTTCATCGAGTCCTTTGTGGTGCCGCTTTGTGATAGATTCCTCTGTGACTCTTTCATGCCAAGGTCTTGAAGTTGATGCTTTGTTCCCATCAAGTATCCAGTCGGACATGTGGCCGAGTTGGATACATGTAATGATCGAGGATACGAAGAGCGTATCCTAGAGCAGGCGGTAGAATGTTCATTGTATGATGTAATATGATTCTCCTCCAAAGTGACCATTCGGGTTAGAATGGTATCCCTGAAAGGATTAGTCTTTGACATATATCTGGATCTTAACAAACCAAAAGAATTTTACATTGAATTAAAATATTCCTTGGAGTATCGGAGAAACACCGGTAATAGAGAATCATATATTTTAGTAGGGAGATCTTGAGCCGGAAAATATTTGAAATCCGATCGATATAATTTCTATCTCCTTGAACACTGGGTCGGTTCCAAAGATCAAAATTCAGAGGATGTTCCTCTGTCCATAATTTTGAGAACTCGAACTTCCACAGAGTGTTCGGCTGTGCAAACCTGGCCAAAGTCGAAGGCGATGACCCTCAAAAGCAATGGGTGAGGATGCTCTACATGCCAGTGTGCAGACGCCAGATCCACTTTAGAGTACACAAAACCCATAGGTTCTGTGATGAATGAAACTCATTGTGAGGGATCTCAGGATCCACGAACCTGACTGCAACCTCTGACATGTTATGTTCAGATACAGAGATATATTCTCTGTATATGAACAAAGCTTGAGCTTCTCTAGATTTTCTGCCATCATTTCTTTTGAGCCAGAATTTATATGGCCTTCACTGATTATTAACATCCCAAATGGGATTTGTGAAATTCATGGAACACTTGTGTGACATTTACATTTTTAACCAGATTTAATTCCCTACTAGTAAAATCAGCAAGGGAATTTTCTTTACCTTTGATATGCTCAACTTCAAAATCAAAGTTATCAAACCAGAGACCCCATCGTTGAAAGGCGATTGAAAGCAATCTTATGAGTTTGGGTCTCCATTATTCAACCTGGCTTTGAAATCTTTCAAATCACTTCTGATAATGAAATGATCATTCTGTATGAAAAACAAAAAAGCTTTGATAGCCTTTTTACTACCAGGATCTCTTTATGTGTGGAATGGTATTTGGTTTCTGAACCTTGAAACGATCCAGAAGCATATCTGCATATTTTCTCTTTACCATTCTCTAATCTTTCTTTTAATATGGCTCCCAAAAATTATCACTAGCATCACATTCTATAATCTTCAAACCAGATCCAGGAAGGGACATAGGAGGAAGATTCAATACCTGTTGTTTGATGCGTTTGACAGCTGAAGTCATTTCTGGACTCCAGGCGGGAGCATTCTTCTTTAACCTTTTATTTAGAAGAATTCTATCTGCTGCAATATTCTTATAAAAACCTGCAACATAATTCACACAGCCAAGAAATCTTTGAAGTTGCTCCTTCTCTTTGAGTTCATCAGGGAACTCTTGTATCTTGGAGACAACGTGCTTCTGCATTTCGATCGTTGCCATCTTTAATCTTTATTCCCATAAAGTCTATGTCATCTTTAAAAACTTCTATCTTAGTAGGAGATAGACATAGACCATTATCATAGACAGTATCATAGAACTTTTGAAGATGTTCTATATGTTCTTTTGGAGATTTACTGAATATCAAAATATCATCAATGTACACTATTAAGAATTCAGCTAAATCTCTCGAAAATACTATCCATCCTTTTTCGAAATATTGATGAAGCGTTTTGAGGCCAAAAGGTAATACCTTCCATTCGAATCGACCTCCACAGTACTACAAATGCGTTTTGTAGCAATCTTGGGGCAAAGAATATCTGCAGAAACCACTTTTGAGATCAAACTTTGAATATACCTTTGATCCTTTTATTCAGTGAGGAAGATCATCCTGGCGAGGATTGGATGTCGCACCGCAAATATGAATTTGTTTAATGGCTTGTAATCCACGACAAGCCTTTCTTCTCGTGATTTATTCACTTCTTTTGTTGACGTAGGCGCGCAAAGGACCATGAGAATTGGATTCTTGGATGAATCCTCCTTTAAGTAACTTTTGTATCTCCTCATGGCATTCCTTCCTTTCGGATGGAATCATACCTCTGTGATGAACTCTGAACTTTGGAATAAGCTCATTTCCTTCTTTGTCTTTTACTATCTGCGATTCAAGAGAAGCAGACATGTTTCCTTATATCCACAAATGCATGTGGATTATCGTAACAAAGATCTTGCTTGATCTTTTCAACAATATAAATCTATATTAGATTTCAAGTAGCAGATTGACTTATGTATCCACTACTCATGGTTTGGCTCTTTGACTAGTTTTGAGAGTGAAAATATTATCCAGTATGTGTATCTCCTAGAGATTTGGACACGAGGATTAAAAAAGGGATATAAAATCTTTGGATATCTTTGAAGGTTCCACAATCCTAAAGGAATTCTACACCTAACAAGACAATCGTAGGCTTCCATGTCATGCTTATAGAATTTTACAATTCTTTTAAATCCTTCTATAACTATAGGGATAAAGCTACAAAATTTGAGATGACTTCTTTTTGTCAAACTCCGACTTTTAGATGGGTTTGCTCCCAAAGAATCGTGGAGTGGAATAGCGAGGATCTCGATCATACTTATATCAGCACCGGTGTTAATCATAGCATCTAATGAATAGGGCTTGATATTTGGAATATTTATGGAAATAGCTATGAATGGATTCTGGGTACATGAAATTATACATACCTCTGCTAGTTTTTGATCAGATGATCCTTCATGAGGTTCTTGTGCCATAATTTCTTGATAAGCACTTTCCATATCTTCGTCATCTTTTTCTTCTTGTTCCTCCTCTGATATGAGTCTGGAATATTCTTCTGTGGCCTTATCTATTACTTTCTCAAGGAACTGAATCCTGTTCCTTCTCCAAACTTTATACGTTTGTGGATCAGTACTCCTCTGATCCATTTGTTCAACAATGTTCTCTTCAGGAAGAGAAACGGAATAGAGCTGTGAGGATTACGGAATCCTCTGCCTCTTTCTCCACGACCTCTCCATGGACCATTCCTTCCTTTAGAAGGAATTTGTCTTTGCCTGATCCTTCCTTGAAATGGAGGACGTATGGAGTACAGGTGAATATTGTAAATTAGCACGATATTTTTCTTCTTCATCTTCTTGAGCTCTTTCTCGCCTTTTCTTGCTTAAAATCATCGCTAGCTGATATACTTATCCTCTGCTTCACGAACCTTCTTGAAGATAGGCTCTTTTAGTTGTATCCCGGGGGGACACGATTCATATTCACTCTGGTAGAGTTCCATTTGCTGCGGAGAATACGCATTTGAGAGGCACCGGTGGATGAATGAAACGGCATTCATGTTAATCCTTACCATATTCACAAAGCTTGGTAAGGTGTCATAACCACTATCACTGCCATTTGTTATACAACTATCGGATACATTAGCTATATTACATTGAAAATTATCCTCAGACTGATATGGGATATCAGAAGAGAAGCTTTCATCATCACTTACAAGAACATACTCTTCTTGCATAATACCTCTGGAAGCTAAAGCATTTACCTTAGCTTTTCCTTTGTCACTGTCCTTCTGATGACATTTATTAGCATAATGAGGACCTTTGCATATGAAGCATGTAGGGGCACTTTTTTTTCCCTTACCTACATATTTCTTTTTTCTAAATACAAAATTTTGAAAGTCTGTACATTAGAAAAGAATTCAGAGGAAATTTCTATATACTTGCTTTTTATACATCTTTTTATATTTCTTACACTTCCCATTCCCTTTTTGAAGATGAACAATCACGACATTTAGACTTGATTGGTCCATCTAGATTTTCACATCTAAAGGGATCTATAAAGCATACATATCACGTAACCGTGTTCTGCAGAGACTTGGCATTCTTTATGGCTTGTTTCCTTTCCCATTTCTTTGCGCATAACTTAGCATGGATTTGGTCAATAATTTGATTTATTGCACCAAAACTTAATTCGAAGCATTTATGCCACGATAGCCTTTTTATATTCAAGATAGCAAAATAGGGAGGAAAAGATTCTATGTACCTTAAGCGCATAGTCTCATCATGGATGTTTCAAGAATTATAAAGAGCTTTTTGCGTGAAGCATTGATACTCTTTGATTACGGACATATCACTAAATCTGAGCTCGGAGGAAGATAGTAGTATTCTTCATCTTATCATCATCAATATCGTGGGTGGCATGTACCCATGGTCCGTGTCTGTTGGTTTTTCACTTTTATTAAAGTGGGAATCTTTTGGGTTACTGGAGTCACCTTGGTAGTCGGTCTTCCAGGTTGTTAGGTTACCCGGTGAAAAACCTTGAGAAATCCTATAAATATGGGTTTCCTCATCTCATTCACGACACCGCATGGAAACCACAATTTACCTTCAAGTATTTGAGTTTTTTGCGAAGAGTCGAAGAAGAGTTCTATTATCTTCTTAAGAAGTTACGTAAGTTGTTTCTTGTAAGATTGTTATTATATCGGTGTATCGAGTATACATGTTTGTTTAATATATTGGTTCGTTGTCTCTATTGTTTCAAGTATATTGTTTCTAAGTGGTATCGAGCTTGTTTATGTGTTCGTGAGCTTATTATGTTGTTTTGTTTCAAAGTGGTATCGGAGCTTATTGTGTTGTTTTGTTTCAAAGTGGTATCGAGCTTGTTTTGTTTCAAAGTGGTATCGGAGCGTAGTAAAAGATTCTCGGACTAAAGATTTTCATATTTGAATAAGTCGAATTTTGCATCGCAAAGAAAGCCGTGTTTATCCTTGTTGTTCTTTGTTAAAGGAAGCACTTTGTTATTAGTTTCGTTGTCATCGTGAACCCGAGTTTATAAAGCACTTATCAAAGCAAAGAGGCGTAGGTCCCGTCAAGTAAGTCGCCGTGTTGTGCGCAGCCAAAGGTTGACCCGATACCATAAGTCCTGTCCGCAAAGTTGCTCAGAAGATACCCGATTAAAATGGCGCCAAAGCTCGCCCTAGTTTGTCTTTGATGAGACATAGAAGATTAAGATTTAGTAAGTATTTACGATGTATGGCCCTACACGATGTTTCGTTTTAGAAGAATCGATCCTTCGCTGCAAACTTAGAAGTTACTAAGATATCTTATGACCAAGTTTACGCAAAGATAAATAAGTTTCATTTGTTAGCCAAGACAGGTGTTTAAAACCCGTGAATCATATCCAGTGTCACACAATGCCCAACCTGTAAGTATAATATCCCGTTAATAGATCGTCTTTGATATTAAGAGTTTAAAAAAGCAAAATACTTACCGGTTTGCTCATATAGGTTGTGTCAGATTGGTATTACCCCTCTTTTTCGCCGTGGTTTGAATGCTTGGGCTCTCTGTTATCCCAATGGATCTTCGACTTGACAATTTTAAGGATTCTTTGTCACGCAATACTGGTGACCTGGCTACATTCAGTCCTATTTCATTTGAGGTTTATCCTAATTACCTGTCTCTCGACAAAAGACGATCTTTGCAAGACGTCTGAAATTGCATTTCGCTACTACAGGTCTTAATATGCATCCTGGTGCTTGTCCTAGGCTATTCATTACAAAAGTTATTTATAGGCTTCACAACACCATGTACCTGCAGATTAAACATGGCGTTTCCAAAAGCGATAGCGTGGTGAGTCACGCCAACATGTAAAGCCAAAAATTGAGCGTAACTCATATCATGGTCTCAAATCGAGTGCCTAAGGAATGGACCCTTTCCAAAAAAAATCATCCAGGTGTACTCAAACCTAAGCCGCAAAATGCTACTACGGTAGAAGAAGGTAAAGATAATGTAAAGTTATCTTTTAGATCTAACTCTAGGTTAGGTTTACCTAGATCAAATTCTGTATAGTCTAACAGCTTCATATTTTTCAAGAGGTGAGTCGTCGATAGTGATCTACTCGGACTCTTCTAAGGAGAAAACATTTTTATGCAGTCATAGTTCACTAGTCCATGATCCCAAAGATCTGATTTTCTATGGTGTGATGATGTCACAAAAGCTTATAAACCACAAGTATGTCCCTAAGAATGGCCCGACCATTAACATGGCTTCGAAGTTCCAATTCTTTTCCTCCTACAGATAGTCATGAGCTTGTCTCTCCCATGAAAGACAGAAAGTCTGTATATTGGTTCCAGAGAAAGCTGATTGAAGGTTGAGACGAGCCTTCGTAAAGCCTTCCAAGACTCGAATCTTTGACTGGCCCAACAAAAGTAAAAGCAGATTCATGATAAGGTATCTCATTATGATACTAGATTGGCGAGAGATGGAGAAGACATTGAAAGCCATTGAGCTCTGTAAGAAAAAAGGTGACATTCTTTGGTGCCCTCAAACTTTTGAATTCTAGAGTAGATAATATTGAAAAGTCGTTAAAAGAGTACAAACTTTGGTTCAAAGATAGTCATAAGATTGTTGTTGAAGAAGAACCCAAAGTTATTACTCGAGAATGTTCAGATGTGGTTACCACTAATCGATCATAATGTTAGTATAAAGAGTAATGTTCTTTAATCAACTAACTCATACACATGAGTTTGTAGAGAGTAGTTTGTCTCATGTGCATCATACTTTGGAGAAAGCATATCGAAAATTGAACAAGTTCTAGAGATGCAGTAGATGATCTTCTTCCCAAGATAGTCCCAAGATAGAAACAGATCCGGGACAATACAAGAAAGAAGGAATATAAAAAGGCTATGCATGGCATAAATGCTTCTGAATTAAATTTTGGTGCAATAAATCAAATTATTGACCAAACCCATGCTAAGTTATGCAAAGAGAAATGAGAAAGGAAACAAGCCATAAAGAATGCCAAGTCTCTAGGAACACAGTTCTTTGATATGTATGCTATAGATCCCTTTGGATGTGAAAATCTAGATGGACCAATCACGTCTAAATGTCGTGATTGTTCATCTTCAAAAAAGGGGAAGGGGAAGTATAAGAAATATAAAAAGATGTATAAAAACAAGATAATGAAATTTTAGAGAATTCTTTTCTAATGAAGACCTTTCAAAAATTTTGTATTTAGAAAAAGAAATATGTAGGTAAGGAAAAAAAGTACACCTACATGCTTCATATGCAAAGGTCCTCATTATGTTAATAAATGTCCTCGTAAGGACACGTGTGACAAAGGAAAAGCTAAGGTAAATGCTTTAGCTTCCAGAGGTATTACAGAAGAAAAGTATGTTCTTGTAAGTGATGATGAAAGCTTTTCTTCTGATATCTCATATCGATCGAGGATAATTTTCAATGTAATATAGGCTAATGTAATCGGTTAAACTGACATGACAAGAAGCAAAGTGATAGTGGTTATGACGCCTTACCAAGCTTTGTGAATATGGTAAGGATTAACATGAATGCCAGTTTCATTCATCCACTGGTGCCTCCAAATGCAGACATTCTCCGCAGGCAAATGGAACTCTACCAGAGTGAATATGAATCGTGTCCCCCTTCGGGATACAAATAAAAGAGCCTATCTCCGAAGAAGGTTCGTGAAGCACGGATAAGTATATCAAAGCAGATTTGAGCAAGAAAAGGCGAGAAGAGCTCAAGATAATGAAAAAAAGAATCTTGCTTTGATTGACAATATTCACTGCACCCATACGTCCTCCATTTCAAGGAAGGATCGGAAAAGACAAATTCCTTCAGAGGAAGGAATGGTCCATGGAGAGGTCGTGGAGAAAGAGGCGGAGGATTCTCGTAATCCTCATAGCTCTATTCCGTTTCTCTTCCCTGAAGAGAACATTGTTGAACAAATGGATCGAGGAGAGCAGATCCACAAACATATAAAGTTTAGAGAAGGAACAGGATTTAGTTCCTTGAGAAAGTCATGATAAGGCCACAAAAGAATATTCCAGACTCATATCGAGGAGGAGGACAAGAAGAAAAAGATGACGAAGATATGGAAAGTGTCTATCAAGAAATTATGGCACAAGAACCTCATGAAGGATCATCCGATCAAAACCAAGCAGAGGTATGTACAATTTCACGTACTTAATCCATTCATAGCTATTTCCATAAATATTCCAAATATCAAGCCCTATTCATTATTCTTTATGATTGACACCTGGTGCTTGATATAAGTATGATCGATCCCTTTCTATTCCACTGATTATGGGAGCAAACCCATCTTAAAATCGGGTTTGACAAAAAGACGCTATCTCAAATTCTGTGAGCCCTTATCCCTATAGTTATAGAAGGATTTACAAGAATTGTAAAATTCTATAAGCATGACATGGAAGACTACGATTGTCTTGGTGTAGAATTCCTTCGAGATTGTGGAACCTTCAAAGATATCCAAAGATTTTATATCTCTTTTTAATCCTCGGTCCAAATCCCTACAGGAGATACACATACTGCATAATAGTTCCACTCTCAAAACTAGTCAAAGAGCCAAACCATGAGTGGATACATAAGTCAATTGCTACTTGTAAATCTAATATAGATGATATTGTTTAAAAGATCAAGAAAGATCTTTGCTCGATAATCCACATGCATTTGTGGATAGAAAAAAACATGTATGTTCTCTTGAATTACGTGAGATAGTAAAATACAAAGAAGGAAATGAGTTTATTCCAAAGTTCGAGCTCATCACAGAGGAATGATTCCATCCGAAAGGAAGGAATGCCATGAGGAGATCTGAAGTTACTAAAAAAGGATTCATCCAAGAATCAAGCTCTCCGTGGTCTGTCGTGCCGCCTTCTACGTCAACAAGAGAAGTGAACAGCTGCAACAGAAGAAAAGGCTTGTCGTGGATTACAAGCCATTAAACAAATTCATATCTACAATGCAACATCCAATCCCTGCTAGGGATGATCTTCTGACAGAATAAAAGGATCAAAGGTATATTCAAAGTTTGATCTCAAAAGTGGTTTCAGCAGATATTCTGCAGGCCCAAGATTGCTACAAAACCGCATTTGTAGTACGGGAGAGTCGATTCGAATGGAAGGTATTACCCTTTGGCCTCAAAACTGCTCCATCAATATTCCAGAAAAAGATGGATAGTATCTTCAGAGATTTAGCTGAATTCTTAATTGTTTATATTGATGATATTTTGATATTCAGTAAATCTCCTAAAGAACACATAGAACATCTTCAAAAGTTCTATGATACTGTCTATGAAAATGGTCTATGTCTATCTCCTACTAAGATAGAAGTTTTTAAAGATGAGATAGATTTTCTGGGAATAAAGATTAAAGATGGCAAAGATCGAAATGCGAAGACGTTGTCTCCAAAATACAAGAGTTCCTCGATGAGCCAAAGAGAAAAAAGCAACTTGAAGAGATTTTCATTGTGTGAATTATGTTGCATAGGTTTTTATAAGAATATTGCAATGAGATACAATTCTTCTAAATAAAAGGTTAAAGAAGAATACTCCCACCCTGAGTCCCGAAATGACTTCATTTATCAAACACATCAAACAAGACGTATTGAATCTTCCTCCTATGTCCCTTCCCGGATCCGGATTTCAAGATTATAGAATGTGATGCTAGTGATAATTTTGGGAGTCAGTATTAAAAGAAAGATTAGAGAATGGTAAAGAGAAGATATGCAAATATGCTTCGGATCGTTTCAAGGTTCGAAATCAAATACCATTCCACACATAAGGAGATCTGGCAAAAAAAAAAGGCTATTAAAGCTTTTTTTGTTCTTTCATACTAGATTATCACTTCATTATCAGAAGTGATTTGAAAGATTTCAAAGTCAGGCTGAATAATGGAGACCCAGCTCATAAGACTGCTTTCAATCGTCTTCAACGATGGGGTCTCTGGTTTGATAACTTTGATTTTGAAGTTCGAGCATATCAAAGGTAAAGAAAATTCCCTTGTTGATTTTCTTAAGAGGGAATTAAATCGGTTAAAAATATAAATGTCACACAAGTGTTCCATGAATTTCACAATGTCCATTTGAGATGTTAATAATGTAAAGGCCATATAGATTCTGTCAAAAGAAATGATGGCAGAAAATCCAAAGAAGCTCAAGCTTTGTTCATATACTGAGAGAATATATATCTCAGATCTCGAATATAACATGTCGAGAGGTTGCAGTCGGGTTCGTGGATCCCGAGATCCCTCACACCGAAGTTTCATTCATCGAAGAACCTATGGGTTTTGTACTCGAAGTGCATCTAGCGTCACACGTGCATGTAGAGCATCTCGACCCATTTCCTTTGAGGTCATCGCCTTCGACGATTTTGTCAGCCGAACACTGTGGAAGTTCGAGTTCTCAAATTATGGACAGAGGAACATCCTCTGAATTTTGATCTTTGCAACCGGCCCAGTGTTCAACGAGATAAAAAGTATATCAGTCAGGATTTCAAATATTTTCTGGCTAAGTATCGCACTACTAAAATATCTGATTCTCTATTACTGGATGTTTCTCCTGATACTGCAAGGAATATTTTAATTCAATGTAAAATTCCTTGGTTTGTTAAGATCTCAGTATTATGTCAAGACTAATCCTTTCAGTGGACACCATTCTAACCCGAATGGTCAGCTTTGGAGGAGAATCATATTACATCATACAATGAACATTCTTCCGCCTGCTCCAGATACGCTCTTCGTATCCCTAATCATTACATGTATCCAACTCGGCCACATCTCCGACCAGATACTGATGGAACGGCATCAACTTCAAGACCTTGGCATGAAAGAGTCACGAGGAATCTATTGCCAGCACCACAAAGGACTGATGAGACGTCTTCCTCATCAGATGATGACATTGGTGGTCCCTCTGTACTATATGATAGTGCGTAGAGCTATGATAGTGGGCTTGTCACTATCGTGTTTGCTTTCGGCTATGTCGGCAGGCCTGTTGCCGATCGTGTCATAATAAAAGTAAGATAAGATTCTCTTTATGTCTTATCTGAAAGCGTGGTGGACCGCTCCACTTGAAAAAAGGTGTTATCATGGGTGGCATGTACCCATGGTCCGTGTCTGTCGGTTCTTCACTTTTGTTAAAGTGGGAATCTTTTGGGTTACCGGAGTCACCGGTAGTCGGTCTTCTCTGGTTGTTAGGTTACCGGTGAAAAGCCTTGAGAAATCCTATAAATATGGGGTTCCTCATCTCATTCACTACACCGCGGAAAACAACAAATTTGAAGTATTTGAGTTTTTTTGCGAAGAGTCGAAGAAGAGATCTATTATCTTCTTAAGAAGTTCCGTAAATTGTTCTTGTAAGATTGTTATTATATCAAGGTGTATCGTAGAGTATACATGTTTGTTTAATATATTGGTTTGTTGTCTCTATTGTTTCAAAGATATTGTTTCTAAGTGGTATCGAGCTTGTTTTGAAGAAACATAAAGAGATTATCACCATATTCAAGAGAAGCTTTTTTTGGAAGTGTTTAAGATTTGAATTGGATTGTTATGCACCGTAGTACGATCTATTATTATCAATCGGCGTTTACGCATTCAAACACGAGAAGTGTTTGAATCGGACAAAGATCTTAAAAATTTAAACTAAACTTACAAAAAAAGTAAAAAGTTTATGATAATATGTTCCCAGTGGAAGCAACTTGGGTCTTCATTTTTTTAGCTAAAGAATGGTAAAGAGAAGATCGTAGATATGCACGGATCATTTCAAGCTTCAAATTAAATACCACTCCACCCACAAAGAAATCCTGGCAAAGAAAGCCATTAAGGCTTTCCTGTTCTTCATTCAGAATGATCATTTCATCATCGAAGTGATCTCAAAATTTCGAGCCATACTTAATACAAGCGGAGACCCAGGAAATAAATCAGCTTTCAACTGATTCATTGAGGTGGGGTCTCTAGTTTGATAATTTTTCTTTTGATGTAGAACATATTAAAGAAAAAGATAACTCTTTAGCTAACTTTGCTAGTAGAGAGTTAAATCGGTTAAAAAGATTAATGTCACTCAAGTTTTCCATGAATTTCATAGTCCCATCTGGGATATAAACTGTTGTAAAGCCCAGATTGATTCTATCAAAAGAAATGATGATAGAATTTCCAGAGAAGCACAATCTTTGTTGCTATACAGAAATTATATTTCTATATCTGAATATAATATGTCCGAAGTTGCAGTCATATTTGTGGATCCTAAAATTCCACACACTGAATTCCATTCTCTCCAAGAGCCAATGGTTTTCTGTACTCTCAAATGGATCTGGCGCCATTCAAGGTATGCAGAACAGCCTGATCATCTGCCCTTTGAAAGACATCAACTCGCATACCTTATGCCTGGCCTAACACATTATGGAAATTTGAGTTTTCAGGTTGTGGACAGAGGAGCATCCTCTGCATTTTGATCTTTGGAATAGACTAAGCAGACAACGTGATAAGCAAGAAGTATATTTCTCAAAATTTCAAGTATTTTCATGATAAATATCTTCCTTCCAAGATATCTCGATTCTCCATTACTGGATATTTCTCCTAACTTAGCCAGGAATATCTTGATTCAATGTCAAATTCCCTGGTTTGTAAAAATTCAGTATTATGTAAAATCTAATCCTTTCAGGGGACACCATTCAAATCCGAATGGTCAATTATGGAGAAGAATTATATTTCATCATACGATGAATGTACATCCGCCTGCTCCAGGATACTCTCTCAAAATTCGGATCACTATCTTTTCCCCACGTAAAGCATCTCCGTTCGAGATAATGATGGTACTGCATCTACATCAAGATCGTGGCATGAAAGAAACACGAGGAATCTTGCGCCACTCCCAGAAAGGACTGATGAGACTTCATCCTCATCAGAAGATAATGACACTGGTCCCATTGTACATTATGATAGTTCATAGTGCTATGTCGGTAGGCATGTTACCGACTTTAATAAAGTTGCTTTTGGCTATGTCGGCAGGCCTGTTGCCGATCGTCTCAAATAAAGAAAGATAAGATTCGATCTTATCTAAAAGCGTGGTGGACCTCTCCACTATAAAAAGGTGCTATCATGGGTGGCATGTACCTATGGTACGTGTCTGTCGATTCTCTACTTTTCGTAAAGTAGGAATCTTTTTGGTCACCGGAGTCATCGGTTGCCTCTCTTCCGGTTTCTAAGTTTCTCAATGAAAAGCTTCGAAAATTCCTATAAATAAGAGATTCTCGTTTCATTCACAACATCGAGAAGTAAAAAATCATATACACAGAGAGTCTAAGAGATATTCCAAGCGATAAAGTGCAAGTTTGATCTAGTATTCTTGTCATTTTGTAAGTCTTAAGTTGTGTATTATTTAAGAGTGAAAGATCCTCCTTTATAAAGCTTTGTGATATTTGTTTCGAGTTAGCTATTTATATAAATGATATCGAGCTTTATCGAGCTTTGTTTATTAATGGTCTATAAGCTTTGCTTTATATAAAAATAGTATCGTAGTCTTTGTTTGTATTAATGGTATCAGAGCCTTTGTTTGTATTAATGGTATTAGAGCGGGTTCTTGTATTAATGGTATCAAAGAAGGTTCTTGTTTAATACTTTGAGAAGCATTCTTATTGCTTTATATTATTTCAGAATTTCGCATCGAATTTGGTCATGGTTTAAAACTTGATATACAATATTCAGAGAGATTGGTTGGTTCTAGATTTGTGGTTATCTGTGAATCTGAGTTCATACAAAGATATAGCAGAAAATAGCGAGGTCCCGCCAAGTAAGTCACCGTGTGTTGAGCGCAGCTTTAGGTTGACCCGATACCGTAAGCCCCGCTGCAACGTTGCTCAAGTAGTATCAGTCTAAAATGGCCGCAGAAGCTCGTCCCAGTTTGTCTTCCCTGAATGTTGAAGATCAAGATCTTGTAAGCCTTTTCGATGTCCGCCCGTAAATTCTAATATTAATATTCTCAAGAGTCTGACCCTTTACGTGAGTGGAAACTTCCTAAAATATCTTATGATCAAGTCTACACCAAAATAAATAAGTTCCACCTATTAGCTAGTATTGTCTTCAAAACCCGTGAGTCTGTAATTCAAGTTATCCAAACGTCTAATTGTGAGTATAATATCCCTCTTATAGATCGTGCGATATTAAAAGTCATAAAAACAAAATACATATCAGTTTGCCCATATAAGTTGTGTTCGGAGAATAGGTATTACCCTCTCTTTCGTCATCTGGCTTAAATGCTTCTATTCTTTGTTGTCTTATGGATCTCCGTCTCGATAACTTTAAGGATTCTTTACTTCTGCAACTATCCAAACTAGATTGCATTCTAGTCCAATTTCTTTTAGAGTGTATCCAAATTATCCCGTGTCTTTGTACCAAAGCATAGATAGGCGAGATAGAGCCATCTCGAGAGTTCCAAGATGCTTAATTTGGACCAATAAGGCGCTTAAGTCTCTGATTCATGATAAGGTTAGTTCTTACAAAGTGATAAATTAGCGAGAAATGGAAAAGACCCTAAAAGCCATAGAGTTAAGAAGAAAAGGTGATATTGTTAGTGCATTAAAGCTTTTGAATTCAAGAGTAGATGAGATAGAGAAATCGATGAGTGAAAGGTTGAAACTTTGGTTCAAGAGCATAATCATAGAATAATTGAAGAAGTTCCCAAAAGTTATATCTCGAATGTCACCGAGCTTATCAGACAAACCTCTAATTGACCATCTGTAAGATTAAAAGTAATGTGCTAACTAATACATACACATGATCTTCAGAAACTAGATTATCTCATGTTCATGATTCTTTAGAAAAAATTGATCGTAAGAAGATTGATCGATTCTGATGCACGATAGACATCTTCACCGGAATAATCCCTAAGATTGAAGAAATCGAGGATAATACAACAAAAATGAAGGAGACTGGTCTAATGCAGTTTCTTGGAAGCAAGTTTCAGAACTTGTTAATCCTTCCAAAGGCAGCAAAGATAAAGAAATCTTAGCCCAGTATAAACCATTATTTTTGGTAAAGAAGAAAAGAAGTCTCATTGGCATGGTCAAATATAAGCCCATCAACAGTAGAAGGTATGATAATAGGAGAAACCTCTAATCCTAAGCCTGAACCTCTGCAAGGCATGGCCAGAGTCCAGACACTACAGCCCAATTGGTATAAGCTAGAATGCAGAAGTCTAGAAGAAATCAAAGAAATGGTGCATGGAATGATTGGTTGGGGAAATTCCCAACAAAGGCTATGATACCATTAATACAAACAAAGGCTCGATACCATTTTTATAAATAAAGCTTCGATACCATTAATAAACAAAGCTCGATATCATTTATATAAAAGCTAACTCGAAACAAATATCACAAAGCTTTATAAAGGAGGATCTTTCACTCTTGAATAATACACAACTTAAGACTTACGGAATGACTTGAAGAATACTGACAAACTTGCACTTTATCGCTTATCGCTTCACCAATCTCTCTGTATATGATTTCTTCACTTCTCGATGTTGTGAATGAAACGAGAACCCCTTATTTATAGGAATTCAAGTAGCTTTTCACCGGAAACTTAGGAACCGGAAGAAAGACAACCGGTGACTCCGGTGACCAAAAAGATTCCTACTTTAAGAAAAGTAGAGAATCGACAAACACGGACCATGGGTACATGCCACCCATGATAACACCTTTAACAAGTGGAGAGGTCCACCACGCTTTCAGATAAGACTAAAGAAGAATCTTATCTTACTTTATTTGACACGATCGGCAACAGGCCTGCCGACATAGCCAAAAGCAACTTTATTTAAGTCGGTAACATGCCTACCGACATAGCACTAAGGGCTATCAAACTGTACAATGGGACCATTGGTGTCATCATCTGATGAGGATGAAGTCTCATCAGTCCTTTCTGGTAGTGGCTCAAGATTCCTCGTTTCTTTCATGCCACGATCTTGATGTAGATGCAGTACCATCATTATCTGGACGGAGATGCTTTCTGGTGGGGAAAAGATAATGATCTGGAATTCTGAGAGAGTATCCTGGAGCAGGCGGATGTACATTCATCGTATGATGAAGTATGATTCTTCTCCATAATTGACCATTCGGATTTGAATGGTGTCCCTGAAAGGATTAGTTTTACATAATACTGGATTTTTACAAACCAAGGAATTTTACATTGGATTAAAATATTCCTGGCTAGATCAGGAGAGATATCCAGTAATGGAGAATCAGATATTTTAGAAGGAAGATATTTATCAAGAAAATATTTGAAATGTTGAGAAATATACTTCCTGTCTCCTTGAGTGCTTGGGCCCTGTTCCATAAATCAAAATGAAGAGGATGCTCCTCTGTCCATAACTGAAAACTCAAATTTCCATAATGTATCAGTCTGTCTGCACAAGCCGTCTCGAGCTGATGTCCTTCGAAAGGCAAATGATCAGGTTGC
The DNA here is from genome assembly GCA_018340775.1 of Taxus wallichiana var. yunnanensis. NCBI lineage: Eukaryota > Viridiplantae > Streptophyta > Pinopsida > Cupressales > Taxaceae > Taxus > Taxus wallichiana. Next base: position 652,246,495 of record CM031236.1, read on the forward strand.
TCTGCATATCTTGAATGACGCCAGATCCACTTAAGAGTACAGAAAACCATTGGCTCTTGGAGAGAATGGAATTCAGTGTGTGGGATTTCAGGATCCACAAATCTTACTGCAACCTCTGACATATTATACTCAGATACAGAAATATAATCTCTGTATAAAGCAAAGATTGAGCTTCTCTGGAGATTCTATCATCATTTCTTTTAATAGAATCAATCTGGCCTTTGCAAGAATTTACATCCCAAATGGGACTATGGAACTCATGGAAAACTTGAGTAACATTAACTTTTTAATCAAATTTAACTCTCTACTAGCAAAGTCAGCTAAAGAGTTATCTTTCCCTTTTATATGTTCTACATCAAAAGAAAAATTATCAAACCAGAGACCCCACCTCTGTAGTCTGTTGAAGGCTGTTTTATTTGTTGGGTCTCCATTGTTAAGCCTGGCTCTGAAATCTTTGAGATCACTTCTGATAATGAAATGATCATTCTGGATGAAGAACAAGAAAGCTTTAATAGCTTTCTTTGCTGCCAGAGATTTCTTTATGAGTGGAGTGGTATTTTACCTCAGAACCTTGAAAAGATCCTGATGCATATCTGCATATTTTCTCTTTACCATTCTCCATCTTTTCTTTGAGTACGGCTCCCCAATAAATGTCACTGGCATCACATTCTATTATCTTCAAACCTTGTCCAGAAGGGACATAGGTGGAAGATCCAACACTTGCTTCTTGATGCGCTTGACAGCTGAAGTCATTTCATTACTCCAGGGGGGAGCATTCTTCTTTAATCTTTTATTTAATAATATTCTATCTGCAGCTATATTCTTATAGAATCCTGCAACATAGTTAACACAGCCAAGAAACCTTTGTAGTTGTTCCTTTTCTTTCAATTCATCAGGGAACTCTTGAATTTTGGAAACAACATGTTTCTGCATTTCAATACTACCATCTTTGATCTTTATACCAAGAAAATCTATCTCATCTTTGAAAACTTCCATTTCTTGGGAGATAGACATAGACCATTTTTATAAACAGTATCATAGAACTTTTGCAGATGTTCTATGTGATCTTTAGGAGATTTGAGAAAATAAGAATATCATCAATATAAACAATCAAAAATCTGATAAATCTCTAAAGATGTTATCCATCTTCTTCTGAAATATAGATGGTGCAGTTTTAAGGCCAAAAGGGAGTACCTTCCATTCGTATTGACCTCCAGGAACTACAAATGCAGTTTTGTAGTAGTCTTGTGTTGTAGAAATATCTTCGCCGGAATCCACTTTTCAAATCAAACTTACTATATACTTTGGATCCTTTGATTCGAGACAGCAGATCATCCTTTGCAGGTATCGGGTGCTGAACTGCAGATATGAATTTGTTCAAGGGCTTGTAATCAACAACAAGCCTCTTCTTCTGTCTTAACTGTTCACTTCTTTTATTTACGTAGAAGGCTGCACATGACCAAGGAGAATTAGATTCTTGAATAAATCCTCCTTTGAGCAATTTCTGAATTTCTTCATGGCATTCTTTCCTTTCTGAAGGAATCATGCCACGGTGATGTGCCTTGAACTTTGGAACAAGTTCTTTGCCTTCTTTATCCTTTACAATCTGAAAATCAAGTGAACAGTATGCCTTTTTCTAGAAACAAAGGCATGTGGATTATCAGAACAAAGATCATTCTTGATCTTTGCCACTATATCATCAATATTGGATTTACAAGCAGAATGGATTTATGTATCCACTCATGGTTTGACTTTTGACATGTTCTGTGGGAGTGGAACTATTGTCTGGTAGGTATACCTTCTGGGTATTTGGACTTGTGGATTAAACAGGGATATAAAATCTTTACTGACACTGAAGGTTCCACAATCTTGAAGGCAATCTACTCCTAACAGACAATCATATGCTTCCATATCATGCTGGTAGAACTTGACTGTTCTAGTAAATCCTTCTAAACAAATGGGGATGAAAGCCACGAATTTAGAGATGACATCTTTTTTATCAAACCTAATCCTAAGATGGGTTTGCTGCCAACAATCAGGAGGAATAGCCATTGTTCTCGAGCATACTAATAATGTCTCGCTCCCGTATCTATCATAAAGATCTAAACAATAAGGCTTTATATTTGGAAAGGAAAAGTGATCTTTATGAAAAGATTTGTCTACAAGAGACCGTACATACCAAACTTCTTTTTCTTGGCTGATTAGATGATTCCTCTTGAGTTTTTAGACCATTATCTCTTGATAAGGCATTCAGCTCTTCGTCATCTTTTTCTATCTTCTTCTTCTTCTTCTTTAAGGAGTCTGGAGAACTCCTGTGTGGCTTTATCAATAATCTTTTCAAGGAACTCAATTCTGTTCCTTCTCCATGTTTTATAAATATTAGGATCAGAACTTCTCTGATCCATTTGTTCTGCTATATTCTCTTCTGGGAAGAGAAATGCGAAATTCCTTTGATGAACAGGAATTCCTCTACCTCTATCTCCTCTGCCTCTCCAAGGTCCACTTCTTCCTCTGGTAGGGATCTGTCTTTGGCAGATCCTTTCACGGAATGGGAGGCAAACAGGACTCGGTGAATATGGTTCTTCCGTACAAAAAGATCTTCTTCTTCTTGAGCTTTTTCAATCTTGCTTGCTCAAGATTATTCTGCTGGATATATCTATCTTGTGATTCTCGGACTTTCTTCTGTAGAGAAGCTTTTTTGGTTGTATCCCATGGGGGACACGAAGCATATTCACTCTGATATAACTCCATCTGTTGACGGAGAATTTCTGCATTAGGAGGCACTAAAGGATGCTTGAAATTAGCATTCATATTAATTCTTACCATATTTACAAAGGATGGTAAAGGTAATCATAACCACTACCGTCCGTGCTTTGTCGAAACATCACAAGCCGAGACTTGAACTAAATTATACCGTACATCATCCATGAGATCGATAAGAAGATATCTCAAGAGAAACTTTTGTATCACTAATCAAAACATACTCTTCTTCTTCGTGATTCCTTAGATGCAAGAGCATTGACTTTTGCTTTTCCTTTCTCACTATCCTTCTGTGGACATTTGTTAGCATAATGGTTACCTTTACAAATAAAGCATGTAGGAGAAAATCTTTTGTTCTTTCCATAAATACTTTTTTCTTTCTAAAACAAAATTTTCGAAAGGTCTTCTATTGGCAAAAGAATTTCTATAATCTTTTCTATATTTTCTATATTTCTTCTCTGCTTTTATACCTTCCTTCCATTTTTGAAAAAGAACAATCACGACATTTTGTCTTGATTGGTCCATCAAGTGATTCACAACCAAAGGGATCCATAGCATACATATCACAAAATTTAGAACCAAGAGATTTTGCATTTTTATAGCTTGCTTCCTTTCCCATTTTTCTTTACAAAGCTTTGCATGTGTTTGGTCAATTATTTGATTAATTGCACCAAAACTTAATTCTGTAGGATTTATACCATGCATAGCTTTCTTATATTCTGTAGCAAAATAAGGAGGGAAAGATTCTATGTACCTTAATCTCATGGTTTCATCATTGATATTGCTTAATCATTAGCTTTCGCATAAAACACTGATATTCCTTTATCCTGGACATATCACATAATCTGGCTCTAAGAAACTAAGTTGTATTCTTCATTTTATCATCTTCTAAATTACCAATAAATTCTTTTATAATAGCAGTTGTTAGTCCCATATAACCACTTTGTAAAATTTCTTGTTGGTTGGGAGTTGAATCCCACCATTCTTTTATTATACCTACAAAACCATCACTATAGAAGATGCAATTGCATGGGGATCTTTCTTATACATTTCTAACTGGGAATTTCCCCAGCCTATCATACCATGTACCATTTCTTTAATCTCTTCTAAAGATCTGCATTCTAGCTTATACCAATTGGGTTGTAGGGTCTGGACTCTGGCCATGCCTTGCAGAGGTTCAGGCTTAGGATTTGATGTTTCTCCTAAGATCATACCTTCTGCCTGCTGATGGGCTTCTATTTTGACCATACTTACAGACTTTTTTTCTTTACCAAAAATAATGGTTTGTATTGGGCTAAGTATTTCTTTATGTCGTTGCCAGATGGATTAGCAAGTTCAGAAACTTGCTTCCAAGAGACTGCATTAGACCAATCTCCTTCTTCCTTTTTTACTGTATTATCCCAGATTTCTTCAATCTTAGGGATTATTTCGGAAGATGCTTCATCGTGCATCAAGAATCGATCAATCTTCTGATCAGTTTTTTCTAAAGAATCATGCACATGAGATAAACTAGTTTCTACAAGCTCATGTGTATGTGTTAGCTGATTAGCAACATTACTTTTAATGCTAACTGAATGATCAATTAGAGGTGATAATATCGCTGACATTCTGAGATATAACTTTGGGAACTTCTTCAGATTATTCTATGATTATGCTGAACCAAAGTTTCTACTCTTTTCACTGATTTTTCTACTTCATCTACTCTTGAATTCAAAAGCTTTAATGCACCAGCAGTGTCACCTTTTCTTCTTAACTCTATGGCTTTTAGGTCTTTTCCATTTCTCGCTAATTTATCAACCGTAAGAACTAACCTTATCATTATTTGACTTAACTCGCCTTATGGTCCAAGTTAAGCATTTTAGAACTCTCAGATGGCTCTATCTGTCTATCTACTGTTCTTTGGTACCGTAAGAGATCGCTTCGCTTTTCATCCGAGATATAAGCTCATGACTTTCTGTAATTGGAAAAGAATTAGAACTTCCTGAAGCCATATTAATGGTAGGACCATTATTTGGGACATATACGGGCCGAAAGCTTTTCACACTCATTACACCAAAGGAAATCGTGTTTGGATCATGTACTAATGAACTGTATGTCGCACAAAAATGTTTTTCCTTTCAAGGCCGAGTAGACTGACTAGGCTGACTGTTAGATGACTCACCAACAGAAAAATAAGAACTGTTAGACTGAACAGAATTAGATCTAGGCAAACTTAATCTAGAGTTAGACCTAAAAGATAATTTTACATCATTTTTAGATTCTTCTACAGCTGTAGCATTTTGTAATTTTGGTGGTAAAGTTCGGATCTGACCGAGATAAATTTTTTGAGATAGTGTCCATTCTTTGGGAACTCTGATCTGAGACCAAGAAATAAGCTCAGGCTCTATTTTTGACTTTCTAAATTGACATGACTCACCACGCTGCTGCCCTTGGAGACGCCATGTTTAACTGCAGGATACATGGTGTTGACAAGGCGATAAATGACTTTATAGTGTATGGCGAGTGGACATGCACCAGGTCGCATATTTAGACCTGTAGTAGCCAAATGGAGCTTTAAGACATCTTGCAAAAGATCATCTTTGGTCAGAGACACGGGATAATTGGATACACTTCAAAAGAAATAGGACCACTATGAAAGCCAGTTTGTATAGCTGCTAATAAAGAATCTTTAAAGTTATCAAGTCGGAGATCCATAAGACAACATAAAATAGAAGCATTTAAACCACGATGGAACAAAGGGGTAATACCTATTTGAACACAACCTATATGGGCAAACTGATATGTATTTTGTTTTTTAAGACTTTTTATATCAGCACGATCTATAAGAGGGATATTATACTCACAATTTGGAAGTTTGGGTGACTTGAATTACAGACTCACGGGTTTTAAAGACAGTACTAGCTAATAGATGGAACTTATTTATTTTGGCATAGACTTGATCATAAGATATTTTAGGAAGTTTCCAGACTGGGTAAAGGGTCAGTTTCTTCAAGAATATTTATGTCAGAATTTACGGGCCAGACATCAGATAAGCTAACAAGATCTTGATCTTCAACATTCGGGAAGACAAACCAGGACGACGCACTGCGGCCATTTTAGATTCGATACTACGAAAGCAACTTTGCAACAGGGCTTACGGTATCGGGTCAACCTAAAACTGCGCTCAACACGGCGACTTACTTGCGGGACCTCGCTCTTTGCTGCTATATGTTTGTATGAACTCGATTCACGAGATAACCACAAAACTATAACCACAAATCTAGAACCAACCAATTAATCACAAGCTTAATTATGATTATATCAACTTTTAAACTACAACCAAATTATCAAATAATATAAAGTAATAAGAACTGTTCTCAAAGTATTAAACAAGAAACCGCTTCGATACCATTAATACAAACAAAGCTCGATACCATTTTTATAAACAAAGCTTAACGATACCATTAATAAACAAAGCTCGATATCATTTATATAAAATCTAAGATGAAACGAATATCACAAAGCTTTATAAAGGAGGATCTTTCACTCTTCTAATAATACACAACTTAAGACTTACGGTAATGATTAAGAATCTAGACAAACTTGCACTTTATCGAATATCTCTTCAGATTTCCGTGTATATGATTTCTTCACTTCTCAATGTAGTGAATGAAACGAGAATCCCTTATTTATAGGAATTTTCAAAGCTTTTCACCGAGTTAACTTAGAAACCGGAAGAGAGGCGACCGGTGACTCGGTGACAAAAAGATTCCTACTTTAAGAAAAGTAGAGAATCGACAAACACGGACCATGGGTACATGCCACCCATGATAGCACCTTTAATAAGTGGAGAGGTCCACCACGCTTTCAGATAAGACTAAAGAAATCTTATCTTACTTTATTTTGACACGATCGGCGAACAGTCAAGTCGACATAGCCAAAAGCAACTTTATTTAAGTCGATAACATGCCTACCACATAGCAGCTTTAGAACTATCATAATGTACAAAGGACCAATGTCATTATCTTCGATGAGGATGAAGTCTCATCGTAAAGTGGCTCCTTGTATTTCTTTCATGGGAGTGGCGTAAGATTCCTCGGAGTTCCTTTCATGCCAGATAATCTTGATGTAGATGCAATACCATCATTATCCTGGACGGAGATGCTTTTCGGTAGGGAAAGATAATGATCCGGAATTTTGAGAGAGTATCCCTGAAAAGCGGATGTACATTCATCGTATGATGAAGTATGATTCTCCTCCATAGCTGACCATTCAGATTAGAATGGTGTCCTCGAAAGGATTAGATTTTACATAATACTGGATTTTTACAAACCAAGGAATTTTACATTGAATTAAAATATTCCTTGCTAAATTAGGAGAAATATCCAGTAATGGAGAATCAGAAATTTTAGAAGGAAGATATTTAGCAAGAAAATATTTGAAATGTTGAGAAATATACTTCCTATCACCTTGAATGCTTGGTCTATTCCATAAGATCAAAATGAAGAGGATGCTCCTCTGTCCACAACCTGAAAACTCAAATTTCCATAATGTATTAGGCCCGGCACAAGTATGCGAGTTGATGTCCTTCAAAGGCAAATGATCGAAGTTGTTTCGCATATCTGGAATGGCGCCAGATCCATTTGAGAGTACAGAAAACCATTGGCTCTTGGAGAGAATGGAATTCAGTATGTGGAATTTCAGGATCCACAAATCTGACTGCAACTTCGGACATATTATATTCAGATACAGAAATATAATCTCTATATACCAACAAAGATTGAGCTTCTCTAGAAATTCTATCATCATTTCTTTTGATAGAATCAATCGCCTTTTACAAATTTATATCCTGAATGGGACTATCAAATTCATGGAAAACTTGAGTGACATTAATCTTTTTAATCAGATTTAACTCTCTACTAGCAAAGTCAGCTAAAGAGTTATATTTTCCTTTAATATGTTCTACATCAAAAGAAAAATTATCAAACCAGAGACCCCACCTCTGCAATCTGTTGAAAGCTGATTTATTTGCTGGGTCTCCATTATTAAGCCTGGCTCTGAAATTTTTGAGATCACTTCTGATGATGAAATGATCATTCTGAATGAAGAACAGGAAAGCCTTAATGGCTTTCTTTGCCACCAGGATTTCTTTGTGGGTGGAGTGGTATTTAATTTCAGAACCTTGAAATGATCCTGATGCATATCTACAGATCTTCTCTTTACCATTCTCCACCTTTTCTTTGAGTACAGCTCCCCAATAAGAGTCACTAGCATCACATTCAATTATCTTCAGACCTTGTCCAGGAAGGGACATAGGTGGAAGATCAAACACTTGCTTTTGATGCGCTTGACTGGTGAAGTCATTTCATCACTCCAGGCGGGAGCATTCTTTTTCAATCTTTTATTTAATAGAATTCTATCTGCAAGTTATATTCTTATAGAATCCTGCAACATAGTTAACACAGCCAAGAAACCTTTGTAGTTGTTCCTTTTCTTTAGTATATCAGGGAACTCTTGAATTTTGGAAACATGTTTCTGCATTTCAATATTGCCATCTTTAATTTTAATACCAAGAAAATCTATCTCATCTTTGAAGACTTCCATTTTACTAGGAGATAGACAAACCATTTTATAAAGTATCATAGAACTTTTCTAGATGTTCTATATGATCTTTAGGAGATTTAGAGAAAATCAAAATATCATCAATATAAACAATTAGAAAATCTGATAAATCTCTAAAGATACTATCCATTTTCTTCTGGAATATGGATGGAGCAGTTTTAAGATCAAAAGGAAGTACCTTCCATTCGTATTGGCCTCCTGGAACTACAAATGCAGTTTTATAGCAATCTTCAGGCTGTAGAAATATCTGCCAGAAACCACTTTTAAGATCAAACTTACTATATACTTTGGATCCTTTGATTCTGGACAGGAGATCATCTTTTGCAAGTATGGGATGTTGTACTGCAGATATGAATTTGTTCAAGGGCTTGTAATCAACCACAAGCCTCTTCTTCTGTCTTAACTGTTCACTTCTTTTATTCACGTAGAAGGCTGCACAAGACCATGGAGAATTGGATTCTTGGATGAATCCGCCTTTGAGTAACTTCTAGATTTCTTCATGGCATTCTTTCCTTTCGGAAGGAATCATGCCTCTATGGTGTGCCTTGAACTTTGGAACAAGTTCCTTCCTTCTTTATCTTTTACAATTTGAAGATCTAGTGAACACACATGCCTTTTTCTAGATATATAGGCATGTGGATTATCAGAACAAAGATCATTTTTGATCTTTGCCACTATATCATCAATGTTGGATTTACAAGCAGCAATGGACTTATGTATCCACTCATGGTTTGGCTTTTTGACATGTTCTGGGAGTGGAACTATTTATCAGTAAGTATACCTTCTGAGAATTTGGACTTATGGATTAAACAAAGATATAAAATCTCTGCTGACACTGAAAGTACCACAGTCTTGAAGGAAGTCTACACTTAACAGACAATCATATGCTTCCATGTCATGCTGGTAGAACTTAACAGTTCTAGTAAATCCTTCTAAACAAATAGGGATATAAGCCACACAATTGGAGATGACATCTTTTTTATCAAACCTAATCCTAAGATGGGTTTGTTGCCAACAATCAAGAGGAATGGCCATGGTTCTGAGCATACTAATGTCTGCTCCTGTATCTATCATAGCATCTAGACAATAGGCTTTATATTTGGAATGGAAAGAGTAATTGCTATGAAAAGATTTTGTGTACAGGAGACTGTACATACCTCAGCTTCTTTTTGATTAGATGATTCCTCTTGAGCTTCTTGGATCATAATCTGCTGATAGGCAGATTCAAGTTCTTCGTCATCTTCTTCTTCTTCTTTAAGGAGTCTGGAAAACTCCTCTGTGGCTTTATCAATAATCTTCTCAAGGAACTGGATTCTGTTCCTTCTCCAGGTTTTATAAATATTAAGATCAGAACTTTTTTGATCCATTTGTTCAGCAATATTCTCTTCAGGGAAGAGAAATAAAGAATTCCTTTGAGGAACAGGAGTTCCTCTGCCTCTATCTCTCTCCTCTCCGTGGTCCACTTCTTACCTCTCGAAAGGGATCTGTCTTTGCAGATCCTTTGCTGGAATGGAGGGCAAACAGGAACTGGTGAATATGGTTCTTCCGAACAGAATAAGTCTTCTTCTTCTTGAGCTTTCTTCAATCTTGCTTGCTCAAGATTATTCTGCTGGATATATTTATCTTGTGATTCTCGGACTTTCTTTTGCGAGAAGCTTTTCTGGTTGTATCCCATGGGGGACACGAAGCATATTCACTTTGATATAATTCCATCTGTTGACGGAGAATTTCTGCATTAGGAGGCACTAAAGGATGCTTAAAATTAGCATTCATGTTAATTCTTACCATATTTACAAAGGATGGTAAGGTATCATAACCACTACTTATCGCGTCTTTATGAATTCATCGAAACGGGCTAAATTACACTTTACATCTTCCACAGACTGATAAGAGATATATGAAGAGAAACTTTCTGTATCACTAATCAGAACATACTCTTCTTCTGTGATTCCTCTGGATGCAAGGGCATTCACCTTTGCTTTTCCTTTCTCACTATCCTCTGTGGACACTTGTTAGCATAGTGTGGACCTTTGCAAATAAAGCAAGTAGGAGAGAATCTTTTGTTCTTTCCTAAATACTTTTTCTTTCTGAAAACAAAACTTCTGAAAGGTCTTCTGTTAGAATTTCTATAATCTTTTCTATATTTCTTTTTATACAAGGCTTTGTATACCTTTCCTTCCCTTTTTTTGAAAAAGAACAATCACGGCATTTAGACTTGATTGGTCCATCAAGCTGTTCACAACCAAAGGGATCAATGGCATACATATCACAAAACTTAGAACCAAGAGATTTTGCATTTTAATGATTGCTTGCTTCCTTTCCCATTTTTCTTTACATAACTTTGCATGTGTTTGGTCAATTATTTGATTAATTGCACCAAAACTTAGTTCTCAGGTAGGATTTATACCATGCATAGCTTTCTTATATTCTGTAGAAAAATAAGGAGGAAAGATTCTATATACCTTAATCTCATGGTCTCATCATTGATATTGCCAGAATTGTAGTATAGCTTCTGCATAAAACACTGATACTCTTTTATCCTGGACATATCACATAATCTTGCTCTGAGAAAGATAGCTGTATTTTCATCTTATCATCTTCTAAATTACCAATGAATTCTTTTATAATGGCAGCTGTTAATCCCATATAACCACTTTGTAAAATTTCTTGTTGGTTGGGAATTGAATCCCACCATTCTTTTATGATGCCTACAAAACCATTGGCTATAGATGATGCAATTGCATGTGGATCTTTTTATACATTTCTAATCTGGGAATTTCCCAACCTATCATACCATGCACCATTTCTTTAATCTCTTCTATAGATCTGCATTCTAGCCTATACCAATTGGGTTGTAGAGGTCGGACTCGGCCATGCCTCTTGCAAAGGCTCAGCTTAGGATTTGATGTTTCTCCTAATATCATACCTTTCGCCTCTACCGATGAGCTTCTATTTTGACCATGCCTACAGACTTCTTTTCATCTTTACCAAAAATAATGGTTTATATTGGGCTAATATTTCTTTATACCGCGCCACCTGGAAGGATTAGTAAGTTCGGAAACTTGCTTCCAAGACACTGCATTAGACCAATCTCCTTCTTCATTTTTTTGTATTATCCCTGATTTCTTCAATCTTAGGGATTATTCCAGGAAGACTATCTACTGCATCAAAAATCTGATCAATCTTCTGATCAGTTTTTTCTAAAGAATCATGCACATGAGATAATCTAGTTTCTACAAGCTCATGTGTATGTGTTAGCTGATTAGCAACATTACTTTTAATGCTAACAGAATGGTCAATTAGAGGTCAGATAATATCAGTGACATTCTGAGATATAAATTTGGGAACTTCTTCAATTATTCTATGATTATGCTGAACCAAAGTTTCAACCTTTTTCACTAATTTCTCTATCTCATCTACTCTTGAATTCAAAAGCTTTAATGCACTAACAATATCACCTTTTCTTCTTAACTCTATGGCTTTTAGGGTCTTTTCCATTTCTGCTAATTTATCACTGTAAGAACTAACCTTATCATGAATAGACTTAACTGCCTTATTGGTCCAGTTAAGCATCTTAGAACTCTCAGATGGCTCTATCTGCCTATCTACTGTTCTTTGGTACCAGACTGCTTTCTGTTTCTCATCTGATGATATAAGTTCATGACTTTCGTGAATTGGAAAAGAATTAGAACTTCCTGAAGCCATATTAATGGTTGGACCATTATTCGGGACATACTTCTGGCTAACAAGCTTTTCACAGTCATTACACCAAAGGAAATCTGTGTTTGGATCATGTACTAATGAACTGTGACTGCACAAAAATGTTTTCTCCTTTGAAGGTGAGTAGTAGACCGACTAGGCCGACTGTTAGCTTTCAAATGATCGCAGAGGTGGGGTCTCTGGTTTGATAATTTTTCTTTTGATGTAGAACATATTAAAGGAAAAGATAACTCTTTAGCTGACTTTGCTAGTAGAGAGTTAAATCTGGTTAAAAAGGTTAATGTCACTCAAGTTTTCCATGAATTTCATAGTCCCATCTGGGATATAAACTGTTGTAAAGGCTAGATTGATTCTATCAAAAGAAATGATGATAGAATTTCCAAAGAAGCACAATCTTTCTGCTATTATCTGAGAGATTATATTTCTGTATCAAAATATAATATGTTCGAAGTTACAGTCAGATTTGTGGATCCTGAAATCCCACACACTGAATTCCATTCTCTCCAAGAGCCAATGGTTTTCTGTACTCTCAAATGGATCTGGCGCCATTCAAGGTATGCAGAAATGCTCGATCATCGCCCTTTCAAAGACATCAACTCGGGCATACTTGTGCCTGTGCCTAACACATTATGGAAATTTGAGTTTTCAAGGTTGTGGACAGAGGAACATCCTCTGCATTTTGATCTTTGGAATAGACCCAGCAGACAAGGTGATAGGAAGTATATTTCTCAACATTTCAAGTATTTTCTTGATAAATATCTTCCTTCCAAGATATCTGATTCTCCATTATTGGATATTTTTCCTGACTTAGCCAGGAATATCTTGATTCAATGTAAAATTCTCTGGTTTGTAAAAATTCAGTATTATGTAAAATCTAATCCTTTCAGGGGACACCATTCAAATCCGAATGGTCAATTATGGAGAAGAATTATACTTCATCATACGACGAATGTACATCCGCCTGCTCTGGGATACTCTCTCAGAATTCCGGATCACTATCTTTTCCCTACCAGAAAGCATCTCCGTCCAGATAATGATGTACTGCATCTACATCAAGATCATGGCATGAAAGGAACACGAGGAATCTTGCGCCACTCCCAGAAAGGACTGATGAGACTTCATCCTCATCAAAAGATAATGACATTGGTCCCATTGTACATTATGATAGTTCAGTAATGCTATGTCGGTAGGCATGTTACCGACTTTAATAAAGTTGCTTTTGGCTTGGCTAGTGTCGGGCACTGTTGCCGATCGTGTCAAATAAAGAAAGATAAGATTCGATCTTATCTGAAAGCGTGGTGGACCTCTCCACTATAAAAAGGTGCTATCATGGGTGGCATGTACCTATGGTCCGTGTCTGTCGATTCTCTACTTTTCTTAAAGTAGGAATCTTTTGGTCACCAGAGTCACCGGTTGCCTTTCTTAGGTTTCTAAGTTTCTCGGTGAAAAGCTTTGAAAATTCCTATAAATAATGGATTCTCGTTTCATTCACTACATCGAGAAGTGAAGAAATCATATACACGGAGATTGGTGAAGCAATAAGCGATAAAGTGCAAGTTTGTCTAGTATTCTTCTGTCATTCTGTAAGTCTTGAGTTGTGTATTATTCAAGAGTGAAAGATCCTCCTTTATAAAGCTTTGTGATATTTGTTTCGAGTTAGCTTTTATATAAATGATATCGAGCTTTCATAATTTAATATGCAACTTTTTCTTTTGAATTGATTTGTCTCATTTTCATTATTCGCGGAGTGCATCAGATCTATCCATCCAAGTGTATCTATCCAAGTGTAAATGCATTCTATCTATCCAAGTGTAAGTCTAAAATAGATCAATTTTTAAGAAACATATTTTTAAAAAATTGAAAAAATAAGTATTTGAATCTTGAAAAATGTGCTACCGTTTGGTAGCACTATATATGCTATTGGTCGGAAGCACAATTTTTACTACCACGCACCGTATAGTTTTGCTATGGTCAAGTAGCATTGTGTGCGCCATCGCCGTGTAGCATTGTTTGTGCTTCTTGATCGATAGGATACAAGATACTATCATCTTGTAACGTAATTTATGATATCAATTGGTAGATAGTACTAAGTTACCGCATTCGAATTTAAATTCGCCAAAGATAAAATTCGTAAAAAAATCGTTACAAAAAAATCAATGATAAAATTCATGATTAAATTCGATTATAAGAAATATACTTAAATTAAATGTATGATTTAAATAAATATTATATATAATATAAATAATAACATTAACAAATTAACTTTTATAGTTTATAAAAAAATTAACACTATAAAATTGAAAATGATAAAATATTAATTATTGATGAGTTTGAATAAACTTTTAATTAAAAAAGAAGCGATGTTATTAATATTAGATATTAGGTACAAAGTGTAAACCATATTCAATAATAAAATATAAAACATTAACTAAAATCTTAGGCTTTTACGAACATTTATTAAATAAAAAATAGAACTTATGCCCTAAACTGAAGTCATGGAGTTTTAACCTTTTAAACCTGCGTTCACCAAATCACTTCAGCCTTGGCGGGATTCCTACAGCCCAGAAATTCGTTCACGCACCAGTAATGATTTGTGTTGATTCATGCTTCAGATTCACACCAGTAATTAAACTCTATGCAACAGGGACGTGAATGAATGTCAACGGCGACGGTCGGCTGTTTATTTAGGCAAATCGCAACAAAGGTGAAATTCAGCGCTTTTTTACACGAATTCCGAATACAAATTTCAATAAAATTCACCATCTATTAGTTGTGCGAATAAATTCGCGAATTCTAGTGATTTTTTTGTTGTGGTTTGAGATACGACGAATTTCAAATTTCCGGAATGAAATTCGGCGAATGCGGTCACTTAGGCATAGTATATGCTATTGGCCGGTAGTATATATAGCCTACATGTCGATACCATTTACACATTTTTACAACATATGCAATTACAACAGAATACCATAATGCTTAAAATACCTTAATGCAGGGTTGCAATATGCAAATATGCGGTCGATCTCGATCTTTAATGCCCAAAGGAATTGCAAGAAATATTTGATTTGTACTCGTAGACACTAAATCACGCACTTTGGGAATCTATCTAGTCCTGATCACATACTACTATTTGTATGATTCATAAGTAAGAAAACTAAGAAATCGATCTCCACCTTTGGTCATCTTTGCTTGCTTTTTATTGTCTCTATTGATCTTACACTCTTTCTAGCCCAATCTGTCTTTTCATATTTCGACATTTCTCTCTCGGAGACTAGCGCAGCCAAGATGCCGGTGTTAGGCGCCCCCATCCCCTCTAGGCCCCCGACCTATTTGTACTTTGCTTATATCTTTTGGGTCTTTTCTAGCTGTTTGGGCATCTTATCTTTTTGGTAGTCAACATTTTCAAGGTTAATTACGAAATTCAAGCAAGGGAATCATATAAATATAAAGTTATGTGATCATAATAAAGGACCAAACACTAAGCATTAGTTATCACCACCTAAGGTTGCATTCAAAGGCCATTACAAGAGCATTCAAACATCCATCTAGCATCCACACACAAGGGAAAGGGACTGATACTTTTGCATACACACATAGGAGGGGAAGTTCATTCTTTCATGCACACATCTATTTACATTTCTTACATCTAGCTACTTGCTCGCTATCAAGTGCAACACACACAAGAGCCACCTAGGGCACGATTCGCACACACACACATAGAACTACATTGGAGTCCGAGATGAAGTGGAGATGTAGTGCAACACTGGTCGTAAGTTCACTACGTGACATTCGAGGACAGTCTAACACCTCACTTGTATTATTTTCAGAGGATTTGATGCACTTTTGAGGGTTGTTCAGATCATTTCTTCATCAGTAAGTTACAAAGCGACATCTACGAACTTGGTGTGACATACTAGCGATAAGAAGCGAAGGACAGCGAACATCTCGCAACCCACGGAAACTAGTTTTAGAACTTCTCGAACACCACAGTGCCCAAAACAAGTCTACAACGCCTAAGACGCCCTTGACCCTCCGTAGACACCTCACCTCAGCAAATCTGCAGCGGTTGCACACAATTTTCTCGAGGTTTGGTGCAACACTTTCCCCTTTATGTTCCTCACTTCAACGCAGTTCAAAATTAATTGCGAAACAACTAAGTCATTATATCTCATCATTTGCACTTAGGGATTTAAATCTTAGTTGCTTATTTGCTTGGGTCAATAATGAACTTCATTGCTTATTCATTTCTTTGTTACATTGCAATCAGATTTAAGCATCTATTTATTCAATATTCATTTAATCAGGATTGATAGTCGAATTTACAACCATAATTGTAAAATATATATATATATATATATATATATATATATAATTGATAAGGAGGGTTCAAGGGACTCGTCCCGGAATATAGAAAGGAGGCCTAACCTCTAAAAGAAATATAGAGTAAAATTCACAAAGCATCCTACTAATTCTACTTATCCATCGAAGGGAAATATTCGAGCATATTGGAGAATCGGCGTTGTGAACTTCGGAATTTTCTAGAATATTCTCCAAATCTGAATCCGATTTTTCTAAACCATCGATATATGTCCTCTTTTAACTCTGGAAACCATCTCCTTTTCCTCTTTCTGATATTTCCTTACCTTCCCTTCATACTGCCGAGACCCGCCATTAACGGTCTTATCACAGTCATAAAACTCGTGCCGAAGAAGAATAGCTCCAACCATCGTTGGTAGGTGAACTTTTCTTCTTCGAGTAATTTTTTTACCTAATGGGCAAGAAGCCTGAAGGTGCCCACGAGTCTTGCATTGATGACATCAAAAAGGCGTATTCTCATAGTCCAATGGCTATGTTGTTTATTTCCCAATAAAAATAATCTTCTCTGGTAAACCCTTACTCAGATCTATTTCAACAGATATTCTAGCATAAGTGCGAATTCCCGATTCGACTCTGGAGTGATATAATTTTAAAAACTTCCCCAACGCATTACCTATGGCTTCTAGGGCATGCCAAAAATGAAGGGGAAGTTTTGGAAGCCAAATCCAAACGGCCATCTCAACAACCGAAAGATTGTTAGGATCAAATTTGAGACCAAAGAGTAAAGAACAACCCCGAATTGCCCCGAGAACCACGATCCATCAAAAGCATTTATTATAAACCTCTCGCATTCTCGAAATCGAACAACGAAAATGCCTTTGGAAGAAGGAAATTTCACATTTTTTGGTCCATTTTTCATTGACCCACTGGGATAAGGCAGAGGTTGTCGGCCACATACCATTGAATCTTCCAATAACTTCCCATTGTGACAATAATTTCAATTGGGCAACAATCTTTGGGCTTTCTAGACTTGGCATCGGTGACTCCTCCGCAATATCTACAACACATGCCAAGATGTATGCGAAGCAGGGGCGGATGACCGAACCGCATCCTTGAATGAACTGAAAGGTGCTCCTTTGCTCAGCAATTGATAATCTACCCTGCCACCACCGGATACTCCACTGCCAAATCCGTTAGTTGGATCTGAGGGAGACTTAAAATGGTCTTTTTCGGTTGAATCGAGCCCAGCCCTAATTCCCAATTCTCGAAGGAAAGCTTCTCAGTCCTCTTTACTTATCAAACTGATATCCCTGATTTTAATTGCATCTCTCCGATCAAACGAATACCATTCCAAGTCGCGTAAGTATATCGATTCCTTTCCTTCATTCGTTGTTTTTCCCCGATTGGTGGGAGGATTTCGTGGGAGGTACTCAATGAAATGAACCACCTCATCCCAAGTTGCACAAGCCCTAATTTCATTTGCTCACTTTGTGCCATTTTTTCACTTATCGAGTCCCTTAATTAATATATATATATATATATATATATATATGAAGGCGAATGTGAAAATTTCAATTCCGTATTAAAACAATGGTTAAATTTATTTGTGTAAACATTAAAGCGAACCAACCCCTAAAAGTAACTTGTAAAAAAATTAAGCGTCGACCAGTAGCATTCCTTGATGCTTTCGACCACTAGAATTCTTCTACTACAACAACATTTTCCCTTCTTACTAGTGCTCTAACTTCCTTAATACTACAAAAATTCACCAACCCCATGAAACGAATTTTCCTGTTCTTCGCCATACTTTTGAAAGTGGTTTTCAAAAATTCGCCAAATAATTTCTATAGGTTTTTTTAAGGCCCTTAAAATGTACGTTGATGCAAATCTCTCCTTTGATGGAAGGATTTGCTCTAATGAATGTAGATGCTCAAAAACATGTGTAAAATTTTTTGACAGTGTGTCTTTACGAAAAGGATCTATGAATAATAGATTTGTTAAAAAGCTTGAAAGATAATCTTGTAAAAGAATGTTTACATACGAGTCATGTTAACTATGAAGAATAAAGAGATCTATTTCTAAATTGTTCGAGCATAAGGATGGTAGAGTATTAAATTAATTTTGTAGAGATGGTAGGGGTTTGATGGAGAAAATGAAGGATCTTTGTAAATGTAGAAGAAATTGGAGAACCTTTTGCAAATGAAATATTTAATAAGATTATTTTTTATAATAAAGGCAATTGTAGACATCGCTAAATTACTTTATTTGATAATGGAAGTGGTTGAAGACTTTAAAGGATAGTGAAAAATTTAATGAAAAATGTTTAAAAATAAAATATTATAATGAATTATTTTATTTGATAATGAGGATGGGTGAAGGCTTTGGAAGATTTAGTGGATGATATTTGAAAATAGAAGATTTGAATGAATTATTTTATTTGATAATGGGGGTGGGTGAAGACTTTGGAAGATTTAGTGGAGAATCTTTGAAATAAAAATTTAAATAAATATTTTTGTTCAATAATAAAGGTGAGTGAAATTTTTAAAATGTTAGGAAAAAATATGGAATTTAAGATAAAATATAAGGTGAACAGGATGAAATTTAAGGTAAAAGATGAAGTGGATTATTTTATTATTATGTGAATAGTTGATGTAGAATTTGATTAAGTAAATATATGATTAACTAACTAATAATAATTAACTAATTAATTAATCGTGAGATTTTTGGTATTAAAATGAAATGAGTATATTAAATTAGTTGATGTGATGACGTTAGAATGTGTTTAGCTATAAATTAAATGTCTCTTTGACTAAACACATTCTAGCACCACCACATCAATTAATTTATTTCATTCATCTCATTTAATCTTACAAAATATCATGACTAATTAATTACTATTAATTTACTAAACATATCTTCACTTAACTAATTATAGCATGCACTTATTATTCACATAATAATAAAATTGGTCACATCATTTTCCACCTTAAATCTTATCATCTTATCCACCTTATCCTTCACCTCAAATTATTTTTACTTCCCGCATTTTCAAAATCTTCACCCACCTCTATTATCAAATAAAATAATCTATTCAAATCCTCCATTTTCAAATATCCTCCACTAAATCTTCCAAAGTCATCACTCACCCATATTACCAACTAAAATAATTCATTCAAATTCTCTATTTTTAAAGATCTCCACTAAATTTTTCATTATCTTCAAAAATATTAACCACGTTTATTATCAAATAAAATAATTTCATCTAATTCTCTCTTTTAAAAGATCTTCCACTATCTCCTCCATTTTCAAAGGTCATCAATTATCTCCACCAAATCTTCCACTATCTCAAAAAAAAAAAAAAAAATTATTCTATCATCTTCATCCTTGAAAATATATAAATAGATCATTTTATCCTTCTTATACTGATAATGTATCGAATATAGCGTTATTATGTGATATTATCTTTTGAGTTACTAAACAAACCTAACATTTAAATCATGTGTAAAGAAATGTTATTGATCACATCCCTAATCATCATATCCATCCCTAATCACATCTTCCCATGGTATTTTTGTCTTGGAAGATACCATAACATTCATCATCCACCATCTTCTATTTTCACAAGCAAGAGTTTGTTCTAAATTTTTTCTTAGAGAAGGTAGATTGAATTCTTCCCCCTTTGAGCACCCATACTTTTTTCCTATCAATAATTTCTTATATTATCACAAGCAAGAGTTTGTGCTACTTTTTGCTTAGAGAAGGAAGATTGAATTCTTCCCCCTTCGTACAACCATACTCTTTTCCTCCAATAATTTCTTCCATTCTCACAAGAAAGATTTTGTTCTACTTTTTGCTTAGAGAATACTTTCTCTTTTCTTCCTCAATAACTTCTTATTGAAGGAACACCTTCATTAAGAAGAATCTCTTCAAAACCCTAAATTCCACAACTTGGGGTATCCTCATTTATTTAGTCTATTTTTTTTGAAAAAACGCTACATTCATAGTGCCCTTCCAAAGAGGGGTAAATGTAGACACCCCAATTTTACACCCCTCCTAAATCAATTAATTCCCCCCACAATATTCCCACAAAAACCCATGAAGAATTAATTGACAATGCTCGGTACTACAAGAGAAAGAAAAGAAAATTCAAAAAATCCAGATTCAAAGATCCTCCATACGGACATCCCGAGAAAGAAATATAAGTTCAGAAAGCTCAGGTATGTTGGCAAGCATCAAAAGTTTAAGCCAACCTGTTATATTTGTAAGGGACCTCATTATGCAAATAAATGTCCCAAGAAAGATTCAGATAAAGGTAAAGCAAAAATTAATGCTTTATCTGTCAAAGGTATTAATGAGGAAGAATATGCATTTGTTTCAGATACTGACAGTTTTTCCTCAGATATTTCATATAAATCTCTTGACGAAGGCCAATGTAATCTGATACAGCAAGTATCAGAGGATGAAGGTGATAGCACAGACAGCAGTGGGTACAGTTCTATTCCCTCTTTCAATAATTTTGCTATCAATATGGTTACTAACTTTGCACACCCAATGATACCTCCAAGTGCAGAGTATTTGAGAAAACAATTAGAATGCCTTCAGTCAGTACATGAAAGTTGTCCCCCATGGGACACTGCTAGAAAAATGGCTCTGAACAAAGAACTCAGAGATCTGAATGACAAGTATGTCAGATGCAAGGAAGCAGAAGAAGTTAAGCTCAGAAATCAAGAAGAAAGTCAGCCAGAAGAACCCTTTGAACCATTCCCGGTTCGACCTCCTTTTCAGCAAAGGATTAGACAGAGACAACCTCCTACCTGAGAGGAAGGTTTGGATCACGGAGAGGTCGTGGCGAGACGAGTTCACGATTTAGAACAGTTGAGCAAGGACAGCGGTCATCATCCGGATATTCGAGATCGGACCAGCCTTCCATGAAGACCTACGAGAGAATGGAGAATAAATGCAGGATAGAATTACTTGAAAAAGTAATTGCCAAAGCAACAGAAGAATATTCCAGGCTGGTTGAAGAAGAAGAAAAAGAGAAGAAGAATTGAAGAAGATCTGGATGATACTTATCATCATATAGCTTCAGAAGAAAAAGATCATGCTGAGGTATGCACCATTAGCTGCACTCAAAATCCATTCATTCTTTATGGTTATCTGTATACCCCATATAAAACCATATGTGCTTGATGCCATGATAGATAATCGGAGGCAGTAAATCAATCTGCTTTCGAGATGATAATATGCCATACCCCGATCTATTGGGTAAAAACCCATACAAAAATAAGATTTGATAAGAGAGAGGTAGTCTGTAATTACATGGCTAGAGTAATGATAAGTATAGAAGGTATCTCCATGCATGTAGATTTTTCTATGACACAATATGGAGAGCTATGATTGCCCGCTTGGGATTGATTTTCTAAAAGCCTGTCATACATTCAGCATCTCCCAAGATCATATTTTACTTTTCAGTCCTCCTGTATCAATACCCAGAAGGTACACATTTCAGACTATTGTGCCTCTACCCGAGAAATGCAAAACAGTTAATAATTTGTGGATTCATAAATCTATTGCTAACTGTCAAGTAAGCATAGAAGAGATTGTATCCAAAATCAAGAAAGATGTATGTAATGATAATCCTCATGCATTCATACATAGGAAAAAGCATTGCTGTTCTCTGGATCTCGAGAGATGATTAAAGATCTTGATGGAAAAGAAGTCGTGCCAAAATTCAAGGCACATCACGAGAGGAATGCCTCGGCACAGAAAGAAAAGAGTGTCACGAGGAAATACGAAGCTCTCAAAGGTGGCTTCATTCAGAGTCAAATTCTCACGGTAAGTGCACTACATTCTATGTTAATAAGAGAAGCGAGCAGATCCGCAATGAAGAAAAAGATTGGTGGTTGACTATAAGCCACTCAACAAATATATTACTTGATTCAACACCCAATTCTGCAAAGACGATCTTTGAGCGAAATTAAAGGCTCAAAGGTTTGATAAGTTTGACTCGAAAAGCGGTTTTACGCGAGATTTTCCTGAAGCAAAGAGGATATGTATAAAACAGCCTTTATTGTCCCGGAGTGGACAATACGAGTGGAAAGTTTTACCATTCGGCCTCGAGGCGATCCGCGAGATTAAAAGGCAAGTCTCGGAACTTCCACTATGTCTTTACCAGAACCGGTATAAAAGTCATAGAGTGCGATCTAAGTGATCGATCTTGGGAGCAAGACTAAAAGAAAAATGTGAAAATGGGAAAGAGAAAATTTGTAGATTCGCACGGAGCTTTTCAAGGCTCGAGTTGAATTATCATTCATCCCATAAAGAATTGCTTCAACGAAAGAAAGCTATCAAAGCTTTCTTATTCTTTGTTCGAGAATGAAGCCTTCATACTCGTGTCGATCGAAGGATTTTAAAAAGAGATTAAACGGTGGAGACCCTGCTAATAAAGCAGCTTGGAACAGACTTCAGAGATGGGGTCTGTGGTTCGACAATTTCGAATTCACGGTCGAACACATAGCGAGGTAAGGCTAATGCACCTTTGGCTGATTTTGCGATCGGGAACTAAATACCATCGGGGTAATCAATGTCACACAAGTAATGCATGAACCCCATGGTTCAAGATGGGATCACGAAATTCTCGGGCACAGATCAATGCCTCATTCCTAATGATAATAGAATGTCCAGAGAGGCACAGAATTTCTTCTATCCAGAGGAATAATTTACGTAAATGAATATGGCATGTACGAGACAGAGTGTAGATTTTTTTGACCACGATATACAGCGGAGACAATTCCACACTCACAAGATCCAATGGTGAAATGCTGTCTTAAGCGTGCAATGGAGATCACTTTTTACTATGGAGCAACTGACCACCTTCCGTAGAAGGTTTGAGGCTTCGACATCTCATCCGAGCACAATACACTGGAGATTCGAGTATTCCGGGATGTGGACCGAGGAGCATCCGCTCCATTATGATCTACAGAGCAGAACGCCCAACCATCGGGACAGGGAAGTATATATCAAAGCATTTTAAGTATTTTACTGTTAAAATATCTTCCTACTAAACTTTCGACTCTCCCTGCTAAATGTGCATCCTAATGTTGCAGGAATGTTTTGATACAAAGTGTAAAATCCCATGGTTTGTAAAAGTCCATTACTATGTAAAGATTAACCACAGCGGGAATGTAGATCGAGACCTAATGCAACATTATGGTGAAGGATCTGCTCCATCACACCATGGTGATCCATCCTCCACACGAGGACAAGATTTGAGAATCTGGACCATTATCTCTATCCTACACGTGGCCATCTGACAACCAGATAATGATGGCTCTGCATCAACGTCAAGAGTCCTGCAAAGCAATATGAAAGGAATCGGAGCGGCTCAGTCGTAATGACAACTCAACTTCCACTTAGCGATGATGATGATTCAATGGGACTTTGCCGATTTGATTCTCCATAATCTCTACTTTTGGCTAGTGCGCCTTTATTCTCATCGGCCATCACGGTAGGCTGTTACCGTGTTTGTAAAGTTTGGTTTTGTGCGCGTTGTGTCAGTGCGTGGTGGACCCATGTCACTTTTGCTTTGCTCCCGTGAGTGGGCTGTACTCACTTTGTGTCTGTTGTCAGTCCTTTATGTCAATTCTGGAATCTTACCGCCTAAGGGTATCCAGTCTCTCTTTTCCCGGCTACCTCGGTTCCAAGTGAAAAGCCATGAAGAAGTCTATAAATTGGACTTCATTCATCTCACTCACTACACTTAGAAACTCGGAAGCAAGGCATATTTGGGAAGAGCTCTGCGAAGAATTGAAGAAAGGTCCAGAAAGAGTTTCAGAGTCTAGTCCAGCTTTTGTATTCCAGTTCAGCTTCCGTAATCTGTAAGTCATGTTTGATGAAGTATGTGTTATACTTATACCAATGGTGAACGTAAGCATGATTATAGAAGAGTTTGCTACGTTTGAAGATATATATGAAACCGATGATGTATTTGATATTGTGATTAATATTATTCATGAAGTTTTCAGAAACAGTGATGTTATCATACACCAGATATTTAAGCTTTCCTTTCCGTTAATATGATCAAATTTGTTTCTTTATAGAGCTATATCAGAATTTGTTTGAGTTTTGTATTCAGTATTGGTTTCAGAGTTTGTTTTGTATATTCAGAGCCGTGTGTTTAAGTTTCAGAGCAAGTTTGTGTCAGAAATGGTATCAGAGCTATAGTTTATCAGTATTATAGTTTGATTGTTAGAAATGGTATCAGAGCGACAAAAGATCTAAGGACATAACAGAGCATTATAAGTTCTAAAGAAGTTGAAATTTCTCGGACTATCTACAAGTTGTAAGATTTGATCAACAAGTTTGTCGAGAATAATTCTTTGGATAAGTAATCATCATCCGTGAAGGCAAATACATAGCACCTTAAAAGGTTAATTGGTGAGATCCCGCCAAGTAAGACGCCGTGTGTCAAAGCGCAGATTTTAGGGTAGATCCGACGTTTGTTTAACCTTGCTCCCTTATTTGCCAAGTACCGAGTTAAAATGGTGAGAATGATTCCCTAGTCGGATTCTGCTGAGTTAGAAGATCGGGATCTTATTAATTTGTCGAAGTCTTTGAAGTTAATGCTGATTTAGATATTATTGATGAAGATAATCCTATTCCGGAGTGGAAACTCCCAAAGAAGTCTTATTCAGAAGTTTATTCTAAAATAAATAGATTTCATTTGATTGCTTCAACTGTTTTCAAAACTAGAGAATCTGTGATTCAAGTTTCACAGACAAGTAATGGAGAATATAACATTCCCCTGATTGATAAATCAGATGTAAAAAGTTTGAAGAAGCAGAGTACATATAAATTTGCTCACGTAGGATGTGTGCAAATTGGCATAACGCCTCTCTTCCGTCGTGGCTTGAACGCCTCGATTCTTTCTTTATTTAATGGATTTAAGGTTTGACACCTTCAAGGATTCTTTGTTAGCTGCCATTCGAGATCGGCTGCATAATGGCCCCTGTGTCTTTTGAAGTTTTCCCTAACTATCCTGTTTCTTTAACAAAGGATGATTTGTTACAGATGTTCTTAAGTTGCATTTAGCTACAACAGATCGTGCATATGAGACTGGTTTCTTGCCCATTGGCAATTCATTATAAAGTTATCTATAGATTAGTAAATACAATGTATCCTCTTTGTTAAACATGGAGTAACCAAAGGCAGCGTGGTGACTCATACTAATCTAGAAACACAGAAAATAGAACCGAGAACTAATTTCATGGTCAGACATTAAGGTTCCAAAAGAATGGACCTTATCAAAAAAGTTTATTCAGTCCTCAAAACCTAAATTAGAAAATGCAACATCGATTCATCGAGGAGAAAAATAGAGTTACACTAAGTTTGGGCATAACTCTGCGAGAGATCTGTTAAAAAAGCCCTTGTCAGAAGTACGTCTACAAATAGTACCTCTTCCTATTTCACCGTAGGAGAGAGTTCAAATACTCGAAACCCGAGGAGCCGGAAAAGAAAAGATTTTCCTCTGTAGCCATAAGTCACTAGTTCATGATCCAAACAGACTTTTATGGTGCTCATTCGAGAAGCTTGTAAGTCAGAAATATGCTCCAGTAAATGGCCCAGCTATTAACATGGCTTCAAAGCTCTAGTACTTCACTACCGAAACAGATCCACATGAATTAATATCGGCAGATCAAACACAGAAAGCTGTCTTTTGGTATCAACGGACAGTCAGCAAAGACATAGAACCCTCTGAGAGCTCAAAGATGCTCAACTGGACTAATAAGGCCATAAAAAGTAGTCCATGAGGAAGTAGTATCCAATAGAGAAAAACTTGCATCTTTTGAGAAAACATTAAAGGCTATTGAATTAAGAAAAAAGGAGATTCAAGTGTGTGACTTTAAAATTATTGCATGGAAAAGGTTGATAATCTACATAGATCAGTCAAGTAAAATAGAAACACAAGTTCAAGAAACTCATAAAATTGTTTCTACAGACCTACCAGAGGTCATTTCACAAAAAATTACTGATCTTGTTCAACCTCTAGTGGATCATACCACTAGCATAAAGAGTATTGTGATAAATAGGCAAGCACAGACTAATGAATTAATTGAGAATGGCATATCTAATCTGCAGGATGAAAATGAAAAGACTCATCAAAGAATTGATGAGATACAGAAATGTCTTGCATCAGAACTTCCTAAAATATTGCCAAAGATTCAAGAAGTGAATAGAAAAGTTTCTAGTCCTCCAAGAGGGGATTGGACAAAAGCAGTATCTTGGTCAGATGTAACTGAATTGGCTAGTCCTTCTACAAGGAAGTCTTACAAAGAAGTTCTGGAAGAATACAAGCCGTTATTTTTAAAGATAAGAATGTTAATATGCTTAGTATTCAAGATGTGCGGCATAATGAACCACAATATGAGCCTCCTGTTTTGATGAACAGATGGGAGAAACATCTGGAGTCACTAATGCTCCCATGACTGGTTTGCCACATACTCCAAAGGTACAAACTCTGCAACCTAACTTTTATAAGTTAGAGTGTAAATCTATTCCTGAAATTAAGGAGATAGTTCATTCTATGATAGGCTGGGGCAATACCCAGTTTGAAACCTATGGTAGATCTCCCAGGAATATTGCTGCAACAATTGCCAACGGATTTGTTGGCATACTGAAAGAATGGTGGGACTTGCTCCCAAATAAAGAAATTATTTTGCAGGCAGGATATTCTGGTCTTACTGCCGCCATCATCAAAGAATTTATCGGTAACATTGATGATGATAAGATGATGAACACTGCCATGTTTTTGCGTGCCAGGCTTTGTGATATGACTCGCGTAAGGAATACCAAT
Source organism: Taxus wallichiana var. yunnanensis (assembly GCA_018340775.1). Lineage (NCBI taxonomy): Eukaryota > Viridiplantae > Streptophyta > Pinopsida > Cupressales > Taxaceae > Taxus > Taxus wallichiana. The sequence continues at coordinate 652,273,742 of CM031236.1, forward strand.
GCTTTATGCGAAGGCGTATTACAGGCTGCGATATAAATGACGAGACCATGCGTCTCCGCTATATTGAGTCATTTCCGCCATATTTTGCTACTCAAGTACAAGAAGGCCATGCATGGCATGAGGACAGCAGAACTCAGTTTTGGCGCTCTTAATCAGATCATTGATCAGACCAACGCCAAACTCTGCAAGGACAAGTGGGAGCGTAAACAAGCGCTCAAACATCAAAAGCCCAGGTAATGTTTTTTACGTGAGCAGTATGCTCTCGAACCTTTTGGATGTCCGGATTTAGAGATTAATCCTAGACGCAAATCCTCTTGTAAGGATTGTGCATTTTCAAAGGGGGAGGATGCTGTGTACTACAAGAGAAAGAAAAGAAAATTCAAAAAGTCAAGATTCAAATCTCCTCCATACGAGACAAAGAAAAGAAATATAAGTTCAGAAAGCTCAAGTATGTTGGCAAGCATCAAAAGTTTAAGCCAACTTTGTTATATTTGTAAGTGACCTCATTATGCAAATAAATGTCCCAAGAAAGATTCAGACAAAGGTAAAGCAAAAATCAATGCTTTATCGTCAAAGGTATTAATGAGGAAGAATATGCATTTGTTTGAGAATCTTGTGCTTTTTCCTCGATATTTCATATAAATCTCTCGATGATGAAGGCCAATGTAATCGATATGCAAGTATCGAGAGGATGAAGGTGATAATCTTGAGACGATAGAAGCGTGGGTACAGTTCTATTCCCTCTTTCAATAATTTTGCTATCAATATGGTTACTAACTTTGCACATCCAATGATACCTCCAAGTGCAGAGTATTTGAGAAAACAGTTAGAATGCCTTCAGTCTGTTTATGAAAGTTGTCCCCCATGGGACACTGCTAGAAAAATGGCTCTAAGCAAAGAACTCGAGAGATCGAATGACAAGTACATCGATGCAAGGAAGCGAGGAAGAAGTTAAGCTCAAAGAAGAAATCAAGAAGAAAGTCGGCTGAAGAACCCTTTGAACCATTCCCGGTTCGACCTCCTTTTGAAAAGGATTAGACAGAGCGCTGACCTCCTACCAGAGGAAGATCTGGACCCCGGAGAGGTCGTGGCGACAGAGTTCACGATTTAGAACATTTGAGCAGGACAAAGTCATCATCTGGATATTCTGATCCAGATCCAGCTCCATGAAGACTTACAGAGAATGGAGAAAAGCCAGGATAGAATTACTTGAAAAAGTAATTGCAAGAGCGACAGAAGAATTCTCCAGATTGGTCGAAGAAGAAGAAAAAGAGAAGAAAGATCTAGAAGAAGATCTGGATGATACTTATCATCATATAGCATCAGAAGATAAAGATCATGCTGAGGTATGTACCATTAGCTGCACTCAAAATCCCTTCATTAGCTATGGTTATCTCGTATACCCCATATAAAACCTTATGTGCTTGATGCCATGATAGACATTGGAGCAGAAATCGTCTCTGCTCAAACAATATGCCATACCTCGCAATTGTTGGGTAAAAACCCATACAAAAATAAGATTTGATAAAAGAGAAGTAATATGTAAATACATGGCTAAGATTATGATAAGTATAGAAGGTATCTCCATGCAAATAGATTTTATCCAACACAATATGGAGAGCTATGATTGCCTATTAGGGGTTGATTTCCTGAAAGCTTGTCATACTTTCAGTATAACCCAAGATCATATTTTACTTTTCAGTCCCTCCAAGTATCAATACCAGAAGGTACACATTCCAAACCATTGTACCTTTGCCCGAGAAATGCAAAGTTGTTAATAATCTCTGGATACATAAGTCTATTGCAAATTGTCAAGTCAGTATAGAAGAGATTAGTATCCAAGATAAAGAAAGATGTATGTAATGATAATCCTCATGCATACATACATAGGAAAAAGCATTTTTGTTCTCTTGATCTGCAGCTGATTAAAGATTCTGAAGGCAAAGAAATAGTGCCAAAATTCAAAGCCCATCATAGGGGCATGCCTCCAGCAGAAAGAAAAGAGTGTCACGAGGAAATACAGAAGCTACTCAAAGGTGGCTTTATCCAGGAGTCAAATTCTCCCTGGTCGTGCACTGCATTCTATGTTAATAAAGAAGCGAGCAGATCCGCAACAAGAAAAGGTTGGTGGTTGACTATAAACCACTCAACAAGTATATTGCTTCAGTCCAACATCCTATTCCTGCCAAAGACGATCTTTTGAGCAGAATTAAAGGCTCAAAGTTTACTGAGAAGTTTGATTCTCAAGAGCGGTTTTCGCAGATTTTCCAAGCAAGAAGATATGTATAAAACAGCCTTTATTGTCCCAGGTGGACAATACGAATGGAAGGTTTTACCCTTCGGCCTCAAGACTGCACCGTCCATATTCCAGAAGATAATGGACCGGATATTTGGTGAGCTCTCTGATTTTCTCATTGTTTATATTGATGACATTTTAATTTTCTCAAAGTCACCAAAAGATCATATCAGTCATCTTGAGCAATTTTATAAGGTTGTTTATGATAATGGATTATGTCTTTCACCTTCAAAGATTGATGTTTTTAAGGAAGACATAGATTTTCTAGGTATAAGGATAAGTTCTGGCAGTATAGAGATGCAGAAGCACATTGTGAGTAAAATACAGAACTTTCCAGATGAATTGTTTGATAAGCAGCAACTCCAGCGTTTTCTTGGATGTGTGAATTACATCGCTGGCTTCTATCAAAATATTCTTTGATAGAGTCTTGCTTAATAAAAGAGTTAAAGAAAGATGCACTGCATGGAACCAAGAAATGACAGATGCAGTTCGCAGAATTAAAAGGCAAGTCTCTGAACTTCCACCTATGTCTTTACCAGGAGCTGGTGTAAAGATCATAGAGTGCGATGCAAGTGACCAGTACTGGGGAGCAGTACTGAAAGAAAAATGTGAAAATGGGAAAGAGAAAGTTTGCAGATTCGCCTCTGGAGCTTTTCAAGGTTCAGAGTTGAATTATCATTCATCCCATAAAGAATTACTTGCTGCAAAGAAAGCAATCAAAGCTTTCTTATTCTTTGTTCAGAATGAAGCCTTCATACTCAGGTCAGATCTGAAGGACTTCAAAAAGAGATTAAATGGTGGTGACCCTGCTAACAAAGCAGCCTGGAATAGACTTCAGAGATGGGGACTGTGGTTCGACAATTTTGAATTCACAATCGAACATATAGCAGGTAAAGCTAATGCACTGGCTGATTTTGCCAGTCGGGAACTAAATACCATCGAGGTAATAATGTCACACAGGTAATGCATGAACCCCATGGTTCAGTATGGGATCATAGAAATTCACAGGCACAGATCAATGCTCTAATTCCCAATGATAATAGAATGTCCAGAGAAGCACAGATTTCTTCTATCCAGAGGAATAATATCTCGTAAATGAATATGGCATGTCTGAGACAGAATGTAGATTTTTTGATCCTGATATACGGAAGACAATTCCACACATTACAAGATCCAATGGTGAAATGTTGTCTTAACTGGCAATGGAGATCACTTTATACTGTGGAGCAACCAGACCACCTACCTGTAGAAGGTTTGAGGCTTCGACAACTCATCCCGAGGCACAATACACTCTGGAGATTCGAGTATTCCAGAATGTGGACAGAGGAGCATCCGCTCCATTATGATCTCTCATGGAATGAACGCCACCATCGGGGACAGGAAGTATATATCAAAGCATTTTAAATATTTTCTGTTAAAATATTTACCTACTAAGCTTTCTGACTCTCCTATTAAATGTACATCCTAATGTTGCTAGGAATGTTTTAATCCAGTGTAAAATACCTTGGTTTGTCAAGGTCCATTATTATGTAAAGATTAACCCTGGCAGGAATGTAGATCAGAGACCTAATGCAACATTGTGGCGAAGGATCTGCTCCATCACACCATGGTGATCCATCCACCTACACCAGGACAAGACCTAAGAATTCTGGATCATTACCTGTATCCAACACGTGGCCATCTCCAGATAATGATGGCTCTGCATCAACGTCAAGAGTCTGGCTCGAGCAATATGAAAGGAATCTAGAGCCAGCCCCAGTCCGTGATGACAGCTCAACTTCCACTAGCGACGATGATGAATCAATGGGACTCTTTGTCGATTTGATTCTCCATAATCTCTACTTTGCTAGTGCGCCTTTGTTTGCTTTCGGCCATCACGGTAGGGCATTGTTACGTGTTAGTAAAGTTTGGTTTTGTGCGCGTTGTGTCAGTGCGTGGTGGACCCATGTCACTTTAATAATGCTTCCGTGAGTGGGCTGTACTCACTTTATGTCTGTCGTCAGTCCTTTGTGTCAATTCTGGAATCTTACCGTTTACAAAGGTAACCGGTCTTTCTTTTCCGGCTACTTCGGTTCCAAGTGAAAAGCCATGAACAAGTCTATAAATTGGACTTCGTTCATCTCACTCACTACACTTAGGAACTCGGAAGCAAGGCATATTTGGGAAGAGCTCTGCGAAGAGTGAAGAAAGGTCGAGAAAGAGTTTGAGTCTAGTCCAGGCTTTTTGTATTCCGAGTTAAACTTACGTATATTGTAAGTCATGTTTGATGAAGTATGTGTTATTCTGTCAGTCAATAATGAACGCAAGCTTATGATTATAGAAGAATTTGCTACGTTTGAAGACATATATGAGACCGATGATGTATTTGATATTGTGATTAATATTATTCATGAAGTTTTGAAAGTGATGATGTTATCATACACCGGATATTTAAGTTTTCCTTTCCGTTAATATGATCAAGATTTGTTTCTTTATAGAGCTATATTGAGAATTTGTTTGAGTTTTGTATTAGATTGGTTTGAGTTTGTTTTGTATATTCAGAGCCGTGTGTTTAAGTTTGAGCAAGTTTGTGTTTAGAAATGGTATCGAGCTATAGTTTATCAAGTATTATAGTTTGATTGTTAGAACATGGCGGTGTTCATCATCTTATCATAAATCAATGTTCCCGATGAATTCTTTGATGATGGCGGAGTTAGACCGAATATCCCGCTCGCAAAATAATTTCTTTGTTGGGAGCAAGTCCCACCATTCTTTCAATATACCAACAAATCCATTAGCGATTGTGGCGGCAAAGAATATTCCTAGGAGATCGTCCATAGGTTTCAAAGTCGGTATTGCCCAAACCAATCATTGAATGGACTATTTCTTTGATCTCAGGAATAGATTTGCATTCTAACTTATAAAAGTTGGGTTGCAGAGTTTGTACCTTTGGAGTATGTGGCAAACTAGGCATAGGAGCATTTGTAACTCCAGATGTTTCTCCCATCTGCTCATCAAAAACAGGAGGCTCATATTGTGGTTCATTATGCCGCACATCTTGAATACTAAGCATATTAACATTCTTATCTTTAAAAAAAAACAACGGCTTGTATTCTTCGAACTTCTTTGTAAGATTTCCTTGTAGAAGGACTAGCCAATTGATTACATCCACCAAGATATCGCTTTTGTCCAATCCCCTTACGGAGGACTAGAGACTTTTCATTTACCTCTTGAATCTTTGGCAATATTTTAGGAAGTTCTGATGCAAGACATTTCTGTATCTCATCAATCCTTTGATGAGTCTTTTCATTTTCATCCTGCAGATTAGATATGCCATTCTCAATTAATTCATTGTATGCAGGCTTGCCTATTTATCACAATACTTTAATGCTAGTGGTATGATCCACTAATGGTTGAACAAGATCAGTAATTTTTGTGAAATGACCTCTGGTAGGTCTATAGAAACAGCCTTATGAGTTTCTTGAACTTGTGTTTCTATTTTTTACTAATCGATCTATGTAGATTATCAACCTTTTCTATGCAACAATTTTAAAGTGCTACCGAATCTCCTTTTTTCTTAATTCAATAGCCTTTAATGTTTTCTCAAAAGATGCAAGTTTTTCTCTATTGGATACTACTTCCTCATGGACTACTTTTATGGCCTTATTAGTCAATTGAGCATCTTTGAGCTCTCGAGGGTTCTATGTCTTTCTTGATCTGTCTGTCGATGACCAAAAGACAGCTTTACGTGTTTGATCCGCCGATATTAATTCATGTGGATCTGTTTCGGTAGTGAAGTACTAGAGCTTTGAAGCCATGTTAATAGCTGGGCCATTTACGGGAGCATATTTCGACTTACAAGCTTCTGCAATGATGAGCACCATAGAAAGTCTGTAGCTGGATCATGAACTAGTGACTTATGGCTACAGAGGAAAATCTTTTCTTTTTCTGGCTCCTCGGGTTTCGAGTATTTGAACTCTCTCCTACAGTGAAATAGGAAGAGGTACTATTTGTAGACGTACTTCTAGACAAGGGCTTTTTTAACAGATCTCTGCTAGAGTTATGCCTGAAACTGAGTGTAACTCTATTTTTCTCCTCAGTAACTGATGTTGCATTTTCTAATTTAGGTTTTGAGGACTGAATAAACTTTTTGATAAGGTCCATTCTTTTGGAACCTTAATGTCAGACCATGAAATTAGTTCTGGTTCTATTTTTGTGTTTCTAGATTAGTATGAGTCACCACGCTGCTGCCTTTGGTTACTCCATGTTTAACAGCAGGATACATTGTATTTACTAATCTATAGATAACTTTATAATGAATTGCCAATGGGCAAGAACCAGTTCTCATATGCAGTCCTGTTGTAGCTAAATGCAACTTAAGAACATCCTGTAACAAATCATCCTTTGTTAAAGAAACAGGATAGTTAGGGAAAACTTCAAATGAAATTGGGCCATTATGAAGCCCAGTCTGAATGGCAGCTAACAAAGAATCCTTGAAGGTGTCAAATCTTAAATCCATTAAACAACAAAGAATCGAGGCGTTCAAGCCACGACGGAAGAAGGCGTTATGCCAATTTGCACACATCCTACGTGAGCAAATTTATATGTACTCTGCTTCTTCAAACTTTTTACATCTGATTTATCAATCGGGGAATGTTATATTCTCCATTACTTGTCTGTGATACTTGAATCACAGATTCTCTTGTCTTAAAAACTGTTGAAGCAATCAAATGAAATCTATTTATTTTAGCATAAACTTCTGAATAAGACTTCTTTGGGAGTTTCCACTCCGGAATAGGATTATCTTCATCAATAATATCTAAATCAGCATTAACTTCAAAGACTTCTGACAAATTAATAAGATCCGATCTTCTAACTCAATGAATCGACTCGGGAATCATTCTCACCATTTTAATCGGTACTTGGCAAATAAGGGAGCAAGGTTAAACAAACGTCGGATCTACCCTAAAACTGCGCCTGACACACGGCGTCTTACTTGGCGGGGATCTCACCAATTAACCTTTTAAGGTGCTATGTATTTGCCTTCACAGATGACAGATTACTTATCCAAAGAACAATTCTGACAAACTTGTTGATCAAATCTTACAACTTGTAGATAGTCTCGAGAAATTTCAACTTCTTTAGAACTTATAATGCTCTGTTATGTCCTTAGATCTTTTGTCGCTCTGATACCATTTCTAACAATCAAACTATAATACCGATAAACTATAGCTCGATACCATTTCGACACAAACTTGCTCAAACTTAAACACACGGCTCGAATATACAAAACAAACTCGAAACCAATACATCTGAATACAAAACTCAAACAAATTTGATATAGCTCTATAAAGAAACAAGCTTGATCATATTAGCGGAAAGGAAAGCTTAAATATCGTGTATGATAACATCAGCTGTATTTCGAAAACTTCATGAATAATATTAATCACAATATCAAATACATCATCGGTTTCATATATATCTTCAAACGTAGCAAACTCTTCTATAATCATAAGCTTACGTTCACCATTGGATAGTAAGTATAACACATACTTCATCAAACATGACTTACAGTTATGAAGTTTTAACTGGAATACAAAAGTCGGACTAGACTCGAAACTCTTTCGGACCTTTCTTGATTCTTCGCAGAGCTCTTCCCAAATATGCCTTGCTTCCGAGTTCCTAAGTGTAGTGAGTGAGATGAATGAAGTCCAATTTATAGACTTCTTCATGGCTTTTCACTTGGAACCGAGGTAGCCGGGAAAAGAGAGACTGGATACCCCCGTGGCGGTAAGATTCAGTAATTGACATAAAGGACTGACAACAGACACAAAGTGAGTACAGCCCACTCACGGGAGCAAAGCAAAAGTGACATGGGTCCACCACGCACTGACACAACGCGCACAAAAACCAAACTTTACAAACACGGTAACAGGCCTACCGTGATGGCCGACAGAATAAAGGCGCACTAGCCGAAAGTAGAGATTATGGAGAATCAAATCTGACAGCAGGTCCCATTGAATCATCATCATCGCTAGTGGAAGTTGAGTTGTCATTACGGACTGGAGCTGGCTCCAGATTCCTTTCATATTGCTCGAGCCAGACTCTTGACGTTGATGCAGAGCCATCATTATCTGGTTGTAGATGGCCACGTGTAGGATAGAGATAATGGTCCAGGATTCTCAAATCTTGTCCTGGTGTCGGAGGATGGATCACCATGGTGTGATGGAGCAGGATCCTTCGCCATAATGTTGCATTAGGTCTCTGATCTACATTCCTGCCAGGGTTAATCTTTACATAGTAATGGACTTTTACAAACCATGGGATTTTACACTGTATCAAAACATTCCTGGCAACATTAGGATGCACATTTAGCAGGGGAGAGTCAGAAAGTTTAGTAGGAAGATATTTTAACAGAAAATACTTAAAATGCTTTGATATATACTTCCTGTCCCCGATGGTTGGCGTTCTGTTCCAGAGATCATAATGGAGCGGATGCTCCTCAGTCCACATTCTGGAATACTCGAATCTCCAGAGTGTATTGTGCCTTGGGATGAGTTGTCGAAGCCTCAAACCTTCTAAGGGAAGGTGGTGCAGTTGCTCCATAGTAAAAGTGATCTCCATTTGCGATTAAGACAGCATTTCACCATTGGATCTTGTATGTGTGGAATTGTCTCGCTGTATATCAGTGGTCAAAAAATCTACATTCTGTCTCGGACATGCCATATTCATTTACGAAATTATTCCTCTGGATAGAAGAAATTCCTGTGCCTCTCGGGACATTCTATTATCATTTGGAATGAGGGCATTTATCTGTGCTTGAGAATTTCTGTGATCCCATACTGAACCATGGGGTTCATGCATTACCTGTGTTACATTGATTACCCACGATGGTATTTAGTTCCTCTTGGCAAAATCAACCAAGTGCATTAGCCTTACTGCTATGTGTTCATTGTGAATTCGAAATTGTCGAACCACGAGACCCATCTCTCAAGTCATTCAAGCCGCTTTATTAGTAGGGTCTCCACCGTTTAATCTCTTTTTAAAATCCTTGGATCGGACACGAGTATGAAGGCTTCATTCTGAACAAAGAATAAGAAAGCTTTGATAGCTTTCTTTGCAGCAAGCAATTCTTTATGGGATGAATGATAATTCAACTCTGAGCCTTGAAAAGCTCCAGAAGCGAATCTACAAATTTTCTCTTTCCCATTTTCACATTTTTCTTTTAGTCGCTCCCAAGATCGATCACTTGCATCGCACTCTATGACTTTTATACCAGTTCCTGGTAAAGACATAGGTGGAAGTTCTGAGACTTGCCTTTTAATCCTGCGGACTGCCTCTGTCATTTCTTGGTTCCATGCAGGTGCTTCTTTCTTTAACCTTTTATTAAGTAAGACTCTTTGTCGGCAAGCAATATTTTGATAGAATCCAAAGCAATGTAGTTGACACATCCAAGAAAACGCTGAAGCTGCTGCTTGTCTAATAATTCATCTGGAAAGTTCTGGATTTTACTAACAATATGCTTCTGCATTTCTATACTGCCAGAACTTATTCTTATGCCAAGAAAATCTATGTCTTCCTTAAAGACTTCAATCTTTGTAAGTGAAAGACATAATCCATTATCATAAACAACCTTATAGAACTGCTCAAGATGACTGATATGTTCTTTTGGTGATCTGGAAAAAACTAAGATGTCATCAATATAAACAATGAGAAAATCAGAGAGCTCACCAAATATCCTGTCCATGATCTTCTGAAATATGGACGGTGCAGTCTTGAGGCCGAATGGTAAAACTTTCCACTCGTATTGTCCACCTGGGACAATAAAGGCTGTTTTATACATATCCTCTTGCTTCAGAAAATCTGCCGTAAGACGCTTTTTGAGTCAAACTTCATTGTAAACCACATGTCATTATTTTTCATGTCTCCCACTTACAAATTAAAAATTCAAGTTTAACTCTCACCCACTTTTTGTGTCCCCACTCACCAAATCATACATATTTTTAAAATTGTGATTAATTAAATCTTTCAAACTAATCCAGTTTCTAGGCTATAAATAGAGTCTTACCCTTCTCTTTCATCATAAGCGAAAATATCGCCGAACTCTTGCATTCTTTCTACATAGAGCATCCCCATCCATCTTGTCCTAATGCCCGCATAAGCCCTACTTCATCCATCCCTAAATCCATCACCCTCTCTTGTTACAGTGCAAAGTTGTGTCATCAATCCTCTGTCCAACGAAACTATTTCACGTTGGAGAAAACACTTGCATTCTAATCGGTTAGGGTCCGTCTAAGTCATCATCGATCTGAAGTTCATTAAAGAGACACGAAAAATAATGTATATAGTTAAGTTATTTTACTTCTTGTTATTAGTGAAATTTGTTGCATACATCCCTGTGCAAGCCCGGTGAATTCTAAAAACACATCAATGGCTCGATACCAATTCTAAAAACTCAATGGCTCGATACCAATTCTAACAACACATCAATGGCTCGATACCAATTATGAAAACATCACACGGAATTCTAAAAACATTAAACCGCTCTGCTATCAATTACGGAAACTACACGTAAAGCTCGATAACAACTCTTACAGAGTGAACATAAACAAGATGCATATATCTTCATCACCAAACAACTCATGTATGATGCTTACAACGACATCAAAGACATCATCACATTCATAATATTCTTCAAATGAATGGAAAGATTCTATTATCAAAAGCTTATGATCTCCGTTTTACAAAGAATCATCAACACATGTACTGTATCAAACATTGTAGACTTACAGGATTCAAACTTCAAGACTTTATTACGGACTACTGGATCTTACGAATCTTTGGACTCGGACTAGACTCGCACTCTTCATTCCTTCTTCCTTCGCTTCTTCCCAAGTATCCCAAGCGTTTCCTCCTCTCTAAATTTTTCTTTCCGAGTGTCTTCGCAAATTCCAAGTGTAGTGAATGAAATGGAGGAAGTCGTATTTATAGACTTTTCCAAAGCTTTTCACCGGAACCGGAATAACCGGAAACGGGGAAACCGGAACAAAGGTAACCGGTAAGATTCCCACTGACCGACACACATGTGAGTACAACCCACTCACGGGAGTGCAATTATTAAAGGAAATGGACCCACCACGCACCGACAAAGATAAGATCGAATCTTATCAACAACTTTATTGACACACGGCAACAGGCCTGCCGTAATGGCCGACAAAAGCAAAACGCACTAACAAAAGCAAAACTACAAAGGAATCATGGACTATCAAACATGACAGAGGGACCCGAGCATCTTCATCTGAAGAGGTAGTGCTGTCATGTCGCTCTGGTGCTGGCTCAAGATTCCTTTCGTGTCTTTCAAGCCATACTCTGGACATAGTGGCAGTACCATCATTATTTGGCTGAAGATGATGGCGTGTCGGGAATAAATAGTGATCCAAGATTTTCAAATCTTGGCCTGGGACAGGTGGTCGTGACAACCATCGTATGATGTAGAAGAATACGGCGCCATAGAGTAGCATTTGGACGTTCTACCATGTTCCTGACAGTGTTAGTTTTTACATAGTAATGTACCTTGACAAACCAAGGTATTTTGCATTGTATCAATACATTTCTAGCTATGTCAGGATGTACATTCAAAAGCGGAGAATCAGAAAGTTTAGATGGCAAATATTTTGCAAAAAAATTTGAAAATTTAGAGAGATACTTCCTGTCTCCGATTGTAGGAGTCTGTTCCAAAGATCAAAATGGAGCGGATGCTCCTCTGTCCATAGTCTGGAGTATTCAAATCTCCAGAGTGTATTTTTTCTGGGTATGAGTTGCCTGAGACGCAACCCTTCAACTGGTAGATGATCTGGTTGTTCAACTGTATATGCAGATCTCCATTGCCAATGTAGGCAACACTTTACCATTGGATCTGGATTGTATGGAACTGTCTGCCTGGAATTTCTGGGTCGAAAAACCTGCATTCTGTTTCTGACATGGCGTATTCATTCTGAGAATATAATCTCGGAGAAGAAATATCCGAGCTTCTCTAGACATCCGATTATCATTATTGATCGAGAATCAATTTGTGCTCTTGGAATGCCTGTAATCCCAAACAGTGCCATGTGGTTCATGTATAACCTGCGTGACATTTATCATCTTGTGGAATTTAATTCACGGCTGGCAAAATCAGCTAAAGCATTTGCTTTTCCAGCAATGTGTTCAACAGTGAACTCGAAATTATCAAACCACAAACCCCATCTTTGGAGTCTATTAAATGCAGCTTTATTGGCAGGATCACCACCATTTAATCTTTTCTTAAAATCCTTCAAATCTGATCTAAGTATGAAGGATTCATTTTGAACAAAAATAAGAAAGCTTTTAATGGCTTTTTTGGCTGCCAATAATTCTTTATGTGAAGAATGATAATTCATTTCAGAACCTTGAAATGCACCTGATGCAAATCTGCAAACTTTTTCTTTTTCATCTTCACCTTTTTCTTTCAATACTGCACCCCAGTATTGGTCACTTGCATCACATTCTATGATCTTTATACCTGATCCAGGTAAAGACATAGGAGGAAGATCAAGAACTTGTTTCTTGATCCTCTGAACTGCACTGGTCATTTCATGGCTCCAAGCAGGAGCATTCTTCTTCAAACGCTTGTTCAACAAATATTCTGTCAGCAGCAATATTTTGATAAAAACCAGCTATGTAATTTACACAGCCTAAGAACCTTTCAATTGCTGCTTATCCTGTATTTCATCAGGAAAGTTCTGGATTTTGCTAACAACATGTTTTTGCATTTCTATATTACCAGAACTAATTTTTATCCCTAAGAAATCAATGTCTTCCTTAAAAACTTCTATTTTTGATGGAGAAAGACATATTCCATTTTTATAAACAACTTCATAAAATTTTCTAAATGTTTACATGCTCCTTAGGTGATTTGAAAAATAAGAATATCATCAATATAGATGATCAAAAATCAGCTAACTCACCAAATATTTTGTCCATAATTTTCTGAAATATGGACGGAGCAGTCTTTAAACCAAATGGAAGAACCTTCCATTCATATTGTCCTCCTGGGACAATAAAGCTGTCTTGAACATGTCTTCTGGTTTCAAGAAGATCTGCCAAAATCCACTTTAGATCAAATTTGCTATAGACTTTTGATCCTTTGATTCTGCTGAGAAGATCATCTTTGGCTGGAATCGGATGTTGAACAGGTGCAATATCTTATTCAGTGGTTTATAATCAACCACTAGTCTCTTTTCTTATTTCTGATTTGCTCACTCCTTTTATTTACATAAAAGGCTGTACATGACCATGGGGAATTTGATTCTGGATGAATCCACCTTTAAGAAGCTTCTGGATTTCCTCATGGCATTCTTTTCTTTCTGAAGGAGGCATACCTCTGTGGTGTGCTTTGAATTTTGGAACAATTCTTTTCCTTCAGCATCTTTATCAAGCTGCAGATCTAGTGAACAAATGTGCTTTTTTCTGTGCACAAAAGCATGAGGATTATCACTACAAATATTTTTTTTTATCTTTGAAACTATTTCCTCAATGCTTACCTGGCAGTTGGCTATGGATTTATGAATCCATACATTGTTTACTGCCTTGCTTTTCTCTGGTAAAGGTACTATTGACTGAAATGAGTACCTTCTGGGAATCTTGATAGGAGGATCAAACAACATATATATAATCTTTGGATATACTGAAAGTATGGCATTCTTTCAGAAAATCAACTCCTAACAAGCAATCATAGTTTTCCATATTGTGTTGATAAAATTCTATTTCCATGGAAATTCCTTCAATGTTAATCAAAACTTTTGCCATAAAATTACAGACAACTTCCCTTTTATCAAATCTTATTTTAGTATGGGTTTTAACCCAACAATCAGAAGGGATAGCATGTTGTCTAAGCAAACTTATTTCTGCTCCGTGATCAACCATTGCATCTAATATATATGGCTTGATATTAGGTATGCAAATGGTTATGGCAATAAATGGATTCTGAGTACAACTAATTGTACATACCTCTGAATGCTCTTTTCCTTGAGATGCAATATGCTGATATGTATCTTCAAGATTTTCTTCAGAATCTTTTTCTCTTTTTCTTCTTCTCGCTATAAACTGGTGTATTCTTCGTTGCATTTAGCAATTACTTTTCAATAGCTCAAGTCTCCAACTTTTTCTCCATGCCTTGTATACTTCAATGGAGGCTGGATCTACTACATCGATTCTGTATGTCCTGCAGATGATTGTGCTTGTTCTTCAGAAGGAAAAAATGAATAAGTTCTTGGAGGAATATTACCTCTTCCACGACCTCTCCAAGGTCCTGATCTTCCCCTGGTGGGAACTTGACGTTGCGTTGTCTCGACCGACTTCGTTGTTGAAATGGCGGTCTTATTGGAAAGGCTTCAAATGGTTCATCGATCGAACTTCGCTTGTTCCGCAACTTGCTTTGCTTCTTCGCTTCTTTGTCTCGATGTATTTATCTTGCATATCTCTGAGCTTTTACTCAGAGCCATTTTTCTGGCGTAGTGTCCCATGGGGACAACTATCATATTCTGATTGAAAGCATTCAAGTTGCTTTCTTAACAATTCTGCACTAGGAGGAATCATTGGATGAGCAAAATTAGAAACCATATTGATAGTAAAAATTAGCAAATGAAGGAATAGAACTATATCCACTATCATATCACTATCATTTTTTTCGATGCTTGTTGTACAAAATTACATGCTCACCATCTAATGAAACATAAGAAACATCTGATGAAAAACTTTTCAATCGATACTAAGGCATAATTTTCTTCATTTATGCCTCTAATGGATAAAGCATTTATTTTTGCTTTACCTTTTTCAGAATCTTTGAGGGCACTTATTGCATAGTGCTCTCCTTTACATATGTAGCATGTAGGTTTGAACCTTTTATGCTTTCCTATATTTTTATACTTTCTGAACTTGAACTTTTTCTTGGGCTGTCTAAAAGAATCTCTTGAATCTGGATTTTTTATATTTTTATATTTCTTTTTCTTTTTATACCGACATCCTCCCCCTTTGAAAAAGAGCAATCTCGCAAGAAGATTTGCGCCGAGAGGAGAAATTTCCAGATCTGGACAACCAAATGGTTCAAGAGTCACTGCTCACAAAAACAAGACCAAAGCTTTTGATGTTTGAGCGCTGCTTGCGCTCCCATTTATCTTTGCAGAGTTTGGCATTTGTCTGATCAATTATTTGATTGATAGCGCCAAAACTCAATTCTGCAGTTCTTAATCCATGCATGGCTTTCTTATACTGTGTAGCAAAGTATGGTGGAAAAGATTCAATGTATCTGAGACGCATAGTCTCATCATTTATATTGCCAGAGCTATAATATAGCTTCTGCATAAAACATTGATATTCTTTTACTCTTGTCATATCACATAATCTTGCACGGAGAAACATTGCTGTGTTCATCATCTTATCATCATCAATATTTCCAATGAATTCTTTGATGACTGCTGCAGTAAGGCTGTGTATAGCCTGCTTGAAGAATGATTTCTTTATTGGGAAGTAAATCCCACCATTCCTTTAAGAATGCCAACAAAACCATTGGCAAGTGTAGCTGCTATATTTCTAGGAGATCTTCCATATGTTTCTAATTGGGTATTACCCCATCCAATCATAGCATGTACTATTTCTTTAATCTCTGAAATTGATTTACATTCTAACTTATAAAAGTTAGGCTGAAGGGTTTGAACCTTGTCATGCCTTGTAAAGGACTTAGTCCATGTCTTTGATGATTCTTCCATTTGTTCATCAAATGCAGGTGCTTCATTCTGAGGATTTTCAACCTGTGATCCTTGAGATCCTTCTATCCTAAGCATATTGACTTGTCTTATCTTTGAAGAATAATGGTTTATATTCTTCAAGAACTTCTTTATAAGATTTTTAGTAGAAGGACTAGCTAACTGAGTCACATCAGACCATGACGCTGCACGCGTCCAATCACCTTCTTAGGGGGATAGATACCTTAGTATTTACTTCTTGTATCTTTGGAAGAATTTTAGGAAGCTCAAGAGATAAACATTCTTGAATCTCATCCAATTTATGATGAGTTTTTTCATTATCATCATGCAAGATGAGAAACACTGATTCAACCAACTCATGAGTATGTATTACTTGTGTTAGAACGAACTTTTATACTAGTAGTATGATCTACTAATGGTTGTACTAAATCAGTTATTTTTTGAGTGATGGCTTCTGGAAGCTCTGTAGAAACAATTCTATGATTATGTTGAACTAATGTTTCTACTCTTTTAACTGATTTATCAAGAGTATCTACTCTATCATTTAACATTTTAAGAGCAGCTGAAGAATCACCATTTTTTCTCAATTCTATTGCTCTTAAAATTTTCTCTAAAGAGGCAATTTTCTCGAATTTAGAAAGTAACCTCTTCATGGACTGCTTTTACAGCTTTATTAGTCCAATTAAGCATTTTTGAGCTCTCTGAAGGCTCAATTTCTTTGTTTACTGTCCTCTGATACCAGAAAACTGCTTTCTGGGTTTGGTCAGGAGAGATTAATTCATGCTGATCTGTTATAGGCAAAGAAGTACTGAACTTGAACTAACAGATGCCATATTAATAGTAGGTCCATTTGATGGAGCATATTTCTGACTAACTAATTTCTCACAGTCAGAACACCATAAAAAATCTGTGGATGGATCATGCACAAGTGAACTGTGACTACAGAGAAATGTTTTCTCTTATTCTGCTCTACAGGCTTCTGTGTGTTAGAACTTTCACCTACTGTGAAATATGATGAATTTGAAGACACAGAATTACTTCTGGACAGACCTTTTCTGGACAGATCAATGCTGGAGTTACTCCTGAAACTTAGTGTCACATTATTCTTATTTTCTGTGACTGCCGTAGCATTTTCAAGCTTAGGCTTGGAGGACTGTATAAATTTCTTGGACAAGGTCCATTCTTTTGGAACCTTTATATCAGACCATGAAATCAACTCGGGCTCAATTTTTTGACTCTCTAGATTGACATGTGTCACCACGCTGCTGCCTTTGGACACACCGTGTTTCACGGCTGGGTACATAGTATTGACTAATCTATAAATAATCTTATAGTGGATTGCAAGAGGACAAGAACCAGATCTCATGTTTAAACCAGTAGTGGCTAAATGGAGCTTTAGCACATCTTGCAACAAATCATCCTTTGTGAGGGAAACTGGATAATTTGGGTAGACTTCAAATGATATAGGTCCATTGTGGAAGACCTGTTTGGATGCTGCAAGCCAAGAGTGAATCTTTAAAGTTATCAAATCTAAGATCCATGAGACAACATAATATTGAGGCATTAAGACCTCGACGAAAAATGGGGTTATGCCTATTTGTACACAACCTACATGTGCAAACTTGTAGGTATTCTGCTTCTTAAGACTCTTGACATCAGACTTATCTATCAATGGGATATTATATTCACCATTGTTGGTTTGTGAAACCTGAATAACTGACTCTCTGGTTTTAAAGACAGTAGACGCTAACAGATGAAACTTACTAATCTTTGAATAAACTTCATTATACGATTTTTTAGGAAGTTTCCACTCTGGTGTAGGGCTAGACTCATCTATTATATCTATATCTGAATTTACGGCAAAGACTTCAGACAGATTAACAAGATCCGATCTTCATTTTCGATGTGAAGAGGTTTGGAATTACTATCAGCCATTTTAGACTGGTACTTGACAAGCAAGGAGGGAGCAGAGGTTAAACAAACGTCGGGCTTCAACCTTTATGCTGCGCCTAACACACACGGCGACTTACTTTGACTGAAAGGAGTACCTTCTAGGAATTCTAACAGGAGGATTGAACAATGTTATATATTCACTGGATATACTGAAAGTATGGCATGCTTTTAAAATCAACTCCTATTAAGCAATCATAATTTTCCATATTGTGCTGATAAAATTCTATTTCCAAAGAATTTCCTTCTATGTTAATCAACACTTTTGCCATAAAATTACAGATAACTTCCCTTTTATCAAATCTTATCTTTGTATGGGTTTTAACCCAACAATCAGAAGGGATAGCATATCTGTCTTAGTAAACTGATTTCAGCTCCAGTATCAACCATTGCATCTAATATATATGGCTTAATATTAGGTATGCAAATGGTTATAGCAATAAATGGATTCTGTGTACAACTTATTGTACATACCTCACGAATGCTCTTTTCCCGAGCTGCTATATGCTTTGATAAGTATCTTCGAGGTTTTCTTCTGAATCTATTTTCTCTTTTTCTTCTTCGCCAAAGTAATCTAGTATATTCCTCTCGATGCATTTGCAATTACTTTTTCCAATAATTCAAGTCTGCTCTTTCTCCATGCCTTGTATACTTCAATGGAGGCTGGATCTACTACCGATACGCTTGGGATACTTGGGAAGAACTGAAGGAAGAAGGAATGAAGAGTGCAGTCTAGTCCGAGTCCATCCAGTTTAGAAGATCCAGAGTCTGTAATAAAGTCTTGAAGTTTGAATCCTGTAAGTCTACAATGTTTGATACAGTACATGTGTTGATTACTGTAAACAGAGATCATAAGCTTTTGATAATAGAATCTTTCCATTCATTTGAAGAATATTATGAATGTGATGATGTTTTTGATGTCGTTGTAAGCATCATACATGAGTTGTTTGGTGATGAAGATATATGCATCTTGTTTATGTTCACTCTGTAAGAGTTGTTATCAGAGCTTTCTGTGTAGTTTCCAGAATTGATAGCAGAGCAGTTTAATGTTTTTAGAGTTCCGTGTGATGTTTTCATAATTGGTATCGAGCCATGATGTGTTTTTAGAATTGGTATCGAGCCATTGAGTTTTTAGAATTGGTATCGAGCCATTGATGTGTTTTTAGAATTGGTATCGAGCCATTGATGTGTTTTTAGAATTGGTATCGAGCTTTCTGTGTAGTTTCCGTAATTGATAGCAGAGCAGTTTAATGTTTTTAGAGTTCCGTGTGATGTTTTCATAATTGGTATCAGAGCCATTGATGTGTTTTTAGAATTGGTAAAGAAAGAGTGAGTAAAAGATCTTAAGACCATACACACTCTATTACCTTTAGTTTCGTAATTAATACTTTTATCAATTTTGTGTCACTACTATCTGTTCTTATAATATCGATTTCTTTACCTTATAATCAAAATCGAAATGATGACAAATAATAGTCAACACAAAATTGATAAAGTTACTAATTTTGAAATTAAGGAAAACAGAGCGTGGGCGAGTCCAATCAAGGCGTGTAATGTATGCAACGAAAAATCACTACCAATAAAATAAAATGACTCAAATATATATTTTCTCCTACATGTCCCCTTCGCGAACCTCAAATTTGAGTAAAGACTTTAGACGGACCCGGACCGATTGAAATATAGGTGTCTTTACAACACAAGATAGCTTCATCACACATGCATAATCGACACAACTTTGTACCGAACAAGAGAAGATAAAGAATTTAGATATTGATGAATTAAGGATTATGTGGGCATTAAGACAAGATAAGCGAAGATGCTTTTGCAGAAAGAATGCAAGAGCTCTAACAGATTTTCACTTGTTTTCAAAGAAAAGGGTAAGGCTCTATTTATAGCATGAAAACTAGATTAATTTGAAGAATTTAATTAATCACAATTTGAAAAAATATAATTTGGTGAGTGGAAGACATGGAGAGTGGGTTGAAATTAAACTTAAATTTTTAATTCGCAAGTAGGAAGACATGGAGAATAATGACATGTGAGGAAAATTAAGTTTAATTAAGAAATAACAAGGATTAATTAATTAATTAACATTGATTAATTCAATATGGATTTTTGTGGAAATATTTGTGGGGGATTAATTGATTGAGGGAAATAGTAAAATTAGGTGTCTACAAGCACTATTGTTATAAATAAAATTATCGTTTGGTGTTTTCCATTATGAATACGATATTGTTAGCATATTGGGAAAGTGTGTTGTTTTCGTACATACATAGCACTTTTATATGTTGACTAATTTCCTACTTTGTCGTACTTTTATATGTTGGTTAGGTAAAATAAGTTGATTGTATCTTGTTGCTATGGAAATTGATGTAAAAAAATCCTATAGATAGTATTTGAATCATTATTTTGAAATTTTATTATTTAAAACTAATTATACCATGGTAATTTTGGATGTTAATTGTATAAAAAAATGATAATAATAATTTGAGAATGGCGTATTTGATCTATTTGCTAGTGATTTGTTAGACCTAGAAAACCATTTAGCCTTCATAAGAAATAACTTATAGTTGTGTGTTTTCATTTAGGCAGAAATCGACAATCAAACTTATAGCATGAAATAATAACCCTCACCGTAAGGAATGGTCCCCTTGAGTTACCCCATGTCTTATGTCCATAATAGAACCGAACTTGGTCAACTTTTAATTGTGTCATTTCATTGATATATCAATATTAGGTTCTACCGTATGCCGAGAAAATGGGTTTCACATATGCCTTCATGACAGTCTTGGGGTAGGTCAACTTTGTACATTGTCAATTCTTCATGCATAATCCATGAGAATGTTCCTTCTCTACCCTCGTGGGCTAGTTTGTCGCTTTCCCAAGTAATGAACTAAATACTTGTTAATGACGCCAAGATCGCATCGCAAAGAACCTCGTAGTGACATTCTCAAGTCTTAGCGTTAAAACAAATGTTCCCTTAGCAGGTAGTAATGGAGTACCTTGGGCTTCTACTAAGGTCTTGTGAGTTAAGGATTTTGCACTCTAGTTTGTTTGTAGTAGGGAGTAGGTCCCTTTTGCGTAAATGGAATTATATTAAACTTATTGACCTTTTAGAAGTTTAATTATGGCCAAAACATATATTTAACTCTTAGTGCCGATATCGAATATCCTAAGATGATGGATTAGGAGTAAAGGGAAATTTGAAACTTGTCCCTTTAACTCAATGCACACCCCTATAACATTAAGACAGAAGAAATGTATTGTTTCATGTGTAACATGACTTGTGAAAACAAGGAATCCTTATTGGGGGCAAGTGGATTGTGAATCATTGGGCAATGCTAAATAAATAGTTAAATTACATAGATAGTTGTAATAATTTGAAAGTGATTAGAGTGTATCCTTAGTGTTTAAGCATTATTATGAATGAGGATCATGTAATATGTCTACTCTTAGACCTAATAGTCTACCTTTTTACTTCCCATGAATTTTCCTCCTAGTAATGAAAGTATAATGTTATACCAAGTAAACATGCTCTTGAGAAAAGAATCAAATTAAATAGTACCATTATAGGTGAAATGTTAAATGAAATAAAGAAAATGCAGTCTAGTTTAAAGAAGAATGAAGGTTTACATGTTAAGTGTTCTTCAAATAATTAAGGTCAAATAATGAAATAGGATTGTAATAAATATGTAACCATGAAAGTGTTGTGTTGTGGAAAGTGCCTATTCGTGAATTTATATTGTAGTTGGATCATTGTTTGTAATTTTTTATTTGGGAATTGTAGTTTTGATGTGCATCATGTGTTTTCATGTGAATATGTTTTCTTGTTGGGGTGAGGTTTCATCATTGATTATTGGAGGAATAAGGTGTAGCTAGTGAAGGGAGGAATAAGGGGAAGTGTGTGTTTTGTTTTGGAGGAACCAAAGGAATTTGTGGCTAGTCTTAGTGGAGAAAATAAGCACGTGTTATATCAAGGGTCAAGGGCCTGTCAAGTTGATGTGGTGTGTTACTTTGGAAGAACCAAAGGCTAGTCAAGATTCCTTCTTGGAGTGATAAGGGTTAGTTACAATGATGACCTCTCCTATCAGTAAACCTCTTAGGTAGGCTTGGAAATGTGTTTCATCTCTAATTGTGGTGTTTATCCCTTCCTCATCATGTTATAAATGTGGGTTCATGTTGGTATAAATGGGTAAGTGCACCAAGTTGGGGGCCAAAAAGTGGACAAAAAACGAAGATAAATAAAACACGATCGCATTTTGCAATAACACAATTGCATTATGTTTTCTTAGGCTCAGAATTCACGAACTTAAAATGTGTACGCATTATAACCGTGAGCGTTAAAACGTGTACGCATTCCTAGTGCTATGAAACGCATACACATTTTGAGCTATATGAAGTTTAGAAGGGCCTGAAGGAGCCATATTTACTAAAATAAATGTTAAGTATAATAAATAATAAAAGTATAAGATTTCTTTTATTATTTCTTATACTTTAAATTTATTTTAGTAAATATAAGTTAGGTCACTCGCCCGATGAAAGTGGTCCCACAAACTCTAATAGTTATAATCTAGACAATAGTTTTTCAAAATCTAATTTGATCAAGACTTACTCATTTTCAAAATTTCAGCAATGACCTTAAACTTTCAGACATATATATTGTAGTCAATTTGTGTTTTCAGAAAACATATAGTAGTTTTGTAGGTTTTTATACCTTTGTATTGGATTTTGGCCCTACCATTGTTTCAATTGGTACTAATTTTGAAATTTGGTCCATAATTCACTTTAGTAACCACGAATCAGCTATATGTTGTTTGTCTACTTATTAAAATGAGATCCTCACTTTAGGCCTTCGAGAGGAAGTAATCAGTCATCAAAACTAAATGAATTGATCGATCACCTTCAACATTATTCCCTACACACTAAAACACACTGAATGATCTTATTAGGACTTTCCTTTGGGTCGTGGTTTATGATTTACGGTTTAGGGTTTAGGGCTGTGGTTCAAGGTTTAGGACTCGAGTTTAGGGTTTAAGGTTTAATGTTTAATGTTTAGGGCTCATGGCCTTCAGTTTTGGGGTTTAGGGCTCATGGTTTAGGTTTCACAGTTTAAGGTTTAGAGTTTAGGGTTTATGGCTCATGGTTAAGGGTTTAAGATTTAGGGCTCGGTGGTTGGTTTTCATAGTTTAGGTTTTAGGGTTTAGGGATTCGGTGTTTAAGGTTTAGGTTTTAGGGCTCAGTATTTAGGGTTTGGGTTTTAGGGTTTAGGGTTTAAGGCTCAAGGTTTAGGGTTTAGGTTTTTGGGCTCAGGATTAGAGGTTTATGGTTTAGGGTTTAGGGCTCATAGTTCAAGATTTAGGGTTTAGGGTTTAGGGTTCAGTGGCTCGGTGGTTTAGGGCTCAATGTTTAGGATTTAGGGTTTAGAGTTGAGGGTTTAGGTTTGAGGGTTCAGTGGTTTAGGGTTTGGACTTAGGGCTTAGGGTTTAGGGTTCGAGCTTAGGGTTTAGGGTTTAGGGCTCAAGGTTTAGGGTTTTGGGCTCAAGGTTTAAGGCTCGCCCATTCACTCACTGTAATGTTATGTGTCTTACCCATTCTTATTAGTATTGACAAAGAGTATTCAACTAAAAAGGGTTCATCTGCTTCGTAGGCAAAACATTCAAAGGGAGTCGTCACAATTTGATGTCTTTCATCTGTTGATATTTTAAAGGAAGGAAATGCCAAGTATCCATGAACAATCTGGCAGTACAAAGAAATATTACCCAATACAGCTATCTTCTTTTTCCCATCGCATGGGAACTATTTCAATCACTGTAATTTTCTGTGTCTTACCCATTCTTATTAGTTTTGACACTCTTTTGAATAATTCTTTCAATTGTAAGTTGTTGGGAACGAAGGTTTCATTCAAAGAACAAAGCTTGATATGTCCAATGCTTGTGTAAGTTGGCAATTTGAGAGGATTTCTGAGGTTCAATTTTATTTTCCAAGATGCATTACTCCAATGTTTGAAAATATTTCTCCAGATGCAACAACATTCTGATTCAGACACTCAATGATTCCTGAATGTCCAATCCTGCCACAGACCCCAGTAGTCCTCGATCCTTAGATATAGGGAGACATTGTTACTTGGCTTCCATTTATAATGATAGAGATATTTGTAAATTCGTGTTATGACCTCTAAATCTGTATGAATTTCAAGTTGTTTGGAAATCACATCACACCCTTCACTAGGCTTGATGACTACCCCTATCTTTTTTAAGGCGCTTTTGAAAGCATCCATGGGTTTATCATAGAAGGAATTATCAATGAATGGAAGGTCACTAAGTCGTAGGCCACTGACTCCCATTCAAAACTAAACAAGAAAGATTTACTAGGCGATTGATAACCCCTTTGTGTTCTTAGCCATTCCCTATTGCTATGCTTATTTTGAACACTTCAGGAAGTTCTGTCAAATTTGTTATCCATTCCAGTAGAAAGAAAAGAGCTTTCTATTTCTCCAAAGGAGAGGATACTGCAGGTAATTCAGTTATGATCCTACACCTCCGCATTGGTATATTCTCTATGTTTCTTCCATTTCCTTTGAGATTAATTTTTGTGTTGCGATGGTTATTTTTTCCAGCTTCCAATGGGTCATCCTAGCTTGCATAATACCATACATGGAAATATGAGAAATGTGAAATTTGTTTCAAAGTGTGAAGAAATTGACATTCAAGAGTGCAAGTATATGTGGGGAGAAACAGGTTTGGCAGAGATGTGTAATATGCATTACAAGGCACAAGGTAGATGTCATATCCATTTAGTTATTTGTCCCACCTCTCATAAATAAGGTAGTTGTATAAGCAAACTCAATGATGGTTCTAGGCACGAGACTAGGAAATATTGATGAAATATGGTTCGGAGTTTAGGGTTTAGGGTTTAGGGCTCATGGTTTAGCGTTTAAGATTTACGGTTCAAGGTTCGGGGTTTAGGGTTAATGGTTTAGGATTTAAGGTTTATGGATTGGGGTTAAGAGTTTAGTAGTTAGGGTTAAGTATTTAGTGTTCGGGGTTTAGGACTAAACGTGTAGGGCTTAAGGTTTACGTGTAGGGCTTAGGGCTCGGGGTTTAGGATTTAGGGCTTATGGGACATGCTTTAGGGTTTAAGGTTTAGATTTTAGGGCTCGAAGGCTACGCGTGTAGGGTTCAAGGCTTAGGGTTTAGGGTTTAGGATTCGGTGTTTAGTTTTTAGGGATTAAGGTTTAGGGTTTAGGATTTAGTTTTTTTGGTTTAGGGTTTAGCGTTTAGCATTTAGGGCTCATGGTTCATGGTTTGAGGTTTAGATCGGGGTTTAGGGCTCAGGTAAGGGTTAAATGTTTAGGGTTTAGGGATCATGGTTCAAGGTTTAGGGTTTAGGGTTACGGGCTCAAGGTTTAGGGTTTAGGGTTTAGGGTTTCAATTGTAGAATTTAAACGTTAGAAATTTTAGGTGAATGCTAAAATCCGAAAATTACCTATGTGCTAACCAGATTATACTATAAAAACTATCTCCTAAACCGTGACTCATGGAGCTGTGAGACTAGTTCCATAAGGTGTAGAGTGGCCCTAATTTACTATATTTTCAAAAATAAATTTAAAGTATAATTATACTTAAACATTTATTTTTGTAAATAAGCATGTCAAAAACATATAATGTTTATACTATGAAGAACGCATAAGTCTTTTGTGTTTTTACTTTTTTCGATGCATCCCTTTAGGCTTGGATCCGGTTTAGATCCCCAAGTTTGAGGCATATAATTTTCCCGATTTTCCGAACTAGAAGAGCTCCGTGTCGGGACGGTCGGGCAAGCACGGTCTTCGGGAATCACCCCTCGACTTCATATTACAACTCTGATCTTGCACACAACAGTGAAACCTGATCTCTGTTACCTCCTTGCCGAGTAACATACATCGTCTGTTGTATGCAATTAGCGATACCGACCCTATCATGCAGGGGAGGGTCTCAGGAGCATATACCTACGCAAACACAAAAACAACATGTTTTTGTAGGAAAATACAAAAAGGTCACTTCGCCATGATAAATCAACATAAAATGATCAATTCGTTTAAAAAAATTTATACCTCGACGAAGATCAGACGTTCTTCTTTCTAAAAATATAATTTTTCAAATTTTCTGACTTATATAAAGTTTCCATATTATTTATTTTTTAATTGTCTTTTTGTAGCTATTTTTGAAGTTTAAATACGTTTTTTTTTGTTGTGTATCTTTTTTTGGTTCTTGAAATTGAAAAAAATTATACTAGGCCTAATTCTATACATATTCAAAAATAATAATTTTCGACATTTTTTTAGGTAATGAGGGGGGCGCACGATCAGAGCTCCATTATGTTTCAAAATTTAAAAATTTTGTACTAGAAAAATCATAAAAAAGAATATACTCACTAAAAAAACTTTAAAAATAGAGACCCAAACTAGATGCTCCTAGCTATCTTTCTACCAAAGGGTTTTTAAATACTAAATGGTGCTCAAAAATGGTGGGGCGCATGAAAGTCACTTTGTTATGTTTTTTAACAAAAACAGAACTACCTGTTAGTATTTTAGTTATTTCACCCACTTAGACTTAGGTGTTTTCAATAAAATTTTGTAGCTTAGAAACTAGACTCAAAATGCTACAATTCATGTTTATACAATATCTTCCAATTTGAATGTAACTATTTCAAAAAATTTGTACAAGTTAAAAGTTTTTTATTTTTCGAGGAAAAATGTGTCCACTTAAAACCCCTCAACTTGGTGCACTTATCCAAATGTCTTATGTGATGTCGAGTTATCATAATCCCGTGTGGTGTCGTGTATCAAGTAATGAAAGACGGAAAAAAATTCAATATTTTTATCGTTGTATTTGTGTGCCAATTTTGGTGGGTGTTATGTATGGTATCATAGCGGAGGTTCATGCTCTCGAACCTCCGGGATAATGGCGTTGTGATGATTATACACGATGATGGAGTTGGTAGAGTAATGCGATAGTATGTCGTGATGTGACAAACGTTGTACTTGTGATAATATGAATGCCCTTGTTATGCGTGTACGCTTAGTGTGGATTTGTTAAAATGTTGGTGTGTTTCGTGATGAGAGTATTCTCTCCCTGTATCATGATTTAAATGTGAATTTCACATGTGATGTACCACCTTGTTGTGTGAAAGAAATGTTATTGTGGATTACGAAAGTGTTGTAGTGTTTCATTATCTTGTGTTATTGTATGTGTACTAATGTGTTGCATGACGAAAGTGTTTCATAGTGAATTGTGTCATATCATGTTGTTGTCACCATGTTGTATTGTAATTGTTTGTATGTTGTGATGTTAGTTAATATGTTCATCATACATATGTATTCATATGTTATGTGATGGATTCATGTCGTGAATTGGGGGCATATGGTGATCTTATGACCTTTATTGTATTGTACTTTCACTTTTGAGTGTGTTATACATGGAAAGGTGACGTGTTATGAGCTGTGGAAATAAAGTTATGTTATACCCCGTAAATATACCTTGTGTATGACATTATTGTTGTGCGTAAATCACCATTGTGTTAGTAATGTGCCAATATGTTATGTTGTGTACCCTACACTTATGATCCCCACGAGCAGTATCAAAAGTGTATGAGTGGAGTGAAAATATGGACCATTGTCTATTTTACTCGAACCAAGTACGATATAAGAAGTGGAGTCTAGCATAGACTAAAAATCCACTTATGTTTATTCAATATGTATGACATTTGCGCAATGGGTGTCATCACAAACACCTTAGGCTCAGTGAATGGCAACATGTACCTCTTTCTCTCTCCTTAACTAGTTGTCTTATGGACGACGTTTGTGTGGTTACGACTATGTTGAGCCTTGTGGGAGTTTGGAGGGATGATTCAGACAGAGATTATGACAGTTATATTATTTGATCAGTTATTATTTATATTCCGAGATGGATTCTTGATGTCGAGATGCGCACTCGATGATATAGTACCCCAGTGAACAACCTCTTTAAAGGTTACTATAGTGCTTGTGATGTGAATCTTTTCATGTGTTTTATTTGTAAACTCAATTGTACTTGGAACAAACAATTTTATTTGATTGTTGTTATGATTTAAGACTCTTTATCTATTTTGTGATATTGTTTTGATATTTGAGTGCGGCTACTTAGCCATTTTTTTATTTATCGAGATTTCCTTTGTTTTAGTCACTTTCAAAACATGAAGCTTTATGATTTTGATGTCACTTGGCTATTTGTTGTCCAATGTGGACCTTCTTAAATGTTTGAATCAGTTGGTTCTATCATATTGTATGTGTTTATTTTGTAGGTGTTACTGACCTTTGTATCTACTAACCATATATAAAATCCACATAATCTCTCAATCAATCTTCTTAAATTTGTTTCCCTCAATCTCATTGCACATAGCATCTCATGTTTCTTTTATTTTTCACTTCCTTTTACTTCACTTTACATAGTTTTGCTTTCTAATTAAACTAATTTTATTTATACCTTGTTACCCCTACCAAAATTCCAATTGCAAAATGATTATTAATTTTATTAAAACCATTTTTCTATGGCATATAAAGTGATTTCTTTTATGAAACATTGAAAAAAAAATGGTAAGAAATACTTGATAAATAAAATAGAAATTGAAGAAGTTGGTGATGTTTCATTTGAACAAAAGAAATCAATTAGTATAAAGAAAGAGATAATAGTATGGTTTGTTTGGGGTCCGATGCGAATTTCAAGAGTGGCAAGTGAAGGCCAAAGACTTTTGTGGAGTTTGTACATAAATTTTGAGAGTGGCAAATGAAGTGTGACTAGAGTAATATTTTGTTGGACATAATCATTAACAAATATAAACAAACAATTTAATATTTTTATTTTAGATTTAGTTAAAAATAAATTAAATAAAATTTTCCAAATATATATACTATTATTTATAGAGAAGTTGGTAGCTAAAATTTTGTAAGACTATAATATTAATAGTTTCATGTTCAAAACCCAAAGTGTTAGGTTTAGGTAGATTATTAAATACTAAAACTCGTGATATAGCTCGATTCAAGCTCAAACGGAAACTTCTAAACAATCCTTTGATAAAGAACTGAAACTTCTAAACAATCCTTTGATAAAGAACTTAGACTACTAAAACAATCTCAATTCTCTGATGTAGTGAATGAGTCTCAACGTATCCTTATATAGGAATGTGAGGCTTTTCACTAGAAGAACAGTAACCTAGAGACCGGAAACCGGTAACCTAGGTAAACAAGAAGATTCCCACTAAAGAAAAAGTGGGAAAAGACAATTGAGTACATGCCACTCAAAATGACACCTTTAGATAGTGGGGAGGTCCACCATGCTTTCAAAATGACTAAAGAGGAGTCACTTCAAGCTTTATTGGATAGATGACAACAAGTCTGTCATCATAGCTTTAAGGACTGAAACGGACCTTAGGACTATTATCATTATCCGATGAGCTGGAGGAATCTTCTCAATCTTGTCTTTCAGCGAAGTGGATATCACGAGTGTTCCGCTCGTACCATAGTCTGGATAAGGATGATGTTTCATCATTATCTGTAGCTAGATGTCTTCTAGATGGAAAGAGATAATGATCAGGAATATGGAGGAAATGACCTGGTGCAGGTGGATGTACATTCATTGTGTGATGAAGATAGATTCTTCTCCATCATTGTCTGTTTGGATGAGCATGATGACCTCCTGTATAGGATTAGTCCTAATATAATAGGAAACCTTTACATACCAAGGTATTTTACAATTGATTAGAATATTTCTAATAGTATCAGGATTTATATTGAGCAAAAGACTGTCAGAAATTTTAGTAGGCAGATATTTAAAAATAAAATACTTAAAATGATTCACAATATATTGCCTGTCTCCTGGAAGGCTCGGCCTGTTCCATGCATCATTTTCCATGGGATGTCCTTTAGGCCAAAGCTTGGAAAATTCAAATCTCCATAGTGTGCTTGGTCTTGGGACCAATTGTCTTAACCGAATTCCTTCTATGGGAATATCTTTAGGAGGTTCCACATACCTCGAATGTCTCCACTGCCATTGTAGAGTGCAGAACACCATTGGTTCTTGCTTGGTGTGAAACTCTGTAGTTGGAATCTCAGGATCAACAAACCTGGATGCTACCTCTGTCATATTATAAGGAGAGACAGAAATAATTCCTCTTGAAAGTAGCAGGTGTTGTGCTTCATATGACATTTCATTGTCATTTCTTTTTAGAGATTCAAGGTAGTTCTGACATGTAGAAGTGTTCCAGATTGATTCAACAAACTCATGTGATACCTGAGTAATATTTATATTTCTTTGAATGGTTTAATTCTCTGCTAGCAAAATCAGCAAGAGAATTATCTTTTCCTTTGATATATTCAACTTCAAAACTGAAGTTGTCAAACCACATTCCCCAGCGTTGAAGCCTATTGAATGCAGTTTTGTTTGCAGGATCACCATTGTTTAATCTGGCCTTAAAATCCTTTAAATCGTAACGAATAAAATGCTCATTCTGTATGAAAAATAGGAAAGCCTTTATGGCCTTCTTAGCAGACAAAATTTCCTTATGGGCAGAATGATATTTCAGCTCTGATCCTTGAAAAGATCCAGACGTATATCTCGCAAATCTTTTCTTTTCCATTATCTATCTTTTCTTTCAAGACAGCTCCCCAATACTGCTCACTGGCATCTGTTTCTATAATTTTTAATCCTTGTCCAGGCAAGGACATAGTAGGGAGATTTTGAACTTGCATTTTTATTCTTTTCACAGCCTGAGTCATTTCTTCTGACCAGCTGGGTGCATTCTTTCTCAATCTTTTTGTTAAGCTCACATCTACAAAGAATATCTTTATAGAAACCAAGTAATATAATTAATACAGATCCAGAAATCTTTGTAATTGAATCTTCTCTGAGATCTGATCTAGGAAATCCTGAATCTTAGACACAATATGAGCTTGCATTTCTATTGATCCATCTTTAATTTTAATTCCTAAGAAATTCATCTCATCTTTAAAAATCTCCATTTTGGTAGGAGAGAGACATAAACCATTCTTGTATACTGTCTCATAGAATTTCTCAAGATGATCTATATGATCTTTGGGAGACTTAGAAAATATTAGTATGTCATCAATATAGACTATTAAGAAGTCAGCTAACTCACCAAAGATAGAATCCATTTTCTTCTGAAAGATGGATGGTGCAGTCTTCAATCCAAATGGAAGAACTTGCCATTCATATTGTCCTCCAAGGACTACAAATGTTGTTTTGTAGGTGTCTTCTGGTTTCAGGAATATCTGCCAAAAGCCACTCTTCAGATCAAACTTGTTATATACTTTAGATCCTTTGATTTTGGATAGCAGGTCATCCTTAGCAGGAATGGGATGTTGAACTGTTGTCACGAACTTGTTCAAAGGTTTGTAATCTACAACAAGTCTTTTTTTTTGCAGATCTATTCACTTCTCTTGTTCACATAGAACGCTGCACACACCCAAGGAGAATTAAATTCTTTAATAAAACCTTCTTGTATTAACTTTCTTATTTCTTCATGGCATTCTTTTCTTTCTGAAGGGATCATACCCTTATGATGTGCTTTGAATTTAGGAATGATATCATTCCCTTTATCATCTTTTATCAATGAAGATCAAGTGAACAAATATGCTTTCTCCTATTAATGAAAGCATGAGGATTTTCTGAACAAAGATCTTTCTTAATCTTTGTAATGATATCATCAATATTACCTTTACACAAAGCTATGGACTTGTGAATCCATTCATGATTGGATTCTTCTGCTTTTGGTAAAAGAATTATTGTTCGACTTTCTAGGTATCTCGAACACGGATTGAATAAAGATATAAAATCTTTATTGAGACTGAAAGTACCACATTCTTGCAATGCATCTACTCCTATTAGGCAATCATATGAAAGCATGTCATGCTGATAAAACTGTAATGTTCTTTCATATCCTTCTATTCTAATAGTCACAGATATTGTGTATCTAGATATCAGCCGCTTTCTTATCAAAGTTTATTTTCAAATAAGTCTTAGTCCAACAATCAGGTGGTATGGCTCTGGATCTAAGCAGGCTTATGTCTGCTCCAATATCAATCATTGCATCAATAGAATAAGGCTTGATATTCGGAATGCAAATTGTGATAGTAATAAAAGGATTTTGAGCTCCTTTTATAGTGCATACCTTTGTATTGAATTCTTCACTTTGAGATCGATGGTTCGCATCTTGATGCAAAGATTTGCTGATAAGCTTCTTCAAATTGTTCTTCTCCTTCAACTTCTCTTTTATCTCTATCTTCTTCTTCAACAAGGCGCTTATACTCATTTGTAGCTTTAGCAATAACCTTTTGAAGAAAATCTATTCTATTCCTTCTCCATAATCTCATTGTTTCAGGAACTGGAATAACAACATCTGTATTAGAAGTAGTTACCTGAAATTCATTGTTTGGATCTTCTTCTGGGAATAGAAATGGAAAACTCCTCGATGGAGAATATCTTCGTCCTCTGCCACAACCTCTTCCCCTATAGGGAGTTTGTCTTTGTCGGACTCGTCCTCAGACAGAGGTCTTAATAATCTTTGTTGAAGAGACCATCTTTGTCTTTCTTCCTCTTCTTCTCTTTTTTTCTCTGGCTTCATTCTCAGATTTGACTTGAATTGAATATTTTCTTTCAAGTTCTCTGACTTTTTGTGAAAGAAAAGTTTCTTTGCAGTATCCCATGGGGGACAATCTTCAAATTCACTTTGTCTTAATTCTAGTTGTTTGAGAAGAACCTCAGAAGATACAGCATCATAGGATGAGGAAAACTAGCAATCATATTTACAAAGGAAGGTAAAGAATCATATCCAGATTCAGTACTATCTGAATCAGATTTAGAATGTTCTATAATATTTACTTGAAAGTCTTCATCAGAAGAAACATGAAATATCTGAAGAATAACAATCAGAATCAAAGACTAAACAATAATCTTGATCTATTATTCCTTTTGTTGTAAGTGTATTTATCTTTGCCTTACCTTTATCTGTATCCTTTTTCGAGCAATCACTTGCATAGTGTTTTCCTTTACAGATAAAGCAAGTAGGTATAAATTTTCTTTTTTCCCCATATACTTCTTCTTTCTGAAGTATGGCTTTCTATATGGGACTTCTTTTGAATATTTATTTCTGGAAAACTTATACTGTTTCTTATGCTTATGGTGACCCTTCCCCTTTGAAAAAGATAAACATTCTTTACAGGACTTCTTACTCTAGAACTTGTTCGGGGGTTTACAACCAAATGGGTCAAGATCTATCATCTCACAAAATTTACTTCCTAAGGCTTTTTGGGCCTTAGCAGCTTCTTTGCGATCTTTTTCTCTTGACAGAGACGAGCATTTGTCTCATCTATTATTTGATTTAAAGCACCAAGACTCAGTTTTGTGCTTTTGCCATGCAGGGTTTTCTTATATTCTGTAGCAAAGAAAGCAGGAAAAGACTCTATATAACAAAGTCTCATAGTAGGATCATTAATATTACCAGAATTGTAATATAACTTTTGCATATAACACTGATATTCTTTAATCCTACTCATGTCACACAATCTGGCTCTTAAAAATAAAGAAGTATTCTTAAGTTTATCATTATCAAGAGTTCCAAGAAATTCATGAATGAGAGCAGCTGTCAATGAAGCATATCCTCCTGATAGAATTTCTTCTTGTTGTGGGTGAGCATCCCACCATTCTTTTACTATTCCAACAAATCCATTTGCTATAATCTCAGCTATAGTATGTGGATCTTTTTTATACAACAGAAGTTGAGAATTAGCCCATCCAATCATTCCATGTATTAATTCTTTTACTTGTTCAGGAGTTGAACAATCTAACTTATACCAATTGGGCTGCAAGGTTTGAGTTCTTGCAGTATGGTGCAATAGCTCTGTTGTTGATGCTCGGATGGTTCTCCTAAAAACATACTTTTAGCTTCTTCTGGAAGAAGCTTTGCCATACTGACTGATCCTTTATCTGGATTCTTTTATCCGTGATGAACAGAGGACTATTATAAAAGGACATCCCATGGAAAATGATGCATGGAACAGCCGAGCCTTCCTGGAGACAGAGTATATTGTGAATCATTTTAAGTATTTTCTTTATAAATATCTACCTAATAAAATTTATGACAATCCTTTCGCTCAATATAAATCATGATAATCAGTAGAAACATTCTAATCAATTATAAAATACCTTTGTATGTAAAGGTTTCCTATTATATTAGGATTAATCTTATGACTGTGGTCATCATGCTCATCCTAACGGACAACTATAGAGAAAAATCTATCTTCATCACACAATGAATGTGCATCCACCTGCACCGGGTCATTTCCTCCATATTCCCGATCATTATCTCTTTCCATCTACTCTTGCCGCCAAGGGTATTACTGATAAAGAATATTGTTTGATAAGTGATTCAGATAGTTATTCTTCTGATATTTCTTATCGCCTTCTAATGAAGAGTTTCAAGAAAATGTTGACAAGATTCATATTCGATCATACCGATAGTACTAATTTAGGATATAGTTCTTTGCCATCATTTGTAAACATGGTGGTATGTTTAAATATGAATGCTAGCTTTCCGCATCCCATGATGCCTTTATCCTCGAGCTTATCCTTAGCAGCCTGCAATTCAAACAAAGTGAGTTTGAAGATTGTCCCCCCGGACACTGCAAGAAAAATATTTCTCAAATAAAGTCAGAGAACTTGAAAGGAAATATTCTCAGCAGTTGAGAATTGAACAAGATAATCAAATAAGAAGAGAAGAAGAAGAAGAAAGAGAACAAAGAAATTGTATTGTCAGGAAAAATCATATTCACCAGTCCCTTCAAGGCCTCCATTCCAAGGACGAGTCCGTCAAAGGCAAACTCCCTATAGGGGAAGAGGTCGAGGAAGAAGTGGAAGAGGTTCTCCTCCAAGGAGAAGTTTTCCATTTTTATTTCTGAAGAAAATACAGAACAAGAAGAATTTCAGGAGCCTCGCTACAAATACTCCCAAGATTATCCCTACTACCGATATCATGATTCTTGATCTCGAAATCTCAAGACCAACAAAATTCAATTTCTCCATAAAGTTATCAGAAGAGCTACAAATGAGTTCAAGAGACTCATCGAAGAAGAAAATAAAGAAAAGAAGGAAGATGAAGGAGAAGAAGACTTTAAAGAAGCAAATCCTTCATCAAGATGCAGAAGCATCTGTCTCAGTAGAAGAACCTAAAGTACAGAGGTATGCACAATAAAAGGTGCTCAAAATCCCTTTATTTCTATCATGATTTGTATTCCTAATATCAAGCCATACTCCATAGATGCCATGATAGATACATGGCGCTAATATTAGTCTGTTAAGGTCTAAAGTTATACCTCCCGATTACAAGTCTCGAGATGTATCTTAAAATTAATTTTGATAAAAAGAAGTCATCTCTAGGTATACTGCCTATGTTCCTGTCAGAATAGAAGGTTATGAAAGAACCTTACAATTTTATCAACATGATATGTTATCCTATGACTGCCTGATAGGAGTAGATGCCTTACAAGAATGTGGTACTTTCAGACTCAACAAAGATTTTATCTCTGTTTAATCCAGATGTTCAAATCCCTAGAAAGTACTCATTTAGAACTATAATCCCTTTACCAGAGCCTAAAAAAGAGTCTAACCATGAATGGATCCATAAGTCCATAGCTCTGTGTAAAAGTAACATAGATGATATTGTTACAAAGATCAAAAGAGATCTTTGTTCTGATAATCCTCATGCTTTCATCTCCAGAAGAAAGCATATCATTCACTAGATTTACTAGCTTTTAAAAGATGACAAAGGCAATGAAGTTGTGCCCAAGTTTAAAGCTCATCACAGAGGAATGATTCCCTCTGAAAGAAAGGAATGTCAAGAAGAGATTAAGAAGCTACTTCAAGGAGGATTCATTCAAGAATCTAATTCTCCATGGGCATGTGCTGCATTTTACGTCAACAAAAGAAGTGAGCAGATTCGCAAAAGAAAAGGCTTGTAGTTGATTATAAGCCTCTGAATAAGTTTGTCACAGCAGTTCAACATCCAATTCCTGCCAAGGATGATTTGTTAGCAAGGATCAAAGGATCTAAAGTCTATAGCAAGTTTGATCTGAAAAGTGGTTTCTGGCAGATCTTCCTCAAACCTGAAGACACATTCAAAACTGCATTTGTGGTACCAGGAGGTCAGTACGAATGGAAAGTTCTTCCTTTTGGTTTAAAGACTGCACCTTCTATTTTCCGAAAAAATGGATTCTATATTTGGTGAACTCTCTGAATTCTTGTTAGTATATATTGATGATATACTAATCTTTTCTAAATCACCAAAAGAGCATATAGATCACCTTGAAAAGTTTTATGAGACAGTTTATCAGAATGGTTTGTGCTTGTCTCCTACAAAAATGGATATTTTCAAGGATGAGATGAATTTTCTGGGTATAAAGATAAAAGATGGATCCATAGAAATGCAGAGCCATATTGTGTCTAAAATCCAAGAATTTCCTGATCAGATTACAAAGAAAGAACAATTGCAAAGATTCTTGGGATGTGTAAATTATGTTGCAGGATTCTACAAAGACAATTTCTTTGATAGAATTCTTCTTAATAAAAGATTAAAGAAGAATGCCCCTGCTTGGTCTGAGGAGATGACTCAGGCTGTTAAAAGAATTAAGAAGCAAGTTCTGAATCTCACTATGTCCTTGCCTAGTCAAGGATTGAAGATAATGAAACAAATGCTAGTGAGCATTATTGGAGAGCTGTTCTAAAAGAAAAGACGGACAGCGGTAAAGAAAAAATCTACAGGTACGCATCTGGTTCATTTCAAGATTCTGAATTGAAATATCATTCTAGCAGCCTAGAATCCTATAAATAAGGAATCGAGTTTCATTCACTACATCGGGAAACGATTTGAGCATCGAGTGGAGTCAAGAGTCGAAGTCTTTAACTAAGTTTGTAAGTGTTATGTCTTTCTCGGGTCTGTAATTTCAAATTGATTGTTCTATCTACTTAATCATATGTTGTTCTAAATGTTCTAGTGATAAGATAAGTTGTCATCGATAAGATAAGTTGTCATCGATCCTTTTGTAAGTGGTATCGTAACTGGTTGTAAGAATCGGTTATACTTTAATATAAGCTTTTGTTTTATAATCTTTTGTTGGAAGTATTGTTTTTGGTCTTTCATATACTATCTCGTAAAATCAAGTTGATACAACGTAAGCCAGGCAAAGAGCCGTGACTCCCGCAAGTAAGTCGCCGTGTTGAGCGCGATTTAGGTTGCGAAGACGATACCATAAGCCTTGCACAGTAAAGTTGCGTCAAGAATGATCTAAAATGATATTTCAAGGTCATCCCAGTACCCACTTTGAAGATATAGAACAAGATCTTGTTAGTCTTGCTAATGTTTTCCCCATAAATTCTCGCTATAGATGTCCAAGAGGAATCGGAT
This sequence comes from Taxus wallichiana var. yunnanensis, assembly GCA_018340775.1. Classification (NCBI taxonomy): domain Eukaryota; kingdom Viridiplantae; phylum Streptophyta; class Pinopsida; order Cupressales; family Taxaceae; genus Taxus; species Taxus wallichiana. The sequence goes on from CM031236.1 coordinate 652,311,236, forward strand.
CCCTTACCACTGGAAATTACCAAAAATACCTTATGATCGATTTATTCTAAGGTTTCTGCGTTTCATCTTCTAGCTAGTATCGTATACAAAACCCGTGAGTCTCGTTATTCAGTTACTCAGTCTTCTTCTAGTAAGTATAATATTCCTTTGATAGATCCCACGATATAAAATCTCTCAAAAAACAAAATGTCTATAAGTTTGCCCATATAGGTTGTGTTCAGATTGGCATTACCCCTTTGTTTCGTCGTGGTTTGAATGCCTCTGTTCTTTGTTGTTTAATGGATCTTAGATTTGATAATTTCAAAGATTCTTTGTTAGCTGCAATACAGACCGGTCTTCATAATGGACCCATATCCTTTGAAGTTTACCCGAATTATCCTGTAAGCGACAAGGATGATCTATCAAAGAAGTCCTAAAGCTTCATTTGGCTACTATTTGGTTTAAACATGCGTCATGGTCCCTGTCCTTTAGCCATTCATTATAAAGTTATATATAGACTTGTAAATACCATGCATCCTGTAGTCAAGCATGGAATTTCCAAGGGCAGCAGCGTGGTGAGCCACGTTAATATAGAGAGCCAGAAGATAGAACCAGAGCTAATATCCTGGTCACAAATTAAAGTGCCAAAAGAGTGGACCTTGTCCAAGAAATTTTTTGCGATCAGTCGACCTAAGCTTGAGAATGCAATAGCTGTAAATGAATCAAAAAATTATGTAACTCTGTCATTTAGATCTAAGAGTTCTATTTCTTCTTTGCTAGAAGTAATTTTGTATAGTCTAACAGTTCATTCTTTTCTTTAGGAGAATCATCATCTAAACCTTTAAAGAGCAAAATTTTCTCGTGTAGCCATAAAAGTCTTGTTCATGATCCAAACACTGATTTCCTATGGTGTAATGATTGTGAGCAATTAATAAAACAAAAATATGTGCCTAGTAATGGTCCTACCATTAGCATGGCCTCAAAAGCGTCTCCTAGTTCCTATTTTTTTCCCTTTTTAGATAGTTTTGAGGTCTTGTCTCCAAATCGTCTCGAAAGTCAGTCTTACGGTACCAAAGAACAGTAGACAGACAGCAAATAGATCCCTCAGAGTCTTCAAAAATGTTAAATTGGACAAACAAAGCTGTCAAAAATGTCCATGACAGACTACAATCTCAAGAGTCCATATTGGCAGAGATGGAAAAGAGGCTCAAAGCAATTGAGCTTAACCAGAAGGGAGATGTTTCAGGAGCTCTTCAATTGTTAAATTCAAAAATAGATGATGTGGATAAATCTATAAAAAGAGTTGAAAGTCTTGTACAGCATAATCATAGAATTGTCTCTATTGAGGTTCCAAGGGTTATTACTCAGAATGTTGTAGATATAGTACAGCCTCTAGTAGATCATACTGTGAGTATAAAAGTGATATGGCTTCTAAGTTAAGATCTACCCAGGAGATGGTAGAATCTAGCCTGTCACAAGTACATGAATTTAATGAACAGATGCATCAAAAGATTGATCTTGTTCAGGATACGATCGATTCTTTACTATCATAGCTCCACAAATTGAAGAAATCTTGGATAATACCAAAAAACTGAAGAAGGTGATTGGTCTAATATCATGTATCGTGGAAGCAAATTACGAACTTGCGGTAGTACATCATCAACCAAGTAAAGATAAGTAAATTTTGGCCCAAAGATAATCCTTTATTTTTTAAGGATGATAAGAAATCTATAGGCATGGTGAAAATCAAGCCAGAAGAAGCTGAAGGCATGATCATAGGTGAAACTTCTAATCCTAAGCCAGAGCCTCTCCAAGGAATGGCTAGAGTCCAAACTCTAAACCCTAACCCAGTACAAACTAGAATGCGAGATCTATAGATGAAATAAAGGAAATGGTACATGGCATGATAGGTTGGGGTAATTCTCAGTTAGAAATGTATAAAAAGATCCCCATGCAATAGCTCACCATAAGAAATGGATTTGTAGGAATAATCAAAGAATGGTGGGATACGGTTCCCTAACGATCAATCTTGCAAAGTGGTTTTATGGGTTTGACTGCTGCAATAATTAAAGAATTCATTGGTGATGTTGAAGACAATAAGCTTTTGAATACATCTTTGTTCTTAAGAGCTAGACTTTGTGATATGTCTAGAATAAAAGAATATCAATGTTACATGCAGAAGTTGTATTATAATTCTGGTAATATTAATGATGCTACTATGAGATTAAGATATGTTGAATCTTTTCCTCCTTATTTCTCTACAGAATACAAAAAGGCTATGCATGGTATGAATCCAGATGAATTAAGCTTTGGTGCCATAAATCAGATAATTGATAATACCAATGCTAGATTATGCAGAGAAAAGCTAGAAAGGAAAGAAGCCAGAAAAAATGAAAGATTTCTTGGCTATAAGTTTTGCCATATGTTTGAAACTGACCCATTTGGTTGTGAAAAACAAGAAAGCTTCAAGAAGAAATCTTGTAAAGATTGTTCTTCTTTTTCAAAGGGGAAGGGTCGGTATAAGAAGTATAAAAGACATAACAAATACAAAAATTTTGAGCATTCAAAAGTCTTTGAGAAAATTTGTTTTTAGAAAAAGAAATATGTAGGAAAGAATAAAAAGTTTACTCCTACTTGTTTCATTTGTAAAGGCAATCACTATGCTAACGAGTGCCCTCATAGAGATTCCGATAAAGGAAAAGCAAAGATAAATACCCTATCGGCCTAAGAGCATAACGAAAGAAAATTATTGTCTAGTCAGTGATACAGATAGTTATTCTTCTGATATTTCTTATTAGTCCCTTGTAGATGATTTTCAAGTCAACATCAGACAAAGATTCGATTCGACAAGTAATAGTACTAATGCAGGATATGATTCTTTGCCATCTTTTGTAAATACTTGTGTAAAGGTTAACATGAATGCTAACTTTCCTCATCCGTAAGCACCATTATCTACTGATCTTCTTCTAAAGCAGCTGCAGCTTCGCCAGAGTGAATATGAGGATTGTCCTCCCTGGAATACTACAAGAAAAATCTTTCTGCAAAATAAAGTCAGAGAACTGGAAAATAAATATTTTCAGAGTAAACAACTAGAACAAGATAGAAAAATTCTAGTCTAGCAACAAGAAGAAGAAGAAGATTTGTTTTGTTCTGAAGAACCATTCTCTCCAACACCAATCAGGCCACCTTTTCAGCAAAGAATTCGTCAAAGACAAATTCCTCAAAGAGGAAGAGGTGGAGCATGGAGAGGAAGAGGAAGAGGTTTTACACCTCCTCAAAGAAGTTTTCCATTTCTCTTTCCAGAAGAGAAATCAAATGAAGAACTTTATTCAATCCTAATGTGAAAATTCCCGGAAGATATACCTTTCAAACCATTGTCCCTTTACCTATTCATAAGAAAGAGTCCAGTCATGAATGGATTCATAAATCCATTTCTCTTTGTAAAACCAATATTGATGAAATTATTACAAAGATAAAAAAATCTTTTCTAACAATACCCATGCTTTTATTTCCGAAAAACAACATGTGTGTTCACTTGATCTACAAATTGTTAAAGACAAAGAAGGTAATGAAATTGTTCCAAAATTTAGAGCACATCACAGAAGAATGATTCCCTCTGAAAGAAAGGAGTGCCATGAAGAGATAAAGAAGCTTTTGCGAGGGGGCTTCATTCGAGAATCTAATTCTCCATGAGTGGTGTCTTTGCCTTACATGTAAATAAGAGAAGTGAAGCAGTGAGACAGAAAAATAGGTTAGTTGGTTATTATAAACCTCTTAACAAATTTATTTCGCAAAGATCTGACATCCAATTCTGCGAAAAGATGATCTGCTTGCAAGAATCAAAGGTTCGAAGGTTTATAGCAAATTCGATCTCAAAAGTGGATCTCGCTAGTATATGAAATTCGATCTGCTAATGTCATTTCTTCATTCCATCTTTGGGAATTTTTCTTTAATCTCTTATTCAAGAGAATTCTGTCTGCAACAATATTTTATAAAAGCCTGCAACATAATTAACACAACCCAAGAATCTCTGTAACTGTTCTTTCTCTTTTATTTCATCTGGAAATTCTTGAATCTTTGATACTACATGCTTTTGCATTTCTATAGATCCATCTTTAATCTTTATGCCTAAAAAATCCATCTCCTCTTTAAATGTTTCCATTTTAGATGAAGATAAGCATAATCCATTTTTATAAACATCATAGAATTTTTCTAGATGTTCTAGATGTTCTTTTGGAGATTTAGAAAATACTAGAATGTCATTAATATATACCAGTAAAAATTCTGAGAGATCTCCAAAAATAGTATCCATTTTCTTTTGGAAAATAGAGAGCAGTTTTAAGGCCAAAAGGTAATACCTTCCATTCATACTGGCCTCCTGGAACCACAAAAGTTGTTTTGTAGGTATCTTCTAGTTTTAAGAAAATCTACTAGAATCCACTTTTGAGATTGAATTTGCTGTAAACCTTCGAACCTTTGATTCTTGCAAGCAGATCATCTTTTGCAGGAATTGGATGTTGTACTGCAGAAATAAATTTGTTAAGAGGTTTATAATCAACAACTAACCTCTTTTTCTGTCTCAGTTGTTCACTTCTCTTATTTACATAGAAGGCAACACACGACCATGGAGAATTAGATTCTTGAATGAAGCCTCCTTGCAAAAGCTTCTTTATTTCTTCATGGCACTCCTTTCTTTCAGAGGGAATCATTCCTCTGTGATGTGCTCTAAATTTTGGAACAATTTCATTGCCTTCTTTGTCTTTAACAATCTGTAGATCAAGTGAACAAACATGCTTTTTTCTGGAAATAAAAGCATGGGATTATCAGAACAAAGATTTTTTTATCTTTGCAATAATTTCATCAATATTGGTTTTACAAAGAGAAATGGATTTATGAATCCATTCATGACTGGACTCTTTCTTATGAACAGGTAAAGGGACAATGGTCTGAAAGGTATATCTTATGGGAATTTTCACATCAGGATTGAATAATGAAATATGGTCTTTACTGAAACTAAAAGTACCACAATCCTGAAGGGCATCTACGTCTATGAGACAGTCATAAGAAATTATGTCATATTGATAGAACTTTAAAGTTCTTGTAAAACCTTCTATTTCAACAGGAATCATACCACATACCTAGAGACAACCTTTTTTTTATCAAAATGAATTTTCGATAAGTTTCTTCCCAATAATATGGATTTTCTGATTTTCCTGAACTGGAAGAGCTGATTTTTTTCCGATTTTCCGAATCTGGAAGAGCTCCTGTGTCGGGGCGGTCAGGCAAGCGCATGATCTTCGGGAATCACCCCTCGACTTCAGATTACGACTCTGATCTTGCACACAACAGTGTAACCTGATCTCTGTTACCTCCCTGCAGAGTAACATACATCGTCTGTCGTATGCAATAAGCGATACCGACCCTACCATTCAGGTAAGGGTCTCCAGGGAATGCTCCTGGTGAACACCGTTGTTGCTTCCACCTAGCCTTAAGGAGGCCTTGCGGCTAATCTCCCCTGTCCCGGAGGACAGGGGCCAAGTGAAAGAGAAACTCTTCCAGCTGTGTGCCTGACGGGAAGGCATTGCCCTACACAATCGTGCGTTGGCTCATTAGTGGGTAGGCTCCCCGGAACCCCCGAAGGGGTGAACTGCAACATTTCCCCCTCTCTCATCCAACCCTGCAGGGCTTTCTGATAAAGGGGTAGTGCTACAGCCAGGAGGTTAGCTACGAGCACAAAGCTTGCAGTTCCCCTCCGATGCGAACGATCGCCTAACCAATACGATAGACGCCGACCGCAACACTCCCCACCAAGGAGTATCGAGAGCAAGTCCTTCTCACCGGCAACAGATGGGGCTACGCAACCAAGCTCATACAGTAGTTCTTGAAAACCAGGTTGCGATCTGGTCTCTCGCAACCTGACATGCGGGCACTTTACAAGGAGATGAAAGAGGGAGTCCCCCCCTTCATCTCCGCACAACGGGCACAAAGAACAAAGGGCAGGATCCAACACCCCCATCCTAGAGGCTCGACCACTAAGAAAAACACCCCCCACTCTGGCATTTAACAGCCAGCAGACAGCTTCAGCCGACACATTCTCCCATCTCTGCGCTCGCTTGATGAAGCATTAAAGTTCTTGTAAAACCTTCTATTTTAACAGAATCATAGCCACATACCTAGAGACAACCTTTTTTATCAAAATGAATTTTCGGATAAGTTTCTTCCCAATAATATGGATTTTCTGATTTTCCGAATGGAAGAGCTTATTTTTTTTTCTGATTTTCCCGAATCTGGAAGAGCTCTCTGCTTGAGACGGTCGAGCAAGCGCGATCTTCGGGAATCACCCTCGACTTGATTACAACTCGATCTTACACACAACAGTGAAAACGATCTCTGTTACCTCCTGCCATGATAACATACAACATACATCGTACTGTGATGCAATTAGCGATACCGACTCTACCACGGGTGGGGTCTCAGGGAATGCTCTAGTGAACACCGTTGTGCTTCCACCTAGCCTTAAGGAGGCCTCGCGGCTAATCTCCCCGTCCCGAAGGAATTGCCCTAGACCTAATCATGCGATACCGATGTCTGCATAAGATCAATCATGACATCAAGAGAATAAGGCTTGTTGTGAGAGATGCGAGATAGTAATGGTTATAAAAAGATTTAGAGTACAACTTATAGTGCATACCTCGATTCGGAGTTGATGGCGAGATATTTCTTTTTGTGCTTCTTGTAGAAGAATCTGTTGATAGGCTTCTTCTAATTCTTCTTCATCTCTTTGTTCTTCTTGTCTTTCTTTTTCGGCGATGAGCTTTTTATACTCATCATGGGTTTGGAGATAACCTTAGAGGAATTCAATTCTGCTTCTCCTCCATGATCTTAGCATATTTGGATCAGGAACTGGTGTTATAGGAATAGCAGTGAGACGGAGTTCCTGATAAAAATCTTCATCCATTTTCTCTTCTGGAAAGAGAAATGGAAAGTTTCTTTGGGGAGGTAAAATACCTCTTCCTCTTTCTCTCCATGCTCTACCTCTTCCTCTTTGAGGAATTTGTCTTTGGCGGATTATTTGTTGAAAAGGTGGCACGATTGGTGTTAGAGAGAATGGTTCTTCTGCGTAACGAGAACAAATCTTCTTCTTCTTCATTCTTTGGACCCAAATCTTTCTATCTTGCTCTCAGTTGTTTCTGCTGGAAATATTTATTTTCTAGTTCTCTGACTTTATTTTGCAGAAAGATTTTTCTTCTAGTATTCCGGGAAGGACAATCCTTATATTCATTATGGCGAAGCTGTCAATTTGCTTTAGAAGATCAAGCAAATAACGGTGTTAACGGATGAGGAAAGTTACCATTCATGTTAACCTTTACACAAGTATTTACAAAAGATGGCAAAGAATCATATCCAGAATTAGTAATATCATTGTCGAGAATCGAATCTTGTCTGATGTTGACTTGAAAATCATTTACAAGAGATCGATAAGAAATATCGGAAGAATAGCTATCGTATCACTCGACTGATAATAATTTTCTTTTGTTATGCCCTTAGGCGATAGGGTATTTATCTTTGCTTTTCCTTTATCAGAATCTCTCTGAGGGCACTTGTTAGCATAGTGATTACCTTTACAAATGAAACAAGGAGTAAATTTTTTATTCTTTCCTACATATTTCTTTTTTCTAAAAACAAATTTTCTGAAAGGCTTTTTGAATGCAGAAGAATGCTCAAAATTTCTGTATTTTTTATACTTCTTATACCGACCCTTCCTTTGAAAAAGAAGAACAATCTTTACAAGATTTCTTCTTGCTTTCTTGTTTTTCACAACCAAATGGGTCAGTTTCAAACATATGGCAGAACTTATAGCCAAGAAATATTTCATTTTTCCTGGCTTCTTTCCTTTCTAGCTTTTCTCTGCATAATCTAGCATTGGTATTATCAATTATCTGATTTATGGCGCAAAGCTTAATTCATCTGGATTCATACCATGCATTGTTGTCTTTTTGTATTCGGTAGAAAAATAAGGACCAGGACTCAACATATTTTAATCTCATGGTAGCATCATTGATATTACCGAGTTATAATATGACTTCCGCATGTAACATTGATATTCTTTTATTCTAGACATATCACAAATTCTAGCTCTTAAGAACAAAGATGTATTCGGTAGCTTATTGTCTTCAACATCACCAATGAATTCTTTAATTATTGCAGCGATCAAACCCATAAAACCACTTTGCAAGATTGCAGAAGACAGGTTGGGAAGCGTATCCCACCATTCTTTGATTATTCCTACAAATCCATTTTTATGACCGAGGCTATTGAATGGGGATCTTTTTATACATTTCTAACTGAGAGTTACCCCAACCTATCATGTCATGTACCATTTCCTTTATTTCATCTATAGATCTGCATTCTAGTTTGTACCAATTGGGCTGTAGAGTTTGGACTCTAGCCATTCCTGGAGAGGCTCTGGCTTAGGATTAGAAGTTTCACCTATGATCATGCCTTCAGCTTCTTCTGGCTTGATTTTTACCATGCCTATAGATTTTTGTCATCCTTAAAAAATAAAGGATTATACTGGGCTAAAATTTGCTTATGCTGCTTGGTTGATGATGTACCTGCAAGTTCTGCAACTTGCTTCCATGATACAGTATTAGACCAATCACCTTCTTCAGTTTTCTTGGTATTATCCAAGATTTCTTCAATCTGTGGAGCTATGACTGGTAAAGAACTGACTGTATCCTGAACAAGATCAATCTTTTGATGCATTTCTTCATTAAATTCATGTACTTATGACAGGCTAGATTCTACCATCTCCTACCAGAATCTCCACTACTGAGAAAGAAATGATGAGACATCCACTTCCTCAGATGATGATGAGATAGGACCTAGTGTACAGTATAGTCCTTGATTGCTATGTCGACAGGCATGTTGTCGACTTTAATAAAGTAAGATAAGATTCTCTTTTAATCTTATCCGAAGCATGGTGGACCTCCCCACTTTCTAAAGGTGCTATTATGGGTGGCATGTACCCATGTGCGTGTCTTCTTACTTTTCTAAAAGTAAGAATCTTTTGGGTTACCGGGTTTCTAGGTTGTAGGTTTGTAGGTTTCCGGTCTTTCCGGTGAAAAGCTACTCAATTCCTATAAATAAGGAATTCAAGTTTCATTCACTACATCGGGAAACGACGGAGCATCAGAGTGGAGTCAAGAGTCGAAGTCTTTAACTAAGTTTATAAGTGTTATATGTCTTTCTCGTGTCTCTAATTTCAAGTTGATTGTTCTATCTCGCTTAATCATATGTTGTTATAAATGTTCTAGTGATAAGATAAGTTGTCATCGATAAGATAATTTGTCATCAATCCTGCTCGATTCTCAGCTCATTGAGAATATTTTCTTTCAAGTTCTCTGACTTTATTAGACAAAAATATTTTTCTTGCAGTGTCCCAAGGGGGACAGTCTTCAAACTCACTTTGTCTCAATTGCAGTTGCTTGAGAAGAAGCTCTGAGGATAAAGGCATCATGGGATGCGGAAAGCTAGCATTCATATTTACACATACCACCATATTTACAAATGATGGCAAAGAACTATATCCTGAATTAGTACTATCAGTATCTGAATCTGAATATTGTACATCATTTACTTGAAACTCTTCATTAGAAGACTGATAAGAAATATCTGAAGAATAACTATCTGAATCACTTATCAAACAATATTCTTTATCAGTAATACCCTTGGCAGCAAGAGTATTAATTTTAGCTTTACCTTTATCTGTCTCCTTTTGGGGGCACTCATTAGCATAGTGCTTTCCTCTACAGATAAAGCAAGTAGGAATAAACTTCTTCTACCAATATACTTTTTCTTTCTGAAATAAGACTTTCTATATGAACTTTTTCTTTTAAACGAGTTTTTATTTCTTTTGCTGAATTTTCCATATTTTCGAACTTCCTGCCATATTTACCCTGACCCGTCTTCTAGCTACAGATAATGATGGAACGTTATTCTTATCCAAACTATGGTATGAGCGAAACACCCGTGATATCCACTTCGCTGAAAGACAAGACTGGGAAGATTCCTCCAGCTCATCGGATAATGATAATAGTCCTAGGTCCGTTTCAGTCCTTAAAGCTATGATGACAGGCTTGTTGTCATTTGTCAAAAAAGCTTGAAGTGACTCCTCTTTAGTCATTTCGAAAGCATGGTGGACTTCCACATTATCTAAAAGTGTCATTTTCGGTGGCATGTACTCAAGTGTTTTTTCCCACTTTTTTTTTTTAGTGAGAATCTTCTTGTTTACCTAGGTTACGGAGTTTCGGTCTCTAGGTTGCCGTTAATCCGGTGAAAAGCCTCTCGCATTCCTATATAAGGATATGTTGAGACTCATTCACTACATCGGAGAATTGGGATTGTTTTAGTAGAGTCTAAGTTCCTTATCAAAGGATTGTTTAGAAGTTTCAGTTTGAGCTTGAATCGAGCTATTTATTAAAAGTTTGTTTGGCATACTTGGTTTAGATTGGTATACTTGGTTTAAGTTCCCTCCTCTAATTTCAACTTCAAGATTTTAAAGTGTTTTGTTGTCAGAGAGAATTTTTTTAAAGGGATGGGAGAAGAAGAGGGTGAAGGTTTTGAAAGGGGGAAGAAACCTTGTTTTGAAAAGAAATGCACTTTTGAGGAATTATTTGACTTGAAAGGAAATAATTTTTTCATTGGTATCTAAGGGGTTTAAGGAGAAAATATTTGTAATCAACATAAATTATGTAACTTTGATGAATGAGACGTGACAAAATTATGAATAATATGTCAAAAGATGTTTAGGATAATTTAAAGCGTTTTATGTCTTTATATGAATGTTGATTTTGTTCCAATTTTTGTCTTGGATATTTTTTTGGCATGTTTAAGTTTTTCAAATGTGAGAGTAAACTAGTTGTCAAGTGGTATGAAGTTGCATGGACTTCTCGCATCTCGTCTAATAAGACGAAGATGTTGTAGATCAGCTATTAAGATAGTGGTATTACTAATCCTTTAGGTAATAGGACTAATAAGATACTTTCGTTTAACAAAGTTGACAAAGATGTTGTAAAGCAATGAATTGTTTTTGTAGAAGTGGTTGATATAGTTAGAGCACACCATAAATGTTACATACTACAAGTTCATAGGAGATCGTGATAGTTGTGATTAGGCATTACGTAGATATTTCATACTAAGGTATAAGTACACGGGTTAGGTACATGGGTTAGAGGAAGATGGTATGTGAGGAACACTTATCATCAAGTTTGTTCAACAAACAATATGATGGCATCGGAACAAGGTACATGATGTCATGTCAAATCTGGATTAAAGGTTAGGAGGGCCCTAAACAATAGTGGAGTGTATACCCTCCTCACAATTTTAGTTAATAATTTTTTCCCATCAAGTAAATAAATAGAATCTATCTACATTATTGTATTTTAAAATTTGCATCATGATAACTTCTATACAAAAATAATTAAAATATCTTATATAATTATCACAAAGGTCGAAATATTCCATGGATGAGGAGAATTAATCGCAAGAGGTGTTTAGAATCCAACAAATAATTTTTTTATATGAGACTATTTGCAGGTCCGATTTACCAATATCAAGTAGGTGATGGGACTCAAACCTGAACAAAACACCATTTTTTGCAAAGCAATAAAAATTCTTATGTAGCTCCCATGGTTTTATGAAGAGTGGTATTTGGACCAGAGCCTACCAACCGCTTCATAAAAAAATAATAGACATATCCCCTAAAAAAATAGGATTAGAGAATTAAGTACTTCTTTCTTTCAATTATACTCACTTTATTAGCTACACCAATGATATTATCAAAACTACATGAACCTTTTCCTAGAAAGCATTATACACATACATAATCTAGAGATACATCAAAGAATGGGTAACACTACAAAAAAATCATATGAACTCGAAATATGACATATTTGTTTTCATTTGCAAAAATAATATCGTACATTTTTATATATGTAAGAAATTTATATTACTATATAATAATATAAATAAATGGGTAAATTAATATTGAATCTTTTTATATATATATATATATATATATATATATATATATATATATATATATATATATTTTTAACGGAGCTATGAACAGATTACAAACACCCATAGTGGCGGACTAACCAACCAAAACACAACGACAAAGCCAAACAAACAAGTGCAAGACAAAGCAAACCCCAACTTTCAATATAGGTTTCGAATCCCGTAAGACGCGCATCAGAGGAACGCGGACCGTTTTTAGCCGGGTGAGGCGTGTTGAGGTCATATACGTTCTACATAAGACGCGGCGAAGGACAGAAATTTTGCACCAGACGACATGGATACAAAAGCTTGGGTGCATCGACTTCTGGACGACAAGACGAAGACTGCGATGATGCATTCGTAAGTCTTTCGGATCTTATTCCTGTTAATGATGAAACAAATATTTCTGAAGAAGAAAATCCACTTCCAGGATGGAAGCTCCCGAAACTCCCATAGTGAAGTATACCAGAAATCTAAATCTTTTCATTTATTAGCTAGTACTGCTATTAGATCTCGTGAGTCTTGTATTCAGTAAAAACTTCTGCAAAGTCTGAATACGATATTCCTTTGATTTCACCACAAGATCTAGCTTATTTAAAAAGCAGTCTACCTATAAGTTTGTGCATATAGGTTGTGTGTGCAGTCGGAATAACTCCTTTATTCCGTCAAGGTTTAAATGCATCTGTTTTGTGTTGCTTGCTTGATACTCACCATGAGAGTTTTAAAGACTGTTTGTTAGCTGCATTACAAACCAGTCTCAGTAATGGACCCATCCATTTTAATGTGTTCCCTAACTACCCCGTATCTATACAGACTGACAATCTGTTAGATCAAGTTTTAAAGCTGCATTTGCAAACCACGGGTTTGAACATGAAACCAGGGTCTTCCCCTTTAGCAATTTTTTATAGAATTATTTTTCGTTTAACTAATACTGCTCATCCTGCTATAAAGCATGGCCCTTCCCAAGGAAGTAGTGTAGTCATGCATGCTAGTCTTACTGCACAAAAAATTGAACCTGAAGTAGTAAGCTGGGATAAAATTCGTGTGCCCCGAGAATGGACTATATCCACAAAATGTGTTCTTTGTAATACTGCCGTCATGCTGATCTGCCTCTAAAGTCATTGAAGATAAAGGTAAGGCTACTATATCATTTAGAAAGTCTAACTCCGTTAAACCAAGATTATCTGCATCTTCCTCTACTCAGTCTTTTATGTCTGATAAAGAGAAAAATCTTGAGTCGACTTTCCTCCTTGTAGCCATCCTACACTTGTACATGATCCAAACACCGACTGTCTGTGGTGTGAACAATGTCAAGTACTTGAGCACAAAAAAATACATTCCCAAGAATGGTCCACATATTAGTATGAATACTTGTTCTTCATCTTCTTATTACCAGACTCTGCAGATGGCTAAATCTGTGCTCAACAAAGCCAAGATCTCCATGGATACAAAAGAGGCTTCAACCTCTCAGCCTGAGAATGAGTTTCCCATGGCTAAAGATTTTGAGATCTACACAGAGGATCGGCAAAGCAAAGCCGACAATACTGGTATCAGCGACAGTGGATTCCAAGATCGAGCAATCTGAGTCTGCCCGAATGATGAACTGGAATAACAAAGCCACAAGAGCCATTCAGGATCAGGTCCTGTCCAGAATGAAAAGCTTAAGAGAATGCAAGATACTCTTAAAGCTATAGAACTCCACCAGTGTGGAGATATTCATCTCTTTGTCTCTTTGTTAAATAAAAAGATGGATAATTTATCTACTAACGCAAAGAATCGACTAATAACTTGCGCAAAGAAGTTCCGGACAAGTCGAAGAATAATCTACAATCTCAAATCCAACAACTAATTCGTGTTGTATCTGAAGGATCTGAGAAGAAAGTAATTGACAATATTCAAACTGTCAATGAAAAAATAAATACTGTGTTTTTTTGCTTTTGAGAGATCGAAAGCGAGAATTTCCCGCTCATTACTATTGTCAAGCAAAATCAAAAGTTCCCAACTTGATAAAAGCAGTATCTCTTCAAGTAGCCAAGGACCCAGTCCCAGTGGTCCAAGGCCATTACTTGGGCACAAGTTGCCTCAATGAAGTCACCTTTCAGTCAGCAAAAAGATGGTGACAAGAAAATCGGCATGGCACGATTGACAGAAGAAGCTGCAGAAAGCTTCATGGACACAGCTGAAAGCTCTACACCTCCTATGCAAGGTACGATCAGAACTCTAAATTTCCAGCCCAATTTCTACAAAGTTGAATGTAAGACTGCTGATGAAATTCGAGAGATGATCCATGGCATGATTGGTTGGGCCAACACCCAAGTCTTTGATTGCAAACATGACAAGGACATTGCCGACATAATTGCTAACGGTTTTGTTGGCATACTCAAAGAGTGGTGGGATGTTGTTCCTGCCCGCATGAAAGACCAAATCATCAATGGTCAAGGAGAAGAAGGAACCGAACGAGTTGGGGTGGAACTGCCAGTTTGACAACTGCAATAATCGCAGAATTTATTGGCACAGTTGATGATGAAAAAGACTGTGTACTCTTGAGTTTCGAGAGCTCAACTCTGCGACATGTCCAAAGTTAAAGAGTACCAATGCTACATGCAAAAGCTCCTCTATAATTCAGGTACTCCATTTAACTCTACAATGAAATTAAGATATGTGGAGTCTTTTCCTTCATATTTCTCCACTGAATATAAAAAAGCCATGCATAATTATACTGATGCTGATTTAACCTTTGGAAGGATAAATCAGATAATTACAGAGACTAATCAACGCCTCCTATGTGAAAGGTAATTGCCATTTTGGAAAGGGTCCAGGGAAGATGTAGCAAGAAAACTTGCATGTGCCATAACTTTCATTCTGTGGCTCCGTTTTAGGTGTCGTCTTCTCTAAAAGTATATATTTTCTGAGCTCTACGCATTGATGGCAATATTTTTCTTATTTTCATAAAATCCATTTTTGTACCTTTTTGGACCAAGCAACTTCTTGCAATCTTTTGAAAGAATCATTATGATGATGATGATTATGGTAGATGGATGCTTTTTTATATGATTTGTCTATATATAATAATATAAGTATACAATAATATAAATTTATAATAATATATGTATATATATTCGAACCGGATTTTTCCGTATTTTTCGAATTTTTCGAGAACTCCGAATTTTCAGATTTTTTTGCCCTTCCGAATTTAATCGGATTTCCGAACTGTAACTATGATTATAAGATAGGACTTGAATATCAATTGGAAACATGAAAATTAAAGAATTTCGATGTTGTATCAATTCTAGAAAATTGTAATGTGTATGTTACTTCAATTCTGAATTCAAGAAGAATCAATTAGAATAAATCAATGAATGTATTTAGAGGAAGCTACTAAGTGTCTTACAGAATAGCATTTGAATTTTTATACATATTCAAATAATCAAGATTTTTAATGATTTCAAATAAATTTATAAATGATGGAGGCCGCTAAGTGTCTTGCAAAATAGATATTGAAAAAAATTCCATATTTATGATAATCTAGATTTTTAATGAGATTCTTTAAATATATTTGAAATCACACTTCCTCCCCATCGCCAGGCGCCCCCATGAGCCCCTCCTTCAGCAAAGATATGGGATAACAAAATCTCTACTAACTAAGGTAAGCTCACAAAGCATACGAAAGAAGATATATTAATACAAATGCAAAAGGAGTTACAAGATTACCTGAACAATTCCCATAAGCTAAAAAGGTATACGAATTTTTGTATGATTACTATTCAACCCGAGAAGATTAAATCGCAAACAGACGAGCAAGCTAGAGGAAGTAAGAATCGAATTGCCCATTACTCACAATGATTAAAACAACATGTGAACATGCCTAAGCAACCAAGGGGATAAACTAGATGTTAACGTTCGAAGGCGAACACAAAGCAAAGACCGACCATGGAGCCAAGACATCAGAATCACACACAGCCGTTCGACGCTCCACAAGAGGGTCATTGCGACAAGAACTAGGGTAAACGCCGAATGGGGCATTACAAATGCGGCGTTGGGCTAATTTCGGGTGTCATTGCCTAGCTTTTACAAATCAAATTTGAAGGGGTAGTATAAATATTAATGTGAAAGGTAATTGTTCAACCGGTCCTTCAATGATCAAAAGTAGCATAAATACTTAACATTTCACATGACAAGAACAAATCAATTATATATGTCAAATTCATTCGGTGAAAAGATTTTTAAAATGTGTGTCAAAAAAAGGTGTTTCTCTAACACAGATCCAATGTCGTTGAATCCATTCACTTAAAAAGCTTTAAAAATGTGTGCCAAAAAGAAAGTGTTTCTATGACACATCTAATATTCTCATTTTATAAATGGAAAAGATGTTAGTACATCGGAATAGGTGTTGGGATGTCTTACTAGTTTTCTACACGTCGTCATAACGATAAGCCTTGTCATCACATTGGAAAGAGGAATGCTTGTTTTATGCCTTGATAATTACAATTTGGTTTTTAACATTGAAGTCTATATAACACCTTTGGACCTAATTTGGTATTATGACTCTCCATTTCCATATCCTCTCCTATTACCTTCTTCAAGAGACCTTCCTCCTATGATTCACTCCATTCTTTGCAAGCCTATTCCACATACCTTATATAATTTTAAAAAACCAGTATGTGGTTGTCGCTAATGTCTTGTTGTAGATTCATATCCAAGCCCATAAGGTGGCATTGGAGGTAGAGCATCTTCAAATGCTTTTGTGCCACTGGTGTGATGCCCCGTGTAAAGTTACACACGAGCCATAATCCCCCTACCTCCACTCCCGCCACGTGGCGGTTCAGTGAGTTGACATCAAGGTGGTGACTATCAAAGCCGCTCTCAACTCCACTCTTTTAGCCGCACTTGTTGCTCCCCTCATAGTTAGTCTCCTCGGAGGAGCTTCTCTTTGTCGCCTTTGGCTCGCCACTAAGGTTGGGATATCCCCGCCGCCCAACCAACACGGTTGGAGCTCGCCGCCACGCCCGAGCCACGCTCTCATGATGGGTGGAGCCCGCCTCCTTCACCGAATAAGTTTCCAAGGCTATTGATTTCCATTTCGCCTTCTCGGGCCCTTCTTTGAAGAGACCGAAGAAGGAAGTCAGCTCGGTTCGAGGCTAGAATGTGTCGGACTACGGAAAATATCTAACTGCCTCTAGTTGGCATGATCAAGACCCGCCCCCCACAAGATAGCAATTTGTAATTGAACCGATGTTTTTTTCTCCCTCATTCCTAGATTGTTTGCCTAGTTTTCTTTGTGGCTTTGGGGCATGCTCCCATACTGCCTGATTTTTTTGTGAATTATCTTGTATCATTTTACTTGTTAATATAATATAAGATCTTATTCATAAATAAAAAGGTGTTCATCAACTATAACTCGTGGATGCACTTCACCATTTTCCAAATGTAATATTTTCCTCTCAATCAATCATGGATCTAATAATAGAAGCAACATGGAAAGACTCAAGTATCACTTGATATAATTTGGTCTTGCCTTAAATAAATATTTATAAGAATATTCATGTACACATTAAATTTGGTAAATAACTAAAAGATACACAAATATATGTATGTAAGAAAGAGTGATCTACGATATCTTTTGTCTTTTTCTATTTGTAATTAACGTTTTAGAGTTTGGGAGAGATTTTTGTTTGATCCTTTTAAGGAGAGAAGAACAAGTAAGAGGGTCATTGCATGTTTTCTCTTGCCCTCTTTTACTGAGAGAATGTTTCGCCTTCATGGTTGATGAATGTACATTGTATGATGTGAAATATATGATATATTATTAGAAGGCCCTAAATGTTATTTGTTGTATGAAACACAATGAATACATAAACATGAAGTATTGTTATCACATATACAATCATAACACATTCATAAAGAAAGATAATAATTTATGATATACGATTGGGGATAAAAATATTTGGTAATAAATGATATTATATTACACAACAATATAAATAGGAAAGAAATATTTAATTGGAAAGTGAACATTACATAGGGAAAGGACCCCATAGTTGTGCATGCACTAAAACACGTAAATTTGGTTTCGGCATAAGTTCCTTTAAAAGTACCAATAGTTGTTCATTTTTTTATTAATGACACTTTTTGAGCAAATGACAATGTGACACATAGGATGTTGGGTCATTGGTCCCTCTTTCAAATGCTTCATACTAAATTTGTTCAAAAACTACTTGTCCCTCCAAATAAACATACAAAATGAAAATGTAGATGTGGCACGATCATATACTACACAATAATATATTTTTTGTGTACCGACTAGATACCTACATATATCTATGCACCCCTAAAGTTATATCTACACATATAACTACCTAGATAAAGTATATCTACCTACGTAACATCATAGAATTACATCACATGACCCAATACCGAGTAAGTATAGGACTGTAAATTATATATGACTAAACAAAACCGATATCTAAACAAATCAAAAATTATATTAATATGAGCAATTGATTCTAATTAATTTCCCCGAAAATGGATCTACAATTTGGAGAAGAAACAAAGGGCCAGAATTTTTATTTTTATTTTGCAGTAAGTGGGCATAAAGTATAGGCTACCAATGTAAACAAGATTTAAGTTAAAATTTGAAAAAAATTAAACAAGTGATTACGGATCTAACCTGGATTCTGGCATTTGGGTTTCATTGACTCCATTTACATTGATCTGATCTGCTCCAATCAGTCTTCATATCTCTCTCTTCCTTCAGCAGCTCTGGATTCTGGCATCTGGGTTTTATTGACAAAGTACCAAATTGGCTTGTAATGTTAAGTCTGAGAAATGGGTACTTAAACTAGTAGCTTCCTAATATGGAATTGAAATCTAAAATCTAAAAAATGGGAATCAAAAAATTGATCTCATCATGATTTAGAACAATAATGGCCGGTACCCATATACAGATATTGACTGACATATTAGATCTAAGAAATGGGTGGGTAAAATAATAGCTTGATAACAGGATTCATGGCAATACTGCCGAGAAATCTATTTAAGCAACGTAAACACTTTGTCGAGCACCCAAATACTAATTAAGCAGCGTAAAAGACTGAGATCCAGTACCTCTACGGATTAACTTACTATCCATATTGCCTAAAATTGATAAATCTAAGAGATGGGTAGTCATAATAATGGACTGAAATCTTGTAATGGGTTTAACAAATTTACTTGTAATGTTAAATCTCAGAAATGGGTAGTCATCATAATGGACTGAAATCTTAAATCTGAGAAATGGGAATCAAAATAATAACTTAGAAATGGGTGGACAAAATAATGTATAGAATGTCTGTCTGTCAGTCATATTCGCTGGAAATGTAAAATCTAAGTAATTAAAGACTTTGTCGAGCACCCAAATAGTAATTACGCAGCGTAAGCGACATAGATTCAGTACCTGTATGCAATAACTTACTATGCTCTAGCCTAAAGTTGATAAATCTAAGAATTGCGGTTCCATGTATACTACCTGATAATGGTGTTTAAGTCTCTTGAACTGGTAGTGATGACTCTATCGCAAGTGTAGTGTTTTTTTAATTAACAAATATAAATGGGAGAATCTTCTTCTGTAGCAGGCATGTGCGTAAACAGTTTACAGTGGATAGTTTTATATGCTTTCCAATTGTTTACCTATTGTTCACGTGAAATTTTTGTGTGACACCACCATTATTGCACACACAATATGTAATGTATCTTTTCGAACACTAGGTAATGTGATTTATAAAAAGTAGGCCACCCAAAAACACATTACTTAGTGTTTGAAAAGACACATCACTTACTGTGTGTAATAATGGTGGCACACAAATATTTAATATTTCACATGATAAGAACAACTCAATTATACATGTGAAAAAGTTTCTAAAAATGTGTGTCAAAAAAAAAAGATGTTTCTATGAGAGAGATCCAACATCATTGAATCTATTTATTGAAAAAATTCAAAATGTGTCAAAAAAAAAAAAGGTGTTTTTATGACACATATCCAATATTCTCATTTTATAAATGGAAAAGATTTTAGTACACAGAATAGGTGTTAACTTTGTCATCACATTGAGAGAGGAATACTGTTTTATGTCTTGATATTTCAATTTAGTTTTTAGCATTGAACTCTATACAACACCTTGGACCTAGTTTGGTATTAAGACTCCCCATTTCCATATCCGCTCCTATTGTCTCTCTTGAGGGACCTTCTTCCTATCATTCACTCCATTCTTATTGCAAGCCTATTCCACGTACCTTATATAATTTTAAAAACTAAAACTCCTCATTCGATAGAAAGGGAAAAGGGACTTGGTCAATATCATTTAGTTATAAACAAATAATTATGCTTTAGATTTTGGGAGTAATTTTACAATCAAATATTGCATCTAGAAAATCTTCTAATTATTGTAGGGAACTTGACTTATAAAGAATGTGAGATGTCCAATGTTTACGACTTTTATTTGTGGTAACTTAAATTATCATTCGGTGTTCCTTAGGTAAATGCATTTTTATCAATACAAAATATGGACTCGGAGGATTTTCGGACAAACATTCTCCTTTGAACTACACGCTTTATACTTTGAGTTCCAAGATTCTTTTCCTTATACTAAAAGTTTTCTCATTTAATGATATTCTCTGGACTCTAATTTGCCACCACCGTTGAAAAGTTGAAAGGTAAATGAAATGAGAAAAGAATTAAAAAATATCTTCTAGCTATCTCTCAACACTATTTTCAATCACTAGCATATTTGCATATTGCAAATTACATATAAATAGAATGTTATATCGCTTGATATAGAAATGTATATCAAGTAACATGATTTTTTATTAACAAATATAAATGTGAGAATCTTCTTTTGTAGTAGGCGTGTGCGTAAATAGTTTCTAGTGGATTTTGAACCACTAGTTTTATATGTTTCCCAATTGTTTATTGTTCACGTGAATTTTTGTGTGACACCGCCATTATTACACGCACAATAGGTAATGTAGCTTTTGAAGCACTAATTTTCAAATTAAATGAATTGCACTGCAATGCGGCGTTGGGCTAATTTTGGGTGCCATTGCCTAGCTTTTACAAATCAAATTTGAAGGGGTAGTATAAATATTAATGTGAAAGGTAATTGTTCAACCAGTCCTTCAATGATCAAAAGTAGCATAAATACTTAAAATTTCACATGACAAGAACAAATCAATTATATATGTCAAATTCATTCAAAGTGAAAAGATTTTTCAAATGTGTGTCAAAAAAAGGTGTTTCTCTAACACAGATCTAATGTCGTTGAATCCATTCACTTAAAAAGCTTCTAAAAATGTGTGCCAAAAAGAAAGTGTTTCTATGACACATCTAATATTCTCATTTTATAAATGGAAAAGATGTTAGTACATCGGAATAGGTGTTGGGATGTCTTACTAGTTTTCTCCACGTCGTCGTAATGATAAGCCATGTCATCACATTGGAAAGAGGAATGCTTGTTTTATGCCTTGATAATTACAATTTGGTTTTTAACATTCAAGTCTATATAACACCTTTGGACCTAATTTGGTATTATGACTCTCCATTTCCACATCCTCTCCTATTACCTTCTTCAAGAGACCTTCTTCGTATGACTCACTCCATTCTTATTGCAAGCCTATTCCACATACCTTATATAATTTTAAAAAACCGGTATGTGGGTTGCCGCTAATGTCTTGTTGTAGATTCATATCCAAGCCCATAAGGTGGCATCAAGGTAGAGCATCTTCAAATGCTTTGTGCCACCGGTGTGATGTCCCCTACAAAGTTATAATCCCCCTCCCTCCACTCCCCGCCACGTGGCGGTTCCAGTAGTCCACATCAAGGTGGTGATTGTCGAAAGCAGCCTCTCGGCTCCACTCTTTTAGTCGCACTTGTTGCTCCCTCATAGTTAGTCTCCTCGAAGGAGCTTCTCTTTGTCACCTTTGGCTCGCCACTAAGGTTGGGATATCCCCCCATCGCCCAACCAACATGGTTGGGGCTCGCCGCCTACGCCCAAGCCACACTCTCATGATGGGTGGAACCTTCCTCCTTCACCTCAGGATAAGTTTCCAAGGCTATTGATTTCCATTTCACCTTCTCAGGCCCTTACTGAAGAGACTGAAGAAGGAAGTCAACTCGATTTAGGCTAGAATGTGTCGACTACGGAAAATATCTACCTACCTCTAGTTGGCATGATCAAGACCCGCCCCTACAAGATAGCAATTTGTAATTGAACCAATGTTTTTTTCTCCTCATTCCTAGATTGTTTGCCTAGTTTTCTCTGTGGCTTTGGGGCGTGCTCCCATACCGCCCGATTTTTTTGTGAATTATCTTGTATCATTTTACTTGTTAATATAATATAAGATCTTATTCATAAATAAAAAGGTGTTCATCAACTATAACTCATGGATGCACTTCACCATTTTCCAAATGTAATATTTTCCTCTCAATCAATCATGGATCTAACAATAGAAGCAACATGGAAAGACTCAATATCACTTCATATAATTCGGTCTTGCCTAAAATAAATATTTATAAGAATATTCATGTACACATTTAATTTGGTAAATAACTAAAAGATACACACATATACGTATGTAAATAAGAGTGATCTATAATATATTGTCTTTTTCTATTTGTAATTAACGTTTTAGAGTTTGGGAGAGATTTTTGTTCGATCCTTTTAAGGGAGAGAAGAACGAAGAAGAGGGTCATTGCATGTTTTCTCTTGCCCTCTTTTACAAAGAATGTTTCGCCTTCATGGGTGATGAATGTACATTGTGTGATGTGAAATATATGATATATTATTAGAGGGCCCTAAATGTTCTTTGTTGTATGAAACACAAGGAATACATAAACATGAAGTATTGTTATCACATATACAATCATAACACATTCATAAAGAAAGATAATAATTTATGATATATGATTGGGGATAAAAATATCTGGTAATAAATGATATTATATTACACAACAATATAAATAGGAAAGAAATATATTTAATTGGAAAGTGAACATTACGTAGGGAAAGGACCCCACAGTTGTGCATGCACTAAAACACATAAATTTGGTTTCGGCATAAGTTCCTTTAAAATGTACCAATAGTTGTTCACTTTTTTATTAATGACACTTTTTCGAGAAAATGACAATGTGACACATAGGATGTTGGGTCATTGGTCTCTCTTTCAAATGCTTCATACTAAATTTGTTCAAAAACTACTTTTCCCTCCAAATAAACATACAAAATGAAAATGTAGATGTGGCATGATCATATACTACACAATAATATATTTTGTGTGTACCGACTAGATACCTACATATATCTACGCACCCATAAAGTTATATCTACACACATATAACTACCTAGATAAAGTATATCGACCTACATAACATCATAGAATTACATCACATGACCCAAGACCGAGTAAGTATAGACTGTAAATTCTATATGACTAAACAAAACCGATATCTAAACAAATTAAAAATTGTATATACAAGCCCCATGAAAGTAAAACCTAGATCGAGTATTTAATATAAGGTTTGGGTTCACCATGATGCTTTTGTGCCTTTGGCTTGGTCATCGTGCATATATGTCTCGACATCCGAATATTAATCAATGTAGTCGAAGGGTCCTCGAAGTATTGATTTCAATGGGTGCACACCAAGGGTAATTAGGATCCTTGAAGTACCCTCCCAAATATTAGCAAAGTATAATCATTCAACTTTGATTGTGTTGATTCACCTGAGTTTTGCTCAACAAGAGTCACATCTCTATGAAGTCCAGACTGTTTTGTGGTAGCTCATATCCAATCAATCTCCTCCACCACCTCTCTCATTAATGACCTTGCTTTTGATTTCATTTGCAAATGTCACACCTCGCAAATTTTGTAGTGATTTCGAAATGGGTAAGTGTTAAATAGGTGATTTTTGTGATTGATGTTCTTGAGATGCCTATAACCCTAATAAATATTGAGTTAAGGAATAAGGCGGAGTTAAGCTAACAAGGGCATTATGACCCTATCAATATTCCTAAGAGCTCACCTTGAGCCTTAATTTTATGATTAAGGTATAAGATTGCAATTAAAAGCAATAGGCTATGTGATCAGGTTATCTCAACTAGGGTTTGAGCTTTGAATAAAGTCAAGAGTATGAGTTTACATGTATTAACAATATGTTCATGGGTATCACAATGGGGTTCCTAAGCCTTGAATTACATTATGTTATAATGTTGGGCTTAATGTTTATAAAATATGTGAGGGGTCATTGACCCAATTTCATTTGCATGTGATACTTAAACTTTTTTTTTGTTCCTACCTTACAATATTACAATGATACATACCATTCTAGTAACCTATCAATAACGTGGGAAGTAATTGTTTATTGCAATGTGTTCCAATTGAATAATGTGTTTTTTCAATAAGCTAGCTTAATGGGCTACTATAGAGGTATATTATCTAGCCAAACTCGATAAATTATGTGAATGTGCCTAGGAAGCCTATGTGGAACGAAGCTTAGGTTGGTAAGTTCAATGGGCTCCAACCCCTACGAATTTTGTACCCTCTTGATATATAATTAAATGGCATTAAAATCCTCACTACCACCATGAAAATATGAACTAGGGTTGAGTTGGAAACATCATTGTTTTCTTTAGCGGAGATTTGTTCGTAAGTTTAGTGAGGTTGCTAAATTTATAAGACATGGGTTTACGTCAATATTTAAGCGGAAAGTTGCATTTGTACACATGCATTAATTGCATTAAAAGCTCACCGCCATGAATCTCGGTGCCATGTGAAGGGCAAAGTGGGAGAATTAAGGGTGGTTTCTATTTTTATTGTTTCATTTGCTCAATGGTAGTTTTGTGAGCTTTGCATGAAGGGCATTCTATCTTTGGAGCTCTTTGTTAATTGTTGTGGAACTTAGCATGCAAATCTACTCTAGTTGAACTTAATAATGACATCTAAGTATATATAAGGGTCTTTTTGTTGGCATTTCGAAAGGGAATGCAATTCGAGATTTCAGAGAGAGAAGTGGAGAAAAGGAGAAAGAAGGAACCAAAATTCTTAAACATGCATGATATGACCCATTTCTTCCTCATTGTTTGTCATATTTATTATTCACATGGATAAATCCATGCATTTGATTTGAATCATTAATGATAACATGAATTCTCTGCGTTGTGGTTTTAACCTTCCGAATGTAGTTGATCTTTTTATGATTGGTTTTGTATACTGAGAAACTACTAGAAAACTCAAGGGTTGGTGGTTATAAGAAATGTTGGTGTATGAATGTTTGTATATGTAAACTTTATGTTTCTTCTATTGAAAATGACACAAAAGCCCCTTAACTAAGGTGTGCTTGAACAAAATTACATTTATATTGTTAACGAATCCTTGGGTTCAAATGATTGATTTTGGGTATTATCATGTTAGGGGATTTATGGCTTGAGTTTAATGAAACCCCTGGAAGGTAATTGGTGGTTTCTAGGGATACGGTTGCACGGTTTCAATGTATAAACACGGTTTGGCATCGTGAGTTCTTAGGTATAACTCAAGTTCATACCCTCATAGAAGAAACACCAAAAATCATTGGGGTTGAATGACTTATACTTTTCTATTTGAATAATCAAATCCTTCAATTCATATATGGAGAATATGGGGATTAATGATTCTTGAGCCTTGCCATGTGATTTTAAGACTGTGTTGCGTGAACCAATTACGGTAATAAATGATGTTGTTTTTTGGGTTCTATTCCAAGTCCTTTGTTATGGTTTATGTTGAAATTGACATTTTGGATGGACTTATGACCTTGCATGAATTAGAATGGTTGTAGGCGTATAATACCTTACACATTGTTATGTCTTTTGTGATTGCATTTGGTTCATATATATGTATAGGATATAGTAAGAAAATAACATGCATTTGGTTAGAGGATTCGTACAAATCCAAGGCATCGATAAAGAAATCTTTTCGATTTTGAAGGCCTAGACTTTAGCCTCTGTTGATTTATGGGAATTTTTGTTCATGCAATCGATTGTGCATGGTATTGTTGTTGGAATGATACTTGACAATTTTTGGATTGTATATGTAAGGTTTCGGGAATTACACTTGACCTTTTTTTGGTCTGCATATATATGGTTTTGTTGAAGAGCCTATGTTTGTGCTCGACTAGTATAGGCCAAGGGTTGTAGAAATTGTAATATCGAACTAAGCTTTCGACATGGGTATAAATACAATAGTAATCATGATACTTGTCACCTTCGTGGTGGTTTATGTAAATAAGGTTACCTAAGCTTTGGTAAAGTTGTTGTTCACTGTTGGTGGTATATATAGATATGGGTTATTAGTTCTTACCAACATAACTATGTTTGACCATGTTTTTCTATTGGGCTTTGTTGGTGGTTTATTATGGTTGAGTATCCATGTTAACGGTGTTCTAGAGTAAATCAAGAACTATTGAAAATGTATATAAGATATTTGAGTATGGTGGGGAATTGTTAAAGACAATGTTTGAGTTATATACTAGTATGAAATAAGATTAATAAGCTGTGAAGGCAAACAGTGATGCACATTTGGGGTAAAGTTTAAGTATTACTTGAATACCTTGGATTAATAATGAAATAATAATGATATGAAGAATGTAGAATGATTTAATATCATTCCATACTCGTATTTGTTGGTGTGTGTAAACATTAAATTTGAATCTTACATATAAGATACTTGTATTTGTATAATATGACAAAGTATTTCGATACTATGAAGTGAAAGAATATGGATATAGCTATTACCCTCATTAAGGTAAGTTGTAATTGATTGATTATCATTAATATGTTATGAAAGTTAATACTTGAAAGCTCTATTTATGTTTAGTTAGAATTGAATGAAGTGAACATCTATGTGTATGCAAAATGCCTTTAGAAATTTTATAAATCTGAATTAAGTCATTTATGTGATTTAAATTAAGTGTTTCATCTCTAAAAATAGTAAATGGCACAAATCATTAAGGTTAAAATAGCAGAAACCATTAAGGTTAAAATAGGTCTTATCATGTCATTCGGTTGGAACTGACCATGTACAATGGAATATTTTATATGCAGGTTATTAACATTGTAGGTGAATTGAAGAAAGAAGTGTCTTTCACCTTTTCTCACCGTTATGTCTTTTAATGAAATCTATAAAGTTGTTCTGTTGTGAAAAGATGAAAAGAATTGTAGTAAGGCATGATGCTTGAAACAAGATGTGATTATTTTGATAATCGATTGTGGACATATATTGTATTATATGTTGATGATGTTTGATCGCATATTGAAATTGTAAATTAGTGAAATATTGTTGCATTATTATTTTATTCAAAAGGTAAAAATAGCCTAATATGTTGTATCTTTTTGAAAAAGAAATGATAAAGATGAATACTTATTTGAATTGATTATTGATCATCTTTGAAAGTTGTTAAAAGATTAACTTATTTGAACTAATTGTATGACTAAAAACCATTGACTTGGTGTTTTTATGAAGCTTATGTTCCGAGTGAAAGTTGTGTACAGGATCAATTATGATTTAAGACATGAGCTGTACTATTATTGTTTAAGTTTCTTAAGATCATCGCATCCAGAGATAGAAATGTGTATTCCATAATAAGGTACTTTGACTATTATGAAGACCATGAGCCTAATGAGTGCCTTCGATTAATTTCTTATGACTCTACCGGATCGCTATCAATTTTATAAAAGTAAAAAGAGGTGTCGATTTAAGATATTAGAATTATGATGGCTTTGTATGACTACATGACCTATTATATTACCGTATGTGGTCAAGGGAAACCAATGGTTAAAACAAAGAACTATGTTAGTAGACTCGCATGGAAGTCACCGACTTCCTTCATAAACTCTTGCAATCTTTGAATCAAGTCTTAAGTTATTATTACCTAGTAAGGGGGCTTCAGTATTCTTGTATGCCTTTTAAGCCATTATGATCAAAATAAGTTGGAAAAGGGTAATGCATTAACCGAGGTACATCATGGAGTCAAATATTAAAATATGGATATGACCTATATAAATGCATATGTAATTATGTCCAACATGGACTATTATATAATCTTTTGACATTAGATCTAATAAGGGTTATTCTCGTATGAAACTCACTAAGATAAATAATCAAACTTGGAATTAGAGATTTAATGTGGAATGTTGAATTAAATCTTCAACTGGAAAGTGTAATGATCATGATGGAATGTCTCTAAGCATACCATTGGAATGTGTGAAACCTTTGCTTAGAGTCGTAGGTTTGAATTCCATAGTAGTTAGAGTTTCGTTGAAACCTGGAAATTGATATGTCGTAACTTAATTAAATAACCTTAATAAGATATGGCATTCCCATTTAGAGGAACTCTAAGAAGCCAACTTTATATGGCCGTTACCACATTGTAACCACTTAATGACTAAGGTCATTATTTGGTTACATCGAGTAGCTACTATGTTGAGTTATCTCATCAAGCTCCTCTAAATGAGAAGGTCATAATGCACTAAGATGCAAGTATTGTCCTAGGTACAAATGTGGATAGTGTCGCATGGTTAAGTACCCAATGTCATCTTATGATGACTATGGGAAAGAGAGTGACCCGTAATGATGCAAATCAATACGAAGACATTCACTCTCCCTTAGTCATCCTAAGCCAACATTATGGGACTTGTTTGTGCAAGCTTATCCGAATCGATACCTTGTATGTACCTTGTAACTATCTATTCGTAATCCAGATAACAAAAATTAATAAGGTGATGGAAAAGTTCCTAACGACGAGTGTGTCGTTACAAAATTGAGCATGACATACATGTCTCTGAAACTTTGGCCAAAGTAGTGTAATTTGTTGATTACACTGTCCCGGAGTCACCAAAGATCTAAATGTAGGATGTCGGATGGGATTCGATGATGAGATACCTATGTAGACACTTAGAATGCAATATTTGACTATCCTTGATAGATGAACGAAACCATTAGTATACTTTGTATACAAAAAACCAAATGATACACTTGGTGTAATCGCTCATAAAGAGTAAACACACTCGCAAAGAGTGTTGAGGGGATCGAGTAGGATCTGTATACTCTCATGCAATTGCACATGGTTTATGACTATTATAGGATGGATTGACTAAGATGATGTTAGTTCTAAATCATGAGAATTTAGAACAAGGAAACATGAGATATGAACTTAAGATTTATGTTGGGTTTAAATATATGGGTATTTAAATCAATGAAGCATAAAGTAAGATAAAAAAATCCCTTGTATTGAAGTCTTAAAAAGAGGTTGTTACAACAAACATGCCTCCACTAATCTTGACATATTCTCCATCTGTCCTTGGTTTTCTTCATTCAATATTTTGACATCTAAGATTTCAGACAGGTGGTTACGGTTGATTGCGGACAGAAAATGGCCATATAATGTGCACACAGTTCCCTCTATAGACAACAAGGGTACAAGACTAGTGAGAAGCTCCACCAAAACTACACCATAGCTGAAAACATCACTCTTGTCTGTAAATTGATTGTTTCTTACAAACTCCGGATCCAAGTAGCCCGGAGTGCCCATCGCCATGGTGTTGATGTGCGTTTCATCGAGAAGGTCGTGAAAGTAGAAACACCAATGTCTGTCAGAACTTTTAAGGTGAATGTGTTGTCGAGGAGAATATTTGACGATTTTATATCCCGATGGAAAATTGGATGAGAAGCGTGGAGATGCATATATGCAATTGCATCCGCCATCTCGATGGTGATCTGCTTCCATGTTTCCTACGCCAAAATTTTCTATGTTGAGTGTAGATGCTCAAATAGTGTCTTGTAGGGCACAAATTCGTATACCAGCAATGGAAATTGAGTTTGGAGGCAACTACCAAGCAATTTCACTATGTTCCTGTGATTGACATGGGAGAAAATCATTATTTCATTGATAAACTCACCGGAAATTGCTTTTGGTTTTTTGATTGCCACTTGTGTGTCATCCATAAGAACTCCTTCAGAACCGTAGTGAAATGGTGATCCTTATCCAACATGCAAAAACTTGGTGGGGCCCACGCTATGGGCCAATCACATGATTAATAAAAAAACATTAATTTATTTCGATTTTGTGATTGTCGAGGGCGTGGGCCCCACAAGGTTTGTGTGTGCTAGTTACGTGGAGCTTAGTGAAACCATCTTTACCCAATTTTGTTGAATAGTGGTTCGAGGCTATTTCCAGCTCTCTTTCGGAGAATATCGTCATGATTTTTATTCCTCCTAGGAAGTGATGTGTTCTGAAGCCGCAAACCCCATTTTGTACGAAATATTTGTTCTCAAGTTATTCAAGCTATGCCTTCTCGACCACCGAATAATATGCATGCTCCCCAAGAAACAACAATGAAGGAAGAAATAAAGCTCTGTCATTTCATTAAAAATAGAAAACATTTTTAGAACTAAGATTTTGCAATATTAAGAGACATTTCATAATATAGTCAACTATAATTGTAGGAATGAGGAAGTTTTTCGAGCTTGTACTCCTTTGGCATTGAAAGCCATCTCCTCTGTAACCCTTTTTACATGACGTTGTAAGATCCTGGAAAATTATGACAAATGCCACCCTTGGATGGTTGGATGCACGATTCAGTCTCTATGGCGCATTCATCCACACATCTGTACATCCACATAAATATCAAAGCATCGGGAATCATCTTGAGAGCCTAAGAAGTAAAGTGCCTTCATATCGAGGAAGACATTTGGGTGAGTGCACGAAGTTGGTGGACAATTCCGTGGACATAAAAACCCGAAATAAAGGTACCGCGATCGCGGTTCTTGAATTCTAGGTTCGGTAATTACCAAACCTAAACCGCGATCGCGGAACTCTGAGACAAAATTTAACTGTCCCGCGGCTCGTTATTTTCCTCATTTTTCATTTCGAACCGCGACTTTTCCTAAACGTTTTCATCGCGCTTTCAATACTATCTCAAAATTGCTCATCGGACTTACGGATAGTGATAGATTCAACCATGCCGCCACAAGACAAGGAGGTACGTCCCGATTGTAATCATTTTTTTGCATTTTAGGCTTTTTTTTTTTTTTTGCATTTTAGGTTTTTTTTTGCATTTTCATGGGTTTTGTGAAATGTTTGTTTATGTATACAATTTTCTTGTTTTATCAGTTGGTCGGCAAGCTCGAAATCGTGCAAACCGTCAAAACATTCCTCAAAACGCACCGAACATTCCTCAAAACCCTCCTCCAAACATAGATCCGCCCCCTGTGGCTCCTTCTGTCCCCACTGAGCCAACAGGAACGCAAGATAATATCATTGGAAGAATCCAAGAAAATAAAATTGTCATTGAGAACCTAATTCAAACTATAAGACAAAATCATGCTACAAATCCATCCCGCATGACTTTAGCCAATACATTGCAAACATTGATTGGTGAAGTCGAGTCTGCAACCAACCAAATACATAGATGGAACACCTTTAGAAGTATTTCAGCAAGGCGGTGGTATGCGGATAAACTATCCCATGCGGCCGTCAAAGACAAAAAAATTGGAAAAGACCTCATTTGTGCATTATTTACCGACCCTAGAACCAATGCCCCCTCGATTACTTTCTGCAAACGGTTCCCAATCCATTGGTGCCATGATGATAGAATCAAAAACAATTTTTGGGACCGATGGTGGATGGTTTTTGATTATCCACCATGCAACAACAATGAGGTTCCTCTTTATTTTTTGAAGAAATTATATTGTGAGTTCATGCTCAATGAGGTCCCGAATTATTTTGACTTTTTAGACTTTTTTGGTCAAGGAGGTGGCTCTGCGCAAAGAGCACAGTGCACGCATAGGTCGCCTAGGATCCCCATGCCCCAAAACCCCACTCCTTGATTATCCCTCCTACAGTGAAGGAGGTTGTGGAGATTGATACATTGCATGCATTGAGGGAGCTCACTGACACTCTCACCCAGCATAGCACCCAGATTGCATCCGGTGATGTTGGTGGAGGCGCCAGTTCTAGTGCACCACACCACTATGGATCATGTGGTGCCGTATGCACTGCAGGCGAGACATCATTTGCTGGTTCACAGGATTTCTTTTCTATAGATGAGATGCTGGGGAATGTTTTTGGAACTGGAGCCACTGATATTGGTCTTTCACAGGTAAATTTTAAATAAATTTAAATAATATATATATATATATTTGATTGTACGTCATGTACATACATGTAAAAAACTAATTTTTTATTTTATTTTAAATAGCAAGAGCCGGTGAAGGAAACATCCGGTGTCGACATGCTAGCTACTATGGTTGGGCGTGTTTCAAACGTAAGTTTCAAGTTGTACAAACTTACATTTTTAATAAATCATTTAATTGCTTTAGATTATTATTATAATTTGTTTCACGTGTATGTTGTACATGTATTAATATTTTTCTCTTTTATACGGGAGCTCTGCGGGTCATCATCATCGCTGCTCGGGGAGGCGAGGCTACTGGCACGCCTCACATGAGTTTTACGCAGGTTAGTTACAAATCTCTTTACACTTTGTTTCTAATTCTTGGACCTCTGTACATGAGTTTCACTTTCTTATACTCAACCTATATAAAATACATACAACAACTATTTGATTGATATTTGTTCTTCCCTGTAATATGTAAACATTTCCTACTTTTAGATCCTTCATTATAACTAAGGAACATTTAGACACCTTTACAACTCTACCTTGACTTGTGAACTTATAACCACTAGTGTCTAATTCACTCAAGGAAATTAAATTTCTTTGTAGTTATGGTACATGTTTTACTTCTTTTACGTCCTTACTATACCATCAAAGATATTTATCTTGATGCTACCAATCCCTTCTATTTTATATGAAACATTGAACTTACCAATAGAATGTAACTACCATCAAGGGGTTAGTAAGAAGAAAACTAACCTCTATGCGGAAAAATGTAATTTTTGTAACACCAGAATTTAACAACCATTCATGTTGATAATAGGAAACGTTACAAACCGATAAAACTTCATCAGTCATACCTTCACTTGTTTATACTTGATTTCCTTCCTTTGTGACATCTTACTTCTTTTCTAATTCTTTCGTCATCCAATAATGCTTTTTAAGATGCTCTGATTTTTCGTAGTCCTGACACCTTGCATTAATCTTCCTCCTTTGTGACTTAGATCTAGATGTACCACTTTAAATTTGACCTCTTTCTTTAGATCTGGCTCTAGCACACATGGCTTCAAGTGTAGAGATATTTCCAACAAAATTTCTTTCATTTCCGAGCCAAAAATGCTCCAACAACATAAGCATAGTCAAGGTCATCAACAATATGAAAACTAAAAGAAGTTACTATATTATCCCATTAATCTTGTAAAGTACATAAAAAGGTGACTACCTTGTTTTCATTCTCCACTTTCATATAAATACTAGTCAACTGACATAATAAAATATTAAAAATATTTAAATGAAAAACAATTTTCATACCTTCTTTCATCTGCAATTCATGCAAATTCCTTTTCAGGAAAATATAATTTCTTATAGATTTCGTCATGTAAAGACTTTCTGATCTGGTCCATGAACATGTTGATGTCTTTTCTCCAACTATATTGAAGAGAACCTCATATGCTAAACATGTAATCATATTGCACTGAGTGATTTCATATCCAGATCTTCCCATTCATTTTCATCCATCCCTACAGGTTTCTTTACCTTTCAATCCATGTATTTGTGAAGCCCCTATTGCACCAGTGCAACACGTGCTTTGAGTTTCCACATATCAAAGTTTTTCTTATCATTAAACTTCTCCACCTCAAACTTTACACTTGACCTATCCATGGATCAACTCCTTGATGAAATTCTGTGAATCTAGATATGTGTTTGGTCTGGTGATGTTAGATTTAAAAGTCCTTCAAATTTGAATGATGCTCTAATTGTCATAGAAGATGACTATGGGTTACCTTGATTAAATACAAAACTTTGTCAAAATCTTATGAAGATAGATGGCCTTCGTGCTAACATTTATAGATCCTATGTATTTAGCCTAAATAGAAGATAAAATAATAACATTTTTATTCTTTCTTGAGTAACTAAATATTGATTTGTACATGTTTTTTGTATAGCTCTTAAGTAGATTTTAATATTTCAATTTGTACATGTTTTTTGTATAGCTTATGACTGCTAGAGAGACTCCTCCATATATGCAGACTGTGGAGGCTGCTGTAGATACTGCCATAGCATCTGCAGATCCACTAACTGAGGTACACAATTTTTTAAATTTGTTAAATTTTGGAGGTTCATTATTTCTTATTAAACTTAAATCTACAATATCAAATTTTGTAGGTATATACATGTCAAATATTTAATTTGAAAATTAATTATTTGTATGTAGCTTACCCCTCGTGAGTCTATTGTTGTCCCTGCGACGCGTCAACAACAAATTGATAGGGATCATGACATTGCGGTAAGATTTCACATACATTTTAACTAAATTGTACAAGTTTCTAAATTTTGAGTGTATTTTAAAATTTTGGGTGTTAAAAACTTGTTGTTTATGAATGTGCAGGTTAGGTTGCAGGCATGCTTAGAGACACCTAGGACCACACGGATGAAATCCGTAGTGGCATCTCCCTCCACTACATCCCCAGGTCGTGGACGTGCTACTTCTAGCAGGGCGAAGAGAGGGAAGATGTTTCATGAGTAGATTTATAGTCCACTTGGATGACACATATATGTGGTCATGAGTAGATTCACAGTCCATTGTATATATATATATATAGCCTTTTGCGACCGCATGTGGTCCCATATATGTACATTATGACACGTGCTTAGTTCGAGATGTATACATTATGAACTTATGTACATATATATTTTCAGAGACGTGCGCGTCTGGAGCACACTTTGTTTGATTCTTATATATATATATATATATATATATATATATATATATATATATATATATATATATCCATGTGTGTTGGTTAAATCATATTTATTTTGGTTATTTTGGTATTATTGCTAACTCTGAGAAAGTGGGTTTTGATCTCTGTTCGGTGGATTATTTTTTTGTCTAAAATGAGTTTATTTCAAAAAAGGTGACAATTGGATATTTATTTTAATGTTTATATAGGGGTGTGGTCCAAATTTAAATTCCTATTATTGAATATTTTACGAGTAGTTGTAGTTTTACTCATACAGTGTTTGTAGAAATGAAAAACCAAGGTCGAATTTGTCTTTCTGATGCTCATTGGCACGTGAAATATTTGCATGGTATTCCAACATCTCCAAGGTAGTGGGGGAAGGTTCCTACATTGTTTATTTTGGAATTATTTAAACATTGAGGCCCATTAATTTATGAATAATCATTAAGAAGCCAAACTGGTTTTAAACCCTCTTAAAACCCTAGTTCTAAAGAAATGGGGAAGTTATTTTCCCAATGGCCTAGAATGGATTGTTTTTTATAGAATGATGATTGAAGGTTACGGAGGACTCTCTCAGGTTTCTCTGGATGTGCAAGTTAGGTATTTTAGCTATGTGTGGACCCCACTCAAAAAGGCAAGTTTCTAAAGATTTTCCGTTTTCTCAAAAGTTGTCCATTGGACATGTTAACTAATTGTTTTTTTGAGGAATCATGGGATTATTTACTCATGTTAAATTATGTGGTTTCATATCATTTTTTCCCTAAGGAGGTATGTACAAGCTCATTTTGCAAGACAAGTTTATGGAATTTTTTGGAAGTATCTACTGGTTTGGTTGCAAATGTGTTTTGGTGGCTCTAAAGTCTAATTTATGGAATACTATGCACTTTTTGATTACACTAAGTTCATGATAATTCCATTTATAAATTACAGTTTCATGAATGAGGTCATTTCATGGGGGTTTTAGCTTCATTTCTGAAGACTAGTTTTGGGGCATGTTGATTGTCGTTATTTTCAATTAGCTTAATGAAGTGAGTTTATGGTTTTATGTTTTTCTAGATTTATAAAGTTTTTTTCAAGTCTTAGATAATTTTTATAAGTGGTGTATGTGGTTTGGTGAAGCTGTTGATGGCGCTAGTAATTTGGTATTGGCGAGTAGGCTCTTGTTGTGCATTAAGGGTTCTTAATTCCTAATGGAGTTCTAGATGGTTCTTGATGGTATTACCAACCTATCTGGTTACTTGAGTGATGTTTTTATTATTTAATTATGATATTTGTAAGTTGAATATCTGACATTTTCCTTATGATGGCTGACCTATGGTATTATTATCAAGAGTCATATAAAAGTAAGTTATAAAGATAATTTGAGTTAGTTTAGAGAAATGATGTAAAGTGCGAGTAAGAGAGAAGAATAAAGAAGGTGAAATATGTATTTGTGACCATCAAGAGGGGGAAAAGAGTGTGTGCATATGTTCTTGAGTCTTTTCATGTGTTGCAGAGATTGGTCATTAGACCTAATCAACTTGGTGAAGAATATTTAGACGAGTTGACCTAAAGAGAAAATTTGAAGAAGAAGGAAGGAAAGAGAGGTTCATTGTGTCATCATCATTTTTTGTAGAAATATTTCAGAGGTGGAAAACATATCAGGTGGATTTGGTTGGTAGAGATTCATCTTGGGGGTTTGCGCCTTCTTGTTTAAGGTTGGTGCTTTACTAAATCTAGGGGTTGGTACTTCAATAAACCTAGGGGTTGGCACTCCTTGTTGAGTTAGTTATAAACTAAATTTGATTCATTTCTCTAATAAATATGTGTTTTAGTGGGTTTTCTTCTCCTAGACGGTTTCCCACTTACATCAAGTGCGTTCTTATGTTTATGTTCTCTCTTTTTCTCATTTATGCTTATTTTCTTGTGGATGCATGCTTAATAGATAATTGGATGGTTAATGGATGAAATTATATAATTGGATGAAAATTTTTATTGCACACCTATTCACCCAACCCTCAGCGTTTTTTCTTCCAACATACACCTTATATGTAATCTATCCCACAATTATATGAGTTTAAAGTATAATTGGATGAATTGTTAAAACAAGTAAGGATAAGATTTCTTATTTCTTCATGGAGTGCTTAAGTTTTATTTTTCAAGAAGAAAGAAATAACCATGAGACTATGGAGTGTAAGGTTGTCAAATGCTATATTTTGCAAACGGTGGGTCGTGGCACCGAACCGACTGCGCCGACACGTCCGGGTGGCCAGGTAAACACTAGAGGAAGCGATGTTTCGGTGCGCGAAAGGGTCGTCGCTTCCGGGCTACTTTGTACGGGCGTAGTCCCTTAAGAGCCCTGAGACCAAAATATCGTTCAACTTTGACGGGTGACTACTCGGACTCCATGGCACCTAGAGAGGCCTCGTCTAATCCGGAACCTCAGCATACGGACCCTCTATAATAGCCTCTCTCATTTTTTTCCTTCTCATTTCGGTGGTGCTCTCATTTGTCCTACTATTTGCTTTTTGCAAACGCGCGAAATAGTGCAGTTGGAGCCAATGTAAGGTTGTCAAATGCTATATTTTGCAAACGATGGGTTGTGGCACCGATCCGCCTGCGCCGACACTTTCGGGTGGCTAGGTGAACGCTAGAGGAGGTGGTGTTTTGGTGCGTGAAAGGGTCGTTCGCTGCCTCGGCTACTTCGTTCGGCGTAGTCCCTTAAGAGCCCGAGACCAAAATATTGTTCAACTTTGACGGGTGACTACTCGGACTCCGTGGCACCTAGAGAGGCTGCGTTTGATCCGACACCTCGGTGCATGACCTCTCTACAATAGCCTCTCTCATTTTTTTCCTTCTCATTTTGGTGCTCTCGTTGTCTCTACCATTTCATAAACGCGTGAAATAGTGCGGTTGGAGCCGCCAGTGTAAGGTTGTCAAATGCTATATTTTGCAAACGGTGGGTCGTGGCAATCAACCGCCTGCGCGCCGACACATCCGGGGTGGCGGTGAACACTAGAGGAGGTGGTGTTTCGGTGCGCGAAAGGGTCGTTGCTTCCGGCTACTTCGTTCGGGCGTAGTTCCTTAAGAGCCCCGAGACCAAAATATCGCTCAACTTTGACGGGTGACTACTCGGACTCGTGGCACCTAGGGAGGCCGCGTTTGATCCTACACCTCGGTGTATGGACCCTTTACAATATCCTCTCTCATTTTTTTCCTTCTCATTTCGGTGCTCTCATTTGTCCTCTATCTTGTTTTACAAACGCGTGAAATAGTGCGCATTGGAGCAGTGTAAGGTTGTCAAATGCTATATTTTACAAACGGTGGGTCATGGCACCGAACCGCCTGCACCAACACGTCCGGGTGGCCAGGTGAACGCTAGAGGAGGTGGTGTTTTGGTGCGTGAAAGGGTCGTTGCTTCCGGGCTACTTCGTTCGGGCGTAGTTCCTTAAGAGCCCTGAGACCAAAATATCATTCAAATTTGATGGGTGACTACTTGGACTCCATGGCACCTAGAGAGGCCCCATCTGATCTAGAACCTCGGTGTACAAACCCTCTACAATAGCCTCTCTCATTTTTTTCCTTCTCATTTTGGTGCTCTCATTGTCCTACTATTTGCAAACGCGCGAAATAGTGCAGTTGGAGCCAGTGTAAGGTTGTCAAATGCTATATTTTGCAAACGGTGGGTTGTGGCACCGAACCACCTGCGCCGACACGTCCGGGTGGCCAGGTGAACACTAGAGGAGGTGGTTTTTCGGTGCGCGAAAGGGTCGTTGCTTCCGAGCTACTTCGTTCGGGCGTAGTCCCTTAAGAGCCCTAAGACCAAAATATCGTTCAACTTTGACGGGTGACTACTCGGACTCCGTGGCACCTAGAGAGGCCCCGTCTGATCCGACACCTCGGCGTACGGACCCTCTACAATAGCCTCTCTCATTTTTTCCTTCTCATTTCGGTGCTCTCGCTGTCCTACTGTTTGCAAACACGCGAAATAGTGCAGTTGGAGCCAGTGTAAGGTTGTCAAATGCTATATTTTGCAAACGGTGGGTCGTGGCACCGAACCGCCTACGCCGACACGTCAAAGTGGCCAGGTGAACGCTAGAGGAGGTGGTGTTTCGGTGCGTGAAAGGGTCGTTGCTTCCGGGCAACTTCATTAGACTTTTTCAAAATTTACAACTTTTTCAAAATTTACAACTTTTTCAAAATTTACAACATTTTCAAAATTTACAAACTTGACTTTTTCAAAATTTACAACTTTTTCAAACAATGTTCAAGCTTCTCTTAGCTTCAAGAATTTAAAATTCTCTACTAACGATGCCAACCACGTGAAGGTGGAAGCTTTTCTGGCACCACTAACCTAAACATAAAATTGTTAGTCAAAGAAATTTAAGTTTCAAATCATAACCATATATACTAGATCTATATACATGACACACAAAATACACAAATTTAAAATAAAATATATTCAAACTTAAATATAGATCTTTAAACTAAAAAAATATATATATATATATATATATATATATATACGCTATATAAATTGAAACTTGAAATTAAATATATACCAGACATGAGCATGTTGTAAATTCATTCCAATGAACCATCAGGATCGGATCTACTCTGAATAGCAGACAAGATTGCTTCATGATCTGACTCTCGAACCTTCCAAAGAATCTTGTTATTAGGTCTTCCTCGATATCTATACAACTGAATATTTGTCGCTAGAACTAGATGTGAATATAAGAGTATTTTCCTGTGTGTCTCAAAGTCTTCAAACACCCAAACAGAGGAGTTTCTTAATGGATACCGTGAAGCCAAGTTCCAATAACTACCACTAACCCCGTAAGTTCCGGTAACTACCTCAACTTCTTACAAAGAAAACGGAAAAAGAAAGGGAAGAAGAGAAAAGAATAAGGAGAAGAAGACAGGTGGCCGGTCACTGAGAGGGACCCACTGACTTCAGAATCCGCTGCCTGAATTTCTTTAACGCCTCAGCTATATCTCTGCCACGAGGGACTGACGTGTTAGTCGTAGACTGAGTCCAAAATCCCAGACACTTTTCCATCTCTTTATCAAACTCGACATGAGTATGATAATCTTTATTTGCTTCTTCAATGGCAGATTGAAGAGAGCAAATCTCCTTCATTTTATCCTTGGAGATGGAACTTTCCTTGAACAGATTATCTTTGACAAAAGCTCTGAATTGAGCTTTAATTTCTTGCAAGGAAAGGAGTACACCAGAAGTTTCATCTTGAAGATGGCAGTGTATATCTTTGAAAGCAGAGACAACCAGTGTCTTGAAAGCTTCGCCCTTCTGCCAACTGTTCTTCAGTTCTCCCAAAGCCTCCTCCAGGACTCTGATCTTCCACTCCACACTGTAGACCCAGGACTTGGCAGATTATCCTTTGCATCATCAAAGACTTTACTTGCCAACAAAATGTTCTCATCTGCTGTCCCATGAGTGGAGGTCTACTATGCAGTTGCTCAGAGTTTGAGCTCTTTATCCATGATATTGATAGTGGAGGAGAGCTTGATTTGCACATTGCTCACCTTTTTGTGGAGTTTGAAAGCTTCATCGATGAAGTTTAATCGAGCAACAAGCATGTCATCCACCGTGGCTTCAATAGCTCGCCATAGACAGAATACTTGTGCATATCTTTGATACTCGCACTTCATCTTGGCTTAGAATTACGGGAGGTGGGAGAGTAGTCAATGGGGTAGGGTCCAAAACTTTGTCCTTAGAAAAAGAGACTTGATGAAACCTCGTGAGAACTTGGGCCTGTTCTTCCAACCTGTTCAATAGTTTGTTGCCCTTTCTCTACCCTACCAATGACTCTTGTATTGTTTCTGGAGGTTATGAATTTCACCTTCGGGGGTAGACTCTCCCTTAGGATTCTCGAGAGCTCTAAGTCGATACCTGCAAGTCTGCTCGATTTATCCGTTGTAGGCTTAGCAATCTCCGAGAATTGCTTTGACCTTGAGCATCGGACACTATTCTAGAGGTAGTTCGGCTTTCTTGCACGAGAAGGAGTGGTGCCCAACAAGGCTGCAACAACATCAAAATTTGGTCCTGAGCTTCGAGAGGAAAATTTCCTCTTCCTTTTGTCAACCAAAGGTTGCACCCACGCAAAAGAGGAAGAGGAATCAGTAGGAGGGGCAAGGGGACCAAGAGACAGAGAGAGCTCATGATGCTCAAGGTCCTGCATGCATTGTTGACTCGAGTTGAGAGGTGAGTGGGGCACTTGGGGCAATTGCGGCAGAAGAGTCAACATCACCTGAAAGCTCAGTGCTCTGGATTTCTTTATCTTTATCAGCTGGGTCTTCAGGAGCATTTGCAGGGGTTGG
Source organism: Taxus wallichiana var. yunnanensis (assembly GCA_018340775.1). NCBI lineage: Eukaryota > Viridiplantae > Streptophyta > Pinopsida > Cupressales > Taxaceae > Taxus > Taxus wallichiana. Next base: position 652,352,511 of record CM031236.1, read on the forward strand.
CATTTCGCTTTCTTCACTTTCACTGAGAACAATGATGTTCTCTGGTCCCATAGGCAACTCTACCTGCTTTCTTTGAGGATCATTTTCCTTAGGATCCTTCTTAACCTCCTTGAGTTTCTTCTGGTACACTTGAGTGGATGAAGAAGGAGTGGAAGCTGCGGATCCTTGAGTTGATGAGGTAGGAGGGGTCTTCACTGTTGTTTCCGACCTTGGAATAGATGCTTCTCTTCTTGGTGTTGAAGCATCCTTAGAAGAGGATTCTCCTGAATGCCTCCTAAATTATCGAACTTTCCTGTCAAACCAGACCTTAGTCCTGACTAAGACTGGAGCAAGGATCTCAGCCAGATCATCCCTCTCTCTCCTGTTCCAATCCAGGTCCTCCAAAGGAGTGTGCTTAACCACATTTTCATACTCATACAAGTATAGATCAGAGTTGTCATCCTGGAGACCTTCAGGAACTTGATACAGACCGAGTTCTTGGATCAATTGCAGGGAGAACCTGCCACAATGCCTTCTCCTAGCCTCAAAATCATCTCCACAGTCACCCCAAAGAGTCTTCCTCGTATCGCCCTATGATGGTAGATTATCTTGATGTTCTGTTCAATAAAATTCTTCAAGTCAAAGCAGGTTCTTGGCTTGAAGAAATGAACGGTGATAGAGACCAGGGCTCTCTCTATGTTCTGTGCGTCCAAGGCTGTTTTACAAGTGTAATTTCCCAAAGAGATGGGAAAGTGCAAACCGGAAATCTTCTTGTCCTGCAGGTTACGTGCAGGGCTTTGTCTAACTCGCCGCATACTTCAATCAAAGCCATCTTATCATTAGAGAACATGGGAAGCCGCAGAGGGGTGCTCTCATAGCAATGAAGCTTTGATATAAGAAAATTTCTGAATTGGATGAAATAAGCACCATATTGCGATATCGGAGTTCATGGCTTCATCTCGAAAACCTTCTAAAGATATCACCTTGGCAGATCGACCACATACATGGTGAAAGCGTCATTGACCCTTCCGAAATTACGATTCTTTGGTCTAGGGTGAATCATGCGGGCGATGAAGCATATCTTGGATCATCTTTGTGAGGGTCGATGTAAGAAAAGCCAAACCATTGCCGTGTGGCATTTGCTGGGGTATACATCAGTGCACGAAGTCATGTAGAACTTCTTCATTTTCTTCACATTGGGACATGTGCTCAGTCAAATTCATGCTTATGATTTCCGCCCGATTGATATTTTGCGTTCCTTCGCACACCATGCGATGAGCGGGCACATCCAGAAGTGAAATTCGTTGGTAGAGGGCAAACCCATAACCCGAGCCAGCAAGATTATGAAGTCTGACAACTCTTCATTGAAATCTGCTTGGAAGAGGGTTTTGGTCAGGAGAAGCTCCTTTCTTAGGGTTCTTCAGCCAGGACTTCACCACTCGTGCCTTATATTTGTCACTGTCTTGGTCGAACAGGGCCTGTGCTTGATCCCGGGAAACGACTATGGCATTATCCATCTCTGGAATCCTCAGAGCAGTGCTAATGGTGGCAGCATCCAGTTTGGCGATGAGTTCCCCGTGTATATTGGTCAATTCACTCGAAGCGGGGTCGAAGTGAGCTCCGCATGAAAGCACGGTGTCGGCCGCTTTATCGAGATCGGAAACCGCCAAAGAAAGGCCAAACCGCTATCGTGAATCATTTATGCCATTGATGTAGGGTTTGCATCCGCCATCCTCGCCCAAAAATCACCGAAGTCGAGATGTCGAGCTTCACTGTCCCCAATATTGAGAACGGCAGACTCTAGTGGTGAAACTTGTTCCTGTCCCTGGAATTTGATCTTCATATTGATAGTCTCAGAGCCGCAACCTAAACTCGGGGAGGAATTACAGAGAAAAGGGATACACGCGCAGGGAATTAGGTTGCAAGGGTTCGAGCAAGGATAGCATAGGAAGAAGTGTGGAAAATGCAAAAGGGGGTCTGCCCGTTATATAGCCGTTTTGGAGAGAGAAAGGAAATCAATGCGCATTAAATTCATATCTACCAATTTGACAAGCAACATATTCGGGTAGAGCGGGAAAAACTAAGTATGAATGGCACTTGGTTCGCTTGGGACATGTGAGACGCGAATGCGCGAAACACGCGGCTCGGCCGATTCGGGCGAAGCAGGGAGAAGACGCACAAATGCATTTTGGGACATTTGGGAAAAAAAACGCGTGAAGTACGCGTGACGCAGTTCGTGTTTTTCGGCCGAAAATGGAACAAAAGGCCCGTTTGAACTTGGGACATTTGGGACAAAAATTTCCTGAGTCGCGACTACGGCGGTTCGGGCGAAAATGTTACAATAGGTCCAGGAGAAGTTTGGGACATTCGGGACAAAAACGCGAAAGTCGCGGTTCGGGTGTTTTACCGAAATTGGAACAACTTCACAATTAAATTAACTTTGGGACGTTTGGGATGAAAAGTTCGACGGGCCCGAAAATGGAACAACTGGGATTTTGGGCGATCGGGGAGCAGATCGCCGGGACTTGGGACACGCGGGAAAAAATGTCCGACAAGCCCAAAAACACACAAAAAAGACCCAAAAAAGTAGACTTTCTCGATTTCACGACTTTTAACATTTTCAAGACAATGAGAGAAGACACTAAAACTCAAAAATTTTGAAAGTTCACTTTCTTAAGAGCAGGAATTTTGAGTGGACAACACTGGCTCCTTGCAGGGATGACTTGGCATAAATTCAAGGAATGAGACAAGGCAAGAATTTAGACAAACTCGGGAAGCGCAGACAGACCTTATCCATTGGGCCACAGAGTCAAAAAGACCAATACGAGAGGACAACACACCAAAACAAAAAGGAAAGAAAAAAAAACAACATGCTGAGAATATACAAAGGACTCCCTAATCACCTATGACTTGAACAACTTGAGATACTGCCCACTATAAGGAAGTGGGAGAGAAGAACCATCCATGTAATCAAGATAAAAGGAATTCTCACCAGCAAAGTGTCTGATCTTGAAAGGTCCGAGCCACAGGGAATCAAAATTTCCATGGCGCCACGAGGTTCATGCCTTTTATCCCATAACAAAGACACGAGTGTCTCCAACTTGAAAATCTTTGAACTGGCTTTCTTGTCAATCAGGACCTTTACCTTTTCTTTGGTGAACAGATATCCGATCAAGCAACCTCCAATCTGTTCCTCATTCGGTTTGTGAAGGTACATAATTCTCTTATCCAAAGCATCACCTGAAACTAGTATCTTGATGGCCTTCATTAGATCACGCGCGGCGGTTCCATTATTCTTGGCGGTTGAGCTTCTACTCCATATACCACTTGAAAAGGAGACATTCCAATAGCTCTCTTTGGTGTAATCCATGCGCCCAAAGAGCATCATAGAGCTTCTTGTGCGTTTCGTTGAGACTCATTGACTAATTTCCTTATAATAGTCACCAAATTTTTGTTAGTGGATTACGCTTGCCCATTTCACGAGGGTAGTAATCGAAGAGTGAGCCAAAGAAATGCCATACCCATAGAAGTCCATTATCTCAGTTGAAGAGAAATTCGAGGCATTATCTGTTACAATCTTGTTAGGTACACCATACCTTACCAAGATGTTCTCTTTGATGAAGTTGCATACCACTTCAGAAGTAGTGCTCTTAACTGGAATAGCTTCCACCCATTTGGTGAAGTAGTCCGTGGTAGTTAGTACATGAGTGTGACCAGCACTAGAAGCAGGATTAAGTGTACCAATGAAGTCAAACCCCCTTTGTTGAAATGGTTCCTCAATCACAACTGGCTTGAGAGGCAAAGAAGCCAATTTAGGTCTTCCCACAAAGGTCTGACAAGCCTCACATTTATCCACCCACTTGGATGCATCTCTGAACAAGGAAGGCCAGTAGTATCCTCCACGGAGTATCTTATGAGCTGTAACCGTTGATGAATAGTGCCCTCCACATGCCACGATCATGAAAAGCCGAGAGCAACTTTCTCATTGTTCCTTGTCCACACACTTCAAAAATCTCCCATCTAACCCACACTTGAACAAGGTGTTTTCCCAACAATACATATGCACCGACCTCAATTTTGAGTCCTCTTTTCTTTGGAGTTAAATGAGAGGGCATTCCCCATAGGTGAGAAAATGGGTGATGTCAGCATACCATTCGTCAACTGAGCTAAGGAATAGAACGGTAGGAAGGTCAACTTTCTCCTCCAGCAACTCATGTTTAGCTCCTTCAGCAATGAGCTCACAAAGACCTTTTCCACGAACCAGCTTGGTCGGTTTGATATCAATGTCATACTCTTGGACCTTAGCAACCCAATTCCCTCTCTTGGATCCAAATTCTTGTTGTGTGAGAATTGACTTAACAGTTGTATCTGGAACCAACACCATGGAGTGAGAGTTGAGGATATAAAAACGAAACTGCTTAACAACTTTGACCACTGCAAAAGCATGCTTCTCCATCATGGTGTATTTTAACTCATGATCCTTCAGAATATAGCTCATGAACGCAATTGGGAGTTCATGCTCATTAGAGTCTTCTTGAGTTAAGACAGCAGCCAAGGTATTATCTGTAGCATAGCAATAGATGATGAAATCTTTACTAAAATCAGGACAGGCCAAAACTGGAGTTTTAGCGATAGCTCTCTTAATACCTTCAAAGGATCCCTTTCCTTCAGAAGACCAACCAAATGTTTGTTTCCCTTTCATCATCTGAGAAATATTCAAAGTTAACTCTGCAAAATCAGGGATGAACCTTCTTAAAAAATTGATCTTACCAAAGAAGGAGTGCACGCCCTTTTTACTGGTTGGGAGAGGAATTTGCTGGATAGCTTGTACTCGTTCAGGATCAATCTTAATACCATCCTTGGAGACAATGTGCCCTAATAGTTTTCCCTCTGTAACACAAAAGACAGATTTTTTAGGATTCAAAGAAATCCCATGCTCTCTGCATCTTAGCAGAACTGTTTCCAGGTGATCAAAATGATCCGCCCTTGTCTTGGAAAATACTGTCAGGTCATCAAGATATATGACAATACACTTCCCTTTCAAACTTCCAAAAGCCAGATCCATAGCTCTCTGGAAAGTGGCACCAGCATTAATAAGCCCAAAAGGCATTCTCTTGTAGGCAAAGGTACCCCAAGGAGTAGTGAAAGTTGTTTTGTGTTGATCTACAGTATCAACCTCTACCTGATTATATCCTGAGAATCCATCAAGCATGGATAACATTTCAGATCCTGTTACTGCTTGCAATACTTGATCCATCATAGGCAAAGGATAATTATCTTTAAGAAGCTGATTGATTCACGAAATCAACACAGATGCGGATCTCACCATTTTTCTTCCTAACAGGCACAATATTTGCAATCCATGTTGAATGGTGAATGGGAAAAATGATTTTAGCCTTCAACAACTTCTGTATTTCCTGAAAGATGGTGTCAGCTATTTTGGGGTTGTATTGCCTCTGTTTCTGCTTGAAAGGCTTAATTCCAGGCTTAAGAGGAATAGAGTGTTGCATATCTTTTGGTTTGAAAGCTTTCAAATCTTCATAAGAGTAAGCGAGAACATCCTTATACCTCTTTAAAAGAGCAATTGCTTTCTTCCTCTCATCTGTTGTGCAACATTTTCCAATGTTCACGAGCTTAGGGTCAGTAGAACTCCCAATATCAATCTTATCATACTCAGCTGATTGTTGAGGCCCAGTGGAAGCTCTAGATTTCACATACCTGTCATGTTTATCAAATAGTTCCTCCAAACTCACCAAACCTTTAGGAATCTTGTTTCCTTTGAGATTGATGCATCCATCTTGATCTGTTTCTTCCCCTTGGGCGACTGCTTGGTCAAAGGGCACACTCTCACGAGGTAGGTTGTCACTTCCCTCAAAATACAGTTGTTCGAAATTACCCTTGAGTTCCAGGAAGGAAAGCAAATGTTGATCATCATTGAAAACTTGCCAGTTATTGGTATTATCAGGTACACTAGGCCGATGGACCATCTCAATGGTGAACTTATCCTGAGAGAAGTCAGGATGAGGAATCAGTAGTGACCCCGAGACTGCTAGTGAATCAGCCCTGCTGTTCTTCTCCCTAGGTATTGCCTCAATGGAGAAAGCATCAAGAAATTCAATGGATCCCAAAACTGATTCGGTAATGTTTGACCTCCCATTTTTACTTGAAAAAGGCTTCGACTTGCTTTACAATCAATTACGCATCCCACGAGCGAGAAGATTCTTCACACCTTGTTCTTTGGCCACTTGCGGTCAAGAATGAGAGCCTCATACTCTGCTGTATTATTAGTATTCTCGAACTGCAACTTAAATGAAAAGGGGTGTAGGCTTCCTTCAGGTGACACCAGCAGGACACCAGCTCCAGAACCAGCTGAGGAACAACTTCCATCAAACTCTAAAATCCAAATACCATTAGGATCTTTAGGTGACACTTTAGGAGTTGGATTTCATCAGGGGACATAATCATGTAATTGCCATGACCCATATCCTCATAGAGTATTTGTGCTTTAGGATCATCCGTTTTTGCACAATATACTCAGATTGCTTCTCAGGCATCAACTTCTTCATTTGTCCATTAACAGGTATGAGTGCATGCGACCAGTCCATTTGGATTTCCCCACCCACATCTTTGCAGAAGTTCCTACTTAGCAACATCCCGTATGAAGGAGGGATATCTGCTACTAAGATGGTAGCCAACACTTTCTTTTCAGGCAAGGCAGCAAAAGCCACTTGTGCATCTTTAATTCTTCCGACCAGGGGCACTTCTTTACTCTCCATGGAGTAACAAGATCCATAAGTGCGTGTGAGGGTCAGGCCTAAAGCATGAGCTACTTTAGCAGGCATTACGTTATCTGAGGCTCCTGAGTCAATGACACAATTACTGAGCCTATGACCAGCTATAAGAAGTGTTACATAAAATGGTTTAATTTTGTCACTAGGCGAGGTGACAGCAGCTACCAGACTAGGCTGTGGTGCAGAAGAAGGAGTAGGTAAAAGGCCTTTAGAGGTGGTTTTGGAGTGGGAATTAACAAATTGAATCATTTTGGCAAAAGCTTTGGGATGAGTTTGATAATACTCGGCCTCTGAGATTTGAACCTTAGTCTTTTTCAGATGATCAATAATATCGAAAGACCCAGAAGTGGACGGGCCATCATCACTTGAAATTCTAGGCTTATCAACTTTAGGAGAAAAAGAAGGAACTTTGCTAGTAGGATTGACAGGACTCACCTTTGGTGCAGATGAAGTGGGGATAGGAGATCCTCTTTTTGCAATTACGGGAATAGTTGCCGACTGCTCCTTAGATTTCTTTATGGGCTGCGTCACTTTCTCCCTCTGATTTGTCTGCTCTCGAGTCATGACAGCAAATGATTCACTATTCATGTCTGCTACCACTTCATCATAATCATCTCCATCATCAATGCCCTAAGTGGTGAAGAAATTAACCCGAGATCCCTCAAGTTCCTCTACCTCATCATCAAATTCCTCAACAAACTCCTCGCAGACTTCATTATCCTCATCATCATCTGGCTCTTCAACTTCACAGGTTACATTCACAGGAACTTTAACAGGAGGTCCTTCAAGTGCTAGTCTTGTTTGAGAAGAAGGCAAACGATTTCTGGGCTGAAAATTCCTTCTTGGAACATCTGCATAAGGGGCATGCTGAGCCAATTGTTTCTTTATAGCAATGAGATCATTCGCAAGCTTTTGGACTAACGGATCAGTATTAGGTCCAGGAGTGGAGGAGGAAGAAGCAACAGACTTAGATTTGGAAGGGTCTCTCCTCAACTTCCCTGACATGATCAGATCATCCTCGACACTAACAGCAAGAGTTTGATCCTCCACCAATGTTGCGAGATTAGCCCTTCTCAGCGCATAGCTGACTTCAGACGATTGGGCATTTAAGAAGAAACATTTTTGGATTTGATCAACAGGTCGAGTATTTACAGGAATTTTGTGGATCAATCTGTTGAATCGGGCCACAAATTCTCTCATGGGTTCTGATGAATCTTTCTTTATCTGAGAAATTTGGGCAAGCAAGGCATGCACATCTTCTGCTGGTTTGAAACGGTTTTCGAACTGAGTTCTCATTGTGTCCCGATCGGTGATAATGCCGGTAGGAAGGTGGTAGAACCAATCAGCGGCATTATCTTGCAAAGTCTCAATGAACAGTCTCACGGAGACGTCTTCGTGCTCAACTCCCAGGACTCCACACGCAACAATGAAGGCCGCGATGTGTTCATCAGGATGCACTTTGCCATCACCTTTGAACTTAGGAAAGTTCTTCCGGTTACCTCTGGGTAACTCATGCAAAGGCTGAGGAAGAGCAAGGGGCCCGACACGGTGACCCCAGGGCAATGGTATCGCCATTCTTGGAAAAACGGCTTGGAGAGGCTGACACACGCAAAGAAGAATCAAAGCTCGCAGATTAGGGCTAGCTGGCTCTGAAGGAGTACCGCCCGTAGGAATTCTATTTTGAGCAGGTGGAGTGCTTGTCGAACGAGTTCTTCTATTTCTTGTTGAAGGAAAAGGAAAACCCTGCTGCTCCAAAATCTGGAACTGAGAATCTTCAATACCAAGGGTCCTTCTCCCTCGAGTAAAACGCGGAGTCGCAGATCAAAAGATGATCAAAAAATACAGAACTGGAATATGATTTTCCCCAGTGGAGTCGCAAAAACTGTTGGTCGTCAGATAGGACTTTACGAAGAGCAACAGTCAGGGGACAAGAAGTCCCTCCTCTTTAATGGGAGAGGTTCCCTTATTCAGAAACGAACTTATTTACAAATGTACAAGACATGATTTGTTGGTTAAACTTGGATATCACGAAAGTGTTTTCTATGAAGATCATCAATTACAAAAGGACTGAGGAAATGAGAGTACGGGAAAGAGCAGAAAGGCAACATGCAGAATTATAGATATCAGAGTAATTCTTTATGTATGCGAAAGTCACAGTGAATTGAAACAAGATCATTTGTATCGAATAAATAAGATGGAATTTAAAGACACAAAGTTCTGTAAATAACATCTGCTTAGAACACAAAGTTTCTTAACATAACACAGATTCATTAATCAAGGACACAAAGTTCCTTCTTGGTTATACAAGATCACCATGCTTGCAAAGTTGAAGAGTATGCAATCGGTAAGACTAACGAACTTGAGACAAATGATCTTCACAAAGAAAATAAATGAAAGCTTAGGAATAACAGAGATCAGATAGACAAAGAATGGAAAAGTCCTTCTGTATTGATTTCTTTATAATCTATTTACACTTTTCAGAAAATAAGCCAAGTTCTTCCTCTTTAGAATGGCGTAGAAATGCCATTATATAACTTACAAATCAGTTACTCTTCGTAACCGCTTCTTTTAACCAAGAATAGTTAAGGACCGCCAACCGCAATACCTCAACTTCTTACAAAGAAAACGGAAAAAGAAAGGGAAGAAGAGAAAAGAATAAGGAGAAGAAGACACGGTGGCGGTCACCGAGAGGACCCCCGACTTGAGAATCCGCATTGCTGAATTTCTTTAACGCCTCGGCTATATCTCTGCGCCACGAGGGATTGGACGTGTTAGTCGTAGACTGAGTCCAAAATCCCAGACACTTTTCCGTCTCTTTATCAAACTCGACATGAGTATGATAATCTTTATTTGCTTCTTGATGGCAGATTGAAGAGAGCAAATCTCCTTCATTTTATCCTTGGAGATGGAACTTTCCTTGAACAGATTATCTTTGACAAAAGCTCTGAATTGAGCTTTAATTTCTTGCAAGGAAAGGAGTACACCAGAAGTTTCATCTTGAAGATGGCAGTGTATATCTTTGAAAGCAGAGACAACCAGTGTCTTGAAAGCTTCGCCATACACCTGTGTTCTTGATTCTCCCAAAGCCTCCTCAGGGACGTGATCTTCCACTCCATGCTGTAGACCCAGGACTTCGACAGATTATCCTTTGCATCATCAAAGACTTTACTTGCCAACAAAATGTTCTCATCTGCCTGTCCCATGAGTCGGAGGTCTACTATCTGCTTGCTCGAGTTTGAGCTCTTTATCCATGATATTGATAGTGGAGGAGAGCTTGATTGCACATTGCTCACCTTTTCGTGGAGTTTGAAAGCTTCATCGATGAAGTTTAATCCAGCAACAAGCATGTCATCCACCAGGGCTTCAATAGCTCTGCCATAGACAGAATACTTGTGCATATCTTTGATACTCTGCACTTCATCTTGGCTTAGAATTACAGGAGGTGGGAGAGTAGTCAATGGGGTAGGGTCAAAACTTTGTCCTTAGACAAAAGAGACTTGATGAAACTGTGAGAACTTGGGGTGTTCTTCCAATTGTTCGATAGTTTGTTGCCCTTTCTCTACCCTCCCGATGACTCTTGTGTATTGTTTCTGGAGGTTGTGAATTTCACCTTCGGGGGTAGACTCTCCCATTGGGATTCTCGAGAGCTCTAAGTCGAGATACTGCAAGTCTGCTCGATTTATCCGTTGTAGGCTTGGCGATCTCGAGAATTGCTGACCTTGAGCATCGAGACACTATTCGGAGGTAGTTACGGCTTTCTTGGCACGAGAAGGAGTGGTGCCAAGCAAGGTGCGACGACATCAAAATTTGATCCACGAGCTCGAGAGGAAAATTTCCTCTTCCTTTTGTCAACCAAAGGTTGCACCCACGCAAAAGAGGAAGAGGAATCAGCAGGAGGGGCAAGGGGACCAAGAGACAGAGAGCTCATGATGCTCAAGGTCTGCGCAGCTGTTGACTCGAGTTGAGAGGTGAGTGGGGCACTTGGGGCAATTGCGGCAGAAGAGTCAACATCACCTGAAAGCTCAGTGCTCTGGATTTCTTTATCTTTATCAGCTGGGTCTTCAGGAGCATTTGCAGGGGTTGGCATTTCGCTTTCTTCACTTTCACTGAGAACAATGATGTTCTCTGGTCCCATAGGCAACTCTGCCTGCTTTCTTTGAGGATCATTTTCCATAGGCTCCTTCTTAACCTCCTTGAGTTTCTTCTGGTACACTTGAGTGGATGAAGAAGGAGTGGAAGCTGCAGGTCCTTGTATTGATGAGGTAGGGGGGTCTTGCACTTTTGGTGTTTCCGACCTTGGAATAGATGCTTCTCTTCTTGGTGTTGAAACATCCTTGGAAGAGGATTCTCTGAATGCCTCCTAAATTCTCGAACTTTCTTGTCAAACCGGACCTTAGTCTGACTAAAGGCTGGAGCAAGGATCTCGGCCGAGATCATCCTCTCTCTCCTGTTCCAATCGAGTCCTCAAAGGAGTGTGCTTAACCACATTTTCATACTCATACGAGTATAGATCGAGTTGTCATCCTGGAGACCTTCGGGAACTTGATACAAGCCGAGTTCTTGGATCGGTGCAGGGAGAACCTGCCACAATGCCTTCTCCTGGCCTCAAAATCATCTGCACAGTCAGCCCAGTAGTCTTATGTATCGCCTATGATGGTAGATTATCTTGATGTTCTGTTCAATAAAATTCTTCAAGTCAAAGCAGTTCTTGGCTTGAAGAAATGAACAGTGATAGAGACCGGGGGCTCTCTCATGTTACGTGCGTCATTTGTTTTACAAGTGTAATTTCCCAAAGAGATGGGAAAGTGCAAACCGGAAATCTTCTTGTCCCTGCAGGTTCTGTGCAGTTTGTCTAATTACTGCATACTTCAATCAAAGCCATCTTATCATTGCAGAACATGGGAAGCCGCAGAGGGGTGCTCTCATAGCCAGCAAGCCTGATATAAGAAAATTTCCTGAATTGGATGAAATAAGCACCATATTGCGATATCAGGTTCATGGCTTCATCTGAAAACCTTCTAGCAGTATCACCTTCGAGCAGTCTGACCACGTACATGGTGAAAGCGTCATTGACCCTTCTGAAATTACGATTGCTTTGGTCTCAGGGGTGAGCTGCGGGCGTGGCATATCTTGGATCATCTTTGTGAGCATCGATGTAAGAAAAGCCAAACCCATTGCCGTGCTTTGCCGGGGTATACATCGAGTAATGAAGTCATGTAGAACTTCTTCGTTTCTTTGCACATTGGACATTTGCTCGTCAAATTCATGCTTATGATTTCCGCCCTTGATTGATATTTTGCGTTCCTTCGCACACCATCTTGATGAGCGGGCACATCCGAGAAGTGAAATTCGTTGGTAGAGGGCAAACCCATAACCCAGCCGGAAGATTATGAAGTCGACAATCTTCATTGAAATCGCTCGGAAGAGGGTTTTGGTCGACGAGAAGCTCCTTTCTTAGGGTTCTTCACGAGGACTTCACCACTCGTGCCTTATATTTGTCTTTGTCTTGGTGACGGGGCACTGTGCTTGATCCCGGGAAACGACTATGGCATTATCCATCTCTGGAATCCTCAGAGCAGTGCTAATGGTGGCAGCATCCAGTTTGGCGATGAGTTCCCCGTGTATATTGGTCAATTCGCTCGAAGCGGGGTCGAAGTGAGCTCCGCATGAAAGCACGGTGTCAGCACACTGTACCGAGATCGGGAAACCGCCAGCAAAGGCCAAACCGCTATCGTGAATCATTTGTGCCATTGGTGTAGGGTTTGCATCATCTACCATCCTTGCCCAAAATCGCGAAGTCGAGATGTCGAGCTTCATTGTCCCCGATATTGAGAACGGAAGACTTTAGTGGTGAAACTTGTTCTGTCCCTAGAATTTGATCTTCATATTGATAGTAGGAGGAGAGCCGCATGACCTAAACTGGGGAGGAATTACAGAGAAAAGGGATACACGCGCAGGGAATTAGGTTGCAAGGGTTCGAGCAAAGGATAGCAAGGAAGCAGTGTGAAAAATGCAAAAGGGGATCTACCCGTTATATAGCCGTTTTGGAGAGAGAAAGGAAATCAATGCGCATTAAATTCATATCTACCAATTTGACAAGCAACATATTCGGGTAGAGCGGGAAAAACTAAGTATGAATGGCACTTGGTTCGCTTGGGACATGTGAGACGCGAATGCGCGAAACACGCGGCTCGGCCGATTCGGGCGAAGCAGGGAGAAGACGCACAAATGCATTTTGGGACATTTGGGACGAAAACGCGTGAAGTACGCGGTTCGGGTGTTTCGGCCGAAAATGGAACAAAAGGCCCGTTTGAACTTGGGACATTTGGGACAAAAAGTTCCGAAGTACGCGACTCGGCCGGTTCGGGCGAAAATGTTACAATAGGTCCGGAGAAGTTTGGGACATTGGGACGAAAACGCGCGAAGTACGCGGTTCGGGTGTTTCGGCCGAAAATGGAACAACTTGCACAATTAACTTTGGGACGTTTGGGACGAAAAGTTTCGACGGGCCCGAAAATGGAACAACTTCGGGGATTTCGGCCGATCGGGAGCAGAGATCGCACTTCGGGACTTGGGACACGCGGGACAAAAATGTCTGACAGGCCCGAAAAACATACAAAATGACCCAAAAAGCAGATTTTCTCGATTTCACGACTTTTAACATTTTCAGCACAACAGAGAAGACACTAAAACTCAAAATTTTTGAAAGTTCACTTTCTTAAGAGCAGGGAATTTTGAGTGGACAACAATGCCCCTTACCTGTTGAGGAATTTATGCATTCTACATTGGAAGAGCAAGAGTAAGCGGCAATTTATTTAGCAATAGAACAATTTTGTTGGCCGATACCCCAATTAACGTGCATTCAGCCTAAGTCTCACGTATGTTGGGAGTCAACGATAAATTAAAGTTTTCCCAAATGCACTGCTAAAAAATGTTGGGCGCGGTGGTGGCTGCCACATTAACACGTAGACCATAAGAAGCCTTCCTTCCTTCGCCGTAAAACATGTATGTTATTTCATCGATTATCTCAAACGTAGACGAGTCACATATAGTTGACAAGTCACATAGTTCAACATTATTAAGATAAAATGTACCTCCACTTGTGAAATTTATAAACCGCCGCTTTTCTACTGTGACAGTTTCACAACAACCAAAATTTGCACAGTCGGGTTTACAACTCACCTCACAAGACTCCCCATATGCATATTTATCGATCTCTTGCATCCAATGACAACGAACCTATTGGACACTTTCGAAATGGTGAAAATACGTTCTTGTATATGTAGGAACATCTCGAAGGAGAATAACATCATTGTGATGTGAGAGAGGTGGAATTTATGATGAGGTCCCCTGTATAATTGATCTCCATAATCGAAAATCCTTGCGACTAACAAAGGTAGCATTATATTCTACAAATGAAGGAAGAAACAGAGCGAGCTTCCCAGTAGAATTGTCCACCTTGCATTTGATCTGAAATCCGGGGTATCCACAATCAGATTTGTTAATCCAAAAGGGGTAACTCACATTCATCGACCCACACCTTTCAGACCTGCATTTCGTAGTTGCAAGCATTCACATGTTATGTGGAAGAGAATTTGAAACATGGGTTTCACGGGAAGTTTCTCGCCCAACCCCATTTTTTCCCAACATTTTCTTAGGCCGTAGTGACGGAAAGAATAGTCTCCCGAGTAGGGAGAAGGGCCAATATGCGAACACCCTAAGTTCGTAGGTCCATGGAGCCAATTCCTTGCCACGTAGGAGCGCCAATTTGACAGCTAGTTATAAATAAACATTTTTTATCCTAAGCCTTTAATTTCGAATCATATTTTAATATTATTTGCTTCCATATGATCGATCAAATAAAATATCTCAAAAAAACACATTTACTGGTGGAGACCCGAAGTGGTTCACGCAACAGGACAGGTGTTGAGCATTAAATTCGAAATAAAAGAGGGAAATGCAATCTGTCCTCATGGATTTTGACGCGCCTAATAGATAAGACACAAATAAATGCTCAACCACCATTTACCATGGCTTGTTTTGGACGCGTTCCATACTGTTTCCTTTGGACGCGTTCCCTTCCAGCAGCTACTTCCTTTGGACGCGTTGCATTTCCCCATGCCCAGTTCTAATGCAAATGTTGGTTGTTTGTGAGTGGGCTTACAGCCTGTGCGAGGTTTGCGTGAAGGGGTCTTTCTCAGTGCCTTGCTCGAGAATATCAACCACAAGGGATTCATATTGCCCACATCATTATACAGAGTGAACAATACGACCTTCCAGGTATGCACCGAAAACATCCGCATTTTTTTCTTTCATTTTCTCTGAAGCTTTGACTGCATTTTGTTTCATTTTAATGGGGGGATACTATTTTTCAGTTTGTTTTCATTCATTTGTCATCATTCTGAGGTCCATCTGCACGATCTGCTCTGGATAGTCATCTCTCTGGTAGCCTGATGCATTTTCATGTGGTTTCTTTTAATGGGAATTGTCATGTATGTCAGGTCAAAGGAGCCCAAGGAATTCCAGGAGGAGCATGTGTTGGATCCCACACCATAGCTCGGGACGCGTCTTTAAAAGCATACACATCCAAGACCGAAGTGCTTGGACCCGAGAGCTGAATCTCAGACCCTTTTCAGACAGGTTTTGAGCCAGATTTTCTAAGCCATTCTACATGTGCCATTTTTTATCTATTTGATCCTTATGCTATTTTCATTCTCAGTCTTCAAACAAATTCAGTTTTTTAATAAATGACTAAACATGCATGTGCAGATTGCATGGAAAACTTTGGAACGGCAGTTTTATGCGTCGAGATCATTTGAAGCAGGGTGGAAACAGTGTGTATTCACACTACTAATACTCAAGGAAAATGTTACCTACAATTCTATGTTTTTAAGCCATATAGAGGTGAGGTTTCTACCTCACCAAGATTCAAATAAATCCTTGTCTTTCAGTTTTTATTTAACGGTGTTCATTTTAAGCTGCAACAATTTAACGTATTTTTTGAACAAATTCTGAGCTGATTTGGTTTCCACATCTGAAACAACGATTACATTTCGAGCAAAATGTATTAATATAAAATGCATGTCTTTATATTTCTTACATTTGGAGCAAAACATATAAACTTATACTGTATGTGTCCATATTCATTACATTCGGAGCAAAATATACCAACTATAAACTATAATCGTGAATGCAATAATGCATTCTCAATTGATTTCGATACATATTTTTCTGCAACACAAAAAAAAATTCTCCTCGAATGCTGCCATAATTTTGGGATCAGTTTGTTAGTCAATTTCCATGTCACACCTTCAAAAAGGCCCTGAGTTTGGACTATCAGGAACGATTGTATCATTGACAGATGTTGTTGGAGTCATTAAGAGGTTCACTGGATGAACCCATGGTGGAATAGGAAAACCAGATATGGTATGAAAGGTTGTATGTGAAGTAGGAGGTTGTGGGATAATGGGGTGTGTAGTTGGAGTTGAAGTTATTTGCATTCTGTTGGTGTCAAGGAAGTAAGGGTGGTAATCTGGGATAGGAACTTTCAACATATCTTGTAACATGGAGTTCTGTATGGGCATGGAATGATGCATGGGAAACAAAACCTGCGGATTGTTGAACTTGTTATCTCTTTCTTGTTTCTCTTTCTCCCTTTGATGGTGAGTGGCTTCCTTCTGTTGTAATTCCAATTCCTTTTTTTGGCGAGCTACTTCCCGTTGTTTCTCGCGCTCCTGTCTTTCAACAAACTTTTGTAGATCCCTTTCTTGCCTCTCTTTAATGCGTTGCAATCTCTCTTCCTTTTTTTGCTCCTTTGCTGCCAACCTTTCTTGCTTTTTTGCCTCAATATGCTCCTTTTTACGTTGTTTCCCTTCACATATTTCTTGTTTTTTTTGTTGTGTATCTTTTAACATCTGAACATAAGCATCAGATGTTAACAATTGTGAAGCATGACTTATCCGAAGTGCAGCATCACTCTTACCTTTGGAAGGATCCCATACAAATTGTGTCGGTAACCTTAAAAATTTACCCAATTTCTTCTCATTTGCAGCAACACCATCATTTGATATACCACTTTCAACATCATGGCCAGTTGTCTCTTCCTCATTTTTATCTTTATCAATGACCTCAATTTCCTTTGTGTCAGCATAATAATGAGTAAAGTTTGTTGGTTCAAAGTCTGTTGGCTCAAGGTTGGTTGGCATCGAAGGTAAAGATATACTTTCATCCTCAGTGTTTCCAATCTGATCAAGTCCCAACTCTGCAATATGCTCTTGCAGCCAAGTAGGTTGTTGTGGTGCACTTGGCAATGAGAGATCATCCTCTCCAATTCCCTGGGCCTCAGTGTTGCAGTTGGATGTGCCTTGGTCATGAGTATTCACAATGTGGTTCACTTCATAATCTTTGGTCTGCATTATACTTTGTCTTTCTCCCTGTACACTTGGTTCCTCGTCTCGTATTAGCAACAACCATTGTTTCTATGGTTGGATGGAATTCTTTTGTTGTTGTCAGATTCTCAACTGATTCCATTAAGTAATTTTCTCCAATATTGTCACCAAGTGGTGGAGCTACATCTCTTGACAAACTTAGGATGTTTTCAACAGCATCAACATCTATTATGTTTTCAGTACCATCAACATTCATAATGTTTTCAGTAGTATCATCATCTGTGACATTTTCAGCATCATCTTCATTGGCATCTTCTTCAATGATATATAGTTTACTACATTCCATGTCATTCTGTAATGCATTTGGATCAAGTGGCCATATACCCATGTAAATGCCTAAAACCAAAGGCCACGACTATTTGCAGGTGTCAAGGCCTTGGCGAGAGCTCTACTACCTATTTCTGCCAAGTCGAATGTTTGACTTCTTGGTACTTATTATTACACATCCACTGCATCCTCTCAGATCTGAAATATGCTTTAAAAGGACCAAAGACACTAACATCCAATGGTTGTAACCTATGTGTAGTATGTGCTGTCAATGTCAATAAATCAATCCCCAATCACCTGGCCTCTTCTATAGTTGACAATGCCACATGGCTTCCATGACCATCAAAAATAAGTAAATTCCTATTTTCAGGGCACACTCCTCTAGGTACAAACTTACTGAAATGATACAACCAGCTTATAAAGAGCTCTCTAGTCATCCAAGCACTTGGATGAGCAGCCATTCAAAACACTGGTTCACATCCCTTGATGTAATTTTGTGAAACTTTCTGACCTTTAAATAAGTAAAAGTTAGGGATACATTGCCCTGCAGCATTTACACAACATAGAATTGTCATCCATTCTCTGCTACGAGGAATGATTTTGGGAACATTCCTGCAACCCTTGGTGGCAAGCACCCTCATGCCACAATTTCTCCCTGCTTGGATTCCTGTCTCATCACAATTCCATATTTTTCCTGCACCATAGGAATTGATATAAATGTTAGCTAGTTTTTCATAAAACTTGCTAACCACCTCTGGACGTAAACCTATTGCACGATCTCTTTCTAGACCTTCAACAATCCGTAGGACTATGTCTGGGTGTCTTTTTCTAAATCCTTCACACCAAGATTTTCAGGTAATCCTTCTCGAAATGGAGTCTCTCTAGTTTCACAAATTTGTGCAACACATGCCCTCAGTTGCATAAATCCCACTCCATGCCCTAAATCTGCCATTTGCTTACACCATTCAACTATCTCTTTCTCCTCTCCTTCACTCAAAACAGGTGCAGGGCCCTTCCTTTTTGTATGGGTCAGACCATTCAGCCAATAATGAACAGATGTAGGAGGTAAATTATATTTCAGTGCAGCAGCTCTAATAGAATAATTGTTGAATTCAATATCATCTATGGCCTTTAACATATCTTCTTTTGACCAACTAGACAAAATTCTAACCTTCTTGGTCGAAGTGTTGCCTCTAACAACCACAGTTTCCTCTATTTCATGCCTATTTACTTGACATCCAGCAGGTTCTGGTGATCATCAGTTGTGTTTGTATCTCCTTGATTTGTTGTTGCACCATCCTCTTCACTTATTATTGTAGCATCTTGTTGATCTGTTTCATGGTTAGATGTTTCAATTTCAAATTGTACACCTCATTTTTTGGGCATACGTTGTCCTCGCTTTAAAATCCTCTTTCTCTTCATCTTCTCTAAATGTTGCAGTATTAAACAATATAAAATTAGTAATATATGTATTAATATATCAATAAGATCATCTACAATGGGAAAATTTTAGCAAGCTTATGATACATGACAGTATGAATTATAAACTTGTAGGTAAACTTGTGATTACCCCGTTGGGCACCATTAACGATGATCGAATACATGTTTTATTAATTTCATATTATTTGATAAAGACAAAATTTATAAGCTGGGTTGTTGATTACATATATAAACTTCAATAATCAAAATTTTGGTTTTTATTCCATCAAGTATTGGATATTTTAAATGCAAAATAGTGTTCAAGTGAAATATCATGTCACGGATGACATGATATTTCAGTGCAGCAGCTCTAATTGAATAATGCGAGAAACTCAATATCATCTATGGCCTTTAACATATCTTCTTTTGACCAACTAGACAAAATTCTAACCTTCTTGGTCGAAGTGTTGCCTCTAACAACCACAGTTTCCTCTATTTCATGCCTATTTACTTGACATCCAGCAGGTTCTGGCTGATGATCATCAGTTGTGTTTGTATCTCCTTGATTTGTTGTTGCACCATCCTCTTCACTTATTATTGTAGCATCTTGTTGATCTGTTTCATGGTTAGATGTTTCAATTTCAAATTGTACACCTCGTTTTTGTGGATACGTTGTCCTCGCTTCAAAATCCTCTTTCTCTTCATCTTCTCGAAATGTTGCATTATTAAACAATATAAAATTAGTAACATATGTATTAATATATCAATAAGATCATCTATAAACACTTCTAAAGATGAGGTGTTATCAAATAACACTACATTCATCAACTTGTTTGTAATTGATCAAAATCAATTACAATGTTTCACTCGAACATGCAGTCACCCCTTTGGACATTGTAATTGATATTGATCAATTGATGCAGGTCTTGTTAATGTAAGGTTTTATGACATCAAATCATCTTCAGAAGTGAATGCATGTAAGAATCGTAATTGTAATAGCTTGACTACATATGTTGTTATGGTGGCAGCAAATCTGTTGTAATACTGGAATAGTTGGTATGGACGCTCGACAGCATTGTTGGTATGGAACACGTCCAAAGGAAACAATATGGAACAAGTGTTGAGGCATTGGTGGTTGAGCATTTATTTATGTCTTATCTATTAGGCATGTCAAAATCCATGAGGACATATTGCATTTCCCTCTTTTATTTAGAATTTAATGCTCAACTACTGTCGTGTTGCGTGAACCACTTCGGGTCTCCACCAGTAAATGTGTTTTTTTTTTTGAGATATTTTTTTTGATCGATCATATGGAAGCAAATAATATTAAGATATGATTCAAAATTAAAGATATAGGATAAAAAATGTTTATTTATACCTAGCTGGCATACTGTCACTCCTACGTGGCAAGGATTTGGTTCACTTAACCTGCGAACTTAGGGTGTTCGCATACTGGCCCTTCTCCCCTAAACTCTTCTAAAGATGAGGTGTTATCAAATAACACTACATTCATCAGCTTGTTTGTAATTGATCAATATCAATTACAATGTTTCACTCGAACATGCAATCACCCCTTTGGACATTGTAATTGATATCGATCAATTGACGCAGGTCTTGTTAATGTAATGTTTTGTGACATCAAATCATCTTCAGAAGTGAATGCATGTAAGAATCGTAATTGTAATAGCTTGACTACATATGTTGTTATGGTGGCAGCAAATCTGTTGTAATACTGGAATACTTTCAATGACAATCATTGATTACTGTCAATAATATATTGCATTCTTGGCAGCTACTTTGTGCTTGATTTTAAGTAGGGAGAAGAATAAATCTTTCATTCAGGCCCAGTTTTTATGTTTGTTGAATGCCTCTACAAAGTGGGTTAGAGGGCAAGAATTTCAGTGCCTCAAAGTTGTAAGGTATAAATAAACATTTTTTTCCTATATCTTTAATTTCTGGGAGTAGTGCCATTATGTCAACACCCTAAGTTCACGGGTCCATCGGGCCAATTCCTTGTCATGTAGGGTTGTCAATTTTACAGCTAGCTATAAATAAACATTTCTTTATCTTATCTCTTTAGTTTGGAAACTCTTTATCTTATCTCTTTAGTATTGGGCAGTGTTCACATACTGGCTCTTCTCCCCTACGTTTAAATTGACAGAAGTCTCGGAACATTCATGAAACAAAACCGAGTGGCACACAGACAGGTATAATGGGCCCGGGAAGATACCATTCATTTGAAACGTGTTTTGCTCTCTCGACTGAAGCTCTACCCAGTTTTCTGTTTTGTATTAAATGGTACAGATTTTATATCTTATAGAGTTCAATTCAATTATTATTTTTTCCCATTGATTTTCGGATGAAAATAAAAATCGGTAAGATGATTACAGTCATGAATATTCATATCTTTGGCGAAATTTGTTACTTTTAATTAAAATAGTGGAATTTTTAAAATGAGATGTTTCCAAAGTTGCACTTGATTGTCACCATGCATGATTGTCAACCCATCTTAGATGATGTGTAATCAAGTTGCCTTCAAGCAGTGTTCCACAAGGAGGCATCCCCACCAAAATTTTAACGTTTCTAGAACAGGGACGTCTTGGGAACAGGGATTTCTAGCAGCTAAATAAATCCAAAAGTCATTGAATTGATTCACTATAGAACTTGGGAAACAAGTTCAATGGCACATACTCTTTGGCATCTTCCAGTAGGTAAAATATACAAAGGAGTGCTCTCATCAGTCATAAATAGCAAATTTATTCACATGTAATATGCAAAAAAAATCATATGTTACTACCACCTATTAGTCCTATTATTATTTTCTTTCAGTTAAGGCACAATCATTGGTCTCTCTTTCTGGATTGCAATAACTTGTTATGTTGCTGCATGTCAGAAATTCTTCACTGTGTTTTATACAAATATGGATCAAATTGATAATGGTTCCGCAATCCATGTTCAATATTACAGCCCGATGATAGATCACGAAGTGTGATCCGAAACATTGATTGAAAATAAGTTTTACACGGTTATTTTCAGAAACTCTCCTTATCAGTTTTTCACTATTACGTTCTGATGATTGATGACGAAGTGTGATCAGAAACATTGATTTAAAATAAGTTTACACAGTTATTTTCAGAAACTCTCCTTATCATTTTATGGACTGTGAAAATATCATATCTCTATTTTATATATATAGACAGATGATAGTGGGCAGGCAAAATACTCAACTTCGGGAATGTGAAAAAAGCCACTTCAAAGGAAGTGGAGGGGAATTACTATGATAAATTGTGGAGGAATTGTGGATGAGCCACGAGGAAATTTCAGAAAAGCAGAGTATATATAGCACGCTATTTTATGGGATCAAATGATATCATATACCTGAATCAAGATAATTGACTCCCAATTTGATAAAATAAGGCTCGATGGTATTGCTAGCTCTTTTGGACGTGTAGAAGCCAGAGAGATCTGGAAGGAGACCATGCATAGCAGGAGATGCATGCTTATGGAAGAAGCTTTGGAGACTCAATTTGAATATAGGAAAGCTGAATATTTAAAGCTGATAAAATGGACTGTATGAAAACGTAGCAACAAATGGGTAGAAGAATGTTAAATGATAGGTAAGGTGGTAAGGATGAGAAGAGGGGTCAGAAATAAGAAGAAGAGATTCTTTCAGATGCTGAAATCATGTGAGGGCAAAGAGATATTTATACTCTGGCTTCTGAACTAAATAGTTGCATGAAGGATTGGTCCGCTGGTTATAGTCCAAAACCTGTTTTAAACTTGTGTTTTTAGCTCTCTTTACATCTATGTCTTTATTTACTTTACCACCAATCTTGACTACTCATCAAACATAACTACAGGTAGTATCCTTCAGCTGAGAAATTATAAGCAGTAGGTATGAAAACTAACCTGCAATTTTTGATTTGCTGGACCTTTCCTTTCAAAACTTGATAGAAGTAATCTCTTCTTATAAAATCCACTGTAATCAGGCACCCTACAGAAGTAAATCAGTAGTAAACAAGACTAGGAAAGTGAATATATAATACCAACATAGGGGAGAGAGTATCCAATCAAAATGTAAGACATGGATCAAGGTGTAGGGTCTTTTTAATCAAAGGTTGAAATTGATTTTGAGATGATCTTGTGGCTGAAATTATTTGATTTGATATTCATATTTATTTTTTACCTTCAAGTGTACAATTTTATTGGTGTTTTTAATGGATGAATTTGAATCTTGAGAAGAAGGTTCCCTCTTTTTTTTGCAGGTATGTATTAAAGTCTGGATATGAAAGATCTGGTGATTGAACATACATTCTTGGAATATGGAAAGGGATGAATTGGAAAGAGAAATATTCAACCCATTAAATAGATATGATGGGTTTGTCAACTGATATGTTGTATTTATACTTTGAACAAATGAGTCTTTTATTGTAGAAAATGAAAGTACCAATCAATATTTATTGTGTACTAAGTAATACTGAGATGTTGACCCTATTCACATATGGTTTATAAAAAAACAATTTTTTGAACTTCAATAATCAAAATTTTGGTTTTTATTCCATCAAGTATTGGATATTTTAAATGCAAAATAGTGTTCAAGTATTGGGCAGTGTTCACATACTGGCTCTTCTCCCCTATACATTTTTTTCACTTCCTTTACTGTCCATTATTTCTCTAGTTTTCTATTTTATTCCCTTTTACACGGGTTATCCGTATTGAGAAAGACCCTAGGTCGTTCAAGTCGAGGAGTTAAATTTGCCGGGTGTTTAAACATTTTTTTGTGTGTTTTTAGTTGTTTTCCAAATCAGCAGTAGTTGCAGATGCATAATGTGGCGGTTCCTAAATAGCATCACTTTGATGTGACCTTACATGTTTGTTGCAAAATAATTCACAACACAACATTCCTCTGCATAACGCCACATAGTTGAATTAGAAAAGAACTTCTTGTGCATGTATGTTTTTTCGAATGCTTGTTACATTTTTCCTAATTTGGAACTTCCATGTTATGTTAATGGATTCACAACCATTTCAGCAACAAATCCTTCAATAAACAACGATAAAAAAATATCCGTCATTTCGAGGTTATTTGTTTGGTTTCGTGAGTTCTGGAAATTCGGCTCTGTGGGTTCGATTCGATAGCCAGGTAAGATATTCGAATTCCTTTCGAAATCATCCAATACCAAATGTATAATTATTTCCATCGAGTTGACAAACGACTAAATATTATAACCCCAATTTTGTTTAACTGTAAGTAACAAAACCCTAAACTCTCATATTGGGTAACAAAACCCTAATTTTAAAGTAAAGATCCATGTGCAGCGGGCAAGCGCATGTCATGAGGGCCACGGGATCTCAAAGTGGCGAGGCTAAGATTAAGGCCCCGGGTTGGATTGCCTTAGATCTCGTAGCGATGACTTGAGCAGGGGAAAGTGGATGGTGCTAAAGTGGACCTTTTCCTCCTTTGATACCCAATTTGTTTTGTTCTAATTCTAATGATAGACGGTTAGGTTAAGGTGAGTGGATTGTGTTAGAAACAGACGAGAAGAATCTTGTTATGACTATTGGTTGTTGTATAAATATTAACTTTAAGTCCGTTAAGACCCTTGCTAGTGGAAAATCATCTACCAAATCAAATAATGTTGTTGAGTCTTACTATCCTAGTGAATGCTTAGATGTTCAAAACAAGGTGGTTATAGATCAGGTTAGTCAAAACCAGTTGGCAGTAGAGAAATTGAAGGTTCTATATCCTTGGGCTGATGAAAGTTTGATAGGCGATGTTTTAATGGTTGTTGGTTATGACCATGAATAAGCCTCTACATCCTTGGGATCTATGTTAGCAACAAATTCATCAGACATGATTAGTATTTGTGAAGGTTTTGCAAAGGCTACAACCAAGGAATGTTTTTGTGTTAATTGTGATGTTGCATCCAAATACCTAGGTCCTGAAGATGAAGATGCAGAGGATCCTGATGGAAAGTCATCCATGGGGTTCATGTTGATTGCTCCTCTGGAGCCAAAGTGGGAGGGAGACGATGATGTATATTGGAAAAATTGAAAGGATGGATTGTGAATGTCCAGTACTGTACTACTAGGTTCAATTTTGGTTTGAAGATCAAACATTGAACTTATTTTGTTTTACTTGTAAATATAAATCCACAACAGAGGAAAAAATTGGGGTCTTTGGTGAGGCACTTTGTTCATTTGGCTAGGTGCAATTTTGGTTTGGTAGTTAAAGCATTGAATTGGTGTCATTTAACTTTTAAATGTAAATCCTCAACAGGGGACCAAATTTTTTGGGGTTGTTGGTGAGGTGTTTTTATTCATTCGGATTTGCTCAAAATTGGTGAATGATGATCGTTGCTTGTGTTTGAGTAGGGTTGTTGGTCGCCATTCAAAGAATGCTCAAAATGCATATTTACGAGGTGACTAACATACTGCTAGGATTATGTCAAATAAATCCTAACAAAAGTTCTTAGCTGCAGCAAAATTGAATGCCAAAGCGGCCAATGAATTTCTGCAAATTAGAATTGAAAACACAATGTTTGGAAATTAGATCTTCACGGTCTTCATGCATTGGAAGAAGTAGATGCATTGGAATCTCGCTTGGAAATGATTGAGTATACTATTTCAAAAGAATTTATTCCTCATCAGGTCAGAACATTAATTTCCATACAGACGAGAAATCTCTGCAAGTTCTCTCAATGTGCATGTTGAGGCCATCTAAACTTGAGGTCATAACAGGTAATTGAAATTTGATTTTTTGTAAGATTCAAAATGTCTAATGCACTTTTCTTAGGATGGAAATACGAGGAGGATGTACCACTGCCCTTAAAATGGAAATATGCAAGAAATAATAACTACATTTATGTAGTGGTACATCCTCCTTGTATTTCCTTTTTGTGATGTAGCAGTTTTGATCAACTATACATAAACTAGAAATAGGTGTGTAATATGAACTGATCTTATATTGCCAAGTACTCCCATTAAATAGATAATATTAGTCAAAGGGACATAAGCCTTTATTACATTCTAACAATTGTTATGATATTCTTACTACATGATTAGGAATACACAACCATGGGGTGCAACTCTTCCAATGGCTATTAAAAATTTCCTTATTGATAAAGGGTATGTGCTCATCCTGGCCTTTACATAACTTATTAAGGATTTACATCTTAGATTGGGTTGAAGTCTACAGGGTATGTAGTATCTGAGAAAAACATTCCCTTGATATAGAATTTATACTAGTTGATGCAGGTACAAATTCAATGAAGAAGCTAGAGTGGGGTGATTGTTGTTTGCCACTCATAAGGTTTTTATACCCAAGTTTAACATTTTACTCACCCAGTTGCCAAGTAATATTCATTTGAATTAACTTTATTCCGGTGAGAAGGGAATCTGAATAAGCTCAACTTTTATTTGTATAGTTAATCGATACACAATATATTCATTACCATTTATCACCTCCATTGTACTTTATAGATGCCTACTCATGAAACATGAAGTCCGTTCTTACCTTATAGTGGGAAAGGTTAATAATATGCCTTTAATTGAGGTCACATGGTCATCGTATCTTATACATAATTGTCATTTATGGTCAATTGACAGGTCTGATGTTGTGTAATGGCATGTTTGTCTTATTACCTATGTATGAATGTATTCTTGTAAAATGTTAGTATTTGTGCGGTCTTGCCAAACATAAATTGCATTAGTTGGGGATTGATAGACAATAAAAAGGAGTTTATGAGGTTATGACATGTATTTGCATTTTAGACCTTGTGAAATATTAAAAAGGATTAATTGCTCAAAAAATGACAATTGCTTAATAGGTTAAGCAACCACGTGACAATTAACTGTTCAATAATTTTAGTGAATGATTTTTTAAAATTTTGAGCTGACAAGGCTTAGGGTATACGATCCACATTTGGAACACCTAGATCAGGGGACTAATACAATTAATTCTAGGAGGAATAATATTGCCCAGTAAATGGAGAAATCCCAATGGTCAAACATTTTTTTGCATGTACTAGATTCCAGAACTAAACATTTTATGAGTACATTGATTGTTTTTGGTCTTTTAGATGTGAATAAACCTACTTCATTGCATAATTCCCAAACCATAATATATATATATATATATATATATATTTGCAACATTTGGTGAGTTCAACTAAAATCTATACGTCTACTGTTTTCATTGAACACAATAAGCTCCCACTTTTGTATTCTTGTTTAGATGATAAATTTTTAAATCAAGTAAGCAAATTTGATTTCAAAATGTTATGTTCTTCAAGATTTTATTTCCAAAACATCTGTATTTTTGTATATCAAGCGAATTTGATTTCTTTACTGCCACTTAACAATGCTACAATGTTGCTTCCCATGGCCCAAAGCTTTGATACAATTAAAAGTCATTCTAGAGACTGGAAATGCTAACCATTGTTGTTCAATATGTAAATTGCACATTACAATTAAATCTTAAGGTTTATATACCCGAGGTCAACACTTTACTCACCTGATCAACAAGTAATATTCATTTGAATGAACTTTATTCCTAGTGAGGGGGACCTCTTGAAAAAGCTCAAATTTTATTTGTATAATTCATCAGATGCACAATAAAGGCATTACCATTTCACATCTTTAACATGCTCTCTGAATGCTTTCACATCATACAATTAGCTAAATTACCGACTATTGGATCTTTTTTGTTCTATAACACATGATTTTATAATAATGCTTCTTTTCATGTTTTTTCCAAAATGTAATGAATCTAACTATAATTTAGATTTGCATGAAATGGTTTTACCAAATTAGTGAACGGGGTTTTTAGTTTTTATTATGATCTCCTAGATTGGATTTTTAAGGCTATGGTTTTCAATGTTGATGAAGTTATAGAAGATGAGATGATCATTTCTTATGCATGAATCATGAAATAAGTTTTTACCCAAGATTGGTGCAAATAGATCAAATGTGCACTCTACTAGACATAAGAAAGCAATATTATGTTGAAAGCACATAATCACATTTTCTTATATTTGAAATGAGAGAGCAATATTAGATTAAAGGCACAAAAGCACAGAGGGGAAATCCACATCACCTGTTTCAATGAGGTTGCCAAAACATTTATGCATAGATATAAAATTTACAAATGTACGAAAGTCTTCATGTATCCATTTTTAGTGCAAATGAAATTATCCACAAAAGGCTACCGGTCATGATATAATATTTAGAAATGTAAATGTATGAACTTGTAACAAATTTGAAATGTACAGATAGAACCTTTTAATGTAATGTTTAATCTATATTCCTACTCTTCCACTATCAATCACACCTCTTATCAACATGTCATCAACAATACAATTAAGGCTTTTTCAACAAAAAACCAACCAAAATACTGATGCAACCACCATCTCAAACACATTGCAACACTAACACAATTTCACCCCAACTAATTACAAACCACATCAACTACAAAAGTAATTCAAAATCAAAAACTTATACCGTTAAGGCGTTCACATTGATCAGACACATGTGATTGCTAGTTTACTAGCAATTGTACTATAAGTGTGTAATAGGTATGCTTGATAGGTGAAAGAAGGTGGATCAACATTTGTGTACATCAATTATGAAAGTGTTGAGTTTTTTATGTTGGTCCATGTACACACCAAAAGTGTTTCTTCAAAGAAAAACACAAAGGATTATAAACAAAGATGAATGTTATTTCTTTCATTAATAACAAGAAGTGCGTTCATTTTTTCAGATATCAAATTTTCACTAATAACAAGAAATGAATACTACAATAACAAATTACAAATGGTGAGAAAGAACCATATTTCTAACTTATGAGGAAAAAATTATGCCATAGTTTGTTTTCTCAAAAAGTTGTAGCTATATCTGTTTTTTTAACCTAAGAGTAATCTAAACAACAAACATTGGGAAAATCTAGTAAATGGAATGCAAGAAAGAGGTGAATGCATGCTAGAGAGATCCATATCCAATGGCCCCCATAGAAATGCATATGACATGCTTCCATTTTGGAACATTCACTACCGAAAATCTCTGAATGGAACATGACTTATTTTCTTGCTTTTTATTTCATTGTTATTTTCTTTTCTTGTGTACATCTTGATTGACTATTGCATTATGATATTACCCCTAAGATTCATGTTATCTTCTCCTCGGTAATAAAATTATAGCCAAGTAACACTCATACTTAGAAAACATGTTATTTTCATTTATAGCATGCAACAAAACTTATAAAAATTTAGAAAACAAACCCTTAACTTGATAAGAAAAAAACAAGAAACCATTGTCATAGAATAAAAGCAAGGATAATATTAGCCTAAAGAATAATAAAATAGAGGCGACATGAAATAAATGTATGCATAGATTCAAACCTGGATTTTAATTTCTGAATTCAAGGAAAGCTGAAATTAGAGTGGGTAGATAATTAAAAGAAAATTGCAAGAAGTAATTTAGCTTAAGGAAATTTATAAAAGGATTAACATAATCAATATTATAATAATAAGAAAAGATCCATATGATTTATGGTTAAAAACTAAATCTAGTCTTGGACTATATGAAGCATGGAAGTGATTTGAATAAAAACTATAATTTGAAATGCAGTTATCATGCTAGAAATTTATATTTTTTGTGATACATGGTTGGCATAGTGGCTTCCCACATGACAGATGTACAAATTTGTAAGCTTGAATGAATTCGATATGGTGGAAAATCAATTAAGATGATGAGCAGATGGACCTAATCAGTTAGAATGATTTCGTGGATAATCATAACCAAATTGATAAGAATGGGTGGCGACGATGCATTGGATATAAAATGAATTGATGAAGAAATAATAGTTATGGAAGAAGGCGGTGGTGAAATTGAAGTAGTTTCATCATCAACAAAAGGTTAAGAAGAACATCTAGAACACGCAACAACCATTTACGCCCAAAGATATTAGATCATTTAATGAACCATCCTATTGATTAAATCCTTGGCCTTTCCCAAGGCCTAATTTCCCTAGGATTTCTATTTTTATTTTGGACTATGCTTTCCTTCTATATCTTTTCGCCACCTTAATCATATTAATCATACACCTATTAAACATATCCAATTACCTAATTCATCTAGAAGACATATGCATCATATGGATTATTAACCTCTCCCTATTAATATATCCCTAATATGTTTGAGAATATCCATAATGATGTGCACAATCTAAATTCTAACTTGGACCCTCACACACATCAAGTTCAAGCTAACGTGTCGCTTGGGTCTAATGAAATTAATAATGATGAAGAGATGAATGACATATACCATGATCAAGTTTAACTCTTATCTCACTTCCTCCGGAGTTCTTTGTGACCACCCATATAATATTAATAATATTTGTAATCTACTTCAAACTGTTAAGTTTTTTTGATATGCAATCTCAACAATCCAATGAGGAACCTAATTTTCAATTACTTAATGCTACATCTATTATGTTTATATCTATGGGGAATCCCATAATCTCCTTCACAATGTTCTTGAAAGTACATGCACAAGTTTGCACAAACAAATAAATGATCTTCTATTCAACATACAAGATACAATGTATACACTTATGAGGCTCTTATAAAATAGGAAGCGGGTTTAACTATCCAACACTATTGTAAGGTAATTGTTACTCACGTAACAATACATAACAAGAATATCCTAAATAACTCATAATTATAATATCCCATCATGGAGCACTAAATAATAATTTCCTAACATTCCCCTCCTTAGTGCGAACATGGGGAAAACCTATCTTTATACTTTCACTTGTTTTCATGATTAGGTGATTTTTACTGCAGGATAATCACAAACTTGTTGTATGGTTTTCAAACAGTTAACCACAAACCGAAAATGGTGGTTTTCAATTGGAGTACCACAAACCAAAAATGATGGTTTTCAAGTGGCTTACCGAAAACCACATGATGATGTGCCAAGTACTATTATCAACCCTCATCACATTGCCTTTGACCGCAGGAATAACATAGGAAATTCCACTGAATTTTGTTGCTCGCACACACAAACTTAAAACTAGAAATGGAACATTGGATCATGTTCCCCTCTCAATGTGAAATTTCCACTTATTCAAATTGGAACACCTAAACGTAAGCACATCAAACCTGGAACTCTAAAAAACACAACAGAAAGCACACCACAAACACACATGTCAAAGAAACCTTTGTGCGGCCTTGTCATTGGCGACTAATGAAAGGTCACCGATTGACCTCCAACCTCTGTTTTCCTCCATCCTCTCGGTGTCATGTTGCTAACTCAACGAATTTGTATTTTGAGGCTCAATTGTTGCCAGGACATTGGGTAACACCGAAAATGTGTCCGTAAGGAATTTTTTTATTTTTACAGACTTTTATTTTTCGACACTTTGACTCTACTGAAAAACAAAAATGACAACTTTGAGACTCTTGACAACACAAATACTTTTCTTTTTGACTCAACTATTTGGATACTTTACAAGTCTTTTGATAATGACTTATTTGACTATTGACGACTTTTATGAAAAATTGAAATGATGACAAATACACAATTTTGGAATTGATAATACAATTACCATAAACTTTGGACAACACAACAAGACATGACTTTTACTAAAATGAATTTTGAGATGACTATTTTTAACATAAACAAATGAACACATTAATAATGAATTGAAAAGATGGGAAATACAATTATACATTAATTACCATACATTTTCAACATAAAAGGCCTTGACTTACTATAAACGACTCTCACTATAAATAGACACCACATACAAATTATATTACAATTTAAGAACATACTAGTTGAAATGACTAATAAAAGACCTTATTTCTCTACAGTAAAAAGTATCTTGAGGATCAAAGAATTAAATTGATAGCCACTGACCGCGAAT
The DNA here is from genome assembly GCA_018340775.1 of Taxus wallichiana var. yunnanensis. Lineage (NCBI taxonomy): Eukaryota > Viridiplantae > Streptophyta > Pinopsida > Cupressales > Taxaceae > Taxus > Taxus wallichiana. The sequence goes on from CM031236.1 coordinate 652,384,343, forward strand.
GAGAAAATTCTCACTTGCATGAAGAAGACATGAAGAAAACTTCACAACAAATCAAGTTTAGAAGACGATCCACTGAAGCCAATTGCATAATATTCGTGGGACGACAAATGGCGATGTGAGATAATAATCTATAAATACACTCTGGTTTCCAAGTACGCGTGGATGAACATATAAATTCTTTTCACTCCAATTAACTCGAATGAAGTCACAACAACGTCATGATTGGTGACAACTTCCTCAATCTTCATTTTCTCCAAAGAAGAGCCAAAAACAAATTTAGTGGCAATGTACAAAAGCTACAACATGGTCATTGATCTGGAAGAGGCGTTGGAAGAAATGTAAATGTTATCACCTTATAAGAAAATAAGATAAACAAAGTTTTCAGTAGACGTCACCTCCAATGCAAAGTTTTTTAGTGAGATCACTATATATCCTCGTCCTAACAATGTCTACAGGTCGCATTTTAGCACTGAATCCACACAAATACTACACAAAAATATTACAAATCCTCGTCGATATACACAAATATTTAATTTCCAAATAGTCGATCCAAACGCTAATATGAAATCCTTTGATAGATTAATGAGACCTTTTACCAGTCTTGCCGGTTAGACATGAATGAATTAAACCACACAACCATGACCATATGCGAATGATGTAACACTCTATCATGCAGTCTGACAATAATCAATTTACGCAGAAGCATAAACAATTGTTTGAATTCAAAGGCATACATGACAATTCAACCCATATAAGACAATCTCCACTAAACGACATACACACAGATCCTACACATTATCATAGTCGCTCATCAGGGAGCCGTAACCTTCTCTGATACCAGATGAAGGTACAGGCACAAGTTTGCACAAACAAGTAAATGGTCTTTTATTCAACATAACATGAAATCATACAAGATACGATATATACACTTATGAATCTCCTATAAAATAGGAAGCATGTTTAACTATCCAACACTATTTTAAGGTAATTGTTACTCACGTAACAATACATAATAAGAATATCCTAAACAACTCATAATTATAATATCCCATCATGGAGCACTAAATAATAATTTCCTAACAATTACAATGTCTATACCTATGGCTACTATTATCCTTGCATTCCTTTTGCACACCCATAAGGCTTCCCACTCCTCTTCTACTACACATGCCCTAAACATCTTGTAAGCCCACATGTTACAATAACAATAAGGTCCCTCTAATCCTTCTAATGTTATGAAATCTACTCATTTGCTTCATAATCCACTTACATCTAGAATAATACCTCATCCATTACCCCTTGGGTTTGTGTCACCTAATATTCCTATATATACTTGGGGAAAAGTGATCATGAACAACAATTTTGCTTCTTTCTTACTACTTACTTGACTATGTTTACAATGATCAACTACTTACAAATAATTTTCCAAGTAGTCTCAAAGACTATGCTCTACAATGGCTCTATGATTTACCTATACAATGTGTATGAGCTTTTATTCCCTTGGCTAATCAATTCCTTGCACACATTTCTATCAATATTGGTGACAAGATTTCATATGCTCAAATGGATAAAATGCACCAAGGCTCTAATGAACTAATAAATGACCATGGTTTGCACTATAAGACTATACTTACAAAAATGAACAATATACTTGTGGATAATCAGCTTTAAGATTTATTCACTTAAAGTATTCTTTATTCTTTACAAAAATCGATCATGCTTTAAACATTCCAATCTTCCGATGGGATTTATCACAATTTAAAAGAACAAAAGGTCAAGATCCTTACTTTGAATGATATTATGTATGCATCTAAATTTCCAAGAAATTATCATTACAAAGCTAAACTTAATGACAACAAGATTTATGCTAAATTGATTTGTTAATACCACTTCACTACCTATAACGCTTTGGTTACAAGATTATCCCCGGAGGAAATTCACACAATTCTCCTCCTCGCCACAAGTTATCTTACAAAACCTAGTACAATGTAACCTTGTATCTCTTCATCCTCCTATTGATATTGATATAAGCAAGTGTCATGGTAAAATTTTCATTCTAATGCTTATTGTGACTTATATATATATGTAATGAACACTACTAATGATCGCTTCAATATTTGTCATGTCACACGGGGACGTCATTGATTCTAATGTAATTGAATTTGAATCTCCACCTGAGTAATCTAATCATGTCTATGATAATTCTAAGCTCAATATATTCAATGATCCACTTCCTAATCATAACAATTCAAAATCTAAGGGCACTTTAGATATGCATCATAATTATAGGGCTCGACCTCCTCCTACTACAATATGATCATCCAGCCCACTTAATTCTTTGATCGGTACAAGTACTCATGCTATGCCTCCTAGGCCTATTATTACATTTGATGATACTAATATTATTTCCACCGATATTCCTCATGTGCTTCACATTCCATATTTTGTTATTCTAAGTCATTTCCATGGATTATTGATTGATAGTAACTCTAAACACAATATAAAAACACTCAAATTGTTTGCATCTCTAGAATTTACAAAGCAACATATGAGATTTGATATTAAGACCTCATTTAGGCACACTTTTCTCCCTCTTATTGTGTGATCTCGCTACTATTTCTATACCTTTTATGGTCACTTCTTTTCTTAGTTATTAATGTGACATGCTTTTAGGCTTCCATTGGCTTAAAAACTTTAGGTTATCCCTTCTACGACACACCAATGCATTTTAAGTGTGAGAAAATGTCCTAAACTACTGTAGAAGAGTGAGTTTTTTTGGTGATCTCACACTTAAAATGCATTTTTGGGCAATCTCACACTAAGTGCAAGTTTTATGGGCAATCTCATGCCATGAAAAAGAGTGTTGGGGAGAGAGGTCTAGTGTTACTCTCCTTCCATGACTACTTCTGAATAAACACCACTGCAAATGGTACATCCCGTGTTTAGTTCTGTATTATTTCATGAAGAAAATGGAGAAAGAATGCATTCGAATGTTGGAGGACCGTACCTTTACTTGTGAAAATTGATCTTTGAATTGTGTTGATCTAATAAAGTAATTGTAGTTGCCCCCTAGTCATAGGCACCCAAGAAAGGTCAGGAGCACCCAAGCGCAAGTGTCATCGTATCCGGATGCTAGTGTCTATGTTGAACTGAGGACCTAAGTCAGATTCTCGGGTTGTTTCTGTAATTGTATATTGTTATGTTCTTGTCTTGCGTGCACGTACTAAAGCTCGAGAGCTGCTTGAATGGGGCAACTGATTCACCCAAAGTATACCCCTAGTTTAGGGTGCATGCGATGTCACTAGGAGAATGCGGTGCAAAGGGGGACTGATGTTGATTTGAAACTCGTATCCCTACAGGGGGAAGGGATTTTCATGGTAGAAACCAAGGCACATGAAAACAAATGGGCTACATATATGTGTTAGTAGAAAAGGAAGAAAACATGTCATAAAAAAGTAATGAAACAAGCAAATGTGCATACAAAAGAGAGACAACGAAAAGTGGGTTTCATACATGGGACATTGCTCACAATGTCACAAGACAATCAGTTGAAGCAAAAGCATACAATGTTCATACAAGACAAAGTGTATAGCCCGCAAACAATGGCATTCAACAACAAACAATGTCGATCAAGATGTAACAAACAACCATGGTTACAAATAATTCCTATAAAGTAAATGTTACACATGAAGCACCCGTTAGCATGTTAGAAAGATAAAAAGTATGTCAAAGCATATATGTATTAATGAAACAAGTAGGGTACTAGTAAGAATAAGTAGTATAAAATGAAACAATATCACCTATAATGTGTGAGAATGTAGATGCCCCTAGGAGCCTCGGTGGGACTGCTAAGAGGTACAGTGCCAAACATCATTGTTGCATGTAAGGATATGTAAAAAATCTACATTCACCACTAGAGATCAAGTGAACACACATGTGTATATAGAAAATATAATGACATACTAGATATCTGAATAACATAGTAAGCAAAGTGTAAGATGTGAGTATAAGCAAACAAGAATAGATGCAACCAAAATATGTTATATGATGTGTATGAATGTAATGGAATGATATGTCGTGTGAATGTGATAAGAGCAACGTGCCCCCATTAAATGTGTATGAATGTGTATGAGATGTGGCTCTTTTATAAAAGACCCCTTGACAGATTAAGAATGAACCATAGTAACAAGAGTGCGTCATCGGGAAATGGTTCAAAAGAGAGGCTAGAAAGATGTGTCATGAAGTGTAGAGCGTGAAGAGTGAATGGGGTGAGGTTCATTGCAGATTTAAACCCTCAAAGCAGTCAAGTATGAACCATGTAACTAGAGTGCATCATTGTGTAGTATGATGTGAGAAGGTAATGCTAGAAAGTTGTGTCGTGAAACACAAAATTTGTAGTGTGAAGTTTATGGATGTAGTATGCCCTCAGCAGTTAGGTGTAAACCTTAGCACAATATTGTGTCTTAGGGTAGTGACGATACAAAGTGTATCAAGTTGTGTAAGGATGCTTGGAAAGATGAAGAATGAAGTGCAAAGCATAGAGTAGAAATGGTAGAAAATTGATGATTGTAGGAGGGGGTGTAATACCCCAAGTGTGCAAGTAAGGGGGATGTCATGTGATGATGCAAGAGAGACCATGCCATGGTGGCAGAATTAGAATGGGTAGGAGAGTGCAAAAGCTACCAAAGAATAGTGTCATCATGGTGAGGGGAAAACCCAATAGAGTCTAAGATGTACACTTGGATAAATAAGAAGTGTATAAGAAATAAGAATGTACCCATTAGGATAAAATAGAATAGGTGTAGCATTGTGCATGTTGGAAATAGTGGAAAAAGTAAGTGCAAACATGAGGATCAACATGTAAGTCAAAAGATGTGTAACATATGTAATGCTTGGATGCTCATCAGTAGTAATGAAAAATAATAAGTGCAATTTGGGAATATTAGAAGCAATAAAGCAGTATGAACTAGCCCTTATGATCATAGACAAAAATGTAGAACAGGTGGCCCCCATGAATGTAACAAGATAAGGTGTAGCCATAGAAAATGAATCATGCATAGGATTGTGGAAAGTGCAAGGATTAGGAATTAGTGTAAAACCAACATACAATGTTCTAACATGTAATGAGGAAGATGTGAAGAGAGATGTAACATTGAAAGCACAAAGCATATGATCAATAGAAGTGCATTGAGAGTGAGACATAATGGGAGGAGTAACATGAGTGCCAATAGAAAATTGATCGTGTAAATCATTAGCACTAGGGTGCATCCCAAGTGGGGAAGGATGTACAATGTCATGAGCATCATGCATAAGAGGAATATCACAAGGAGTAACAACATGAGGTGTGGAATATACTATAATAGTATCCATAGAAGAAGGTGGAACAAGTGCATTGTGTGTATTGGCATGGGTAGAAAGAAGTGTATGCATAGTATGTAACCAAGGATGGCCTAGAAGGATAGTATAAGGAACATCATGAGGCATAATGTGATATGGAACATTAAGAGTGTAAGATCCCATAGTAAGGGAAGAGTGATTGTGCCCAACACTTGCTTAGGTGTATTATCAAATCCACAGATACAAAGAGTAGATGGATTGAGATGAGTAGTAGAAAGTCCTATCTAATGGAGAAAGGAAAGATTGCATACATTAAGACCAGATCTAGGATCAACTAGGACACACTTAACAAGGATATTACAAATTTGAACTTGGGTATAGAATGGGGAAGCATTGAAATGGGAAGTCATGAGGATCTAAGAGTATTCGAATGCGGGTTCACCAAATGATTTTTAAAAAATAGAAGTTTGTAAAACCCTAATATTACATAGTAATAGATGTAGACTATGATAAACAATTGCTTTGGAATGTAGATGACACAAGCAATAAGCTAGATAAATATAAAACGCCAAATGCAAGAGAGGGAAAGTGTGGCTTAGCTGATTTACACGTGTCGGGACTATACTGATCAGTAAAACTGATAAACATGAAGGGTATCTTGTCACAACCGAGCACAGTAAATCCTAGAATTGTCAAATAATCCTAGACTAGGGCACCTGGATCGGGTCAGGGGCGCACGGGTGCTTAGAAGTCTCATATTGGGCGCCCATGACTGTGCAAGAGATCGGAACCTGATTTTTTTGGTGTCATAAGGTGGTCGCTAGTAGTTGTTGTTAGTCACTTGTAAGTCACACTATGATCATTGAGCTCGTCTGTAACCTACAAAGAGATAGCGACATGCAAAACCCTCAAACTATATCAAATCCCAAAAATAAAAGATGCAATATGGGGAGTCGGACTGACCCCAGTGGTCACCTGACTAAGTGAACTTGCGATCGAGTGTCGCACTACATCTTAGACTCTATGTAGTTCTTGTGCATGTGTGATAGAATCATGCCCTAGGAAGCCCTTATACAAGTGCACATGATAACGAGTGATAGCTAGATGTACCAATGTAAATAGATGTGTGGATAGCAAAATGAAATTCCCCTTCCTATGAAGTGTATGTATAAAATGCAGTCCCTTGTCCCTTGAATGAAAGCTAGATGGATGCCTTTGATGCTCTTAGATATCTTTGGATGTAACCTTAGGTGATGATAATAGATGCTTAGAGCTTGGTCCTTTATTTTGGTCACATAGCTTTGTATTTATATGATTCCCTTGGTTGAATTTCATAATTAACAATTAGAAGGCCGACTCATAAGAAAACAAGATGCCCAAAAAATAAAAGAAACCCAAAAAGAGTGAGTAAGATAGAAAGAGGTCGGGGCACCCAGAAGGACGAGGCGCCTGGGCGCTGGTGTCCAAAGTCATAAAAGATAAGTAAGTGAAATAATGACTGGGATGTAAGGTGTAAAAGACTAGAAAGAAGACCAAGAAACAAAGAAAAGATGCCAAAGATAACTATCAATTACTAGTTTTCTCGCTTAGGAATCATATGAATGCAAGTATGTTTTTAGGACCTAGAAATGTACCCAAGTGCATGATTTTGTGTCTACAATACCTAGAAGATCTACTCCTCACAAAAATTCTTATAAACCTCCTAGTGCAAGTAACAAATATCCTAAACACATGTCATATGACCTCGATTAGAAAAAAATACATCCTACTCCTAGTGTACATAAAGTAAAATTGAGGTATGTCCCTCCCACCCCTCCATATTTGGATCCTCACTCTCTTGATAATGTCCATAGGGATCTAAAATGACTCTACTTTATTAAATTAGACAACACGAAGAAGAAAAAAAATGATACACAGAGGTTATGTCAGTTTAGTGACATGACCGCCACCTTGCGCAGGGCGGTGGTTACAAAACCACCGCCCCATCAAGTGGTGGTCTGGGACCGCCGATCTACATTGGGTAGTGGTCCTGGCTCTTGCAGACGAGAAAACAAAATGTGACACAAATAGTCTCGGAATTCAAAAGGGTGTCCATGTCTCTTCTTCTGCATGACCTTTCCCATTCTCCAGTGCACATGAGAACATGAGAAAGGCTATAAATGCATGTTATGGAAGAGAACAAAGGCATCGAAGCATGAAGCAAGTGAGTAAGAATCTCTTAGTGTTGGAATTGTGATTTGTAGAAGAAAGGAGTAATTGAGACAGAGCAAGCAAGTAACTGGGAGGAAGTGTGAGATATTATCTACTTCTCTTTCATACTTATTGTAATTTTTGTACTTATTATTGAATTGGCCAATAAAAGTGGGAAGAAAGAGCAATTGCCCTTCCCGACTGGTTTTTCCTCCTCTTGGAGGTTTTCCGGGATAAAATTGTTGGTGTATGAGTCTATATTCTTTCCTTTTTGCAAATTGTTGATTCTAAGCACAAACATAATTCATTCACTAGCTATCTCTATTCTTATTCTAATAGAAAGCGTAAGAAAAAAATGATTAATTGTGATTCTGTGGATAATTCCTAAGTTGAAGAGTTTACAGATCATTTTGGTATCAGAGATAACAATTATCCAGGATTGTGGTATTCATTCTTGGATTTGTATGACAGTGACAAGATCTAAAGGCGAAGAGGCTTTACCTTGCGATCTAGAAATTTCTACAAAGAAGTGGAAACAGAGAATTCAGGGGACAAATGGAGGAAGAGAACTTGGTCCGTAGAATCGAGATGTCGGAGACCATGATGGATAGGATGTTTAGAAGGCAAGAAGAACTTGCTGATTTATAGAAGACATCTTTTATCAAACAAGACTCCATGGACTCAGTGGTTGGGGCTTAGCTAAAAAATTTGGCATAGGAAGGAGCCACCATGAGGAAAGTTATAGAGAAGAGCATGAAGAAGAGACTTCTAACACAAGAGAAAAGGTAAAATCTGATCATACTCATTTTAAAGTTGAAATGAAAGTTGAGATTAAAAGCTTTGAAGGACAAGTAGATGTAGAGTTTCTTGATAAATGGTTAAAACAGTTAGAAGTCTACTTTAGCATCCATAATGTCACTGAGGCATAGAGGATCACCTTTACACGTCTCAAGATGGAGGGACATGCTCTGGTTTGGTGGGAAACCCATCTAGCCACTTGTGAAAAGAAGAAGCGTCCTATTGTGAAATCTTGGCAAGAATTTAAAAAATTACTTAGAGCTAACTTCTATCCTATTGGCCATAAGACTGACCAAATGATTAAATGACAGTATTTTAGACAAGGCAGTGGTCAAAGTGTGCAGGACTATACTACGAGTTTTAGAGGCAAGCCATGTTGCTTAACATGGACTTGGAGGATGAGGATATTCGACCAAGTACTTAGGAGGACTGCACACTCACCTTCGAAGAAAAGTCATCTCCACTAAGCCAAAAGATCTCAACGAAGTATGCATACATGCGTACTACATAGATGATGAAAAGAAGAAAGGAGAAGCAGAGCCAAATGTAAAGAAGTCAACAAATCAACAGAAGAAAGAGTTTGGGCAAACAAGTAACAAGGGTAAGTGGAAAGGGAAAGGTAAACAAGCTACCACTACTTTGAATACTTGTCAAGATCCCAAGAATTTTTGTAAGAACTATGGTATCAATGGTCATACTAACGCTACATGGTGGAAGTTGCATTCGGAGTTAAATATGAAGAACCGAACCAAGGAATCAAAGAAGTCCATGACAACTGTGAAAACATAAGGGGAGGTCGAAATTGAAGATGACTATGATGTAGACGAGAGGCTTGGATGCACGACCACCAACATGGACAGCCAGGAAGAAGAGATGAGTAGACTATTCCAGATCAAAATCTAAATCAAGAGAACTAAGGTAAATGCTTTGGTTGATACCGGTTCTCAGTCTAACTTGATTTCTGAAGTAGTTGTAAAGAAGCTTGGTCTTGAGACTTACGAGTATCCACACCCTTATCCTTTGGGTTGGGTGAAGAAGGGTGTTGAAATTCGGAGTAACAAGAAGATGTAAGGTCAAGTTTGGGATAAATTCCCAATATATTGATGTTTTGAAGGTGACGTTATTCCACTTGATGCTTTTGATGTTGTATTTGGGAGTCCTTAATTGTATGTTAGGGATGCTATATTTATGAGGAGGAAAAACTAGCTGAGTTGGTCAAGGATGGGATCGGCTACAACATTCGGGCACACCAGCGTAAGACACGGGTTACTATGGTAAGTGCTAACCAAGTAAAATGACTTATTCAGGAAAATCATAATCAGTTTTGTTTACTTTTATTAAAGGATAAACAAGATGGGGTAGAAGTTGTAGAGATTTCTAACCAGGGAAAGCATGATTTGGATAGTATTATTCAGTCTTTTCAGGAAGTATTTTAGGCTCCTAATGAGTTACCACCAAAACAGGAAGTAGAGCATGAGATTCAGCTATTACCAGAATCCCCTCTACCGAACATCTGGTTGTACAGGCAATCCTTTCTCGAGAGTACTGAAGTAAAGAAATAAATCCAATAACTACTAGACCAAGGGGTGATACGTTCGAGCACCTCACCATGTGGTTCGCCTATTGTGATGGTGCCAAAGAAGGATGGTTCTTGGAGAATGTGCATCGACTACCATGCTTTAAACATGATCACTATCTGAACAGAGATATCCACTTCCCGCATAGATGATCTCTTAGACCATCTTTAGCATGTAAAAATTTTCATGAAGTTGGATCTCAAGTCAAGTTATCACCAAGTCAGAATGAAGGAGGAGGATATATGGAAGACTACCTTCAAGACAAAACAAGGTTTGTATGAATGGTTAGTACTTCCTTTTGGGTTATGCAATGCACCCACTACATTTATGAGATTGATGAATGATGTATTAGGGATTTCATAGATTCATGTGTCATTGTATATCTAGACGATATCTTGATTTTTAGTGCCACATGGGAAGAACATCTAACTCATTTGCAACAAGTCTTGCAAGTTCTCAAGGAGAAACAACTACTTTGTAATATGAAGAAATGTGAATTTGCCAAACAGTCACTTGTCTATCTTGGGCACGTGGTTGGAGGAGGAGAGCTACAAGTGGATCCAAAGAAGGTGGAAGCCATAAATAATTAGCCAACACCAATAGGAGCCACATAAACTAGGAGTTTTATGGGAGCGAAGAGACAAGTACATGCAGAAGTTCATTCCGGGCTTCTTCACGATTGCAACACCTCTACACATAGTGGCCGCAAAGAGTAAGAGTTTTGACTGGGGTAAGGAATAAGAAAAATCCTTTGAGTTATTGAAATACAAGATTAGTCATGCTCCAGTAGTTGCTCTTCATAATTTGTAGCAGCCTTTTGAAGTAGAGACATATGCAAGTGATTACGTCATGGGCGTAGTGTTGCTTCAAGGAGGTAAACCCGTATGTTATCATTCTGAAACTTTCACTTCAGCAATTAAAAATATTCAATATATGATAAGGAAATGTATGCACTAGCTCGAGCGCAATTAAAAATGGAAGCATTATTTGTTGGGTAAAGAAACTATTGTGCACACTGACCACAAACCTCTCCAATATTTGCAAGCATGGTCTAAATTACAGCAGACAAGGCACTACAAATGGATGGGGTTCCTTTAGCAGTTCCATTTGGTGATTAAATACAAGAAGGGTAGTACAAACTTGGTGGCAGACATGTTGTCTAGGCCACCCACATAGGAGAAGTTTTCTGTTTGGCCACTATCTCTCAGATCGAGCCCTTCACGAAGGAAGCTTACAGAGAGGCATATACCCAGGACAAAGACTTTGGGGAGACATTTCAGCAGTTACAATCCCAAGGGGCTGAAAGGACAGGGATTGAAGATTGTTATCTCCAAGACGGGATGCTCTACCAATGGGGGAAGCTTTGCGTGCCAAAAGAAGAGTGAATTCTATTGATGAGGGAAGCACATACTGTAATGCCCCCTCCGGGACACAGCAAATCCAGACCCAGGTATAGCAAAAATTTAGGGTGAATTTTTTTTTGAAGGTGATTACTAACAATACTAAAACTAATGATACAAAACTGACTTCCAAAATTATTTATTTTAAACTAAATTGATCAACCCAATTTCTCAACCACTAGCCCGAAACAAATTTCATTTAATTAATTAATATTAGATTTATTAGGGACACCCTAAAATGAGGCTTCACTCCTTTTTAGTTATTTAGATTCTCCCCTTGTATTTTAATTACCCACATGCACACCTCTTAAACTTTATTTTCCATTCACATTTAAAACCACTTGGCTCCAAAAGAATGTAGGATTGATTGTGAGCCATAGGATAAAAGCTATCTCAGCCCTAGATCTAAGTTGCCCTAAAAATGCCCTAAATTTTCCTTATCCTCTCCTTTTACCTTCATTTGAATTTCTTCTTTACTTCCCCTCTCTTTCTTATCATTCTTTTTCTCAGTTTTGTTTTTTTATTTAGCTCTTGAATGTGCAGGTTGTTGGATTCAAGAAGATTTCCAAGGGAAAAATTACTTTTGTCTTGTTGATTTATAACAAACAAACCCCAAAACATCTGTATTTGATTCATATATTAGTAAGTATGATTGGGGTTGGGGTTTCAATGGAGGGTGGGGGCGGCGGATCTGAGCACTGAGTGGGAGAGGGCAGCGTGGGAGTGTGGAGGACCGGTTGAGAGGCGGGCGGAGCGGGGGTAGCCAGTGGTTAGGGGCGGCAGGGGTGCAGCAGCGGCCGGGAGGTCAGCTGGGACAGTCGGCATGGGGCCGGAACAGCGGCCAGGGAGGGAGGAGCTGCGCAGGGTGAGAGGAGGAGGTGTGCGGGGCAGCGGCGCCAAGGAAGGAATGCGGGGTGCGGCGGGCCAGGGGAGCGATCATTTGGGGGAGGGGGCCGACCCTCCCCCCATACAACTTCTTTTTTTTTGTTTAAAAATCATGTGCAGGTTTGGGGGGGCCGAACCCTCCCACCTCCAAACACTTATTTTTTTTTTGTTTTGATTTTTTAAAACCGTGCACTAATAAAAAACGTTTTTATTTTTATTTATTTTATCATAAACGTGTTTAGCTACAAAATTATATATATATATATATATATATATGTATGTATATAATATATATATACGTGTGTGAGTAAATATATATATGTATATAAAATTCATATTCCATTATATGTGTATTTCAGTTTATATATATAAATCTGCAATAAAATACTATATTAGTATAACAATTAAGTTAAGACTTTCATTGACTATAATACAGTTACATTTAGAAAAAGTACTGAAATAGATAAATTCTGAGTGAGATAATTTGTACACAATGAAAAGGAAATAAATATTTCATACTATGAAGACTTCAATCTTAGTTTATTAACTTGGAAAGACAAGAATTTACAACTTTTGCTATAACTATTTATGTTATGATGATTTACATATTTGAGATAAAATAAATGTAACAAAGTATTTCCAACAAGAAAAGAGACTTATGTCTTAGAATTTTCAAAGGAGTTTGCCTATTCAAATATGATTCACTAATAGGAAACAACTCATTAAATTTCACATGGAAGGAAACAATGAAAGAAATGTAATATTTCCATACAAGGTTAATCCTAAAATTCCATAATATACTAACTTTCTTTTGACAAGGTTGCCATCAATTTCCTATTATATAGATCAAACTTGTTATAACATTGCTTTCCAAGGAGCTTGAGCTCTCAACCACACCATGATTCCAAAGTGTTTAAAATACATAAGGTTCCAACAATCAAGTTCTCTTTTCAAGAATGAAGCAATATTCCAACAACATATGTTAAATCAAGATTACATGAGAATTTCAACTCTCAAGAGGGAAATTTTCCAAGACAAGAAGAGGGTCAAATAGACCATGCCACCAAAAATACTCCAGCACACCTCAAGTACAAGGCTCCAACTTCGAATGCTATACAAGGATTCAACTTCAAGAGAACAAGGCTTGTTTAACCTCCCAACCTTCAGGCATCATTACATGCCTTTCCAAGGGTTGGAAGACATGCTAGCCTCCCCCAAGCCCATGGGAGAGAGAGCTAGCTTCCACAACTTGAGCACAAGATCTTTAGGGAGACAAACACCACAATACACTCACAAACAAGACCAAACCATGCACGAAGGAAAAACACAACATTGAGCAATAAAAGAAAAGAGGAGAAACCATATTCATCCTCTAAATTTGGGGAAGAGTAGATGAGATACCGAAAAGTGACATAAGGTGTGATCTACAAAAGAATGCACACATCAAACTTCCTTCTCCACCTTATTTCTCCGAAGTCAACAAGATCCTCCTTATTACTCCTTCCATTCACCAAAATCCTTCTTGGGAGGATTTTCAAACCCTTTGGGTTTCCTCTCCAAGAATGGGAAAGGGGTTCAAACCAAATGAACCCCTTACCCACCTCAAACCATATGAGGGGAGTAAAGAAACCGACATGGCTTGCCCATCAAGCCATGGGGTTTGAGAGGGAAAATCCCTCTCTCTTCCCCCAAATAACTCAAACATCCATCAATCCATATGATGGATGGAGTAAAACAATGCACAAATATAATCAAGCAACAAACCATACAAGCAACTAAACAAATAAATCAACTATGAGCAAGCTAAGATTTAATAAAGGAACATACCACATAAATGAGCTCAAGAGGTTACCTCTAATAGCTCTCCAAAACAAGATTTTGCAACTTTCTTCCTCAAGCAATCCTCAAGCTCCAAACTTCTCAAGCACCAAGCCAAAAACTCCAAGAAAAGAAGAACCAACCAAAAAGAAGAAGTCCCTCACCATTCCCATGGATGGGAATTTGAAGAGGAGAAAGCAAGTATCCTCACAAATGAGGGGGTGACATGTGTCACCCCTCTCCCTCAACAAGGTCAAAGATGCCAAAACAAAAGAGAGAAAGGGTGAAATTATCTTTTTGCCCTCTTCTCCCAAATTCCCTAAAATGTTAGCAAGACAAAATAAGAGCAACTTTTGATAAACACTCCAATCCACATCCCTTACATGGATGTGACCAAACAAGTGGTAAAAAGGGAGGGAAAACTCCCTCAAGCCTTGAAAATAAGCCCCCCTACCCATTAGGTAGGGTCCAAGGGCTCATTTTTGTGTTGGGGGAACTCCCAAGCTACAAAGGGGTCCCCAAAAATGCCCAAAATACCCTAATTTCGGGTTTTGCATTTTTGGCACAAGGGTAGAGGGTGTGGGGACCACCCAAGGGTCTCACATGTGACCCTAAACCCTTGTGATTAAGTGACACATTAAACATAATCAACAATTTAAAAGAAAGAGGAGTTATTAACTCCCAAAACATGTTTACATCATAACCAACTACCCTAACCAAAATTAATAATTCAAAGCACAATACATTACATACATTGGGGTCACTCATAGTGCCCAAAATAATAATCACCTATACTAAGGCTTCACACAAAGAACATGGCTAGGACTCAGGCCGTGGGCTGCCATGCAAGATTGTGTAGCTAGTCTGAATCCCACGTTCTCCTATAACCTGTCACCTGCACACTCATTGCACACATTAACCGCATCTGTCCAATACAAGAGTAAACTAGCTGCTTACTAAGCGAATAGATTCAAACATGTAAATTAATGATATCACCATCATCAATGTGGAATGCACAATCTCACACAATTCGTCGTATGTTAGGTATTACAATACATATCATGTCATATCACCATGTCATCATGTATCCTCATCAGCAAAACAAATACGTTACAAAATCATGGTATGTGACTAACTAATTATCCAACATGTATCAATTTGACCTAAATCACATAGCAAAGTGTTAGTGTCCACAATATCAAATAAAAGGTGTCAAACTACTAATTTAGTTAAATTAGCGCTACGCGCTCCAAATCACCATACGTGTTCATAAAGGCAAACCAACATATCCAAAATCCATAACTGTGGCTTAAGAATTCAGCAGATCATAGAGGTTAGAAAAAGTGGGCACTACACATACCTCGAAAGTAGCGGGACATTTCGGTGTTGGTGTAAGACCCTAGCCCACTTGCAAAGGTACGTGTATTGGCCCAATATGCAAGAAGAAGTATCAAAATTTATATAAGGATGTAAACTTTTTTGTACTAGCAAGCCTAAGACTAGGAAGGAAGGTTTATATATGCCTTTGCAGTACCTACTCATCTGTGGGAGGACATTTCTATGGATTTTGTAGGAGGATTACCTATGTCTAAACATGGTCATGACTATCTCTATGTTGTTATTGATAGATTTAGTAAGATGTGTATTCTTATGGCATGTAAAAAGATAGTAAAAGCACATGAGGCGGCAGATCTTTTCTTTGCTAATGTATGGGTGCATTTTGGTTTGCCAAAGTCTATTGTTTCTAATAGGGATTCTAGGTTCTTGGGGAAGTTTTGGACTACTTTGTGGGACAAGATGGATACTAGGTTACAAAGGAGCACAACTTTCCATCCACAGACATATGGACAAACAGAGGTGGTAAACAAGACTTTGGTACAGTTGATCAGAGGGTATAACAACAAATACCCAAGGACTTGGGATGAGTCCTTAGCCTACATTCAACATTCCTATAACCGGGTAGTACACACATCCACTATGAAGTCACCGTTTGAAGCATGCTTGGGATATTTACCTACAAATCCCTTGGAAGCAAGATGAGAAGGATACACGAGACACAAAGGTGACTAGAGAAAACAAATTCATTGAGAGGATCCAACAAATCCATCTCAAAGTCAAGGAACAACTAGAGAAATCTTAGGCCAAGTACAAAGCTAGGCACGATCAACATAGAAGGGAACATAAGCTTCATGTTGGAGATAGAGTTTGGCTTTACTTGAGCAAGGAGAGACTACAAGGTCAAACACGGAAGCTCAAGCCATTACGATATGGACCCTTCACCATATTGGAGTAGGTTGGAGAAAATGCCTTTCGACTTGATTTGCCATCATTCATGAGGATGTAATATGTACTAAACTACGAGAAATTGCACCTATATGAGCCATTCATGCTAGATGAAGAAGAAGAACTACAGTTGTTACCTTCCATTGAGGATTGCATCTTGGACTCACAAGGTGAATTGGAGGAGGATGTAGTACTGCAGCAGAAGGTCGAGAGAGAGACTAGGAGAGGTCCGTAGGAGTCTTTGGCAAATTGGGTGAAAGGAAAGACACCAAGGCAGGCCCGATGGTACCCAAAGGTCCTCATCTACTACCCCACTAAGCTTTTATGGGACCAAAAAGCCTCCTAAGCAGGGGAGGTGTGATCCATAGGGATCCAAAATGACTCTACTTTATCAAATCAACCAACACGAAGAAGAAGAAAATGATACATAGAGGTTCTGTCTGTTTAGTGAAAGGACCGCCGCCCCACCAGGGCGGCGGTCCTGGGACCGCCGGTCTACATTGGGCGGCGGTCCTGGCTCTTGCAAACAAAAAATAAAATGTGATGCGAATAGTCCCATAATTCCAAAGGGTGTCCATGTCTCTTCTTCTGCATGACCTTTCCCATTCTCCAGTGCACGAGAGAACATGAGAAAGGCTATAAATGCATGTTATGGAAGAGAACAAAGGCATCGAAGCATGAATCAAGTGAGTAAGAAGCTCTTAGTGTTGGAATTGTGATTTGTAGAAGCAAGGAGTAATTAAGATAGAGCAAGCAAGTAACTGGGAGGAAGTGTGAGATATTATCTACTTCTCTTTCATACTTATTGTAATTTTTGTACTTATTATTGAATTGGCCAATAAAAGTGCGAAGAAAGAGCAATTGCCTTCCCGATTGGTTTTTTCTCCTCGGAGGTTTTCAAAGTATAAAATTGTTGGTGCATGAGTCTATATTCTTTCCTTTTCTACAAATTGTTGATTCTAAGCACAATCATAATCCATTCACTAGCTATCTCTGTTATTTTCTAATAGAAAGTAGAATAAAAATGATTAATTGTGATTATGTGGATAATTCCAAAGTTGAAGAGTTTACAAATCATTCTCATAGACCTCTAGTGCAAGTAACAAATCTCCTAAACACATGTCATATGATCTTGGTTAGAAACAATACATCCTACTCTAGTGTACATAAAGTAAAATTGAGGTATGTCCCTCCCACCCTCCATATTTGGATCCTCACTCTCTTGATAGTGTCATAGGGTAGTTCTTGCTTTTACACGTATATTCTAAAAAATAAAAATATTCAAATAATATAATAAACACAAAAATATTAAAAACTATCAAAATACAAACTAAGGACCTATATATGACTTGAGTCACTACTTTTGTACTTTGTACATGTTGTTTGTAATCTCGATTTGGTATATGGCATATTTTATATACTCTTTACATACACGCGCTCACAAGGTATTTGAGAATGATGTATGACATACACATGAATACTCACTCTTTAGATGTTGAATCTCTCCTCTTACTCGGTGGCTAGTGAACATCCTGGGGGAATTGATGTTAGATGTTATTGTTTTATTACATATTGTTATTTTACATTCTCATTTTCCATATCTCACTCTATGTTATTTATTTAGAATAATACAAATAAGACATGTGCTTTGTGTAATACTAACATCTCTCGCTCTATATGCCTCCAGGACTACTACTTATTATTGTATTCATGCACTTCGCACGCGACCTATGGCCTTTGCTATGATTGTTTGTGAATCACTTTTGTGTCCCTTGTTTACAACCATTGTTGCCTTTTCTCATGCTTATTTTGTATGTGACACTCATGTTCCTCTTGTGTTGTGTTTCTTTACCTTTGTAATGAATAACATATGCGACATTATTTGTGTACTTGTTTGCTTCCATCCTTCTATACTTGTATGCTTGTTTGCATCTACATTTTTTTACTTATATGCTTGTTTTCCTCTCGCACTTTTTTTTCTAATATGCTTTATTTTCTCAAATCAAGTTCAAACTCCTCAAATTTAAACATCAAATTTATATTTATAGGATCATTTGAAGTAAGTCAACATCTTCCCAATTAGTAGATCACCACCACCTTCATCCACATCCCATGACTAATTTTCCAACTATCAAATTATCTAACATACTTCAGTATTAAGTTATCACGCATGGATCCCTCAAATTTATTGATAAACAAAAATCATCCATCATACAAATAAAACAAAAATTTGTAAGGCCTGATAGATTGTAGGACCACACAAAACTAGGCTACACAAAATTAATCTACAACCAACAAGAGTGAGGTTCACCACTCTTCTTCTTCGTAGGAATCCCAATGCAATGCACAAAACCAGGTATTTACATAGAGCAATAACATTTGACCAAAGTAAAAAATAGACGATGAAAAAATATCACACAAAATTGCTTATTCCAAGTAACATATTTTTGGTTAATGCAAGACATTGCATGAATCGAGATGCTTGATGCACATCATCATGTTTTATATTTTGAACTCTACATGTGTTTTCAATTTTTTCTTGTTATGTTGTGGAGCCTGTTTTCATGTGTGGAAGTGTTGAAGACTGTACACTAAAATTACTATACACTCTCCACGGGTTTCTCACCTCGAAAAATGTGCCTAATACCTCAAGAAATGTGCTCTTCTCATATGGGTGGGATTTTGAACCATAGGTTTATGGGGTAGTTTTGGCCCATGGTTTTGGGACACATGGTAGTTTAAAACTACTTAAGTAGATGCTTATTGATGTAGGGGAGACATAACATTGTAGGTGTGTGAGTTCAAGTGTGAATTCAAGAGAGTTTGTTGAGAACAACTCCAAACAGATCAGGTATTGTATTAAGAGAAAGAGGTGGCTTGTAATAAAATCTAAGCAAGTGATTCTTGGTGGACGTAGCCCAAATTGGGTGAACCATGTTAAATACTATCTCTGTATTGTGTTCTTTTTTTGCACTTTTATTTTGATTTGTGATATTATTTTGGATATTAGTTTCTACTTTTATGATTTTGTGTGGAATTGTTCCGCATATTTTATCCCTTATTTCCTAACATTTCTTAGCCTAGGTGATCAAATTCATCCCAAGAAAATGATAGTCCTCTTTGCTTGACCTATGAATATTTTATACTCATATATGTCTCCAAGATCGCACTATCCTCTCTTGCTTCTAATCAAGTGCTCTTGATATATGGGGCATGACTTCCTCATGTTTCCCTTAGCATAAATGGTCATCATTGCCTCCTTACGCTTAATACATATTCCTCTTTCTATCATTTCTCGACAATAGGATAAACATAAGGGCATCTTCCCCCTTTCCAGTTTCCATTTCCTTCCTTTTCCTTGGGCCCTATAGATTTCTCAACAATTCTTCTCTAAAGATTTATTATAGAAAGCTGGAGGTTTCACTAGTTTTAACATACACAACCTAGTAGAGCTCTCTCTCCCATCATATCACTCTCCATATACAATTCTAAATTTTTGTCTCGTTCAAAATATGTTTGATTAGTTGTTATTTTGATTTATTTCTAATTCATTGCTTCTTTTCCTAATTACTTCATTTGAGAAGATTCTAAGGATCGCGAAGGCTCCTTACTTAGGAAAAGTCTAAAGGTTGTGAAGGCATTTTGATCAAGAAGGTTTTATGGATTATAACACAAGTGGTTGGGAAAGAAACCACATGATACCGTGATTAAAATTATCAAAATGAACCTAAGTCACACATTGTAGAAAAGATTTGAAACAATGTACTATGTTTACACACTTTGGGTCTCATACATAACAAATTAGTCTAAAGAAGATTAAACAATTTTTCTTAAATATTTTTATGGAGTTTGTTTTATGTGAATTAAATTTAAGTTTTTAATTTTTTATTATTATTTAAATTTTACAATTATTTTTAAAAACTTGATATAAGTAAAAATGTTTGTTCTTCTTGCACTTTGTTGGTGAAGCTTTTGAAGGTCAAATTTAGCCTTTTTATGAGTGCTTTGAACTTGAATATTGCAATGTTTTGTTAACAAGTATTTTTAACTCTAAACTTGTAATTTGTGATGAGAGCTATTTTTTTAATTATAGTATCAATATTTATAAAAGTCATCTTAATATGACTTAAACACACATAAATATCCCACAAAAATTCCTAATCTAATACAATCCTTAAGAAACTCATAATGTTGTTGTATCTTCAATATACATTCTATTCTATCCTTAAAAATCACAATTTAACTCTATCTTTAGATTATGTTTGAACAAAAATTCCTCCCTAAAATCTTTATTTACTAAAAATATAATATCACATAAAATATTAAATTTATTTCAAAACAATATATAATCAATATATCACGATGAATATATCCTTATAACTAACATAATATATACCACGGAATATATACCAAAATTGGATATACTCTTAAAATTATTTCTAAACTCTAAAATTTTAAAAAACTTTTCAAACCAAACATAAAAAATGAGCTGGACTAAATTTTAGTTTTAGTTTGTATAACTTCAGTTTTTTTAAAATTGTTTTAATAGCAAAACACTAAATTGACTCTTCCATTGGAAATAAATACTTAATAATCTTGGCATAAATGTCAAACAAATTTGCCGACCATCGTCCCATTTTTGAAAATCCTCGATCCTTTAAAGGTGGGGAGGGAAAAACATCCGTTAGAAATCCCCTTTGGACTATTCACTTCATTCCGAAACAAATATATTTGTCACGGGATATCCAGATTACGTTATCGATTTTGGAAGCCGAGCAAGTTTTGCAAGGAGAACATCCACAATGTTCAGAAAGAGTTTCAAGTCTGAAAAATGGTAAGCAACTCTCACATTACATCCCCTTTTTTGTTTAATCTTAATGCAAACGAGGGTCTGTTTAAGAAAAGATCTGTTTCATTACAGATTTTGGGAACTAGTTATAATTTAGGCTGTTCTATCAAGGTATGTCTCTGTATTATAAGGTCAATCACAAATGGCATCCCATTTTGGGTGATGGTTATTCTTCTGGAAAAGCATTATTTAAATTTAGCATTTTAAGGAATAATTCTATCCTCCGGTAAGTGACCCTTCCTATGAGGTTATAAGGTAATCAGCATGTGGGTGTTGGCCATTGGTTAGTGAATTTGAGTGTTTGTTGTCTTAAAAATAATTACCAGGTTGTTCACTTGACTGACCATTACTTATTTTCAGCCTTTTGAGCTATCATTCAATAGTATGGCTAAATGCCTCTGTAAGAGGCTAAAGGGTTATTCACTCTGAATTCTATAACTCAGATCAATAATCTTTTTTTTTGGGTGTTGGCCATCAGTCAGTGTATTTGGGTGAAGGCTGAGTCTTAAAAATAAAAATCATTATCAGGTTATCCACTTGACAACCCATTACTTGGTTCAACTTTAGGCATTCAATTCTATGGTTAAGTGGCTCTCTATAAGAGGTTACAGGTCATTCACTTGGAATCCTATTATTCAAATCAACTATCATTATTTGGGTGTTGGCCATGATTCTTAAAAAAACATTAGTAGGTTATTCACTTGACAACCCTTTTCTTCGTTGTAGCATTTTAAGCTATCATTCAATTCTATGGTTAAGTGTATCTTTGTAAGAGGTTATAGGTTCATTCACTTGGAATCCGATTACTCAGATCAATAATCTATATTTGGCTGCTGCCCAGGAGTCTCAAAAATCAGTATCAGGTTATTTGCTTGGAAATCCATTGCTTAGAAGTTAGATTTAGTATTTAAAGCTAATGCCCAATTCTAAGGTAAATCTCCTCTGTAAGAAAAGCCATTGAGAGTGCCATTCACTTGGCATCCCATTACTTGGATTATTAATCAGCATTTTGGTGTTGGCTATTGGTCTTAAAAATCATTATAAGAATATACACATGGCAACATTACTCAGATTTTTGAAGCTCTCCATTACTTAGATTTAGCAATTGGAGCTCTCGTCCAATTCTATGGTTAAGTATCTCTTTGAAAGAGGTTATAGGACCATAAACTTGGCATCTTACTACTCACATTAGTAATTTGTATTTGGGTGCTCGCCATAAGTCCTAAAAATTATTAACAGGTTATTCTCTTGGCAGCCTATTATTTAGATTTAGCATTTGAAGCTAACATACAACTCCATGCTAAGTTTCCTTCTGTAAGAGGATATAGGGTCATGGTTTGGGCATCCCATTCTTAGCTTAATAATCAGTATTTAGGTTCTGACCAGGAATCAAAAAACTTGTTACCAGGAGATAATTTTTTATGTCCTAGCCTAGCCAGCACACCAACTTTGTGCATGAGGGCCCTCTTGTAAGAGGCTACATGGTGATTTGCATGATATTCCAATTACTCATATTTATAAACAGCATTTAGGTGCTGGCCACGAGTCTTTGAAGTCATTTTTAGGTTATTCACATTGTCACTCATCGCTTACATTCACCAGTTCTTTCTGGTCGGGGATTCTGGTACGAGATTGCTTGAAAGCATATGCAGCATGTTGCTCTGTTTCTCAGTATAATACTCCCAGTGCATGTTTTTAGTATTTGCAATTGTTATCTAGTCATACTCTTGGAAACCCATTTCCTGGAGTTAACATTTTAAGCAAACTTGCAAGCCAATGGGGAAGAGTCTTAGATCTTCTGCTGAGGGATTTTGGTACTAGATTGCTTGGTAGGGTATGCTAAGCACCGATGCTGTGTGTTTCTGCATAATAATACTTAGAATGCATGTTCTGTTTCTTTGGATGACACTGGAAATTCACAATTTGCCTGTGTGAACAGCAAGACCTTGGTAAGGATGGCAATGTCACGCATAAAGCTGCTGAGAAACAAAAGGGACATGCAACTGAAGCAGATGAGAAGGGATTTGTCTCTTCTTCTTCAATCTGGTCAAGATCCAAGTGCTAGAATCCGGGTTCGTTCTGTAATCTTCCCTGTTTTTTGTTTGAATTGTCTTTTCTCAAGGTTTTAATCAGAGGTCATAGATCAAAATTTCAAGAGTATAACTCCATATTCTATTATTGAATTTTTGAATATGTTTCTCAAGCATACTTAGTTCTACTTAAAGAAATTAGTGGCTTTCGTTATAAGGTTGCAAATACTGTAATTGTTTTATATAGCTCGGATCTGCGTAGTGGAGTTACTGAGGTCATATTTCACTTAGTTTCTTTCCTATAGCTCATTGTTAACATTTTGTATCCAAAGATGTTGTTTTCTTTTAGCATTTAATTGAAATTGTAGTTTTGAATAAATAATCAAACTAGGGTAAGCCAATCCCTGGCCAGATTTTGGAGTTATTTTATATTTCCCCAAAGTGGAATGATTTGTATCCAAATGCAACATAATCATCAATACCTTAAAACTACTTGGGAAGCCCAGCTATCAAAAAATATGTTTCCATCGAGGAAGTTATCATTAGTAGCTGTAGCTGTAGGAGATTCATCAAAATGTACCCTTGATGACAAATTATCAATAGTTACATGTTCTTTTATGGGGCTTCAGATGATCAAGAAAGTGAGTTTACGAAGCAACAGTAATCATCTTTAGATCCTTGCATGTATCACTAGATTAGTTATGGAGTATATCTTTGAGGATTAATGGAAAAAATGAAGGGATTAGCCAAATGAAAATTGTCCGAATTTATGTATCGTATAAACCATACACAATCATTTTTAAGTTCCTTTGTGTAATTGTTCATTTTCACCTCATTAAGACTGTTTCTTGCCAGGGACCATCGAGTTTATTTTGTCCTTTCTAAGCAAGAAGACATCCAGTGGCATATTCCTATGCATCTATATTGTATGGAACTCCATGTACCATTTTGGATATGCTAGGATTGGTGCATTCATGAATTCGGTCTTTAAATGTTCAGAGGCATCCTGCTGCCCTTCTATCATGTAAAATGATGCTTTCTTCCTTGTTGATACATCCAATGGGTGTGCACTTGTTGCAAACTTTTTGATAAATCTTCCCTAAATCCTGACATGCTCTCCCAATAATTTGGCATCATCCACTCTGGGTTCTCCCAGATTGATATCATTCTCACCTTGTCCTAATTTGTTTGTGAGTGACCTCCACAAATCATGTGACCTGATAGTTTTCCATGAGATCATTCTCACCTTGTCCTGATTTGTTTGTGAGCTACCTCCTCAAACCATGTGACCTGATAGTTTTCCATGAGGCTCCAGGAAAAAAAAAAATTCTCTGTGTTCTTGGCTAATTGAGCACCTCCCACACAATTTGCATGCACTTATTTAGGGCTTGCAGATGTTCTTCGGTGTATTATACAGACCATTTGACATGTAGAAACTTCATATTGCTCGTGAAAATCACATAATAAATATGCAAGATGATTCTTGGGAAGGCTGACACTACATTCCATACCCAAATGTTGTTTTCACTTTACCAGCCTCTGCATTGCTGATCCAATTATACCGTGAAAATCTGTTCAAAAATGAACATGTCTTTTTGCTTTCTATATCCATATGGATGGATCTGTGAACGAGATTGGAAAGGTGTCCTTGATGCTGAATACTTTTAAGGCTTCTGAAATTTACATAAACTCAACGTTAATTTGTTTCCTTCTTTTGGTTAATGACCTCAGGAGAAACCTGAGTACTTGTTTTTACTTTAAAATAACTTCCAACATCTTATTAACTTACACATGACTATGATTCACAAATATTCAATTCTCTTTACAAGGATTAATTTGAATGTTTATGGCAGTAATCTAGAAAACGTTATCCATCTAAATGCTGAAATCGTGTGAATTTATTCCAAGGAATTTGTTTTTCAGAGGACCTTTGTATTTTATTATACTCGAGGCAGGTTAATTTGTTGGTTCCATGTTTACTTGAAGTAAAGAAGGAATTCTTCCTTCTTCCTTGTTCAGCTTGCATCTGTCTACTATGTTGCATGAGCCTTTCGATGTGAAACTACAATTCTGGTAGTATTTTCTTTGTTTCAACTTACTTGTGAATACCATGATCCATTATACACATCCTGTCTGATTGCGGTCTTCTCTTCTTCAATTGCTTGTATCTCCACAATATAGCAGTTGTCCATGTGCCAGTGAAGAAGACTTCGTCTGATAATATTTATTTATCCAATTTATCTTACCTGATGCTTTGTACTTTGGTTGTGGTCTTCACTTTGTATTATGTGGTTATCACGTAGTTCTTTACGCATGACTTGTTCTTCATGATTGTTGGGTGCTTCATCAAATTGCCACCATACTCTGTGATTGTCATGTTCTACCAAACTCGTTTTCCCACATTGCTACTTCATGTACGATCTTGATAGCTTGTCATATCATATCTTTTCGCAGTCCATATCTAGATGTTTAAACCTTTTGGCTTGGATTCTTGTAACGACCACAGATTATGGAAACAGTGTTATATTTGGGGGAATCATTATCATTGTCACTGCAGATGTAATCCTTTTTGTATCTTGTAAAGGAAATATTTATAAACACAGTACAAATCAATGCTGTTAGCCAGACTTACATGGATACAAGAGTAGGTCACTATAGGACAAAAATTGATCCGTTCTTATGAAACTAATAGGTTTTATGCAGGGCAGAACCGAAAACAACTGACTGATAAGAGGAAACATGAACTGCTTGTAGAATTCTCAAGAAAACGATAGAGGATCGCTTCTACAAGCTTGCAGGCCTTTATTTTAATTTTTCAAGACTACTTTAAACTTAGAGATGCAATGGGGGCACATATAACTTCCATGAAACCCATTTGATGATGTGTTCTTGCAATGTTTACAACTTTGGTCTTGTATTGATTAACACAGCCATTTTCATTGGAACTTGTGTGAACATTTCTCACTCCATTCCTCACTGTCTAGTTGAGATTTATCCCTGACTTTTGTGATTGTAGACTTGTCTCTAATTTGTACTTAATGATTGTGATCAATTTATCTTACTTTATGCTTCGTACTTTGTCACCTCTGACAGAATTCTCAAGAAAATGATATAGGATTGCTTCTACAAGCCTTTATTTTAATTTTAAGACTACTTTAAACTTAGAGATGCAATGGAGGCACATATAGCTTCCATGGAACCCATTTGATGATGTATTATTGCAATGTTTACAACTTTGGTCTTGTATTGATTAACACAGCCATTTTCATTGGAACTTGTGTGAACATTTCTCAATCCATTCCTCACTGTCTAGTTTAGATTTATCCCCAAATTTTGTGATTGTAGACTTGTCTAATTTGTACTTGATGATGGCGATCAATGTATCTTACTTCATGCTTCATACTTTGTCACCTCTGATTTTGTGGCCTTCACGTTGTATTGTGTGGTTTTCACCTTGTTATTTATGCACGACTTGTTCTGCATGATTGTATGGTGCTTCGTCAAATTGACATCATACTCTGTAATTGTCATGTTCTACCAAACTCGTTTTCCCACATTGCTACTTCATGTACTATCTTGATAGCTTGTCATATCATATCTTGTACCAGT
Organism: Taxus wallichiana var. yunnanensis; assembly: GCA_018340775.1. NCBI lineage: Eukaryota > Viridiplantae > Streptophyta > Pinopsida > Cupressales > Taxaceae > Taxus > Taxus wallichiana. The sequence continues at coordinate 652,411,119 of CM031236.1, forward strand.
CCATATTTAGATATTTAAACCTTTTGGCTTGGATTCTTTTACAACTGCAGTTAATGGAAACAGTAATATATATTTGGGGCAATTATTAGCATGGTCACTGCAGAGTTATCCTTTTTTATCTTGTAAAGGAAATATCTATATTAGAATATAAACATGGTACAAATCAAAGCTGTTAGCCAGATTTCCATGAATACAGGAGTAGGCCACTTCAAGACAAAATACCAGATTTTCATGGATAAAAGAGTACGCTACTTCAAGACAAAAATTGACCCGTTCTTATGAAACTAATAGATTTTATGCAGGGCAGAACTGAAAACAACTGTGACTGATAACAAGAAACATGGACTGCTAGTAGAAATCTGAAGAAAATTGTGCAGTATGTTTCTAAAAGCTTGCAGGCCTTTATTTTAAGAGCACTTTAAGCTTAGAGATGCAATAGAGGCACGTAAAACTTCTATGGAAGTCATTTGATGATGTATGAGAGATCACATAACAGGCCTTTATTTTAAGAGCACTTTAAGCTTAGAGATGCAATAGAGGCACGCAAAACTTCTATGGAAGCCATTTGATGATGTATGAGAGATCACATAGCAGGCCTTTATTTTAAGAGCACTTTAAACTTAGATATGCAATAGAGGCACGTAAAACTTCTATGGAAGCCATTTGATGATGTATGAGAGATCACATAGCAGGCCTTTATTTTAAGAGCACTTTAAGCTTAGAGATGCAATAGAGGCACATAAAACTTCTATGGAAGCCATTTGATGATGAATGAGAGATCACATAATCATGATGATGTCTGAGTGATCACAATAATGAAATTATCCATTTGATGAAGTCATTGCTGAGGATTATTGTGGAGGAAGAACAGTATCCTACAAGTTACCCATGCAAAGCAAGGTGTTGCATCCACACAATTGTTAAGGACAACACAACATCATGCCCTTGCTTATCAACTACACCCATAAAATAACTCAACTTTCAGCAATATTTACAATCATTTGTGAGCATCTCACTAAAAATATATTTCATGATACAGAATTGTATGTAGAGTATATGATAGTTTTTGTATGCCATGCAAACTTAGACCTCCATCTGAGAGAGGCTACAAAGGTGTGCTTCATCGTAGATCCTGGTTTGATCTTTTGGTGTCGATGTACATTTACAAGTAAAATGATTTGAGTTCAGTTCCCAACAGTGGAGAGTGCTGGATGCCAAGTAAACGTAAAGCTCTACTTGAGAGACGCTACAATTAAAACAAATGAAATTAAGTGGCTCATCAAAGTCCCCTATTTGGTTTTTGATGTGGATTTACATTCAGGAGGATTTTGATCCTAGCACTTGTTTTATGTGGATACATTGGATGAATTCCTTACAAAAACATTGAAAGTAACAATAAAGAATATAAGGTTTTGGAACTAGTAGCATTGTAATTTGTATCTATAGCAGAACTAGAAACCTTTTCAAAAATAAAAGCAAAAAAATGTGATTTTACCTACTATTTTTTTATCAATGCAACTTCACACAACAAGACTGTTATCCAAAGAATATAGGGTTTTGGAACTAGTTGCATTGTATTTACAGTAGAAACCTTTGTCGGACATAAAAGCCAAGGAAACAAGATATTACCTACTATTTTTTATCAATGCAACTTCGCACAACAAGACTGTTATCTACAGGGTGGATAAGAGTTGGCAGGAAAGTGGCTGTCCCATCTTCTAGACAAGATAAAATTTTGTCAGTGGGAAAGGGAAATTGTAGAAGACATTGATTCCAAGTGTCGCAAAGAAGTATTTCATGACGAGTTCCTGTATTCTGATTAGAGCCTAGAAGACGAGGGCTGGCCTGATGTAACAATAGTTTAAGGGCTTTGTGCATTAATATCAGTATTGATTGTTTACGCAAGGATGTAGACTTTTTTCCCCTTGGGTAAAGCTTGGATGTTAAACTTTCTCATGTAACTCTGTTGCCCAGTTGATATAACATGGAAAATATAAGATGCATTCTTTTCAACAAAGAAATAAAATTTCCCTCTATTGATATGGAAAATAATTTCTTGATCAGGTCATGGTAATGTTGCGTGCTAATGTGTTCAAAGTTTTTAATGTTGCATACTTCTGTGATCAAATGTTTAATTCATTTAATTTCACTTTATTTATTTTACCTGTTATTTTAATGGTTACTTACAGGTTGAACATATAATAAGAGAGCAAAATATCATGGCAGCGTATGATATCATTGAACTCTTTTGTGAGCTAATTGTGGCGCGGCTGCCCATCATTGTATCCCAAAGGTATGGATGCCCGCTTCAAACAAAAACACAGAAAACTTCACATGTCAAATTTTTAATCAAACAAAAGAGATAGGAGAGTGCCTTATGGTATTTTGTTGGATTTCAAGTGCGAAATTCACCATGACAAATTAGTAAGTCCTTTTTATGAGTATAGACAATTTTTGATCCACTTCCAATAAGAGTTTAGTAATTGATGTCTCCTCTAACAATAAGGATTGCAAATTTCTATAGCCTCATTGAAAACAGGTGGAAATTTGATGATTAATGAAAGGTGATCTAGTTTGGCTAAGCAGAGACGTACAAGCTGGCCTTTTTCTTAGACACTTTTTCAAGTGCTCTGGTCCAATAACTTCAGAATAGTTGATTTGATTGAGCATTTGTTATTGTTTAATCAACTTGCCGTGTAAGATATATATACATTACTTACCATCTAATCTGGTCTTCAAAGCCCATGATTTATTCTTTTCCTCGTAAACATATATATTGACTGTTTTGTATATTCACAGCAAGTGCCCCGTTGATCTAAGGGAAGCGCTTTCAAGTTTAATATTTGCAGCTCCAAGATGTGCTGACATTCCAGAACTTCAAGATATCCGTGATCTCTTCGGAGCAAAGTATGGTAAAGAATTTGTAGCTGCAGCTGCAGAACTACGCCCAGACTGTGGTGTCAATAGAACAGTAAGTCCTATTTTAACATGGTATCTTTATTGGATGAAGTTGGTTTTGATAAGGGTTGTGACATTTTGATTCTTTATGCTGGTATTCAAGAACCGTGCATCTTGCTAAGTAAATAAGAGTAACTAATTATGCTCTGTAAATTAAATGAGAATCGAGTTTGCTGTAATGATTGAGAGAGCCATTGGCCTATTAGTAGTCGTGGGTTTCAATTCCCATCGCCCATCATCTGCAAAACAATGCAAGCTCCAATGCCGATGACAATCATTGAGGAAACTTGGCTTTCATTTCTCTGACTTGCTTCTACTGATGCAGTACACAACTGCTATATACCTGTTATGTATAGTATATTTCTTCTTGTAGTTATATGCCGGGTCGAAAATCTCATACCATTGAGTTTGATGTTGGTTTGCACTTTTCAGATTATTGAGAAGTTATCTGTAAAAACACCTAATGGTGAAGTAAAGCTGAAGCTCATGAAAGAAATAGCCAAGGAATATCAAGTTGACTGGGATCCAGCAGAATCAGAAGCAGAACTCTTTAAGCGTCCCGAAGACCTGCTTGTAAGATCAGAGAAGAACTTTCTACGCTCTTCAGAATAACTTGCAACCTCATTTCACATGAACTTCAGAACTAATTTCTTCTTTCAATTCTTCTAAGCAGGAAGGACCGAGTAAGTTTGTTGGTGCTACCAATATATCAGCAGGCTCTAAAAAGGATCACTCCCCTACTGTTTTCGGGCAGAAGAGTGAATCTCAATCCCCAGATTTGCATCAAAACCCCAGTCGAATGCCATTCAGTTCTACAAGTGCTTTGCCTTCCCAATCTACAGCAACATCTGGTAACCTGCAAAGTGAAATACTTTCAGGATGGCCAGTTCAATCGACTTCAGGGAGAGACAATGTGCAGCCTGTTGATCCATGTCAAGATTTTTCAGTTGACGGGACTTTGCATTCTTCATCCTCAACTAAACATAATTCTTTCAGCACTGCTGGCGCAAGTAATACATCCTGGCAACAGGGCTTACACGATTTGGGTGTCACAAAAAGAAACATCTCAGTCACATCTACAGGATCTCCTGGTGTGTCCAATGAGGATGTTGATTTGAGTGGTGACAGAAACTACAATATGTACTTCAAAGATACAGCCTCTGCTGCTAAGGCAGCTGCTGATTCTGCAGAGAAAGCAGTTGCAGCTGCACGGGCTGCTGCCCAACTTGCAAAGCAGAATAATCTTCAAAATCGTCCTCAGCAAGCATTTGATCCAAGCTTAAGTGATGAGGAGACAGCTGATTCCTGTAATTTAAGAACGAACAGAAAACCATATTTGCACCAGACACAATCTTTTCATGGGTATGATCCCTACAGGATGGCACGGGTTGAAGGTCATGCAGGGAAGAAAAACCTTTCCCGGAGTGCAAGTGGGCAAATAAGTAGGGAAAATGAAGCACTAAACTCGGACTGTGAAATGCCAGAGAAGAGGAGTGGAAGACGGGATGCTTCACATCATGGAAATGCAGTTAAATTTTACTCTGACAGTACACCTGCTATGCATAACTATGACACTATCAGGTCAGAAAGGCACTCTTTTGGTAGTTACCGAGACGATCTACTCGAGGAATCAAACACCCCATCACAACCATCCCGAAGGACTGAATACGCATTGGTGTATTCAAATAATCTAGCTTCTCCAATTTTTGATGAATCAGACAGCACAGAATCTGAGAGTGATGAGGAGATTGATGCGCAACATTTTGTTTCGAGACTAGGAATATGCCTCGGGCAGAACTAAGCCACACCAGCCAAGCCCCAACAAGGCCTCCTCCAGGGATCACATTCTCTACTCTCAACAATTCTCAATGCTCAACTCATGCGGGATTGAACTCCAGGGGCTCCCATGTTCATCCAAAGCTCCCAGACTATGATGCCTTGGCTTCCCGTTTTGAATCCTTAAAGTACCAAAGGAAGTAAATCATGTTACAGTGTTGTTGGTGAAGATAATCAAAGAAATCAGTACAGTAAGAAGGCAGCCCTGTTCTACTTTCTATATATGATATTTGCTTCTTACCCAGTGGCAGAATACCCAGGTTATCAAATTCTGAGAGGAATAGGCCCTGGTTTTGTGTGGGGGTTATAAACATATATCAGTAATAATTTTTCGGTTGTTTTAGCTGAAAAATGCCTTTATATTAGTCTTCCCCGGCTTTGCTCACCCATGCTGCTCTGGCAACTGCCACTGGGATATCCTTACCCCTGATTTCGAGTTCGAATTTGGAAATTGCTGTTCAATATCCATTGTTAGTTTGCTGTCCTTTGAAGTTATGTGAATAATGAATCAATATCTTATTAATTTGAATGTTGAATCTTGATTTGTTTTTTTCGTTTTTTTATATTTCTTATGGCACACCCACATTTCAAAAGAACCACACCTGATACTCACACCCATGAATACCCAGGAATTGTGGTAACCCTGATGAAAGAAGATAAAGTGCTGCATGCCTATTCCAAATAGTAGTGCTGGTTTGCATTTCCATGAAAGGGGTTTGATCCACAGACAACATTGTGCTGGAGGATTCTGTCTTGCCAAGATTACCATTAACATTATGTCATGTGTTCCAGTTCTGTCTGTTCCCTACCGATCTTGTTACCATCCACAGAGAGTGTTAGAACTTATGTTCCTTATGTAGATCATTTTGGCATTAGCCAAGATTGAACATAAATATTTTTGCGTACCATATAAAAAAATGTTGAGTTGCATGTACAAATGCTGTGCTTAAGACTACAAGAAACAGCAAACATGGCATAGTCTACAATATTTATTATGCTGAGGCATTCCCACAATGGCAAATTTGATGTCTATTTAATAGTCACTTGACAATTCATCCATAAATTTAACTTCCATTGGACCATCACTTAAATCTTTTTCTTTCTTTTTTTCTTGGAGAAGTCAATAAAAAATAGTAATATCTAGATAGGTACCTCAGATTGATCTCTTGGCATATTTTAGATAGATGCATTTAAGGTCTCTATGCTAGTTGCACCAATAGGCATTTTACAATCATAATAGCGGAGTAATATAGTGAGTTGTTCACTTTTATTTTCAATCTTAAATTTGATGTCCATATGACTCTTACTCAAAAGATTTTTCTTTTTACTTGGAGAAGTCAATTGAAAAATCATAATACCTTGGCTATATGGTGGAGTTTGGAGCCCATTTTTGTTTCATGGAAAGATATTTTGAGCCCAACATAGTGGTTTTGGATGCCATTAATGGAGTTATTAATTAATTGATATCTCTCGAGATATTTCAAATAAATGTATTTAAGATATATGTACTAGTCAACTATATCAGCCACTTCACACCATTATAAAATTTGAATTGTTAAAATCTTTTATAGGTAATAAGTTCATGCAATATCGAAACTAATGAATGTGGGAAGTTGAAGAATGCGGATGAAAGGCTAGATATGTTGATAGGCATTTTACAATCATAGCGGGGAGTGTAATGTAGTGAGTTGTTTACTTTTATTTTCAATCTTAAATTTGATGTCCATATGACCGCCACTAAAAAGATTTTTAATTTTGCTTGGAGAAGTCAATTGGAAAATACCTTGGCCATATGGTTGAGTTTGGAGCCCATTTTTGTTTAATCGATTTTTTTAGCCCAAAATAGTGGTGTAGTTGGATGCCATTTGTCACCGAGTCAATAAGAAACTAGCGGAGAAGATAATTGATTAATATCTCCCGACATATTTCGGATAAATGTATTTAAGGTAAATGTATTAGTCAATTATATCAACCACTTAACACCATTCTAAAATTTGAATGGTTAAAATCTTTTAGAGGAAATAAGTTCATGCAATGTCGAAACTAATGAATGTGGGAAGTTGAATAAGAATGTGGAAGAAAGGCTATTGCAAATGAAACATTTATTCATGCAAGAGCCACAAATATAAATATTGTTTTTATATATAAATACAAATGATGTCTTATTTATGTAAGGGATGCACTTGGTCTATTGGCAAGGTTATTCATCAAGGGTAGATAAGCATTACTATATATCACGGAATGCTAAAATATTGCAGCGGCAACAATGGATATACAAACATAAAAGAGAGAAGTGATGCTACAAGAATTGTGTAGTACGACACGAGCTTTGTGGCATATTCCACACACATGTGGATGATGATAAGGTACATGAGGATTGCGGGATCTAGTAAAATATTGCGGTGATAATGCAACAAATAAAGAAAAACAAAGAAGCACTTTGAGATTTGTGTGGCACTAGATGGATTTTTACAACATATTTTAATAGCCCGATTGATGTATCAACACGCATATTTCAATAGCCCGATTGATTTATGAACATGTTTGTTTGTATCTCATTTTATTGGGGCATTAGAGATGCTAATGTAATATATACAAGGTAGTATTATAGTTACATACTACAGTTTGTACAAGGAAAATGTATATATAATTTAGCACATGAAAAAATATCTTCTAATTAAGAAAACTATTGGTTCTGAAAGGTAAGTAAGGTGTGAAAAGGCGCAACGTTTGTATTTAAGGGCTATAAGAATGTAAATTAAGTAGTAAGATGTATTTATAGAAGAAAAGATGTGCGAGAGAAAAGAGTATAAAAAGACTATGAAAGAGAGTATAACATAGTGAAGATGTAATGAGATAGAGTGTGCACTGAAATAGTGTATGTGAAACGACAATATAAGATAAAGCATAAAGGAGACAATATTGTGCTTATTGCGTTATAAATGAATAAAGAGGGTGGTTTAGGGAATTATTTATGTTATGTGTGTTTGTTGTAATTATAGACCCACTTGAATTTGATTTAAATAATACAATAAGTAACTAGCATCTACTAAAAGCAATTTATCATCTTTTGCAGAATATTGGCTTTAGCTCAAACCTCTCAAACTACATAAATTGGTAGTCATTATTTAGTTTATGCGAACATTTGATGGCTCTACCCAAATCTTGACTAATTGATGTTGTCAAATTGAAAGTTGGTGGGAAGATAAACTTGAGAAAAATTTCGGTGTGAAGTTAAAAAGATCGGTGAAAATGGCTTGCATGTGGAAGAAAATTTCTGTAGAGATGAGGACAACAAGTTTTGGTCTAAATTCCCATTTCTTCTCTAGCCATGATTCTAAGAATAGCAGACAAAACAAAAAGTTGTGGTGTGAATAGAGAAATCTATTAAGTGGGACAAAGATACATTACAAAAAGTTGAGGCATTAGATGAACCTTGGACAAGAGTAGTTGATTATTGGTTTGAAACAACTCTAGACTCATTCATCATTGTGTGGGTGATAAAAAGTTGGATGAGTTTTGATGCCAAGAAAACCAAATTCTCAGATAGAGCACGAGGTAAATTCATAGAAAAAGTACCGCCCTTTCTTTGCATCCTCATTATGGAGAAGGGGTTGGTGAAAAGTAGTACACAATACCATTAAAAACAAATATTAATGCGGAAGATGGAAGAACCATTAAAAGAAGTAGAAGATAGAACAATCTTTATCAAGATTAATACCATTGTTGAAATCATTGATAGATGAAAAGAAGCTCTAGACATTTTCAAAGCAATTGAGATGGCATTGTAATTGGGGCTACAACTTGTCACAGGTTTATCCTAAAGCATAAATAAATGACCTCGTGCGGCATTGAGACACCACTCTACCGAGATCACCAAGGAGGATTGAGCTACTCAAGTAGTCCCAGTTACACCTTAACTCCGCATCCAGTCCCTCATCAAAGCTCTAGTGTGAAAGTGAATGCTTTCAATGCACTACATGGTCACCCATACTGACCATTATTGAATACCTTTCTCATACTTTATGGCCTCCCATAATACCACTATTGAAAAGAATCCCTCTAGTCTTCCAAATCCACTTATGGGAATGCACGATGTATTTTGCCCAACTCACTCACTCTATATACTAGCTCTTCAAACTTCAACTCTGTTGTTAAGCGGATTTAGCAACAAAATCACAAATCTTAGAATGCACCGATGCCCAATTTGTTACCAACTTTGGATCCAATTTTCAAGTTGCCTCTTCAACCCAAAATTCCAATTTTTCGACTCACTTTGTCTTAGACACCCAACTAACATTCATGCCCTACCACATCTCGTTGAAGAAATTCACAAGATTTTACAATATTGGACACCTTTGTGTGTACCAACTCACGGGATGTCATCCTCATGAGTTCAACTTATGGGTGAGCTACCTAATCTACTCACCATGACTTACAACACCTATTATTCCCTACCAATTCCCATATCTAAGGATCCATTTGCGAAATGTTGCGCTCACCATCCTTATAGAGTGCATCACATGCATGTGAGGTGCTTTCATTCCCTTAGCTTGATCACTACAAGATATGGCATGGGTTCCATGGCCAATAAACACCTCATTATGCCTACTCTTCTAGAAATTGTCTACGTGATTGTTCTCCTAACTTTATAGATCCATCTACATCTAAACCCATGTTGGACTTCTTTATTTATCCACGACCTTAGTTTCCCACTCTCAATTGTGCAACCATAACCACTATTTCCTTTTCTCGAACCACCATGTCACATATCTCCTTGTGTGGTGTATCTCTATACACAATTCTATGAGTCCACATTCTCTAGTCTCTACCATACTATTCCACCTCTATGTCAAACTCTTAGAACCTCTTTGTCTTTGAGTTTTTGTGCATGACTATGTCTTGGCTTGGGTACCAAAAGCCCTCGACAATCTCTATGTGAGCACCGACTCATATTTTCATGCATTGATCCACCTCTATGTGGATGAGGAGCTCTCCACACTCCTAACTTACTTGTGTCCAAGTGACATCTTCTCTATTTTTGGCATCTAGATCCCAAATCGTCCCCTGACTCTTCTTGGATCCATTCCATGAATGTTGCACCACTAATCTATTATGCAATCTTAGACCCCACCTAGGAAAGTCACACCTCCTAGATCTTCACAATTCCAAGACCACCTCTCATTAGATTCACTTTATTGACCCATGATGCAATTATCAACATGAAAAAAACTTTTTAAGGCGAGTCCCCTCCAAAGCTCCTTAATAAATCCCGTCCAATGAATTCTCAAGTCCACCAAGTCCCATCTAGTCCACTTGGTGTGGGTATAGCTCTTAGCCATCTTCGTTGAAACAAGCCCTTCTTGGATCATGAGGCCATGGGGACGACTTGCGGATCTTGCCATCACAAGGTCTCTTCTCTAAGTCTCTGTAAGGTATTCCTACTTGAAACCTCAAATTGGCATGAGATTGAGTCCAATATTCCTACCCTCCACAAGTTTCTCAAATCACCCACTCCTTGAATTGTCTTCTTCGCTCCAAGACACCTTACACTAGCTCGCTTTGCAAGTTGTCCGTGTTCGCACTCTGGTTGATACTAAGTCTCCTCCAAGTACTATCTTTGCACCCCTTATCCAGTTGGCCTCAATTGCACGCAACTTGAATAGCCATCCTTGGATCACATGGGGATTCTCTACATTTCACCGTGCAAAACCTCAAGTCCAAGGAACAATTCATTGCCTTTGTAGATCCATTCAATCATGGGAACACTCTCCCACTTCTAGCATTAGAATACTTTTTCTTAGCTCTTGGTAAAAATTTTGGGCCCTAATTTTTTCAAAGCAAAATAGGATTTTGCTAGGTATTCCTTTCCTTAGTGCATAAGACACTTATTTTTTGGCGAGTGAACCTTTTGTTACTTGCCAAGTTTTGATGACATGTGTCTTCATGGTCACAGAGAAACCCAAACTCATGCATGCATAAGGTTTATCTAGGGATTATAGGTTGATGCCCAAGGTTTGAACAAGGTCTATAATGTTTGTGTGCATGAAAGAATCAAGATACTTTCAAAAGGGTCGAGTGCACAAGAAGCTGTTTATGAATCTCAAGTTAAGAGGAAGTCAACTATTTATTTTGGGCCACATACATATGAAGTGAAGATCAATACTGCTATAATAAGAAAGAGGTAATTCAACAATGCGGTGGTGTCCCCAAGGATTTAGAGCCTCTACGTTAGGCACAATGATATGGAGTGGTTCTATTTGTCTTATGTGTTGCCCACTTGACTTAGAGTTAGATTTTATAAACATGGCTCAAGGGCTAGTATGGTGATGTTGAATTGATAAAGGGAAAGACCTGTCAATTTGTATATCCCTTGAAGGGTTAGTGTAAATGGTTGGATGTTGGTCGGTTGGTTGCATTGGCTATTAAGGTTGCTTTAAGACTTGATTTACCAATTTTGGAAATTGATAATGCTAACATTAGAACTAGTTAGCTTTTCTTAAGTATAAATAGTGTTTGATGTATGAATGCTAAGAGACTACCTTGGTGATTTTTCATTATAATGGAGAACAATGAATCAATATATCGAATTTAATGCAAAGATATTATGGATAACCTATGTACTTTGAGAAAACAATAGGATGTGTTATTAATTTGTACTTTTGTGTATTGATATTATTGTTTTTACTAATCTAATTGCTACCTTGGATAAGTAGAAACATAACAAGAACTCATCATTAATGCCAAACCTGATGGAGACTATCTTTTTCTTGTGCCTCGAGTGATTGTGCTAAGATTATGCTTGACAGGATAAGCCAACACAAACATTTTTATAACTTGCAACATGCATTAGTGGGGAAAACGTGCGCACACAAAACTAAGCAAGGGGCAAAAACTTGGTGCATAACATTTTGGTTCAATATTGAGACTCATTGAATTGTGTTGATACGATGAAGTGGGAGAAAAGCGTTTGAATCACTTACGATAATATTGAGCAACGGTTGGATAGAGTGGAAGAAATATTTGCACATAAGCACTCTAGTAATATGTATTACTCACGAGAGGTCTTGGATAGAGAGACATTTAAAACTCACTTTATGAAACTTTCTTTATCAAGTTACTAGGAATAAAAAATGTTGTTGGTCACTACCAAAAATTAAAAAAATATGGTGCCCGCTGGTTAAAAAATGTTACCAGCCGCTACTAAAAGAAATGGTGTCATTGGATGGCATATATTTATGCTACCAACCCTATTAAAAATGGAAGTTAAAATATGTGATGTTGTCGTGCGGTAGCGATATGTTACCAATTCGTTGCGAGTATGTTGTCGTAGGGTTACAAACTTGCAATATGCAATTGATCGTCAATACCCTTAGGAGTAAGAATTGTGAGTGGAATTTGATGTTTAATATCAAATCATAATTATATATAAAGGTGAATGTGGCAAATTTCAATTTCACGCTAAAGACAATTTAAAGTTATAACATTCACCTTTATATATAATTATGATTCGATATTAAAGTAATATATAAAGGTGAATGTGGCAAATTTCAGTTTCACGCTAAAGACAATTTAAAGTTATATATATATATATATATATATATATATATATATATATATATATATATATAAGGTGAATGTGGCAAATTTCAATTTCACGCTAAAGACAATTTAAAGTAAAACAATCTACTATTGATGTGACGTTGGACAAACGGACCCAAAAAGTCCTTTGTACTTAGAAAATTTAGGCGACTTGGTCCTAATCCCTATGCCTAAAAATTCGTCAAATACAAATTTCAAAAAAGCTGAATATTAGTTAATTAACAAATATCCGCCACTAAAATTTACCATCACAACGAGAACTCTCCTTATATTCTTCTATATTATTGTCTTTCAAAGAAAATTGTATTCTCATTGATAATCTATATTATTGAAAAGAATAACCCTGAGGAACATAATGAAGATGTCGTTTACCTAAAAAGGCTTATGTACAAAGGTGAAAACATGAAATATTTTGTGCCATCAATATCTTTATGGTAGATGCAAATATGTAATAAATTACCTCGATTATCATTTACATTCATCTAAAGAATATGCCAATATGCTCTCAATGCTTGCTTAATTAAACAAAGTGGAATGAGTTTAATTTCTTATGTAAATAGAATTTGATTACACTATGATTACTTTATTAATTTAGTTGCAAATGGATGATGTCATGCATTTGATTATTGTACGTTGCTTATAGTAAATTAAGCATTAGTTGTTTTCTATTTGTTTACGCATTGTGAATAGTTCAAGGATTAGGGATGTGATTCCTGTTTTTGTTAGAATTACATGGAAACTCACACGAAAGAACATAAATAAATATTAATAAATAAAATTATGTTGTTTCTATGATATTCTTGCAAGGGGTTCTTACATACCAAATGTAGTGACCCCGATTGTGTTGCGTATTTAGAGCTAGTTGCTCCTCTCGAAGATTGCATTCTTTGAGGAGCCGACAAAACATGGGGCCAACTCAAAGGAAAAGGAGGATGATGTTTTTGTATATTTTGTCTGCAAGTGTAAGAATAGGGATGATCTTTTCAAAGGTTGCAAACCTTTTTCATTGAGTGGCAGTGCCCAACTATATATTAGGTCCTTTAAGACCCGACCGAGTTGTCTCGATCATGCTCATAGTAGAGCATGAGGAAATACTTCATTACATTGAAATTCGGTTGATACGCCCTCTAAAGAAAAGCATAAATGAAGGAGGGGGGTATTTTGCGAGCAAGGTTGATATTTTGAAGGAGAAGGAACACGAGACTTGCTTTTTTCCTCTCACTCATTGTGGTTGCCTCAAAGTGCATTACATGGCTATGAATTATCATAAGAGGAAGCTACTTCTCCTAGCTAGTCAATGACTTTGTATAATTCAACATTTTACATTTTTAGAGACAATTAGAATTAGTTATGTTTTCTACAAAATAAGTTATCTACAGGACTTGCAATTTCCACTTGGAATGTGTATGGTTTCTCTATTTTGTACAATGTTTTGAAGCCCTTCAAGAGGATGCACATTCATATAGGAGCCAAAACAAAAATGTTTTCATGTCAAACTCCATGCCCGATGGACACTAGAAGGATACATGCTCTCCACACTAAGCAAAGAATTGTCCCGTGATCCCCTAGGAATGTTAACCAAAATGCACCCCCTGCCCATTTTGTTAACCTTGTACTCTTAGAGGACTAAGACTCCTAAGCACTTATCCCTTTCCACTTGTTCCGCCACAGTTTGTTCATATCGTAGGCAATGAACCATTCTCCATAGTCGTGTCTCATTCTCACATACCGTAAGGGCCTAGCTTAAGCCATGAAGCATTCTACTTTTTCATATTGCATATCTACACCACTCTTTGTGACTTGCATAACTTTGAAATGTCTTGGCCCATCCTCTTGCTCGAGTCTAACCGAGACAAAGTTGCAAACCATTGTTCACAATCATTGAGTGCTAACAATGCCATCACGAGTGTTTTCCTCTCCTTTAATTCATTTTTGGCCATCTCTTCGTTGTTGCCCTTAATTTCCTCTTCTTGCATCATGTTGTCAACTTATGTTTTACTATAAAGTTTCACCCCAAGCCACACATGCTTGTATGAGCCACATTGTTCTATTCTCATTGTCATGGAGCACTATCTACAACTACAAAAGTCTTCCTAGGCTGCACACCATCATATGAAGTGCCACTATTCTACCTTTGTTGTGATGTTTCTTCCCTTGCCACGAGATAATTGTCAAATCCGCCTTTGCACATCCCAATAATTTTGACGATCTACAGTCCATCGTTTTAGCCACATCCTTGATGTAACGTCATCTTTTCTACATTCACCTACTTGATTGAGGACTTGCAAGGACCTCCTTTAGTTTGCGATGCCTTCTCCATGTGATCAAGTTCCTAGATTTGTTCACTTGCTTCTTCTATGATGCATATATCTTTCACCAACTCTTATCGGACTATATTGATGTTTCAAACTACCCTCATGCCACAAGAATGACGCAATGGTCGGGGGCTCACCCTTCCACCCCAAGTGGTTGCATAGTTTAATGCGATTTGATGTGATACAAGTGATGTTAATGCTAACCCTAAATCAAAAGACTTTTGGTCACTGTCTAATTCAAACAATTGTTTGTCCCCTTCAAAACCACAATTCACAACCAAAATCTCCAATTGCCTCCCAAAATCAAATCTTGGTGTAAATTCAAATTCCAAAATCTCCATAATAAAGGACAATCTGTTGTTCTTCATTCATGACATCCTTGACTTGTTTCTCATGTCTTTTCCATTCATTTTTCTATAAAGAGTGGAGTTTGTTATGTTCCGAGGGTTGTTCTTCTTCTCTTTAGCACTGCTTGAATTTTCATCTTCTATATATGGTGTTTAAGCTTATATATTGATGAATTTAATGCATACATTTTGCAATGTAATACAATTGTGTATGGTTGAGCAATGATGATGTTGTGGTTTATATCTACCCTACTATTTTCCTTTGTCTTCTTAGATCTCTAGCAAATCATTCTTTCCTATTGTGATGTTATGTGTGTGTGGAATATATGTGCATCCAACTAATATACATTGTTATCCTCAAACACATAATTGAAAGAAGACCCTTATTTCAATCTTGTGAATCATCAATCCTTTTTTCTTGTTTCTCGTATTAGGAGTACGAGATAGTGAGAACTAGAGGTTTGCTTTAAGTTGCGAAGTCTCACAATCCCATATTGTATTTATAGTGAACCAATCTTTACAAGTGGATATTTCACCAACAATTTCATTTCCTCTCTCTCTCTCTCTCTCTCTCTCTCTCTCACACACACACACACACACACGCGCGCGCGCAGCACGCGCTTTTTCCGCAAAATCCAACCTTAAATGGGGGATGGATTCACTATTAGGTTGGAACTTTTGGTTTTGGCAATGCTTGACAAGGATCCAAAGTGATCAGTCCTTGGTTTGTTCATTTTCTTTAATTGACTTCACTTTTGACTATTCCAATAATTGTATTGTTGCTTGTATTGTCTTCTATCCTTGTGGCTCTACTACAGGATATGGTTTATTGGGCTTATTCATCTAAACTATCCCCTATGTTAAAAAGTATGTGTTCATTATAAGTTTCCTTATCTTTCCGTCAGCCTACGTCTCTTTAATACATATGCATCCCAAGAAATTTTTGACTTAATATGAGTAATGTCACTTTCGTATTAAAAATGGCACATTCATCTCCATTTATTTATAAGTTGTAATTTAAATTCAATAGCACATTGAATATATTAATCAACTTTTAGACATGTCAATAGATATTGGCTAAAACCCAACAATTAATGCTCTTAGAAAATTTGCTCTTTGTGCACCCCCACATGATGGGAATGCCGGGATGTGTCCCACACTTGCCATGAAGATTTGCTTCATAGGCCACTTAAAATTTAATTATCATCAAACTCGAATAAGCAAAATAGCCATCAACTTTAAAATGTGTTAAGACTGTCTATGACAATATGACAAATTATATTAGTCATGTTTTTACATTTTCTGCTCTTATAAAACTATGAGTAATCTCATTATGAATTGTCGTACTCCTAAAAAGTCTTCTGCTTTGAATCTACCTCCAGGAAGGCTGTCAGAGACATCTCTTTCACCTTTCGGAAATAAATACATTTAAGTTCTGAAATTTGTAACAACAAATAACAAATAAAACTCAGTTATATTATGCAAAAAGAATCCTGTTTCGACAAGGAAAAGACCAACTCTAGTATCCAGCTAAAACATCAAAATGAGGCTGGACAGAAACAAAGTGTAGATGTGCCTGTATTTTTATAAGATTAATTGCTTGAATGCAATGCAGAGCAAAAGAAGTTCTTCTAATTGTTCTTTTTATTGTGAATTCCCTGAAGTTGCTTTAACTGATTATTATTCTAGAAATATCTTCAATTTTATTTGTGCAATATAGATACAAAAGAGCATTCACCAATACATACTACATGGCTGCCCAATTCCATGAGGTAGGTATTATCCAAATAAGACACATAAGGAAGTTGACCTCGATAGTAAACATGCATATTTTATGTCACATGTGCTAGTATTACAAGAAAATTGATAATCTTCTCCAGACTAGTTTCCTTTGGCTTATCTTAAATAACATTTCCACCATGCTCTTTTCACCTATACAAACAGGAAACAAAATATATCAGTCAGCTACAAATGATGTTCTTTTCACCTATACAAACAGGAAACAAAATATATCAGTCAGCTACGAAACGATGTCCTTGAATCCCTAACGTCAATAACATCCATAAGATATCAGTGCAGTCAAATGGACAAGATTTACAATTTAATAGCCACCAGACATTCCCGAAACAAACAAATTACCATAAGTCCTTGAGATTCAAATCAAATAGTAAACCAGCACAACTACTGCACATAATTTTTCATTTGAGATGGTGGTGCTCAGGCCTCAAATGCTCACATCATGTTTCTCACATTCATCTGGTTTTCCACCTGGCCACAAGGGGAGCTCCTGAGATCACACCACAGTTTGCACCCCTAGCCTGAGCTTATGCAATGATTGCATCTGGCTTGCATGTGATGCCACCGACATGGAATTCTCCAAACCAAAGATGAAAATGAGGATTGCAGAGAGGATCCAGCGCTATCAATGCCCTTTCCACCTCTGAATGGTAAAATCCCATGCTATCACCCCTGCTTACCAAGCAAAAGGGTTTGCCCTACCTGAATGGGCATTGGCTCAAATAAATGAATTTACATATGTGCACTTAACCTCACTAATATAAGGTTAACATAATAGTGACGAGAACTGCTTCAAGATGATAGATTCCAACTCCAAATATATGAATATACACCCATGCACACAATATATTTATTACTTATGAGTGTGCATGTCATCTGGAAGCGTTTCAGGCATACAAAGAATGTATAGAATGTTTCCTGTAGATTAAAACTCCGCCATAATATAACTGAAACTAAGTTGATGGTGTCTTTGTTTATCCTCATTGGAGAAACAAGCTTCTTGGCCCAAGGCCCTAAACCTAGAGTGTTTTACCAAAATGCAGTTGGGTTGTGGTATATAGAAAAGGGCCGAGGGTTAAATGTGCCAAAAGAAGAAACAAAACCACATAAGCCAGGATAAACGAAGGTATTTATAAAGTAACTGTTATCCCAAATTTCCCCCCGGAAAGTTTGGTCAGAACAAGCCTTACACATAAAGAAACATGAAGGGAAACGATTCAGACCCACGAGCTCAAGTTCTAGAACCCGGACAAAGTGAAAACAGAGGCCGAGAAAGTCAAATTCGACCTTGCACAAGAAGAAATAGAAGAAACGGTTCTTCTGGGCGTTTCCATGTCTTAAATCTATTTAAAGGGTTGAGGGAGGACTCAACAATGGAATTGCAGGGTCAGAGAAGAAGGGGCAGTGCCGCAAGAGAGGCCAGGAGCAAGAAAGGAAAAACGGCAAGGATCCAAGGTCTTCGGGCTCAAAACCGTTCAGGAAAGAATCCAGAATCGACTAAGTATGGAAGAGCCAGCAGAGGGAACCACGTGTCCTAACGGCGCTCCTCCAAAGGTGAATCCAAAAAGAGAAGCTCAAACAAGCGTCGCATCTCCACGTGTCTCAGGACGAAAGCGAAGCGCGGTGGCAAATGGTCAAGCAAAGTCAAAAGGCGGAGCTTCGGGGCCGCAAGGGTTTTATGAGTTTTGCGTTTCGCGAAAAGGGAAAAGGTAAATTACGGACCCGCAAACCCGATTTTTGCTCTAATCTGGCTGCCATGTGTCCCATCTCAAAAGGGGACCCATTTTCAAATTGTTTTCCCCGTCCATTCGTACGGACCCGATACAAACTTCGAAGGGGCATATCTTTCGACTCAAGGCTCAAAATATTGCAAATCTGACACCATTGGAAAGATCTCGGCCTCACCTACGCCATGGAGGTCTGAGACTTTAATTTTGAGGAGGTTAGGTAAAGGAAAATGGAGGAAACGTCTTGGGATTTCAATATAGGATCCATCTGTCTCAACAACCAGATCGGATTCGATCTGTTTCCACCGTTTCCTCTTCTTTCAAGGCGCCGAATCAAGGAATCATGCAGTAAAGACAGATTTGGGGCATATTTTATCAGAAGCATTAACAGCAGTGGTTGAGCTTCAACCCACTTTTCCCGCTTCCCTCTCTCTTTCTTCTCTCCGATCAAATCTATAAATATAGGGGCAGGATTCATTGTAAAGGGTTGTTGTTCATTCTTCTTCTGCCCCCTCTCTCTTTCTTCTCCAGGGTCGAATGTGGAGTTTAAGCCTCCTCCCTTGGCTTTGTAATGGCATTTTCTTGCCTCTTGCCCGTTAATGGTGTATTGTGTGAACTCCTGGAGCAATAAAATCTGTTTCGTGATGCGTTTTGTCCATCCTTTGCTCATTTTGTTGTCTCTTCTTGCCTCTCACCATTGCAGGGTATACTGTGCATATCTCGATGTCCATTGCAGGTTTTGGGAGCTGTGTTTAAGGGATTTGAAATGGTGTTTTGCGTGAACTTTATCCCTTGGTCGTGATGCATCTATCCATCCTCTCCATTGCTCACCTCTCTTCATTTCAGGCAGTTGGGTTTGTGATCAGTAGTTCCCTTTTCTCGGTGCTATCACCTCTGTAGTGTAGGATTTCTTTATTTTCATGCTCTCTCTCTCTCTCCTTGGTCCCTTGGAATTGTTATATTAGGAGTAGATAGTCGCATTTCCTTCCTTAGAAGTAGTTTAGTGCTAGGATTAGGAAGAGGATCCATCCTTCTCGGAGGATCATTCCCATTCTGCAAGTCCCACAGCGTGGGAAATGATCCAATGTTATGCAAATCACACCAAATGACCCTGCCTTAGAAAAGTAGATCCATAACTCATTTGGGGGTGCTGTGATTTCGCACTAACGATAACCTGGGGTGTAAATGGTGTAAGATGTGCGGCGAGGTAAGGGTTATTAGTTTGAGATATGGATTTTGCTATGGGTTTAGTAAGACACGGTGAGAGGGTTCCGATGGAACAAGTTGGTAGTTATAACTATAAGAACCAATCCAAAGCCTTTGTTTCTCAATAGCCAAAATGGTATGAGATCCTTACTCGCAGCTACGAAAAAAGCTAATGAACACGACACTATTTGCGAGATGGTTTGGCACAACTCTGCCATGTGCTGCATTTTATAGAATGACATGGTAGTAGAAGGCACTTCAAACATATTAGCGAGGGTTCTCTCGGGATAAAATATCTGGTTTATGTTAATTTGTAGCTACGATTTTCTTGGTTGAATACAAACAACACCTAGTCTAATACATTGGATTCGAAAATGTGGACTATAAGCAACTGTTATCACCCAAAAGTTGCACCACGATAGAGAATGGTGTGTGTACTTTCTCTCTTGTTGATAAAATATCTGGTTTATGTTAATTTGTAGCTGCTGATTTTCTTGGTTGAATACAAACAACACCTAGTCTAATACATTGGATTCTGAAAATGTGGACTATAAGCAACCTGTTGTCACCCAAAAGTTGCACCCTGATAGAGAATGGTGTGTGTACTTTCTCTCTTGTTGACAAAATTGGAACACCTAAAGGCTGTGGGTAACCTATGTCTGAGGTGAACCTCCAGAGAGGTCTGGTTCTCTTGTGAGTCACCAAAAAACGAAAACTTTGACAAGGAAAGAGGAGAAGGAATGCGGGAAAAGGGAAATAAGGGTGATACACCAATAATTTAACACATGCATGTACTTTTGCACACAGGGAAATCAAAGATCCACACACCTGCACAACTCTAAGCTATTTTGCAAAATTAATTCAAGGGTTTAGGAGAAAAGGACCGCAGAAGAGGGAGTAAATTCCACACTAAGGCAATACAATATCGTATTAAACACAATGAAAAATCAGAAAACAGCAGTATGAGAGGGCAAATGGAGCTTTTTTATTCAGAGGTGCAAGTACAATGCTAGGATTGCCAAAGCAAAACAGCCCAAGAGTGTGTATAATCATTCAATAATACAAAATTCAGCCTACATAGGCTGCTGCCTTCCCAAACATAGTTGTCTGCATGCTATTTTATTTATTCTTGAACCCTTTTTGGCGCATGGCAGCAGCAGATCTTTTTAATTATTTAATTCTCTCCATCCTTTGTGCCATAATTAAAACAGTTTGCTGCATGTTGTAGTTGAAAGTTTTAATTAAATTAACCCAAACCTCAGTTTCTTTTGTTTAATAAAAGCCCTTTTCCTTTTGGCGCCATGTCTATTTACGAGCAGCAACATGCTAAATTTATCCAAACCTATCTTTATCCATCCTTGGCGCATGGCAAGATGCTAAAAATAGAACAAGAGTTTGCTTTTTTAATTATCCATTCATGCACTTCATCCAAACTCCTAAAAATAGAATTGGAACTCCTATTTTTATCTCTTCCATGCACCTCTTTTCCTTGTTCTTCCTTTGGCGCATGGGGCTGCTATTTTTAGCCAAGGTCACTCTATTTTTAGCGTCAACTACGACTGAACCACTGCTTTCTTTTATATTTAATTATCCACCTCCTTGGCGCCATAAATGAACTGATTTATAACAGCAGACATCAGCGCCTTTCTTTTATATTTAATTATACATGCATGGGCTGTTTCAACTTTATCTCCTTCCATGCATCTATTCTTTGGTGCCAACCTTAAAACTGTTTCTTGCCCTTCTATTTTAGTATGCACATCCATTGTTACCCGCTCTTTGGAGCAAATCTTTGGTGCATAATTTTTGGTAACACAACCCTTATCAGCAGTGAGCACCAATGCTCTGGTTGCCTCAAAATGTATTGACAAACAGGCTGCAAGACATCATAAATAGAGACAAGAATCATGAAGGTATCAGTTTCTATCACAGCACATATGACTAAAATATATCAGTGTTCAGTTTCTATATAAATTGGCAATTCCTGAGCTGGTTGCATCCACGTTGAATCAAGAGAACATGGTTTCTGCCTTGTAGTTCCAACCTTGCATGGAGTATATCAGAAGCAAAGCTTGTTCGAATTGCTTTTGGTTTATTAGCCTTCCTCTTACACCTTAAGGCAAATTGTATGTGGTGGGCTTATTAGGAAGCAGACTTAGCCAGGCCCCAAGTTGAATAAGATTTTGAATTAGCTCATAAGTATTATTTTAATTATACTATTAATCAGTGGTGTCTTTCAACAAAAGACGTATATACAATAAGAATATGCAAAAGGTTTTCTAATTGCAACATGGGTCACTTAAGGATTTGGGCGGACAGTATTCAGCAAGAGACCATTGCCAACATAACCTACTAACAAAATTAAAAAACACAATTTTCCCGAACAAGCACACAAACATTGAAAAGATATCCAACTAGTGGTTTCTTGCGGATAAATATGAGCCTGAATTAATCAACAGAATCCCTATTATTTTCAGTTTTAATTAACTACTAATTTGCCAAGCATCTACACATTGGTGGACAACACAACGATACGAGTAGTGCCAACTCTTAAAATGTACAATTGGCAGCATAAATGCTTTTTCCTAATCCAATGCACATTATAAATAGGCTTGCGCATGGCTGGTTTCACTACAAACACAATTCATCATATAAGGTGCAATAACCTTTTTGCAAAGGCTTCCCAATGAATCTTACAGCAAGAAATATATTCAGTTAACTAGAATGCAATGTGGAATGAAATATATTCAATTAACTAAAATGCAATGTAGAATAGTACAAAAATATTGTAGCTTGAGTATTAAATTAACTAGGAAATTGAATATTATAATGCTCCAAAATAATGCTCACCAAGCGTCAGATGCATAGCAATACCTCGATAGAAGCAAAAGACCAGATTCGAGTAGTGACCATAGGGTCAAATCTTTATGGAAGACACAAACATGCGAGAACACCAAGAAGAAATCTAGTGGAAATCATGATACTACCTATGCCATTGTTAGAAAGAATTGCATCTTTTCTGAGAGCCGGGTGGGGTGGAGATAATGGAGATGATCCTAGATGCAGTTAACATATTTCAAAATAAATATTATTTTGTTCAAATGAAATGGTTTTAGAGTGATATTATCAGACAAATTCCTAAGCTTTGAGAAGAAAAAATTAGAAAATTTTGCCTCAAATCAGTTGAGCTTGCCAATATACTGAAAAATGCAACATATAAGATCTATCTAGACAGCACGAAACCTGAACCCTATTATTATAACTGGAAATTTCTGTGCCAAAATCTGAAAGATTGAAATCTGTAATTAAAAAAATGATTATGAAAGCTGAAACTGTTCCTAAGAGAACATCCACCACCATATCTGCTGCTGATTTAGAGGTGGGAAACTGAATTGAATAGAACTGTGATATAGCTTGAATCCAGATTCTCAATTCTCAAAACTGAACTATAATCCTAGAATCTGATATATCGGTATTAAACAATTCTTCAAATTTAAATCTGAAACTAAACATTTAGATCTGATGTCGTCATTAGAAGTAAAATCTATGAACTTCGGGTATGCTATCATACTCTGCTCCTCTGACATATTTGTGATTAATTATCCATCATAGAAAGAAAGAAAACATTGTTCTGATACCACCATTACATTGAACAGCCAAGCTCTCAGGCAAACTGCTTCCAATTGTGAGGACAACCAATCTTCATTGTATTAGATGCTGGTCTGGCCAGATCACACAATTTTGCCTACGAAAAAGTTGATTATTAATATATTATAACTCTTTTTGTACTTAAATACGGGGAAGCCCTCTCCTATATTTAGACACATTCCTAAAGATTGATTTCCAACAAAAGGTGCTACCCTTGCCTTATCCTCCTGAATCATTTTTTAGACTTCAGCATTTGTGTGGCTTTATTTGTTTTACTTGTCTTAAACAATCTTTAATTTTTGCACAACTTTGATTACTTTATTCTCTTTTCCTTGAATAGACTTATTCCCTTCCTATTTTCCTAGAATAAACTTTAGGTGAGATGCATACACTTCACCAAAAGGACTCTTGAAATAAAGAAACGTTGAATGTGAACAACAAATAAGTGGGTTGGCAAGGTCCTGATTATTCTAAAGCTTGGTCACTAGGTCAAAACCTATTGGTACATAGCTTGATCAATACGTAGTGTAAATGGGGAGAAAATTTAATTCAACAAAGCATAATTGCACTCTAGGAAAACAAATTAAGCTGTTGGAGAAGATAAAGATTGTTTTACAAGAAAATCGCAAATAAAACAATATAAAGGCTAAGGTTTGCTTTGGAAGGATACAGCAAGATAAGGATTTCTTAATCTCTTTGTTCATTTGTGATGTTTTGTTATAGCTTCATCAGCTGGCAAATTTATCGCTGTGACACCACAGAAATGTTATAATGAAAAAAGCTCCTCAACTAAGTTGTGAATATTTGAAATCTAAATATGAAGTTATGATACTACCGAAATGAAACAAAATCTCAATGATGAGCTCCGATACCACTAAAATGATCCAAACTAAAATTTGGAATTTTTGTAAACCAAAATTCAAAAATTGTATGAAAAATCTAAAATGTAGATTTCTGAAAACAACCTAATCAATAATTATTATTTAACTGTCCACTGTAAAAATAATAATAAACTCTGTTTTGATACCACCAAACACAAAGAACAGACAAAGCTCACAAGTGAGCCGCTCCCAAGTGTGAAGGCTACCATTCTTCAATGTATTAAATGTCGACCTATTGTTGTAATGCAATCATGCATTACAACAATAAAACTTTTGTCTAAAATACGTCAAATCCAATCCATTATTGATGGTCTAAAACAACATTGTATCTGTAACAACCTAATTTTGGTACAAGGCATTTGGTAATATCCATTTTGCCACTTCTTGAGTCACTTGTACCACTACTGCACTTTAGGCTCCTTTTGGTATCATTTCTCCCTTTCAACTAATCCCACATTGCTTCTATTGCCACCGATTTTCTCTCGATGCTTTCAGAATCATTTCCTATTTGCCTCGGGCACTCAAGACGCCTCTGTAGATTCACATTTCTCCAATCTGAGTGTTTGCTGTCAGTTTGGATAGAGGGACACAATCGACACCGTTGATTTTGTCCCAAGACAGATTCAGCATCCGATTATGTCCTCTTTTGCCAAATGGTCATTTTTCCATTTGAGCACCTCCTAAGGTCGGCCTATGTATGAATTCTGGAAATGGCGTGTGTGGGAAATAAAACTGGAGATGCCTATATAAGAAAACCCTAGAGGTTATTTACACCTAAAGAGAATCCTAAGATACATTCAGAGAGTACATTGGAGATTATTATTACTTGAGCTATACATATCCTAAGCTATTCCATAGTACACTACAGCAACCCTAGAGACTCCAACCCAAATCTGAAGTCTACTCTAATCCGAAGTTGCCATTGCCAAGTGTCTTGTGCCAAGAGAAGGATCATATTGCTCCATTGATTGAGTATATAGGGAGAGTGAAGGATCAACACTTCACTTACATGGATGTAGGCATGCATAGAACTACATAGGCTTTGATTCACATGGATATGTAGAACAATGCTTCCTCTGAAATTTATTGGAAGGCAGTCCAGGCCTACTTTATATTGCTTTCTTCATGTTCTCTTGTATGAGTTTGCAAGGGAAAGGCCATACTAGGAGTTTTGCACATCGCCACACAAATCAGAAAGAGGTTTTGGCAGGGTAGATCCAGAGCAAGGCACAGGTCAAATTTTGTGCGCCCCAGTCAACGGAGGACAAGTTCAGTGGAGCAGGTGCAAAATCAGTGCCTTCAATTGTTCCCTTACAAAAACTGTCCCAAGCACACTTCCAGGTCACCAAAGTTGCTGAGTCTGATTTTGAGCTGTTTCTGAGCACTTTCTGAGCATTCTGAATCTTCTGTCTGTCCATTTAGGTATGCTTTTCAGTTAGGGCTTTACTCACGCTTTGCACACTTTCCCCTTCTCAATTTCAGTTCAATTCCATGCTAAATTAGAAATTAAATTCACTGTTTTGCTGTACTTATTTAGGGTTCTGATTTAGTGCCCTGTTTTGTGTGATTTGAGTCCTTGAGCTCATTTTAACCAAAGCAGTATCCAAAATGCATCCAAGATTTAACAAGCGAAAAAATAAAAATTTGTGTTCAATACTCAAATTATTTCACATCTAAATACAAATTATTTAACATAATCCAACAGCATTATTGAAGATAGAGTACAACATTGACATCCAAAAATCACCCAATATTAACCAAGGACAAAAAACAAAGAATTCTGTATTAAATACTCGAACTATTGCAGATAATCCGCTTCATTATTGAGGATGTAAAACAACATGGTATCCAAATTTTACTCACAATAACAATTATGTTACCTTCAAGCCTGACCGATTTTCATAAATCTCAACTACATTGTCCAATCATACCCACACCATCTTATAGGCTGCCCAAAGCCCCGCCTAATATTTCATTATTAAGCAAGATAAAGATACCAAAATTTCCATATTTAATACTCAAAAACACCATTTCTTCTGAAATTTACTCATAGCCTATAGGTTTGCAGTGAAGGCAACTGAGTAACAATTATGGGGTACATCTGAGTGTGACCCATCTTCACAAACCTTAAGAATGTGATCCAGTCTTACCCCCACACCATGTTTTAGACCACCAATAGCTTCACCAAAGGTGTTAGCTACCTAACACAAGGATTATCATTAACAAACTACAATTTTGTACTGAATGTGGTTGATCTTACCCAACCCCACTCACCCAAGATTTACCAATCAAAAAAGGGAAAAAACAGAATAAATTTTGTATGGATTTTTCGAACTGCCGATGATCCAATTTTTTAGTGAATATTTATATCAATATAATATAAAAATTACTCACAGGCTTGCCCTGAGGCCGGTCCTCTTGAAAAACTCCCTCAAAATCCCAGAAGCCCCATCGGTGGGTCCTTCCTCCTTGTCAACCAATTCCTCATGATCCTTACACCACTCCTTCCACTCAGGTAACACCTGCGTGAGCAACACAGAAAATTTTAAGGAATGGAATTTTTTTTTGAAGTATCAAATGGTAGGGGATAAAAATATTTGCATTGTAGACAAAGTTAATACCAATCCTGTTATATTCTGGCATATGTCACAATTTTATGTACAAAAGCTTTATGGAAAAACCTGGGAGAAGTTTTTGAAAGAAAGGTGAGTGATCCATAACATCAATTTTTTGAAAAATGGACAATGTTTGCCATAAAGCATGTGTACAACATTAATAGACTGTGGAAACCTGAGATCAACAACTTCATGTCCACTTTGCAGGAAAATTTAGCAAATAGTTTTTCAAAAACTTGCTAATAGGAATCCCTATTTTTAGAAAAATTGTGAAAAAATAGCCAAATGGTGAATGAAGAATAGCCTATAGAAAGAGAATAAGCCAACATTTGACATGGCTTTCACCTCGAAGCAGTTTTACAACATTATAGACTGGAAACCTGAGATCAACAATTCTCTGTACATTCTATATGAAAAACAAATGGTTTTTCATAAACTTATTAATTGGCCAATCTATTTTTCAAAAAATTGTGAAAAAAATAGCCAATATCTGCAGAACTATATTTAGCACCGTGATGAGGCGACCCAAAAAAATATAGTGATGAGTCCAGATCTGATCTTGAAACATAGAGCATCATGATGAGTCCATTAGGGAAAAAAATCTCTAGTGGACTAGATGTATACAGGTTTTTGTTCCCACGTTTAGAGTCCGCTACTGAACGTATCATAATGTGTTTTTCTTCCTGGTGATGAGTCCGGTGACTCCAATTTGTTGGAACAAAAACCTTAAACAGTTGAATCCAAAAATAGTTCTAAAATGATAGAACCTCGAAACTCTGACCAAAATTCTGTTCTCAGATTAGCTTCTTCACACTTTATTAATGTGTGTTCTAAAATTCCTAAGCAATCTGAAGCGGAAAATCCACATGAACTAGCCCATTGGCTACAAAAGTAGCCTATAAAAATTACCTGTGTGAGCAACCCGACAAACTCTCTCTTGGCCTGTGATTTGGGCATGTTCCCAAGGGCTTTCCATGCCTCCTGCTTCACTCTCAGGGCCCTGTCAATGGCAAGGGATCCATCTTGTCCATTTGGGCATGGCCCATCTAGTGCTTGGGATTTGTAGGCATATAGTAATGATTTGGGTTCTTCTGAAAGGAATTGCAGGGTCGCGGAGGGGCCTTTGCCTATGAACAGCATGGCTGCTCTCCATTCTTCTTCTTCAGGGTTCATATTTTTGGGTTTTGGGGTCTGGGATACGGTGATTATTCTGCTCTTTCCTTCACCCATTTTGTATACGGATAAAATAGGGAAAGGCTTCGATGGGTAACAGCAACATATAGGGGAGAGGAGCCAGTCATCGCGAACTGGCCAATGACCGTGACAAGTTATGTTAATTTATTAGTTAATAGTAGAATACTCAGATCCCTAAAGTTGCATGAATTTTTTTTAATAAATAGAAATAAAATGGGCTTTTTTTTGTAATTAAATATTAGACAATATAAAGTGTACATTTTATTATAGCAAGAAGAAACATAATATTAAAAACACAATAAATGATGCAAGTACTGATACATCTATGTATTCAACATGTCTAGACATAAAAAAATTCAATCTATATTTTAAAATGAGTAGTGGAGCTAACTGTCATTATTACAAACATTTGACTTCATTGTCAAGTCATATCCACATTGCCCCTTCTTTCCATCCCATCTACAAGCATTAATGATAAACCTGCAAAAAAATACAAATTTGTAAGGCTCAAGAAACACTATGCATTTATTGAAGGGTGGAATTCAAACAAATATATCTCACCTAAAAATTCACCATGGCCATTAGATTTATCATCTCATCACTCTCAATCCACACTAACCAAATTCAACCAATCACAAACAAGCACATGGATCAAGCACCCAATGCAGGTTCAACAACATCTATAAATACATTTCATTGTTCAACAATCAAATTTCACAATTTTCCCTTTCTCAAATTGGAGCATCGACCCAAACTTGTTTGGCAGGTCTCAGTTCTGGTAAGAGTTTGAAAATATTCCAATATTATAATTACATTATTTGCATTCTCAGCTCAACTCATTTTCCATTTGTAGGAAATGAACTTTGCATATATATAGATATTCTAGTTTAGTTACTCTACACAGAAAACCTGCAAATAAAATATTTATATGAAACATGCATAAAATAGTTTCTTCATTTTTATTTTATAGTTCAGTTTCAGAAAACCTGCAAATAATATTATTCTTCCCAAGCAGCTGAAAAGGCAAAATAC
Organism: Taxus wallichiana var. yunnanensis; assembly: GCA_018340775.1. Lineage (NCBI taxonomy): Eukaryota > Viridiplantae > Streptophyta > Pinopsida > Cupressales > Taxaceae > Taxus > Taxus wallichiana. The sequence goes on from CM031236.1 coordinate 652,440,277, forward strand.
GTGCAATGTAAAAATAAGGTAAATATAATATAAACAACTACCAGCAACATGATATTCATTGGCTAGTTCAGCATTACATACAAGTATATAATAAGAAATATATTATCATTAATGTTGTGTGTATAAAAACTCAAATCGAGTTAATCTTTTTTTTTTTTGTGTAACTTATTTGCAGGAATTTTGTGTGCATGGAAACCTGTTTTAGAAAATGCAAATCAAAAAGACTATTTTATGCATGTTTCATATATATATCTTATTTACAGATTTTATGCGCTTTGAACTAGAATATCCATATTTATTCAATGTCATTTTCCTATATACATATATGCATACTACAGTTTCCAATGCACACAAAAACCTGCACATAAGAAGGTGAATGAATATATACATCTATATAATTTGAGTTCATATACACAATGCAAATGACAATAGTTGTATTTATAACTGTATATAAAACTGAAGTAAATAATGAATATCTTGTTGCTGGTAATTATTCATATTATAATTAATTTCATTTTAGTTGTTGGTGACCACGTCACATACATTTTCAATTTAGTATTCAATTTAAATGTTGTTACATTTAATATAAAAACTAATTATATACCTATAACATCTTGCATTCGAAATCAGTGACCGTGCTTTGGTTGTTCATATTGTTTGAAAATGCACTGATATTATTCCTTGTGTTTTTAAGGTGTTATTTGCTAACATGAGGAGAAAATGATCACTCAGGGGAGTCCGCGCTTGCACCAAAACAAAGGGAGTCATATTTCCACCAAGTGAACCAGAAGAAGACGAGGTTGGCAACAATGGACCACAACTACAGGTTGCAACTGTCGAAATCAGTGGAGGGGCAGCAACAAAAAAAATCAGAATACATGGAGATTGGGATGAGACTAGCATGAATAATGCCATCAAAGAAGTCGAAGATTATGGTTCCTCAACACATGGTGCTTCTGAAAGTGGGGCATACCTTCAAGCACACTTACTTCATGGTTGTTGGGGATAACCACTAAGAAAACAAAGGGACCACCCACAATTCTTACTAAAGAAGAAGAACTTGAGTTGGTGCAATGGTGTCATGAAATGGCTGATATGGGTCATGGGTTAGAAATCTCACAACTTAAAGCATATGTGGCACAAATATGTGAATCTAGATCCACCCCATTCACAGATGGTATCCTGGAAACTCGTGGTGGGCAGGTTTTAAAAGAAGACACCCAGATTTAATTTTGAGGACAACAAAAGGCCTTGATAGAGATAGGGTAGTAAGTCTAAGACCATCTATTGTTAATTCTTTCTATCTAAATTTGTCCTCTGTTTATAAAGCTAACCTGTATGGGCCAAGAAAAATATGGAATTGTGATGAAACTGGACTTACAAGCAGGAAGAAATTGTGGTATGAGAGTGCTTGCTAGAAGAGGAAGTAGAAGTGTCCCATACATAATCCCAAAAAGCTAGAGAATGGATAACCATATTATGTTGTGTCAATCTTTCTTTGGACAAAGCATCCATCCTGGTTTATTTTTTCAAAGGAAGAAACAATTGCGAGAATTACATAGCAGGTTGTGAGCCTGGTGCTTGCATGGCAGCACAACCTCATGCATGGATGACAAAGGAGTTATTTATGAAATGGTTGCATCATTTTGCAGCATGTGTGCCTGGTGGTGTGTCTCCAACTAACAGGCATTTACTGATTTTTGATGGTCATGGTTCTCATGTGGCTCTAGGAACAATTGAAGAGGCGCGGAGTTTGGGGATAGATTTACTTACTTTACCAGCACACACTTCTCACAAATTACAACCACTAGATGTCAGTGTTTTTGCTCCATTCAAAAGTTACTTCAAAGAGGAGAGGCGTAAATGGCTATTTGAGAAACATGGGATAGATGTCAATAGGTCAGAATTAGCTACATTGGGGAGTAGGGCTTTCCAAAAGGCTCTTTCCCTGAAAATATTAAAGCAAGTTTCAAGAGGATAGGTATATGGCCTCTTAATCCACATGCCTTGGATGAGGACATGGCACCTAGCAGAACATTTGACACAACTAGTCGAGATGAATCACATGCAGCAGAAAATATATTAAGGCTAGCTAGAGATAATTTAGAGGTGTCAAGCAGTGAGTTGTGTAGTGAAGATGTTGAGATTGTGCTCAACACACAAACAAGTAAAGAATGTGATGTTGAACATATTGAACAAAATACAAATGAATCTGTTCAACAACAAGCTTCAACTCAGACTAGAGGGAGTCAATTCAATGAGTCGCTAGCACTACCTACCCAAGTTAGTTGTCCTGATTGGATGAAAGAAGTTGCTCTTAATCTTGGTGTCAATTTGAACAACATTGAAGAAGACACCTTATGTACTCCCTCACAACCATCAGTACTTCATGAGTCAGATGTGGTCCACTACTTTGTCAACACTCTAGATGAGGAACAAATTGATGCAGCAGAGTTAGAGGAAGCAGATATTAGAGCAGAAAATGGTGACAAAACTTTTGAGGAAAACAGAGGACAAAGTTCCATTTCTAAATTTTTGAAACTTCCAATGGAAAGGGTGAAGGATTCATCAAGGTCAAATTGCAATGATGGAATACGATTAAGTAGAGAATCTCAACTCATCACTACCGATCAATATATGGAGCTGCTCAAGGAAAAAGAGAAGCGAAAGAAAGAAATTGAAGAGTTGAAGCAAAGAAAAAGGGTACAGATGCAAGAGAAGAAGGCAGAGAGAATTGTTGGAAGGGAACGAAAGGAACAAGAGAAGATCGAAAAGGAAATTAGAAGGCAAGAAAAAGAACATCAGAAATCGATGCAGAGGCAAGAAAAAGAGATGAAGAAAGAGCAAGAAAGGATCCAAAGAGACCAAGAAAGGAAGGAGAAAGAGTTTGAGAAGGCAAGAAGGGAGTTGGGAAGGCAGAGGAGACTTAGTACTCCACAAAATCCTTTTCTGAAGAACACCCATTATTGAGGGAATTAATTTCCATGCATTGTCCCCAGTTGATGTCAGTACATAATGTTCAACCTGGGGTAAGTGGTTCCTATCCATCCTCAACACTACCTTTGCAGGAAACCAACATTGGAACTCAACCACTAACATGCAAAGCACATCAACTTCAAGCATGGTTACAGATTCACCACCACTATTTCCTGGTTTTTGGAAGCAGGTGCCATAGATACCTAGTATAAAAAAATTTGGAGGCTTGTTAGGGCCATTCGAATAGTATATAACAGATATATTTTGATAATTTTGTGGGCCAAATATATTTCTAATCGTTGTAAGGCCATGGCTGTTTTTTATTGTTGTACTCGTAGCCACATATGATATCATAAGTAATAGATGACCAATATATGTTTTTATATGTACACTTGCTTGAAATATGTAATGAAAAACAACATAGTTTCATATTTTCTCTAAAACAACTCTGTTACATAAAAGAGAATCAAACTGTGTTTCATATATATCTCTAAAACAACTATGTTCCATAAAAGAGAATCAAACTGTGTTTCATATATATCTCTAAAACAAATCTGTTCCATAAAAGAGAATGAAACTGTGTTTCATATATTTCTCTAAAACAAAATCGTAATATCTTTTCTATTTTCAACAAATTAGATGCAATACGATTGATAATATTTGATCCAAATTGAACACAACAATCATGCTCTGTTCCTATCATTGCCTTAGTGAGGGCAGTATCCTCACCTCTCATGCCAGTATCAATGAGGGCAGTACTTGTAAGGATGTTCATTCATCTGATTCCCTGCAAAAAAAAAAGGATGCAAAAGAACAATTCATGGTCAAATGGTTAGAGATATAGATCTTCTTAAAATATGTATTTAGATTGTAACAGTAACAAAATATTTCCCATGGTATTTTTTGTGTTCAAAAACACAATTCACTGCAAAATTTGTGGCTTTTACGGGCGAGTAGCAAGCGTGGCTTCTACGAATTTATGTGTTTCCATGAATGGCCATTTGGAGTGACCAAAAGCAGTTCCTATTGCATCGCCAAAAACATGTCAGTCTTTCTCTTATTTCGTTTCAATTGATAAGCAAACAGAACAGAAAAATACAGTCGGCTTTACAACTTAAACCAAACAAATATGTAATGAAAAACAACTCACTTGCTTGAAACGACTCCCTCTGTAAATAACTTGGCAGGCTTAACACTTCCATGGACGAAAGCTCGAGGAGCCTCATAGATGGGTTGTCCTCTGTGAAAACCAAGTCAACTGATGGACTGCGTTTTAACAAAATCGGGGAGATTACGGCGGTAGCAGCAATGAAAGGAATGTCTATTGTGAGTTTCTAAGAAGGATTTATTGGAGAGAAGTTATAAGAAAGGGTGCTCATTGGACGCAGGAGGGAAGTTGAAGGACCCGAGTTCGAATCCTCCCATGAAAGCTACTGCTGCTGCTGCTCCTCCCGAAAGAGCCCTGGACTGGCCGTGGTGGAAATACTAGAAAGGGAGCAATCTGCGAAGAAAACAGAGGAATTTCTCGAAGAAGAAGACGAACTCATCATAAAAATGCACGCCCTCTTGGGAAACAAGTAGGCACATACCATCAACCACAATAAATCTACTTCTACAGAAATTTCTGCAATTGAATGAATTGTTAATGATTTCTGTTGATTATGTGGAAATGGCGGCGCTACCATCAATCACAGTAAATCTAATTTTATACAGAATTCTGCAATTGAACAATTGTTAATACTTTCTTGTGGAAATGGTGGGGCGAGAGTTGTGAGAGGTCACGAGATCGAGCTCAGATCCGTGCATGTAGAAACTGACATTGCGGAGTCTGTAGCGGAGCAAGTAAATGTGAGAGTGAAGGCGGCGGACCAAACAAATATGTAATGAACAGCATAAACCAAACAAATATGTAATGAAAAACAACTCCCTTGCTGGAAACGACTCCCTCTGCCCTCTGCGTGAACAACAATGAATCCCACCTCGTCTTGTTAGCAACACGAACAGGTACCCAATCCAGTGTCGCAGATCTTGAGCTCGGAAAAGGCAATGAAAATGAGCTAACAGATTTCACAACTAATGGACTGCAAGGAAATGAAGCCCCTGACCTCCATAGAGACCAAGGAAAATAGTTTCGAGATCTGCAGATCTGTACACAGTCGGTGGAGGGAAATTGATGGAAGGCAGGTGGAGTAAACACGCCAATAAATGACGCAGTCTGCATGTGACGGGTGGCACTCCCTTACCAACTGGCGGTGGTGCTCCCAAACAATCACTTAAATGCAGTCCATCTCCCATCATACGCATGTCAAAAATCAATATGAACTTAACAATAAAAAATGTTTGTTAATTTCATTACACCTTGTCACATTTAAAAGTAGTTGTTATATTAGATTTAATACCATTAAAATTGAATAGTAATACCCTTTTTTTTGTTCCATTATTGGATGATGAAACTTCAATGAATAGTGTATGTTTTTTTAACATGTAATTTTAATACCTTGCAAAAATTGCTTTCGAAAATGTATGTGGGATGATCAATTTACTACGTAACGAAATTTGCAAGTAGAAAACATGTTAAAGTATAAAAGGGTATTTTTAAAAACGTAAAATTTAAAATATATGTGTGAAAATAGACCCTTAAATTGCATTCGCGATGACTGGCTCCTCTCCCCTAGCCATAATTGGATTTGGATATTTTTGGTTAATGATTTTGATTCATTTTCATTTTCATTTTCTTAATTTAGGGATATAAGTGTGTAGTGATTAAACTTTCTAATGTTTTGGGTTTCTATACTTCAATGATCGAGTAGAATCGCTTTTTCATAAGACAAACTACATAATATGGAAGCCTCTTATTGGAATACAGTTGTGTATATATATATATATACTAGCAATTGTATATGACTTGCAAACTACTGCTTTGGAGAGGATAATAATGTTAAGTTTTTGGAGTTACAATTTGTGGTGAAATATATGTTATCTTAAATTGTTTTAAGTTTGTGTTATGGGGAGGAGGGAGAAATATAGTACAACTACAACATCTGGAAATAAAACAATTCTTATTATGCTTTGGTGAAATTCTACGCCTGTTTGAAGCTCCTTTTTTCTCACAGGATGCGAGCATGCTAGAAAAAGATTAGACACATGTTGGTTGTATTAGGTGAAACAATATCAATATTTGACTAACATTGAACATTTCACATGCCACGTGTAAATCTCCCATTGTGAAATGTGTCACTCGCTATTATAAATCATTCAGACTCACCTTGGTTCCATAATCACCCTCCTCGCCCATGACACTAACATTTATGAGCTTGGGATAAAATTTAACATCGAATTATATTCACACTTTAGACCAAATCAAGTTTGTTATTAAGGAATGGTGTAGACAACTCCCAATCTCAAACAGACTCTCTTAGCTCTGCATTTTCTAAAATAGCAAATGAGAAAAATCCTTGCACCAACGCCTATTGCTGCCATCAAACATCAAATATACTTAAGTAAAACATGCATACAAAGTTGAAATGCATAAGAAAGTGTGTGGAGTGTAGCTATACCTACCCCTGCTACTCCAACATGGTTGTGATGATCTGTAACAACACCCTGCTTACTTCATCATCCATATAAAAGAAAAACAAAGATTATAGAGGGAAGAACCTAGAAAGACATACTTAGGGCATGGTCCCATGGAGGGGCTACAGCTCCTATTTTCTTGCAACGGAAGGTCACATGATTATTTTTAAAGCCAGCTACAGGAAATAATAGAATCTAGGCCTAAAAAATAGAAGCTCCAGTTTTTTTGCCCCATAAACTCAAGAGGTGGCTGGAGATGGGGGGCTAGGAGCTTCCCGCTATAGTTTAGGTTGATTTTTGTCCTGCGGAATATAATATGCATACCCGCCATTTTTTTGGTGATTTTAGAGGGAAATATGATTCTATTTACCTACAAATAACCATAAAAATCCAATGGGATGCTATAATATCTTAATGGGTATCCTTGAGGAAACTAATAAAAGAACATGGGACCTTAACTACTAAAATGCTCCTAAATTTTCTCGGCTGCCTACCGAGATACTTATGGAGTCCCTCTCCAAGGGACCATGCTCTTGCGAGGCGAAGCGGGAAGAGTAAGGGTGAGATTGGTGTGATCACAAATACGAGAAAAGTGGAAAATTGGGTGTGGTAGCCATGCAGCTCCCTCATCCTTGGTGGCAATTGAGGCAATGACTATAAGTCGTGATGGGAATCTCATAATTCAAACGAATACATAGAATACATAGGGACATATGATTCACAGTTTTCAAGCATGAATCTCAACTAATATGAAGTCCGTGGATAGTAGGAGCAAGATGATGCATGAGTGGGACAATCAACGAACCTCTTGCACAAGAAATTGTTAGTGTTACACACAGAGACTCAAATAATTGAGGTTGAAGCAAGATAGAGGTGTGGTTGCTGTAATTGAAATAGAGGAAATTTTTGGTATTTGAAATAAATAATTTGGTCATGTGCATCATAAGCGATATTTGCGACCGATCACCCTAAGCATCACGCACGTTAGCGGTAATGGTAAATATATATTTTTCCAATAAAATGTTAAAAACAATGCATGGCGCAGTGGTGGTTGGTTGGTGTGCGAGGTCACAGAGGTCTCAGTTCAATTTTGGTGTGGTAATGTACTAACATACGTGATCTTTAGGTGAGGCATCTACCAATCGATGTCCTTGATTCAAGTGGAAGTGGGTGTTGTTGCTACACACCACGAATAACGATATATACTCCAAACTCCCGCATCCATCGTCAATGCCAAATGGTTATTCGATGCCCAAATCACCGCACCTTCTTTTACACGAGTTGAAGCGGGATTAATCTTATGGAAATTGCGCTGACCAATTGAGGAAAGATGATACCAAAGACCCCAATAAAGAAAAGCTGCCAGCAAACAACACAGGCAAGAAGCGAAGTATAATACAGACCTTCGCCCAGTGGACTTGCATTGGCCTCTCTCACAATAGCAGGGATATCCTTGTAAACCACCATGTCTATTGTACACACAACACTTGCACAGACTGACATGATAAGTTGCATCTCCATTACCAGAGTATATGTTATTTGGGGTGAAGTTTCCCTGTAAATAAGCTCGATCAGGGGAAGGATTAATCCATAGAGGCCAGCTGCACTCGTTGTGAGGATAAACCCAACAACATAGTGTACACGGATGACTTCCTCGGGCCTATCACTACTGTCGTTGAAAGAAAGTATACCTGTGCCGAAAGTGAGAAAAATCAGAGCATTGATGGAATAAGGAGTCGACTTCTGACGGACTATCAAATATGAATATTGTATTGAATCCCAACTGGGAGGCGAACACCATGGCCGAGGTGGAGAGAGGTAGGTAACGGAGGCACCATGAATACAGGGCATTATATATGCTAAGGAGGATCCCGATTCCAAATGAAGAAGTGAAAATCCTGAGAGTGACATGGACATTCTGAAATGGGCACCCCTGATTTTTGTTGTAGAGTGATGAAATCCAAATGGGCAGAATCAGAAGTGGACACCCTGTCGTCTATAGAAACGCAAGGAGCCATAAGCGAATCCCCTCAGCATGCCTAAAATTGCATTTGGCCAACAGCGGCCCCGCAATGACGCCTATTGATAAGCTTGCGGAGCTCAACAACTAAAGCGTCCATTGTAGTAAGCTTTTCTTCTCCGTTACAGATTTGATACTCCACAAATACCAAATGGGTAATCCAAATTGGCACCCAAACAGGCAAAATAACCATTGAAAAATGAAGGCAGATGTAAGCCCCGATCCGTCGTAAATCGAGCAGTTTGTGAGTGCTGGATAATTTTTTGCCGTCAAAAAAGCCAGAAAATTTGAGGGTATATATCGATATCACGGTCAACTTGAAAGATCTGGCAGGCGGGCGGCGATTTGCGAGATGGCCTTAGTTCGTGGCAATGGTTCCACCGTCTTGGCACAGGAATTGACAGTGTAGGCCATTTTTTTGTGATTTTGGCTGTAATTAAAAAACGTTGATAGCCGTAGACATGACAGTGAAAATTTGAAACCGTATAATTTTATAAATAGTCGTTTATAAATATATATTAAAATAATGTAAAAAGTCTATGTTAAGAAATCATCAAAATAAATATTTGAAAAATTGGAATTCTGACCCCCTAAAGCAGGTAGGCCATCAACAAAGTTTGATTTGACAGCACATGGAATTTGAAATTCCAACCCTCGTTCCACGCATTCTACCAAATCTGTAATTATTGAAAATGGAGCTTTTTAAAATCAACAACATCACCCACAATAAGTATCGTTACCAATTGAGGAAATACATTATCACTACATTGCCCAAATTATGCGGGCAAAAAAAGAGCCTACTTAGAATTTGGCGTTTTCCAACAGGGCACTCTTTATAGAAGACACCTCCGGTGAATAATAATTTATAATAGATAGATACATAAAAGTCCCTCCATGGAAGAGATTCGTACTAGAAAATCATATATATGGATATGAATATATGTAACATGTGCACATTTTGTCAAATTTTGGATGGAGATGGTCGATGGAGAAAGGAGATACGTTGTGAAGGGCGTTGTAACAATAAAGTCTGGAGATATCTTAGTAAAGAAGGTGTTGTCAATGATAACTTGTAAGACAAAATTACTCTTTTTGGTTGATGTCAAAGTCAACATATGGTAGAAATTACAATTTTCGCATTAAGGATTCATTTTGTTGTCGATTATATGGTCATGTATGATAATGCTTTCTCTTTAAATTTTAAAAATTCACCCTAAAACATGACTTAGGTCATCAACTCAAAATTGTGCCCAAACTCATTCTTCATCATCACGTGAACTGCGGGCTCAAACAACATTATGTCGTTGAAGATCCATTGATAATAATGTTATGGACCATGTTTTTAATAAATTAAAGCGCCATTTGTTTAAAATTCATACACAAGTAAATGGAAAAGCTACTTGTTTATTGAAAATAACCTTACATAATATAAAATGTTTGGGTATGCTCAATTACAATCTTCTTTCTTATAGAAGCTTTGAAAAGTAATTTCAAATTTTTCTCCCCAAAACTAAAGGCCTCGATCGAGAAAATAATGATGTGGTATTGGTCCTAATCATATAAATGAATAAATAATAAGTAGCCAATTTTTTTTTTTTTTTTAAATGTGTTTGTCATGGAATGAGGTGGAAGTGAACAATCCACGTGCGAAAAATAATTGACAAGTTTTGCTTTAAAAAAAAAACCTTTCTTATTTATCCTCGTAGCCAATGGACGATGCTACTTCCATTGGATTAAATTTAAAAACTATTATGTTGTGGAACTACCGATGTTATCTACGTCGTCCCCGTCTTTTTTCGCAATCAGAGAGGGGAGGATCAACCCAATTGTGAACGCATTCGATTCAATAACATTATATTAAATACTCTTGCATAATGCACTTTTTGGTCATGGAGTAGTGAGGTGTCTTGATGTCAAAAAGTGAAGTCTTTATCCATAATTTTCATCAATAAATAACATCCAATATTGTTATAAATCTAAGTTTTGATTCTAAATCAAACAACTTTGTACACATGGCTACAAAACAATACCGTGGAAACACCATCGCACCATAGGAAAAATATCTATCCCCTATGTCGAAACATTCTTATCCTTAGTAATTCCTAGAATCAAATTTGAAAAAAATATAGCAACAAAATATAACACCAAAATGTGACAACACAATGCAATAAAAACATAGAAAGTTCACATAAGGTGGTCAGAAGCCCTACGAACAACTCATTACCCTCATTTGGGATCATTGTTCTTATGCATAAATGTGACATTCTGACAACCATAATTGCAATGGACATCAATTAATTCAAAGAGAGAAAATAGAAAGCAAGTTGGGCATTGAAAGATACAAATTTGTCCGTTCATGAAAATCGTAATGGCCCACATAGAAGAGGGCAAGACCTCAAGTCATCGTCCCTAACATTCATAGAGCCTCTTCTTGAAATTGCTCAATAGAATTCTAATTTCACATAGACTATAATCAACTGTAAGAATCTCATTTATTTATTCCTTTAACATTTCCATTCTAGTTGAACATATTACCATTTAGATTAGAATTAGTTATTTATTTTCGCATTAAAAACTTAAGTATTTATAATACATACAAATGATTAATAATTGATACAAACATTTATTTAATATAATGTTTGTTGAATAATAATTTTTTCTTGATAGGAGTGAACTTTATTCTTTCCTTTACTTCATGCTATGAAGAAATTAAAGATTGTTGCATGGTCGAGATAAAATTCATTTGTACTTATGTTGTTACCCAAATGTTACTAATGGAATAATTGTTATTCATATTTTATAATTTCATAAAAAGCAATAACATTGAACCATAAAACTATGGGGTAAAAATATGAAGTGTAAGGCAAATGAATAGGAATTGTGCAAGGATATTTAAGTTGTCTCAACAATAAGATGCATGAATTGTTTGGCAATGCATCATCAAAATGTTGTCTCAACAAAATATTGTCCCATGGACAAAATTCCTAAACAAAATATAGTCTCACGACAAGCATTAACTGTTGGATATGCACAAAATGGGTTGGTTGAGAAAGTCTTTCAAAAAATTTAAGCAAAAATGAGGAATAGATATTGAGCTTGATGGGATACCTTCATTACCATCCTACCACCTTGTGCTAAATTAGGAGCTTTAGAATGTATGGAGATCCATCTAAGAATAATTTTAAAATGGTATTTTTGGCATGTAAGTGACACGTGGAATCATACAAATGCATGCCAAATATGTGAAAATTTGCCGCAAACATTCCTTTAGCCCCTGAAAAAACTATTTATACAATTGGCACAAAAATCAACCTTGCAGAGATAGGCTACTGATGTTGTTGGGCTCACTATAATTTTTAGCTATAGGACCAATAGTGAATCTTGGTAGCTTAGTGAGTACATGATGGATAGTCACTCTTCGTCCATTTAATTGATAGGAGAGAAAATATAGAATTATTCTATTCAATAATCTATTGAGATAATCAGGGCTATAATATTCTGTGTTTTTTTGTGGAAATTGTAAACCACTAATGGGCCAACAAACTTTAACTATCAAGATTATAATTTTAAAAATAAATGAGACGCTAGTATGGAAGCATCACATAGTTGAAGATGATTTAGTGGAGATGGTTGTTTGTATTTAAGTTTGATAGGAAAGGGTGGGGAGAAATGATGATTGCAACACTTCCAACATCAAAATGCCTTTTCTCATAGAAAGTGTTGAGAATGCATCATAATCCCAACAAAATTAGGTTTATCTCGTTTTGTTGATTTCTCATCATACACCTTCTATTATATTGTGACTAAACAATAAATGTAACCTAAGCTAATTTCTAAAGGCAATTGACTACCTATTATATTATATTCATACTCTTAACGAGATAAATAAAAATGAGTCTTCATCTAATTTGGTGTAAACCCTAATCATTAAGTAATTAGACATTATTATATTTCCTTGTCATTGAATGTCATACTAGAGGGAAAAGGGATCATGAATTTCTCCATAGCCAATATAGGAAACTTGTGGGGTATGACATAACTCTACCACCATGTGATGTGTTTCATGTATGTAGGTATGTGTGTGTGTGTGTGTTGGAGATCAATGGTGTTGCGAGCTAAGTCAGGATGGTGAGTTGACATTAGCTTTGATGAGGGTGTGTGAACATGAAAACATGACATGCTAGGTGGCAGTGCTCATATTTTCTCAGTGCATATGGGATGAGAGTAAATTCCTTGGTCTATAGACTCTAATGTTCTTAAGACAACCCCAATGCTTAGGGCGGGAATGTGTAGGAGGTACCTACCTTCATTTAGTCTTGTGGCCACAAGCAAAACATTAACATTTGTTATTTAGGAGTATTATATACATCCTTTTCTGGTTCACTGTTTTCACATAGATACCAGAGGGTAGGTGACAACTTAATATTACACAGATGAATTGCTCTCTTACCACATCGGTTCCATGTGTCTACTCACCCGTTGAAGAGTAGGGCCACTCCTCTTGTATTCGGAGATGTGCAGGAGACCGTTAGGTCTGTGGTTGGAGGAAAACCGTTCCAATGATGCTCTCTCTCACCTCTTGTATTGGCTATGCAACTTCAAAGGATCTCCGGTTAATTTTCGGTACCATGTATTGAATGTTTTTTCTTGTACTCATATTCAATTATACTCTCTGGTGGTAGAAGATTGTAATAATCATTACGTATATTGCATATTGTGTTCTAACCCGAGGGTTGGTTGTTGTATACATTTGGAATGAATAATATTTTTATTGTAAACCCAATTGTAAAACATAGTTGTACAAATTGATTTACAACCAAAATTGAGTCACTGATTTTTATGAACGAATTACTAGCATCAAAGAATAAAAAAGTGATAATTATGAAACGATGTTTTGAAAGTAACTATGAGTAGATTTAATCATTAAGTGAATTATAATTATGAATTGAGTATAGAATTTCAAATGAGTATAATTTGATAGAATAAAAATTGGAGTAAAATGAACATTGAATTAGTATTTTACTCTTTACAATGCAATTTAAATAAATAGTGTTTACTACTTGTGCATTACAATTATTGTAGCATTTGGTTTTAAATTATTAGTTAGAGTTAAGGATGAGGAATCAAAAGTAAGTCGATTTTCCTATCATGTTATCTTAGAATCAAAATTATAATGTTTGATTTTTCAAAGTATCTAATTGGGAGGTCGCTACACTTCTAGTGCCACAACTCGTTAAGAGCAACCTAATTACGCTTTCTCTGTCGCTCAACTTGGATCCATCTCTTCCAAAAGGTCGTAATTACAATGAAAATTTCAAATGTGACTATCATCAATACATTGGGCATTCTACCGATTAATGCTTCAAACTTCACAATCTTATTCAAGATCTTATCGATAACAATGCAATTGAGCTTCCAGAGCCTACGACTTCTACGTCTATCAATGAAAATCATAAGATCAAGATATTTAATAATCCTCCTTCCAAAACATGACAAAGAACCGGCCGACTCTTTAGCTAATCATAAGTATCGTGCAACACCTCCTCCTGCATTGAGGGCTCTTAATTTTCTAGTTGCTTGTGCTGAGACATCTCCACCGAGCATTGCTTTCTCCAACCATCACTATCATGCTACATTCTCTTTTGATCACTTACATATTAGTGCTTCCACTGGATCTACTTGAAAGCACCCTAAACTCTACAAAGAAAATTGCATGACTAACTAAGGAAGGCTAACACCATTGCCATCTATAGCCAAGGCTTCAAGTCTAGGAATGTAACATTAAGATAGAAGCATAAAGGACTGCTCAACTAACATGAATACAATTAAAATCTAAGTAAGCATGCCTACTAATATGTTCGATTACCTAACATAATCCTAAATAGACCTAAAAGGGAAATCAAATGGTTATGGTTACTACTCCAAACAAGGTGAAATGGCCTCTCCAAATGACTACATGGTCATTTTGGATATCCATCTACTAACCCCATTGAAGGCTTTAGGCAAGGATTGAACTTGGCTATAAATCATATTTGTTATATGAGATGCAAATCAAAGCATGGTGTAAAGTATAAGTGTAGATACTTAGTCCTTTTTATAGTTTTACCTTTGAGGAAAACTTGTATTTTGGTGCATGTGGGACTAAAAGTACAAATTATATTAGAATTGCTAATCATGATTAAGATTTGTTAATCATAATTAGTGAATTAACAAGTGATTAAGATGTAGGAGCCTTAATCAACCGCTTATGGTCAACTAGGAGGATATGATAAGCTTTTGAAGCTTCTTTGGGATGTTGTGGAGGAAAGTGGGGTGATTTTGAGTGCTCATAAGAGGGTTTGAGCCAATCTTAGGGCATATTGATTAAAACAAGGGCAAAATAGGCTTAATTAGCTCATAATCACTAATTATTTGTTTGAAGATGATTTTGACTTATGATTCGTCGTAAAGTGGCATCCGAATGCGAAAGAGGTTAGGCAATCAACAATGTGGTGTTAATTAGACAAAGTGGTAAGAAACGTAAGTTAATTAGTTGAAGAAGATGTTGAAGTTAAAGGTGAAGTGAATCTTGAAGAAGAGATCATTTGTGCCCTAGAAGAGATCAAAATACTAAAGAAGAAGAATTTGAAACAAAAACAACAATTTCAAAAGTTGGAAGAATAATATGATGCATCAAATCAAAGTTGACACAATATATTGAAGAATCTAATAAGATCATCATTGGTCTAAAGATTCAAATTGAAGAAGATGAATGAGGTTGTGAGAACCCAGCTGAAACAAAAAGAAGAAAATTGTGAGAAGCTTGAATATGAAGTTGTTTCCTTAAGAAAAGAAATTGAAAAGACAACTACTAAGTTGAACAGATGTCTCAAGTTTGAGAAGATATCTGAAGTCTTAGATGACATTATCAACAATTAGAGATTGTCGTTTATTAAGACCGGTCTTGGGTATAAAGAAGATCGGGGACTGCAAAGAAGATCCAACATGATCCCCGAAAGGGAAAATGCGAGACAAGTCAAAGACCTATGTAGATGCTCTTAAAAACCAATTGTAAATGAAAGCAATAAGAAGGAGACTCGTGTTTCTCAAAATATCAAACACACCAACATTCCTCCAAAAGAGAGCTCGAGACATATACAATTTTTTTCCTTCAAGACAGTGTTACATGACCAGGTTTCAAAATGCCTTTTATGGTTATTGTTTTTCATGTAATCAGTTTGGTCATAGAACAGCAGATTGTAAATCTCATACAAGATTTTTTTAAATGAATAAGAATGTAAATTTAAGTTCTTATGTGTCCTCAAAGAGACTACAACTCATTTTCTCCTTTAATGAATTTTAACATTGAATGTTATAAATGCCACAACTATGGGCATATAACATGTTTTTGTAGAATCTCCCAGAAATATAAGAATGAGGAAACTATGGATAATCGAGAAGGATCATCTAGCAAGAGCTTGGAATATAAATCCAAAGCGTGAAAAGAATAAAGAAAAATCCATGCTTGTTCAGATAATGTTTCATGCACAAAATGAAGGAAATCAGTGGTATATTGATAGTAGTTTCAAGCCACATGACTAGAGATAAAAATAATTTTCTTACCTTGAAAGAAGTAAATGGAGGTATTGTGAAGTTTGGAGACAATGCTACATCAAGGATATCAGGTAAAGGAACTATTAGCCTTAACAATGGTAAATCAAAAACTGAAAATGTCTTGTATGTTGAAGGATTGAAGCATAATCTTTTGAGTGTGAGCCAAATGAGTGATCAAGGGTATACTATCACATTTCATGTTGAAGGATGTGAGATTAGAAAGGAAAAAATAGGAAAGGTTGTTGTTGATGCATGCAGGACAACCAATAATATTTATATTCTTAGTGAGATTAAAGGATAAAATTCTACATGGGGCAAACAAATGAGAGATAGTTATGGCATAGAAGAATGGGCCATATTAATTTTGATAATTTAGTAAAAATTAGTTCCAAGAAAGTTGTTAAAGACATGTCAAATATTACTAAACCAACAAACACTCTTTACAAGCAATGTCAACATGTGAAGTAGACAAGAGTTACATTCAAAACAAAGGAGTACTCAACAAGGTTATTAGAACTTGTTCATATAGATTTATGTGGGCCTACAAGGACTCAAAACATGAAAGGTGAGAGCTATTTCATGTTATTTATTGATGATTATTCTAGAATGACTTGGGTGACTTTTCTAAAAGAGAAATCTGAAGCATTTGAGAAGTTTAAGGCTTTCAAGCCTTAGTTGAAAATGAAACTGGTAAGAGAATCAAGTGCCTAAGATTTGACCGTGGAGGAGAATTTACTTCAAATGAGTTTGAAGAATTTTGTGAGAATCATGGTATGAAAAAAAAAAACTACTCGGTTGTAAGGACCCCTTAAAAATGGCATTGTATAGAGAAAGAAAAAATTGTTTAGAAGATGGCAAGAATAATGTTAAATGATTCTAAGTTGTCTGATATGTTTTGGAGAGAAGCGGTCAACACAACAATTTACATTTTGAATAGAGGGAAAATTAGAGTAAACAACAACAAGACACCTTATGAATTATGGAAGGAAAACCAATAATAGGAAAATATTTAGTGTTTGGAAGCACATGCTATATCAAAAGAGATGATGAATATTTGGGTAAGTTTGGCTCCAGATGTGATGGAAGCATTTTCTTGGTTACTCTTCAAGAAGTAAAGTGTATAGATGTTACAATATGAGAACACACAAGATTGTTGAAAGTGCAAATGTGAAAGTGGATGATATCAAGTATAAAAAGAATAAGACATAAGAAATTGATTATTCAAAGGAAGCAAGCAACAAAGATGAAAAGGAAGAAGTTGAAAGAAAGGATAAAAAAATACCATCCAAATTATTCCAAAATAAATTATAAGTGATAAAGACATTGGTGTACAAATTAGAAGAAGATTGGCGAATGTAGCTAAACATGCAAATTTATCTTTTATCTAAGATAAAACCTAAGAATTTTACTAAAGCAAGTGAATACAAGCATTGGATTGGAGCAATGGAAGAAGAGCTAGATCAGATTGAGAAGAATGAAATGTGGGAACTTGTCCCAAGACCAAAAGATAAAAATGTGATTGGCACCAAGTGGGTTTTCAGGAACAAGTTGAATGAAGATGGAAAAGTTGTAAGAAATAAAGAAAGGTTAGTCTATAAGGGGTATGCACAAGTTGAAGGTATTGACTTTGAAGAAACATTTTCTCTTGTTGCATGTTTAGAATCCATTAGAATGTTTTTGGCATTTTCTTGTTTTAAAATTTTTAAAGTATATCAGATGGACGTTAAATCAACGTTTCTAAATGGGAATTTAGAAGAAGAAGTTTATATTGAACAACCAGAAGGATTTATTTTATCAGATGATAAGGATTATGTATGCAAGATGAAGAAATATCTTTATGGACTAAAACAAGCCCCCAAATCATGTATTCAAGATTGGATAAGTATCTACAACAACAAGGTTTTAAGAAGGGTATTGTTGATAACAATCTTTACATCAAAATTGAAGGTGAGAATCAACTAATTGTTGTTGTGTATGTTGATGATATAATTTTTGGAGGAAGGAGTGACAAGATGTGTCAAGAGTTTGTTTTTCAAATGCAAAAGGAGTTTGAAATGTCCATGCTTGGTGAGTTATCTTTCTTTCTTGGTTTACAAATTTCTCAATTAGACAAAGGCATATTTATTTCACAAACTAAGTATGTTAAAGAGATGTTGAAAAAGTTTAGAATGGAAGATTGCAAACCAGTTAGTACTCCTATGGTCATATGTTGTAAGTTGGGAAAGGATGATGAGTCTCCTAAAGAAAATCAAACTCTTTATAGATCAATGATTGGTAGTTTATTATATGTGACGACATCAAGACTAGATGTGATGCAAGCAATAGGTATTGTGGCATGTTTTCAAGTTGCTCCAAAAGAAACTCATGTGCAAGTTGTCAAAAGAATATTCAAATATATGAAAGGCACGTTGGATTATGGCTTGTGGTATCCTAGAGATGAATATTTCACTCTAAAAGCGTATACAGATGCAAATTGGGTTGGTTGTGTTGATGATAGAAAGATCACAAGTGGAGGAGCATTATTTTTTGGAAATAGCTTGGTATCCTGGTTAAGTAAAAACAAGCCTCTATTTCCTTATCTACAACTGAGGCAAAGTACATTATAGCGGTGTCATGTTGCACACAAGTTTTATGGATGAAGCAAACTTTGAAGGACATCAAGGTAGAGTTTAATTTTCCAATTTCCATACTTTGTGATAACACTAGTGCAATAAACATATCAAAGAATCCAATGATGCATTAGAACAAATCATATTCGCGTTAAGTATCATTTTTGAGAGAGCAAGTTGCAGAACAACATGTTATGTTGAATATATTGCCACAAAAGAACAAATTGTTGATATCTTTACTAAGCCTCTTCTAAAAGAAACGTTTGAATATCTCAGACAAAAGTTGGGTGTGATATCATTTTCATCCAGTCACTAAAGGGAAGCATAAACTCATGTGGAGTTAATCATTTTCCATTGATGTCAAAGGGGGAGAGTTAAAGCAAGGGGAACAGTACAACAAAATTACATAAAAGAAGAGTTTTATAGAAAGGGGAGAAAACTACATTCACAAGTTATTTCTATGCAATATGGTAGGTTGTCATCGATGTCAAAGGGGGTGATTGTTGGAATAATTTTCATTGATGTCAATGGAAGATGGCAGTGAGAAAAAATTGTGTTAAGAATCTATCATCATTATTGTCAAAGGTTTTGCTAGGTGGTCCGGAGATCGCTTTGTAACTTGCTAACAATGTGTATCATCCGGAGCTCACGGTGAAGCTCATATGGAGCTCAATCATAACACTTTTCATCTCGAAGTGTAATGGTCCGGAGCTCACAATAGAGTTAAACCAAATATTTCCTAAGAATATATATCATCCAAATCCAAGCTCCTAACATTATTGATCGTCCAAAGAAAAAAATTATAAATGGTCCAAGCTCGTTAGTATGATTGGTTCGGAGCTCACTTGATGCCTATCGTCTAAAGCTAGAGCTCATTAGTATGATGGTCCTGGAGCTCATTGATTGTGTTGTCTAGAACTTACCGATAGAGTTATTTTTATAGATCTTACAGACATAGTTGCTCATCTAAAGCTCACAGTGTAGTGTTTCTCATCTAGATATCTTCGATCATGTAGCTCGTTTGAGTTAGAAGTATGTTTATTGCTAAATGCATGATTAGTCTAGAGCAAGTAGAAGAATCAGTTTGGAGCTAGTAGAAGAATCGATCCAGAGTGGGTTTAGAGCCAACAATATTGAGTCGATTCATGCTGACATTGATATGTTTTGTGCATTGATATAGCCAACCCATGACATTTACATTTAAATCTATGATCGACCATATTTTGCAATTGAAGGAATGATCTTAGCCGACTCATGTTATGTTTTGGTGTTATCATTTGAATTGGTTTGGTGAATCTCAAATGTTTTTACATCCTTTTGTTAAATGAATATGATATAAAAGAGATTCAAATTGAAGAGATTAGAAGTGCACTTGATGGAGAAAAGAGTGAGTTGTTGAAGAGGAAGGAAAAGCGAGCAGAGATTTCTTAAGTGGATAAAATGGAAAATTAGATAAGGAGGAGGAAATACGAAAGTAAGAGCATGATGTGTGAAAGGATGCACCGGTGAGGAGAAAAAATAATTGTTGAGTAGATGATGTGGTGCGAGTATGGAGATAGCGAAATGTTGTGAAAAGAAGAGAGCACCGAATGGAGATAGAGAATCACTAAGTGGATGATGTGAGAGAAGCGAGTGTATAGAAAAATACAAAAGAAAGTATGAAGTGTGAATGGAAGACCAAACTCAAGCAGACTATAATGATAAATGAGTAAGCATGTGAAGCATCATTATAACGAAGAAAGTATTCGTGGTAGATTTTTGTGTAGGAGCGTATGAAAAATGTAAGTAAGTGTGAATGAAGCAAAACAACAAAGAATAAGTAAGAAGAGATTTGTGGAATAATAAGATCAAAACAATGTCTAGTTTGGAAGAATGAATTGATTGTCATCATTAGGTTGAAGAAGTAACTACAAAAGGTGGAACTGTGTATTATTGAGGTCGGTGCCTCACACAATTGGGGATTGGTGTCTCCAATAGGTTGGTACCTATGAATTCATGTTAAGTTATTTTTAGGATGGATTTGGACAATAGATCCAAGTAGTCTTTTCTCTATGGTTTTCTCTCGAAAGGGTTTCCACATAAATTGTGTGTTTGCAAATTATTCTATCTTGTGTGATTGTTGTTGTTGTGGATGATTAAAGTTTTAAATAAGTAGAAGATTGTATACTATTGATTCACCGTCAATATTAGCGTGTCTTCATCGATCATACATTACCCAATGCACATCTAGATATTCATCCTCAAACCAATGCCAAAACTTATCCCTTTCAATGGTGTCATTAGATGCATAAACATTACTTATACCAACTAACAATTCTCAATATTTGTAACACTCAAAGGACATGATTGGAGGCATCACATCCATGACACATATAAAAATGTTTCCATTTCTGGGAAATAGATGTAGCAATTCATCCACACCCAAGATCATGATTACTAATTAGAGCTAAACTATCGACCCAAATAACGTTAATGACGGTTGTAAGAAAAATGCCTACCACCTTGATTTCTTGTTTCTAATAATCACTTTCATAAATATCGCACAATGTACTTGCAAGGTTGGTATGTGAGACCCTTTACATTCCATGAGAAGTTATTCATGGAGCACATATATCAAGACACATATCCTCCGAACCTAAGCCATCAATGTCTCCATAAGTATTCTATAGAAATGACGTTAGAAAATTTGTAAAAATTGTTGAGTTTGAATGAGCAAAGTGAGTATCTACAATTATTGCTCTTCTCCAATTGACAAGGTGGACCGTGATAACCTTTGTGGGCATCCTTGCAAGGAAAAGTAGCTCAAAGACTCGATTTCAAATCTTGAGTAGTACTATGAGATATAAAAAAATCATTGGTGGCTAATGATGACCTAGAAAAGATAGGTTTTTAACATCTTTGGATGTATCCACTTGCATATGAGCTTACTTCCATGAGAATGTTGTACCATCATTATTTTAAGTGCATCATATTATCAAGAATTTAAACTAATGTTTGTCTTGGTAATTTTGGTATTGGACATCTCATAGAAAGGTTTGTTTCACGCCTTTGTTATGACTATTTTTACAAGCACCAGTAGTTTTCCAACCTTTTTGGACATTAAACCAAGTGATCTTAGTCAATGGTTTTGGCATGGTTCTACCGCATGAGAAAACAATTGACAATCTCTAATTTTATGCTCATGGGATTCACAATGAAAAAAACTTGGGAAAATTAATGTACAAAACCTTGCATGTATAGGAAACACCAACTTCGATGGTCATCGATACCTTCTAATCACAAAAAGATCTACCTTGACACAAACTCGTTTAAGGGCCCAACCAAGTAAAATTTCGATGGTTCTTTGCAAATAACGTAGTTTATCGTGGCTTCTATTTGGCCTAAGAAATTCCAATACATGGGAAGTTCTACAAATTCAACCTCAACTAGGATCTTAAGTGTTCAAAGACAATAAAATTGCACCCACATAGATTGAACAAACATGGAGCTTCAAACATTGCAAGTGGAGGGATTTTCTGGATAAGCATGATATAGTTCATGTTAGCAAATAAAATAAAGAAAGAGTCATTTGGTTGTATGTCGGATTGTGTCCAACATTAAGAAATAATCCTTTGGTCGAATTTTTGGACTATGACCAACATTATACTAAGTCGAGTCCAAACAAATTGAACCTAACTTTTGACCATACTTTAAGAGGGAATCTTCTTGACAAAGTAACCTCTCAAAAAAAAATTCTAGTATAAGTGTGTCCCACTTGTGGCCAAAAATATTTTAAAATATGATTAGTAAATAAATATTGAATTGCAAAAGTGAGAAAAAGTGGGACATAATTATATGTTCTATTCAAACTTAGGAGCAGGTGAAATAATATCAACACGTGTGATATTACCCCATAAAAGACTTTTAGAACAAACTTCTGTCATTTCTTCATACACAAGAAAAACAATGGCAATGGTCATTAACCCCTCGCAAACCAAAACCATCCACTTAGCAATGCAAACCCATCCCTCATAAACTTGTCTTGGACTATTTAAGTTTTTAAAAATGGCGACTCATTTGGGACTATTTAAGTTTTAAAAAATGGTGGACCAATTTAAAGGAGTGTAGTTTTCCTAGGAAAGACATGTTTCAAAAACTACTTTGAATCATGTGTGGAGAGATTCAATAGTTTTTCTTTATTTCTTTTACGAATGTTTATTTCTTATTTACAGACTATTTATTCAATTTCCTCTTGTCTAGTGTATTTTTATTTTAATTTAAATTAATTTTTATAACAACTATACAATCAAAATCATACCATTACTTATAAATTGTTAGTTTAAACTTAAAATGTGATTAGGTTTACCTTAGTCTTGCCAATAAGTAAGATGGTAACAATGAATGCTAATACACAAATAGATCTTCAATCACAAAGCATTAAAATGATGAAAGAATATATTGTAGGAATTTTGTTAGAAAAGTTTAGTTTTAACTTGGCAAGCATATTATGATTGAGACACAATTATGCATATATATTAATAAACATATTTTTTTATATGGAATAAATCAATAATTACAAAAAGTTTCATGATGGTAAAATGAAGTTTATATCCACCAAATTATAAATTCTTAGAAATATTAAAAAGAAATAATGTTAGTTTTGAATCTAGATGATTTTAATTAAAGAAGGTAGATTATTCACGTACCTTATACTTATTTGTTTAAACTTAAAATATAATTAACTTTACATCGATTTTGACTATAAATAATACCATAAAATATACAATCACATTATGGACGTACAATGTTTATATAGATATTCAATTACTAGGCATTAAAATGATAGTACAATATTGTAGGAATTTTGTTAGAAAAGTTTCGTTTTGACTTGAAGCATATTATGATTGAGACACAATTATGCATATATATTAATAAATATATATTTTTATATGGAATAAATCAATAATTACAAAAAGTTTAATGATGGTAAAATGAAGTTTATATCCACCAAATTATAAATTCTTAGAAATATTAAAAAGAAATAATGTTAGCTTTGAATCTAGATGATTTTAATCAAAGAAGGTAGATTATTCATGTACCTTATACTTATTTGTTTAAACTTAAAATATAATTAACTTTACATCGATTTTGACTATTAATAATACCATAAAATATTCAATTACTAGGAAAGAATGTTGCCTTTGAGTGGATTGAAAAATGTGACATTAAAATGATAGTACAATATTGTGTGGGAATCTTTTAGAAAAGTTTGATTTTGACCTCTCAAGCATATCATGAGATGAGACACAATTATGGATATATGTTTATAATTACAATTTAATAAAAATATAATAAAAATAATACAAGCTTTAAGAATTTATTTTGAAGTTGAGTACCACCACCAAGATAATAAAAATAATTTCAAAATATGTACCAGAAATTAATTGGTTGTGATATATAGGTTAGTATACGTGAATGGATTTGATGGTGTATGCATTTGTTTTCTCTATAGAAGATCATAGGTTCAAATTCTCAAATGAAAGGTAGATTGAGTGAAAGTGGGTATGCACTATCCCAAGTCACATGTCATGTTGGATTTGCCTCTAATGCCCACCACCCTAATGTTATATTTTAGAATTGTTTTTAACGCCTACTATCTTAATGTCATGTTTTAAAATTGTTTCCCATGTTTACTACCTCAAGTCGATATACGCAACTCTAAAATGTTCATTAACTATAGGCAACCTACTACCCCAAGTCATATATGCATCTTGGAATTGTTTCTATGACTCTAAAATGCTCATTAACTATGTGTGGCCTACTTTAAAATGTTCATTAACTATACACAACTCACTACCCCAAGGTAGGTACATGTCTTGGAATTTGCCTCTAATGCCCACCGATGGAATTTCTTTAGAACAACTCTAAAATGCTCATTAACCATACACATCTTGGAATTGCTTTTATGACTATATAATGCTCATTAGCTATACACATCTTGGAATTGCTTCTACAACTCTAAAATGTTCATTAACTATACTCATGTCTTGGAATTGCTTCTAAAACTCTAAATTGCTCATTAACTATATGCGAACAGGATACATGTCTTGGAATTGCTTCTCATGCTTACGCTTGGAACTACAACTCTACAATGCTCATTAGCTATATATTGCCTAATCTAAAATGCTCATTAACTATGTATGGCTTACCCTAAAATGCTCATTAAATATAGGTGGTCTACTATTCCAAGTTGAATACGTCTTGAAATTGCTTTATACACGAGTTGGATACACATCTTGGAATTGTTTCTCATGCCTACAGTGTAATTGTTTCTAAGACTCATTAACTACTACCCCGAGTTGCCTACTACTACTTTTTGGAATTGCTTCTAATGCCTACTAGTATATTGAAATTACTTCGAATGCCTACCACCCTCTTGGAATTGCTTCTACTACTCTAAAATACTCATTATCTAAAAACTATTGCAATTACTTCTACCATAAAATGCAAATTAACTATAGGATGCACTACCCCAAGTCTTAAAATTGCTTCTAATGCCTACTACCTCAAGTTGGATACATATCTTGGAATTTGCTTCTAGGACTCTAAAATGCTCCAAAACTACATAACTTTCATAAACATTCAATTTGTTACTATAATATTGAGGAAAATACCGACCACTACTGAAACTGCATAATTGGGAAATAAATTCAAACGAATATCACTGCAAATAGGATGTTGCCTTCTACTCCGCAGGGTATAAAACTAATATAAGCATTCTACTTCACACTGTATCAAAAAATGTCGTGCTAAAAACAATAACCGACTGTTTCTTCTTAACCACCTAGTACTCTTCCATGCTTAAATCAATGGATGCTTCACAATTATTATGAAGATCACCGGTACCACATTCCTCAAATAGAGGTTAAGATAGTAGACAATCTTAAACTGAATTGAGTTGCAATACCCCTGAGTGACCATTCTGGTTTTGTGTACGAAATAGAACAGTGTAGATTCCCACAAAACAGATCAGATTGCTACAAGGATAGACTTGAGTGGCATAGTTATCAACCGCCAACGTCTTTGAGAGATGTTAGCAACATAGAATAGTAGGATTGCATATTACCCCATACACAAAAATATCAACGTGCAAATAAATTGACCACAAAGCTGAGTGATCCTGCTTTTTACATGAATCACGGAGAATTGTAAATACCAAAGATAGGGAGGATGCTAGCACATCAAACTTACTTCTAGATTTGCAAATCTTTAGGCATTTACATCTTTCCTATAATGATCAATATGAATATGCCTGAGCAGGCATTGAAGTGCACATAACTCATGCACAATGCCTGCAACATCCTATGAACTTTAGCAGCTAGAATTACAAGTCAAAAGAAAACCACACCATAGGATATGATGTTAGATTTTACAATTGATGCTCTGTCGAGTTGAAGATGGGACCCCCTTGATGGCTTAGCTTGGATTGAAAAACTTGAGCTTTAACCCACTGTCAACAATGCTCCAAATTCCTCCTACTGAGAATGCTACGCTGAGTATGGAGCCAACTATACCAAGTCCCCAGTTAATGTACCAGCCAGAGCTGTATTTCTCAGGCTTCTTGATCAAAACCCACATCAAACAAGGGTATGCAAAGGTCACCGTCAATGTAACCCCTCCAAGGAAACCAGCTAAGCTATTAAGGAATGGAAATGCAATCCCAATGAAGAATCCCATGAATGAAAAAAACACACGAAATCCAGAGCGAACCCACCAAGGACATGGCTTGTTGGCCCAACCAATGTATGAAGCCTCAAAATTGTCAAACATTGGCAAAGCATAAATTTGGAAGCTGCTTAGGCAATTGATGACAACCAGAAGAAACGTTAGGCCCAAAAGTCCCCTTGAGATATCCCCATTATGAAATGTATATAAAGCTGTCAAAATTCCTCCAGGAGGCATCTGCATTTCCATCAACACCACATTCAGATTCGAAAGATTGCATTCCATAACCTGTATTTCAACTTATTTACTATCAACCAACATGTTGAATTGAGAAAATTAGACTCACAAGGTTGCCATAGGCCCAATATCCCCCTATTGCAATAGGGAACAAGCAGAGAGCAATCAAAAATAAGCAAACTTTGCTCCCCTCCACATTGGTACATGGGCCGGATGCTTAAGACTTGATGGCATTGTGGCCTGCATCATCACATGAAAAAATATGATCAGCCGAAACCCACAAAGATATCATCCATGAAACATCCATACTCAAAACAAAAAAATCACAAAAACTATTTTTACCAGGAACACCAATATCCAGATGTCAGCCAATATAAGGCGACTTTTCAAGCTTTGCCTTAAAGTATTATATATTTCAGCATACAAGAGGATGCATATATTGAATTTCAGGTGCAAATGGAACTTGCCCAAAGCTTCTTGTTATTAGACTCCATAGCTAGTACAGAAACATAAAATGCAGGTTTGATGTAAGATTCAGTTGCAATAGATCCTAGCTTTGGAATTACCCAAAGCTTTAAACCCAAGAAAGTAATGAAGGGGAAACTACTGCACTCGATCTGAGGATGTGGTGGAGGGAAAAAGAGTCTTGCTTTCCATAGCAGTGTGACTATGGTAAACACAGAGCATTAGCATATGTTCTGTGCTTACTAGTATGAGCAAGGATTAGGATTCCACAAAGTGTCTGTAAATGTAAGGCATGTGAAATAAATCGTCACGCCTTTTTGGATATATCATTTGCAATTTACAATATGAAAGATGTAATTAGTTTGATTGCATATGGATACCACTAGTAGAATGTAGAAGCCACATGAAAGATTCGTTGATCTGGGTTTTTTTATAACTGTGAAGGTATATTTGGCACATATGTTGAGGAATTTAAGGTTCCGTAGCTTTATTTGGCATATAACCTTGAGAAAAACAATAAACATAAACAAAGAAAGTAGGCAAAGTTTTCACCTGAATCTCAAGAGCAACATTGTGGCCCCTGAAGGCAAAAGTTACGGCACCCAATGCATTCAAGATTGAGAAAGCTGATGCAACATCTGATGTCGCCCTCATGGGATCATAAGATACCCCTGGAGGCCTAGACCTACTTATAGACAAAGCCCAAACCATTGTGCAGTAGATTACTGCAGTTACTGCTCCAATCAAAGAAAGCCATGCGATCGAGTTGAGATTGGGCAGCTGAGCAACAACCAGAGAAAGGCAGGTAAACACCAAATACCACTCAATTGTAGTTAGTGGATTGGATTCACAAGTAGGGCCACAAACAATTTGAAAAAACAACTTCAATGAACCACCACCAACAATGATCAGTCCCATTGCAGTACCAGCTGATAGATACATGGTCGGAAAACTAGAAAGCCTGCCGCCCCATTTGTCGCCTGCAATATTAGAGAAATTTTAGTCAGGCCAAGCCACACTCTTTCACAGAATATACAAGATGATTAAAAAGAAAACAGAACAACCCCATTACTTCTCAGAAGTGCAATATGTCAAGAAGATTGGTTTATCTGTTAATCTAGTCCTAGACAGATCGAAACTTATTTCGAATATAACTCACACATCTAATGAAAAGAGTATTTTAGCATCATCCATTTGTATGTCCATAAAGTCCTGAAATCTGGAAGGGGAGGGATTACCAAAAGCAGCTTTAGAAAGTTCCAAATACCGATTGTAGCGCTTCCCGGTACAGATTCATGCAATCTTATAAGGAGCCATAGCGTATACATTTGCCATACATAAGCAACAGAGAGAGAAATGATTCCCCATGTCCTGAAAGAATCCAACAGCACAAAATTAAATTGGCTGTCAAGAAATAAGTGTAAACACACCATTCAAAGCAAAAAACGAAAGGAAAACCATCTACAGAATTTATAAGGGCTGACCAATCTGACCACTTGTCAATTGGCTGGCTTTTCTTGGTCACTTCTCTAAAATCGTTATGACTTTTGTCACAACATAGGTTTCCGTTTTAGACTTCAGGACAGTTAGTTATTAACTTATTTCTATTTGTTGCAGCAAAAAAAGGGGGAAATCAACCCAGCGTTACAGATTCACAGATCTTGGTCTCTGGGAAATCAGAAGAACCTATCCGTGCCACTGCCAACTAATAATTGACAAGAATTGAAAGATGACCAATCTTGATCCCTCACAGCTATTAAAATTCGATGGTCCTTAATATATCAGAAGAAATGAAAGACCAATCTTGATCCCTCACATTTACTGATTGTAAAAATCCAAGGTCCTTATCATTCCAACCAGTACTGAAGAAAAATACAGGGCAAAATTTTTCTATGTCTGTGAGAACAGAAGGGCATAACCTTTCTAGCTAATTAGTTGTCAAAACTAATTAAAGGCCGAGCAGATTTTTAATAACCCATGTTGCTTATAAAATTAAAATGATAAAAGGATCCGCCTATACGAACCAGAAGAACAGAAAAGTAAAACTTGGGAGATCTGACATGGTCAGCCATTCCAACACAGAAGAAAACAAAAGAAGTTAGCCCTGGTTCAAATTACAAATATTGTTCTTAAGTTCAGAGGGTTGTGATCAGTCCCAGATATCCAAGGCACCTAGCCATCAACTGAAAACAGAATGGCATAGCCATCCCATCTAACTGTCCAAAACATCAAAAGGGGAGAAATAGACAGTCCCAGATATGATTCTGTATCTCTCTAAAATTTCAAAGGCCTGGGACATTCTACCTCAAGAAGAAAACGAAAGCAGTTCATGGGGGCTGCCCATTCGATCAAATTATAAAAGGGATGGTTGGTCTTGATCTCAAAGAGACATCAGACTGAAATTCAATGGATATTCATACACCCAAACGAAATTCAAATAATGAATACTCTTCTCAAATTACAGATATTTCTCCTATAATTCGAACAAGTTGGGCCTTGCAAAGACACGGGAGGCATACTTGATCAGTCAACACATATCAATCACCAAAATTCAGGAGGCTTGGCCATTACCCACATACATCAATCCCCAACATTCAAATAGTTTGGGCCTCGCAAAGACAGAGAGCCATGCTTGATCAGTCTCACACACATCAACCCCAATAATTCAAATGACTTGTCCATCGCAGAGACATATAGCCATGCTTAATCAGTCACTGACATCACACCCTAAAATTCAAGTCTTGCCACTGGAAGTATCATCATGCAATAAAGTAAAGCAAAAGATACATACCATCCCAAAACTGTAAAGGAAACAGGCAGCACCAAGGCCTGAAATCCAATCCCGCATTGAGATTATGAAAGGCTGAATAATAAGCATTCCCATTTCTGGATTCTGTAATGGGTAACCAAGCATCCTGAGGATTCAGCTTTGTAAGATGCCCCACATCCTCCAAATAAGACTTCATGTTTACCAGAACCCTCTTCATGGGAGTCCCAATTGGGCTGAGAGAAGGGGTCCATGGAGTCCTTGGAGTCTTGGGAGTCCTGGGAGTTTTGGGTGTCTTTAGAAGAGGAGACCTTGACATGGAAGGAGATGCAAGAGCAGAATGGGGCCTGGTTCCCCCTGGTGTTATTGCATGTGAATGAGGATTAGACACTTGATTGCTGTGATATGGGGACCTTGTGCCACTGGGTGTGCCACCACCCCTTGGAGTCTGTGGAATAGACACAACTTCTCTTATAACTTGGTCTCCCCATTCTCCCTGGTTTGGTAGGGAGACCTTGTTCCATTGGGTGTGCCACCACCCCTTGGTGTCTGTGGAATTGACACAACTTCTCTGATAACTTGATCTCCTTTATTCCCCTCCTCCATGTCTGATTCTTGCTCTGCAACAACATGGTGTCTAAAACTGGCTTCCTGCATATCTCTGGATCCAGCCATGACTACCTATGCACTATGATAAAATCGTGGGTGTAATACTTTCTATATATACTTCCACGATTCAATTGTGAATATATTTATTGTATATCCTTCAAGGACAGTGCTTTTCTAGGTAGTTGGTGTGTGGGGACTACATGTTGACCACCTTGGTGCAGTGTAACGACCGACGAACAACTTGCAGGCTGCTGTAATGACTCTGTCGAAAATCAGATGTATGAATTTGTAGCTTTTATTTTTGATAATTTACTTAATGGATATACATCAAACCCAACTCTAGCTTCATATACAGGGAATATGCTTAGGCCACCATGATAAAGGGTTTTTTCCCAATAATTTAATAGGTGGGTATACTTATTGTATATATCTCAAATCCAAGTTCAGCTTTTTGTACACATGGGTATTGGTGTATGGAGATTTTTAATCAGCCCACCGTCTCAAATTTATCAGAAATTTCTACATATGGGAAATAGTGAAATTCTGTCTAAGCCACCATTGCTGAATTTTATTCTAATAATTAATTAATTCTCTTCTTCTTCTTCTTTTCCAAAATTGGTGTGGTCCCTGAAAACAATTTTTGTATGTGGGGTATACTTCATCAAGGAATAATCTCATCTCATTCAATACACAAATTTAAATATAATAAATTAAAGATGTGGATATGTGGGGCCTCATTTTCACACAGGTAAAAACGACGGCCATGATAACCTAATTCTTGGATTTGATTCCAGGCAGCCAATCATGACTTCCTGCTTAAATGGGTAGTGTATGTCAGCAGACGCGTTTTCCTACGTTGTGGTTGGTGTATATTCATATATTGTGATCAGGGGTTAAATTTGACGGCCACCTATGCCTGTCAAACAATTTTTAGATGATGGTCATTTTTAAATATTGCCCTTCAAAAATGTAAAACAATGTTATTTTTATACTATTAACAAACTATAAATCAAATTATTATGTATATATTTAATTATTTTTATATATTTTACATATAAATATATATAAAAAATGACGGTCATACTTAAAATATGCAAGTCGCATGTGACGGTTATTTCAAATATTTGCAAGTATTTTACGGCTAAAATCGTGAAAAACGTCTAAACGGCCGTCAAATTTAACCCCTGATTGTGATAGATGTATATTCACAGTGGTTTTTTATTTAATTTATCTGGGTATGTCACAAAAGTGTTGTGATAAATGTATATTCACAAAGCATTTTCAAATATAATTTATATGTTTCCAGTTGGATTGCGTAGCATGAGGTAAAAACGGATATTTGGGCTTTGAACTGCAATGAAAAATTTGTCTACTCCCACCTACCAAAGTGAAACAAATTTATTTTTGCATAGAACAAATCAGAGGTTAAATTCGAGGGTTTGTACACATTTATGAATATTAAAAATAATTTTTCCATAAAATTTATATGTTTATACTATAATAATCATTTTTCATAAAAATTATATATAAATCTTATTTATATACGTAAAAATATATTAGAATTAATTAAATAAATATAAATTACATTTTTATATATATTATAAATAATAATTTTCATTTGTAAAATGGTGATATTAAAAATTTCCGTCACCTAAAAATTGTTAGCCGTCAAATTTAACGCATGGACAATACACTAATTTCGTAGGGCATTTTTTTCCTAATTTAATAAAGGGTGTTGAAATAATGTGTGTTGAATGGGAAGAAAGTCTCGGTGGTCCGCCACCCATATCTTTGACTAGAACGGGTGTTTTCACATGATGCATTAATACAATGTTCTCCCCTTGTATTTCATGGATATCCAAGTCAAAACTTCGTATGAGATTTGCTCGTCTTTTCCTCCTCCGTGTCTTTCTTTCACTCATGTATAAAATCAAATGTTTTTAAATATATCTTATAATATTTTAGATTGTACTTAAAAAATATTTAAAAATTTAATTTTAAATTAGTTAACAAATTTGATTTACTTCCGAGAAACAACATTTCAATAGCATGTCTAAAAAAATTGTCTCATGTTGAATTTAAGTGATGTTCGAAAATTTTATATTCGAATATTATGTTAACACTATTTAGATTTAACGATTATTTAGATTTTTTTCATGTCTTTAGGAGGAAAATACTATGCAAAATGGAAATTTTGATTTGAGTTGCCCTTGTTAGCTCCTTTTTGCCTTATGATTTAAGCGAGACAAAAGTTTGGTGCCTCGATTTTGCTTCCCATGGGACCGTTAGTGAGCAAAAATGTGAGAAGC
This sequence comes from Taxus wallichiana var. yunnanensis, assembly GCA_018340775.1. Lineage (NCBI taxonomy): Eukaryota > Viridiplantae > Streptophyta > Pinopsida > Cupressales > Taxaceae > Taxus > Taxus wallichiana. The sequence goes on from CM031236.1 coordinate 652,473,139, forward strand.
TCTGTCTTGCTCTAGTGAGATTGTTTGCATGAGAACTCTCCTTATAACTCGGTGACAATCCTAGCAAGACATATATATCCATGTGCAATAGTGGGCGAGTTGTGGATTTGGGCCTATTATTATATGAAAAGTTCATAAGAGAGTTGCCTTTGCATGCTCTTTTTTACCATGTATGGTGAGCGGAAGAGGAGGCCATCTTGTCTTAGGTTTTGCTTCCCTATGTTAATATCAACAGATAAGTTGTGCAAGCTCGACCAAGCTCCTCACTCTTGGGTAACTATTTGAGAATTGTGGGTTGTGTTTATTATCTTGCAAGTTGCGGTGGGTTGAAATTAGTTCTTGCATGTTCCTTCCCACCTTGTGCTTTATGTGCGAAACTATAGATTGGCATCTCGGGACTTGTTGCCTCTATAGGAATGTTCGTGAGTGCGTTGTGGGAGGAGGTTGTTCTTGGAGGAATCTTCCCATTGTTAGTTAATATTGTGGTCATTGTAATATCCTTTAAGGAGCAAGGGTTTGGAGTATGGCTAAAATGCCTCAAAATTGTGTTATGTGCATTTTAGTAGATTTTAGGATTCGATCTTATTAAGTGAAACAAACCACTAAAACTCAGAAAATATTAGGTTTGACAATCCCTCAGTGTCAACCATGTCAAGATGTTCAGATCCAAACGAGTGCAAGAAACTCTTCTTCAGAGAACGAGGAAACATGCACACAAATAAACAACTTGATGAGAGAGATGTTAGATAAAAATATGGTGAGTTGCTTGGCAAAGGCCAATCTCGGGAACAAAGGGCTTCCTTTGACGAGTGTCAAATCACTTTTTAGACAATTAAGTTGGAAATCATGACAAAATTACAAATGATATAGAATAATAAATTTAGGATGTAATGTTTGGATGGCAGGACTCAATCAACATCCTCGATGATAGGTTGGGGAGGATTGAAAATGTCTTCCTAATAACACATGGCCTCGTCACTTTGTTCGAGGAGAACTTTCAACTACTCAGTGATCTCGTCCGGATTGGGTGTGAAAGCAATGGCATAGAGACTTAGTTTGTAGTCAATATCTGACTGTTCCCACACGAGTGGCTATCACACAATTGGTAAGTCACGGATGGTGTTTGGTCATACACTACTCCTAGAAGTGTCATCTAACAAAAATAGAGACTTGCGAACAATTGATTAGACATGATTACATATGAACAAGAAGATTGACAAAGACAAGTTGAAATGTAAAACGAGAAGCCTTTTGGCGAGGATTGATGTCGATCCTACAAATCGGTGCCGATCTACGCAATCGGTGCCAATCTACGCAATCGGTGCCAATTGCTAATAAAACTGGGTTGATCCAAAGACGTTTTATAGAGTAGGGAGTGTGTTTTGACACAAATACTTAGGTCACCAAAACAACATCTAAATATGACAGAGGTTCTAAAAACTTAATGAAAATAACATACCTTTGAAAATGGATGAAGTTGAGCGAAGGGATGTGTAGGATGGTTGCTCAAAAGTGAGTCTAAGATAATCGAAGATTCTGATTATTCCATGTCCTTTGAATGCATGAAGGTGGGAAATTAGATGTCATGGTAGATGCTCAAAGTAGTGCTCGAGTCGAGAATCGGAAGCTTGAACGAATGCATCCGGGAATTCAAAGTTTAGAAAATTGAGAATTTGGGAATCATTAAGCAGAGGCCATGACTGGTTTATATAAGATCGATGTCATTTCAAAGGATCATCGTCGATTCGAATAAATCGGCACCGATTATGGGATGAGTTCAACTTCTTCCCTTTTATGGAGTTTTCAGTTCTCAAATGGGTTTTGGGTTGTTTTAAGTTTGTGGGAGGGTTTTTTAGGTTGTTGGATTGTTTTGGTTTGTTTGATTTATTTTGTGGTTGTAGGTGGTTATGAGTGTAAAATGGTAAATGTAACTTGGTAGAATAGGTAAAATGACCACGCGAGACTATGAAGGAGTGTCTCAGAGTGTGTACGCACTGTGGTAATTAGGATGCCATAATTTTGGTGTTTATATTTGCCCCTTTTTGTCGAGTGGTTTGTAATGGGCAAGCCATTGGATAAAAATGAGTGAGATGGTTGTATTTACGTTGGATAAGATGTTAGATAGGTGATCTCCTCTCAAACCGGGACCCATTACAATCCATGTGACGGCCAGTCCTTGGTTTAAATGAATTAATTAATCGATAAACATAAGATAGCGTAGGCTTCGTGTGAGATTACAATAGTAGATAGATGTGTTTCAAATTAAGATGCCCCAAGACTAGGCATGAAATATATTACCACAAAGGTGGGTTTATACGACCGAGAAGTCAAGTGATAGGGGAACCAATGGGTTCTCAACCTATAAATGTATGAATTATAGGAAGTGACGGGAAAAGGTTCCCGAGAAGCTACGAGAACCCATTGTGTATTTCGAATACGGTCTCGGGATGAGATATGTTGCCACAAAGGTGGGCTTATGCGACCGAGAAGTCAAGTGATAGGGAAACCAAGGGGTTTTTACTAACAAACATATGAATTTATAGAAAGCAATCAAAAAAGGTTCTTGAGGGGCTATGGAATCCGTGGTGGATTGATAAAAAGAGTTTGATTTATGCGAAATATAGTTTTAGATTTGAGAAAGGGTCTTAGGGGACCAAAAAGAAGCACAATATTTAAGAATGTGCAATTGAACATAGGATCAATATCGGTTAGCAAATCGATATTGATTCATAATGAATCGATGTCGATTAGGAATCAAAGTCGATCGTGTCGAAGCACCTATATATAAGTGGCGGATGGTCAAAAGAGGTTATTATGGTCATTGCGTTTTCTCCGATAAACTATTATAAATTCACAAATTTTGGTATTTGAGAGATGGAGACTAGCGAGAGTGGACAAAGGAGATGAAGACCATCACAAAGAGGTAGGTTCATTTTTAAATATTTGTAAGTAGATTTTTTTGCTATAGTTTGATATAGGAACAACGTCGATCACTAGGTTTGGCGCCAATTAGATTGGATCAGTACGATTACTAATAATCTTTTTTTGTTGTGTTTATGGATGCGGTGAAGAGGCACCTATTGATGAGAGATAGAGCCGCCTTTATTGGGGCGATTCTTTGGAGTACATGGGGAATGATGATTGGGAGATCTTGGAGGTGTAGGGATTGGGTGGATTTCCCCACTATAGGCGTGTTCACCGAGATTTGGAGATGATGGTGGCTTTATTAGAGAGGTGGGACCCAATTACATGTACATTATGGTTACATACAGGGAGATCACGATTACCGTGGAGGATGCTTACATGATTCTACAATTACCTATTTAGGGTGAGCTGATTATACTGATTGATGAGACAAGGTGAGGGGAGCAATGATGAGGATGTTGCCCTTAACATGACATATGCGGCTTGGGGTTTTACTTTCGAGAGTTATTGGGATGATGAGGTGGCCGATAATACCCGACCACAATGATTATGGTGGGCATTAGCTATTATGCTCTACTAGATTTTCGCGGTGGCCATTTTCCGTGGGATTTGGTAGGGGTCGTGGCTAATATGATTGAGTTCCAAATTTTTTTGCTTAGGGACGAACTCTTCAAAGACTTTGTGTAAAGGGAGTTGTGGGAGTGGTCGGCGGGGCAAAGATTTGGTTTGGATGTGAATTTTCTTTGCGCAGTGTTGGGCCTATGAGCATATACGAGTGATTAGGCCATGTGGGCGAGAGAGGATTGTTGTGATGGATTTTTGTATTATAGGAGTGAATTTTCCCATAATGTTTTATTATAGAGTTTAGTGTATTTTCTTTGGCTTGTTGGATGGATTGAAATTTGGATGACATAGTATGGCAGTCATATGTGGGTTTCCTTAAATGATGAGGAGAGGGAGAGGAGTTGTGGATGATGTAACAAGAGAGGTGGATACGGGGTAGAGAGTCGAGATGGTAGAGGTGGTTTAGTTTGGACTAGTGTAACAGAAGTTTGGCCTAGTACAAGGTGTACCAGAAAAAATGTATATATAGGTGGGTGGAGGGGCATAGAGCTACCTATGACTCAAATATAGGGCATGTAGGGGATGGCGGAGGATGAGATGGCACCTATGGAGATAGATGATTTTAGGGTGACGCCCAAGTATACAATACGGTGGCAAGGGAAAATGATACCCAGTGTAGCAAGGATTACGAGGGTACGAACAAATCAAGGGGAGGAGGATGTGGTTGCAAGGCGGGAAGGAGGGGATCAAAGGCGAGAGGTGGTGAGGTTGAAGTAGTTGTTGAGCGATAGGGATGCTCAAGTATCTTCCTTGGATAGTGAGGTGATGAGGTTGACGGGGTGGTGACCGAGAGAGGATCAACGAGTGGCCACCTGGAGGTGGATTTTGCGTAGAATCAGCAATCGCATGATAGATATAGTCGGCATCGAGGAACCGCTAAGGCATCATTTTGGTGACTAGTAGTACACCGGCAATTTCGGGACCAATTAAGTCTACCTTTACAATACACTAATTTCTAACTTAGGTATTTTTTCCTAATTTTATAAGGGTATTGAAATAATGTGTTGTTGAATGGGAAGAAAGTCTTAGGGACCCTCTGTGGTTCGCCACCCATATCTTTGACTAGAATGGTCCATTTGGGTGTTTTCACAAGATGCATTAATATAACATGGGAAACAATGTGCTCACATTGGATATCCAAGTCAAAACTTCATATGAGATCCTCGTTTATGTTTGATTGCTCGTGTTTTCCTCTTCCATGTCTTTCTTTCACTCATGTATGAAATCAAATGTTTTTAAATATATCTTATAATATTTAAAATTATAATTAAAAAATATTTAAAATTTTAAGTTTATATTAGTCAACAAATTTGCTTTACTTGTGAGAAACAACATTTTAATAACATGTCTAAAAAAATTGTCTAATGTCGAATTTAAGCGACGTTGGAAAATTTTATATTCGAATATTATGTCAACACTATTTAGATTTAACAATCATTTACAATTTTTTCATGTCTTTAGGAGGAAAATACTATGCAAAATGGAAATTTTGATTTGTGTTGCCCCTATCACCTCCTTTCTGTCTTATGATTTATGCGAGACAAATTTTTGGTGCCTCGGTTTTGTTTCCCATGAGAATGTTAGTGAGCGTAATGGTGAGAAGCTCATTCTTACTCTAGTGAAATTGTTTGCACGAGATCTCTCTATATAACTCGGTGATGATCCTAGCAAGACCTTTATATCCATGTGTAATGGTGGGAGAATTATGTATTTGGGCCTATTATTAAATGAAAAATTATAAGAGAGTTGCCTTTGCATGCTCCTTTCTTACCATGTATGGTGAGCAAAAGAGGAGGGCATATTGTCTTAGGTTTTTCTTCCTTTTGTTAATATCAATAGATAAGTTGTGCAAGCTCAACCAGAGCTCCACGCTCTTGTGTAACTATTTGAGAATTGTGGGTTGTTTTATTATCTTGCAAGGTGTGGTGGGTTGAAATTAGTTGTTGCATGCTCCTTCCCACCTTGTGCTATGTGTAAAACTATAGATTGGCACCTCGGGACTTGTTTCCTCTATATGAATGTTCGTGAGTGTGTTGTGGGAGGAGGTTGTTCTTGGAGGAATCTTCCCATTGTTAGTTAATATTGTTGTCATTGTAGTAGCCTTTAAGGAGCACATGTTTGGAATATAGATAATATGCATCAAAATTGTGTTATGTGTGTTTTAGTATATTTTAGGATTCAATCTTATTAAGTGAAACAAACCATTAAAAATCGTAAAATAACATGGTTTAATGATACCTGCGTCGACCACGTTGAGATGTACAGATCCAAGCAAACGTAAGAGACTCTTCTTCTAGAGAACTAGGAAATATGCACACAAATAAACAACTTGACGAGAGAGATGTTAGATAATAATATGGTGAGTTGATTGGAAAAGGCCAATCCCAGGAACTAAAGGGCTTCCTTTGACTGGTGTCATTTCGATTTTTAGATAATTAAGTTGGAAATCATGACAAGGTTACAAATGATATAGAATAATAAATTTAGGATGTAATGTTTGGATGGCATGACTCAATCAACGCCCTCGATGACAGGTTGGGGAGGATTGAGAATGTCTTCCAAATAACGGATGGCCTTGTCACTTTGTTCGAGGATAGCTTCCAACTACTCTGTGATCTCGTCTAGATTGGGTGTGAAAGAAATGGCACATAGACTTATTTCGTAGTCAATATTTGACTATTCCCACACGAATGGCTATCGCGCAATTGGTAAATCAAATATGGTGTATGGTTCATACCCTACTCCTTGAAGTGTCATCTAACAAAAATAGATACTTGCGAATAATTGATTAGACATGATTACATGTGAACAAGAAGGGTATGTTTTAACACAAATACTTAAGTCACCAAAACAACATCTAAGTGTGCAGAGGTTCCATAAACAAAACGAAGATTACATACCTTTGAAAATTTATGAAGTTGAACTGACGAGATGTGTAGGATGGTTTCTCAAAATGGAGTCTAAGATTACCGAAGATTATGATTATTCCATGTCATGGTTGATGCTTAGAGTAGCGCTCACGAATCAAAATCGGGCTTGAACGAATGCATCCGGAATTCAAAGTTCATAAAATTTGGAATCGGGAATCCTTCGTCGGAGGCCAGGATTGGTTTATATAGGATCAATGTCATTTCAAAGAATTGCTTTGCCAATTTGAATAAATCATCACCAATTACGAGATAAATTCAACTTCTTCCCTTTTATGAAGTTTTCTGATCTCAAATGGGTTTTGGGTAATTTTACTTTTGTTGGAGGGATTTTTATATTGTTGGATTGTTTTGGTTTGTTTGATTTATTTATTTTTTATTATTTTTGTTTATTTTGTGGTCTTAGGTGGTTATGAGTGTAAAATGGTAAATGTAACTTAGTAGAATAGTTAAAATGACCATGTGAGACTATGAAGGAGTCTTGTTATCACCGACCGAAAATGTTTGTATTTTCATCAAAATTTCAAAAAAATTGGTAGGATCTCTCTTTCAAGGTCTTTGTTTGCCCTTTGTGAAGTATGAAGGAAAGGAAATTGTCCCCAATAGTTAGCCAATTTTCAAAGTTTTTGAGTTTGGGACTTTTTCTTTACAGTGCGGGTATTTTGGGTTTTTGTGTCCTGCATGTCCCATGTCCTCCAGGGCCCCCATTACCCAATTCTCCTCCTTTCCCGCAATGAACCAGTCTTCCTTGGTTGTGTGGGAGTTTCGGCCTTTTTTTAACCCGTGGTCCATTTTCTCCCATGTCTTTGGTTCTACGCATCCCCGCAATACCAACAACCCTTCCTTTAAAAAATAAAATTCTAGTTCCTTTTTGTTATGCGGGTGTTTGACTTGGCGAAGAACTTGTGCCCCAAAGGCATTTTGTGCATCTTTTGTCTGATTTACCAGATTATTACTAGGTATTGATGTATTGTGGGGTTTTCGGCTTTCCATGTCCCAAGTGTCCCAAGTGCAACCCGACCCACAGTTCTTCGTAAACCCTCCTTTACCGTGTTGAGATAATTTTCCTTGTGTTGTGGAGATGTCGGATCTTGGTGTCCCAAATGTCCCACGGACCTTTTGTGTTATTTTCTTCCACCATATCCGCATTCCAAAGGACAAAGCTAATGTCTTGTGTCACAAACATTATCATTTTCCGTAATTAATTAAGTCCTTCATTTAATGCACCCCACCGACTCTTTCCAAATGGGAATATCTATATATATATAGGGAAAGCTTGTCATTTCTACCATAAGAGGTTACAGTCTGATTTCCGCATCCCGTTCCTCCACCTCCTTAGTTGTTTTTAGTCGTAGCAAGGTCATTTCCTAACCATTTCAAAAATTCCAAGTGCATCTTGCTCCTGAGAAGGCTGTCATTCATTTGGTAGTAAAGATTAGAGTTTTCAAAAGCCTTCTGTGGGAATTCGAAGCAACTTTTACCTTTTCCCTATTGCTTTCCCGCTCTCACAAGCGTCTTTTTCCCCCTACGCGTTTGTTATTTGTTTCATTTTCCATCATGAAAATTCATTTCAAGGGGCATGAGTATATCTCCTCTCTAGAGACTGTTATACCTACTATTGGAGATAATGATGTGCAACATCTTGACCTCAATGATTTTTGGGCACGATTCAACTGTGAAAATCCTACTTCCATTGCCCAGTTGATCAAAGAATGTGGAATAACTCGCGCTGGGGGTTTTCTAGTCTCTGTCCAGAGTCTTGACACCATTTTGGCTTTTGGCTCCTGTTTTGATCCAAGTACAAAGGAAATCAAAGATCACCAAGGTCAGGTAATTGACCAATTGGATGTTAAATGCATCAACACTGCCTTTAGGATCCCTGTTATAGAAGACTCGAATGTTCTCACCAAATCTTAGGCTCAATCCTTATTTGATCAAGAAAGTGAAAAATACAAGCACATGATAGCCAAATCTTGGTTTAAAACCCCAAAGAAAGGAGCCTTTAGGTTACCCAAAACTATGTACAAAATTGATTTCAAGGAGGAGCGTTTAGACATCATTACTCTTCTTGCCAGAATAATGGGTCTTCCTTCAACCAATGAGTTTCATTTCTGTATGTGCCCATATTTGAAAATTATATGTGAGGGAAAACAAAGTCTAAATTTGGGGAAATCATTTGTGACAACCTCAGTGAACAACTAGCAATGTGCAAAGGACCAAAACTTTTCACATGACTTATTACTTGATGTATACCATTCCAACATACTGAGAATATGGTTGGTTATTTCTCCTGATGAAGATAAAAAGGATACTCCAATATATGAATACTATCCACAGTTGACTTTGAAGAATAAAAATCATCATTTTAGAAGAGTCAATGATATCCTCACTATGTATATTGTCAAACCGTCTGGAAGGCAATACAACCGAGAGGTTCTCGATGAAGCCAAGCTTCGATTTTTGTTTATGTCATTGCTTCATTCGGTTCAAGAATTTTTACTACATTAGGATAGCAGGCTTGAGGATCACATCTCAAACTTCCAATGTTTTGCAGTGATAAGATTTCCCTTGTTGAAATCTGCAGACAACTTGACAAGCTACATAGAACCTGCAGAGACAAGAAAATAACTGGCATTCAATTCCCAATCACTTTGGGTAATTACACCTGCAAGACTATCCTTGATGCTCAGAATGTTGAAAGAACTATTGCTCCTTTCAATTTCCATTATTTCAAGAAAAGAACTTGTTTCAACCTCAAGGGATTCATTGCCAACAATTTCAGGATGTCTTTATCATCTTCCTGACCTAGAAGACTATTGGGATGATTGCTCAAATAACTATGAGGTCAGAAGAAGGTACTATGGCAGGTTATCTATGCAACAAATCAAATATTTCAGAATTTAGAAGGTACCAGATGAACTACAAGATGATGATAGAGATTGAAAATCTCTTGAATTTGACAGGTCCATCAAGCACACTCATATTGACACCATTGATTGGTTCAAGAAGGAAAGAGATGATTTGCAAGAAATCATAAACCCTATCTTGATTAGAACCAAACTTTTGTTTGAAAGAAAAATGAAGACATATAGAGTAGGTAGATCAAGGTATTCTTCTCAAGAAACATTCACTCCTCATAGAGAAACTCCTGCAACAAAGCACTGAGGCACATACACAGTCATCCCCCTCCTATTGAGTCTTCAACTTTGGTATATATCAAGAAGGGGAAGGCTAAAATTTTTGAAAAGGGTAAGAATTAATCGAGGAAGAAAGTCAGCAATTTCCCTTTCGAAAGCAATTAGAAACAGTGTCAAATATTGAGAATATTGTTGATCTCTGTGGTGATGATGAGGAAGAAACAAAAGAGCATCAAGAAAACAATCTTAAAGGGAGAAACACAAAAAAGAAGTAGAAGGAGATGACAAGCAAAAAGGATCTCACATTAGAAGTTGAGACAATGGTTATTCTAGAGCCATATGTCAAAGAAACTCCTGCTAAGGAAATTCTTGTTTCTAGTATTGGAACATCTTTCATGGAAGTGTCGGTTGTACAGACCTTAGGACACTTGCATTAGGGCCTCTTGTTCCTCCTCCTTCTAGTACTTATTTTACTTGGGTCCAACCATTTGTTGATAGTAAGAAAAGGAATGCCTCATCTCAAATTTTTTCCCCAAAATTTGATGTTGTGGTTGC